>CM070773.1:131616325-132216325 GCA_036346955.1 Dipus sagitta
AGTGTTTCTTTAATTAAAACTTTAATTACAGATATATCTCTGTACAGATACGTGCAGTCTATCAGCTCCTGCTCTTAATTACCTGTGCTAATGAGAAATGAGGAATTAGCATTTGCTTAGTATCTACTATGTGCAAGAATGTATGCTGGGCCACAAGAGAAACTTCAGCCAGCAAGGAAGCCTACTGCCAGACCTTGACCAAGAGTATGAACCTTTTAAGGCCACCCTCAGACTAATTCCAGGTTAGCCTGAGCTAGAGTGAGACCCTACCTTGGAAAAAAAAAAAAAAAAAAAGGAAAAAGAAAGAGAAAAAAAAAGAGTATGAAGCTGTTCCTTGACCTGCCCTCTTGTCACCATCACCAACAGTACCAGGCATACATTTTCTCCTTTGCAAAGATAAAGGACTACGAATAAAGATGAGCACAGTAGAATGGAAAGAACTTTAGTAAGTTGTGTGGTAGGTTATGTGTGCTGCCACTTGCATGGCATGCTTCTGAATATACCTAAAGATGTAGCTAGAGAGCCGGGAATGGTGGTGCACACCTTTAATCCCAGCACTCAGGAGGCAGAGGTAAGAGGATTACCATGAGTTCAAGGCCATCGTGAGACTACATAGTGAATTCCAGGTCAGCCTGGGCTAGAGTGAAACCCTATCTCAAGGAAAGAAAGAAAGAAAAAAGATGTGGCTGGAAAGCAGTAAAGCTACTCTAGGTCCTCTGATTCTGAGAAGTGTCACACAATGTCATAGCTACCAATAGGTGCTGCTTCTGTGATATCCAGCCTGAGCAGCAATTTTAATGCCACCATCTTAAACTCCTTTTCTGACTAGGGCTAATTTGCACTGAGAATGTCAAGAATATCTCTCCGTATATTCACAGTGTTTCTTTCTGTCTCCATAAAAGCCTCGGGGGGGGGGGGGCGGTGGAAGGTCATAAGGGCCTCCTAAGATAGCCTAGTGGCACTAAGGCTAACGTACCCAGGGCCAGGGCTGCACACAGAGCTGCTGCCTTCACAGCGACGCCTCTGTTCACCCTCAGAGTTGTCCTAGCCTATGTGAGGGCTACTTCACCAACATCTCTGGAAGCAGATAGTTAACAGGCCTCTGCACTGCTAATTGCTCTGTTCTAGCCAACACACCTGACTGACGTGATAGCAGACGGGCAGCAAGTCCAAATGCCTTTCCCTCCAAGGTGCAGAAAAACCAAAACCAAGGAGTTCAGCCCAGGGGGTCATGGATCTTCCAGCGCAGAAAACTAGGCAGCAGCTACATGGAAGCAGAGTTAAACAGCCTCTAGTCTAAGACAACCTACTCTGTTTTGTACCTAGCCTCCATGACTCAGTAATTGGAGCCTGGTGTTTCTCAGCCTGTTGAAGTCCATGTGACAAAGTTATCTAAATTTTCAATAAACTCGGATAAGTCACATGATCAAAAATAAAACCTACTAGCGCTGGGTTATGAGGGGCAGTGCCTACACCTTAGAAAAACAGATGCTAAGGGCTGGAGAAATGGCTTAGTGGTTAAGGCACTTGCCTTCAAAGCCAAAGGACTCAGGTTCGATTCCCCAGGACCCACATTAGGCAGATGCACAAGGGGGTGCATGAGTCTGGAGTTCGTTTGCAGTGGCTGGAGGCCCTGGCACTCCCATTCGTCCTCTCTCTCTCTCTCTCTCTCTCTCTCTCCCTGCCTATTTCTCTCAAAAAAGAAAAAGAAAAACAGACACTAAGACAAAGTAAGAAAGTCCATTTGGATTACTATGTGTTGAGGGCTCTGGAGATACAAATATGCCATATGTTGATGACAGATAGATGAAAAAGAAAGACGAAGGACAGTACTATGGAGAAAGAAGAAAACGGGGGAACACTAAATGAATAAAAGGGAGGAGGAAGAGGAAAGGTGAGAAAAGGAGGAAGCAAGATCACCCTTCTAGTTCATGAACCCAGTAGCTAAGCACAAGCTGGCTGCAGTGATGGTTGATTCTTGGAGCAATGCTCAATGACTCCATCAACCCAGAGACCCACTTTAACTCAGTGTAACCCACTTTAGGACGAATGCACAAATCTGCATGTGTACACACTATTTACCCATTTTTCCTTGTTTATAAAACAAACTTCCAGTATTTCTGAACCTCTTGATCAATGGTCCTCTACTAGAGCAAGGTCAGAACTACGGGTGGGGCCAATGCTCCACATTCTTAAGATCTGCGAGTGACTGCAGACATACAGCCAGGACTAGGAATCCACTGCTATAGAAAACCTGTGAGTGTCACAGAGGTAAAAGAACCTTCCAGAGAAGGTGGAAGTAGACTGTTGGTGCTGCGCTTTACCAGGTTACAGAGCCTTCTGAATGACAGTAGCCCTGTAAGGCTTTACCTAGGTAAGGAACAGAGCTTTCTGGAGGTTGGTGGCTGCATGTCTATGTGAGACTTTACCAAGATGGTAGCAGTGGACTGTGGAGGATGCAGGGCTTTGCCAAACTGAGTGAGTGCTGTCAGGCCTAATAATACCTGAGGGAAGAGAACACACCACAGCTGAGGATCCTTCAACCAAGCAGCAAAGTTGATTCTTGGTTTTGCCAGGTCTGTAGTAAATGCAAGGCAGCAGGTATCAGGAGACTGGAGCAGAAGTTCTAGAATATACTAGGGGTGTGAGCCTGGGAGGATGTATTTAACCAACTTGAGCACTGGCACTGTCATGGGAAGGACAGGGAAGAATCTGGAGTGTTTTCCTGCGCATGGTAGTGAGGTCCCCTCCCCTTCACACTGCCTAAGAGGACATTGAAACCTCTAAGCAGCTTAACACTCTGTGAGAGCTAGCTACACAGTTTACTAGGGTAAAGATGGCTAACCAGGTACAAGACGGCTTTCTCTCTTGGGTGTCATTGATTCTGTCTCTACAGAAAATAGAAAAAGAGAATCTAATAGCTGAGGATAAGGTGTCTTTCCGTGGCTGAATGTTTCCTCCTAAAAGTTCAGAAAGACAAGTTTAACTTTACCCACTGAACTTGCATGTATTTTACAGGTGCTTACTTACCATCAACTCTGCAGATCCCAACTGTCTAAGCATCCACAGGTCTCTAAGTCAATGTCGGAAGACTAAGCACAGGGGCAGGCTAAAGTCTCCTATGTGAAAGGTGTATGTCCTACTCATGGTGGGCAGGGGCCTAGCCAGACTGCAGGCCAGTGCTGCTCTATGGACCTCATATACATCAACTCAACTAAAACTCACCATGGTCCTTTGAGGAGAAGCTATTATTATCTCCTCAATTTAAAGAGGAGGAAACTCAGGCACAAGAGGTTAGGTATGTGTTGCAGTCAGACCACTTGCAAGAGGCCAAGGTGGGATTCGAACCATGGCAGCCTGGCTCCAGAGCCATGATCCTGGCCCTTCACCACCGGGTTGACTACCACTGACTCTTGGCACAGCCATAGGATGAGGTTCAGTTTCAAAAGCACCTTTCTTCTGAGTTCTCAGTGTTTCATTTATCCTCCCAACAACCCTAAAAAGCAAGTAGGAGACATACAGTATCTGCATTTCACACAATACAACGGAAGCAGCGTCAACAACACAATGTTTTACGAACTCCCACTGGGCAGACAAACAGCCAGTTCATAGTTTCAAACCAAAATTGAATTGTTTTTAAAGTCTTTCTGGTTCGGTACTTTAGTTTTGGTTGATCTCCTTAAGAGATACCAATGGCATACCCAGACCTTGCCAGTTCAAAGCAGGTTTTCTGGCTCTCAAACAAGGACTTTTTCAACAAGTCACAATTACATAAACTATATACGTGTGGCTTTCAACTTACAACAAGTACTAAATACTAACCAAATAACAATTGCTCACTGAAAATAAGTAATTTATCCATGTATTAGGTCTCTGAAGTTATCTTCAAATGTACTTAGCAAACAGCTTTAAAGAAAAATCTAATCACAAAATAAAGCCTGACAATGAGAATATTCCACTTCTGCATCTATTACTCTGTCTTCAGTTCCTACTATATTTATGGGTAAAATATCAGACTCTGAGAGCTTGCAAATCACCAGGGAACTTTCAGCAGGCTCATCCTTCACTCCTCACTCAGCCAGAGGAGTGAAGTTGACAAGCAAGTCACCATGGGCCTCCTGCAGCCCTGTGAGTCTGTGAACTTTAAGTCAGATACCTTTCCTTTGCTGTCTGAAGGGCAAGGAATAAATAAAGGACACACCTGAGGGGAAAAAGAAAAAATCTTCTGAGATCTGAAAAACATTCCTATACAACTGTGGGATGCATTTTTGTTTTATTTTTATTTTGTTTTTTGAGGTAGGGTTTCACTCTAGCTCAGGCTGACCTGGAATTCAGTGGTAATCTCAGGGTGGCCTCGAACTCATGGTGATCCTCCTACCTCTGCCTCCTGAGTGCTAGGATTAAAGGCGTGCACCACCACACCCAGAAAATTTAATTATTTTTAAAAATCACCTTAAAATTCAAGGTTCAGCTCCCAACTGCCAAGACGTTTGTAACGTCATTGAGGTACTTCTTAACTCGGGAGCTTTCCAGGTATGTAGGTATAACAGGCAAATACTAGCTTGTAATCTGAGATGTGTTTGTGAGCATTCCTGTGGCCAATGAGCAGCTCACCCCAACTGATTGTAACCTATAGTTCTAATGAGCAACATAAACTTTTCTAGATCTCGACACAGCTCACAGCGCACAAGGACCCACTACAGGGCTCACTCAGTGAAAACACCAGCATTAACTGGTACAGAATGAGCTGAAGACACACAACTTGTTGGCCAGGCTGAGAGATTTCACTGTTTGTCATTGTTTTGAAAACATGATTTTTAAAGAACATCTTGGCAGTTCTAAGAACTAACTCAAGTCTGATTTTCTGCTTTGGTTTGTTTTGTTTTTAAGAATCTTCTGAAAAGCAAGATACAGTAAAAATGCAATATTTGAAAAACAAACATGAAATAAGAGAAAATGACATAAATTAATCTGGCTCCAGAGTGGACCAGGTTCAGCAAAGACAAAGCATGTTTGATCATGCTGAACCATTACTTTTCCCTATGCCTTAAAGAAACAAAATAAGGAAGAGGTGAATTTTGGTAATGAGATAACTGTGTATTCTTCTTAGCCCTTAAATGAAATTAAAATCAAGAATTAAAACTTTTCTTCTCAATAATACTTAAAAATACAAAGTATAATCTGAGGATGTAAAATATGGCACCTAAGAACCTAACAAATTTCAGCTGCTGCTATTTCTGAAGAAGACAAGTCAGTCTGCAAAACTGTATGGTGAGGGTGAAGGACTGTGTGTTGGAGGGGGTTATATGAGGGTATATGTGTTGAGAGTAAAAGAGTGTGCATGTGCTTATGAGGTGCATGTGGTGAGAATGAGGGTGTATGTGTGTGTGTATGTGTGTGGAATGTGAGTATATGAGGTGTATATGTTGAAAATAAGGGAGTATATGAGTGTGGTATGTGTGTGTGTGCATATAAGATGTGGGTGCTGACAGGATGTGTATGGTACGTGTGGTGAGATGGGGTATGTGTGTATGGGTGTGTATGTGGCAAGAGTGAGGGTGTCTGTGGGGGGGGATTTATGTGATGAGAGTGAGTGTGTGTGTGGTGTATGTATATGATTTTGTGTGTCAATAGTTTGGGGCAAGAGAGGAGCTTACGGGCATCCTGGGTCCATGTTAGGTACACATAAACATCAACTAATTCATAAATTTTGCAAAGCATGACTAGAAAAGAAAATACCCTACATGGGTACTCATTTAACTTAAATTTTAAAGGATGAAAACATAGATTATACTTTATTTTTAAAAACTGAAGTGAATTTCAATGCAGAAAATGAAAGCAGTATTTTGCAAGTTTATCACTCAAAGGGGTATCTCTATTTGAGGAACTCAGTCCTACACTCTGCGAGATGAAATGTTACAGCTTGTACACCAAAATTAAAAAATGAAATTAAATTAAAAAATGAAATGGTTACCAAGGTAATGCAGGTCAGGGAATCAAAGGTGAAGGGTCACACATTATTAAAAAGAAATCCAAAAGGACGGCTGCATCATGATCTCTGCAAAACAAAGGAGCTCCAGTAAGTACAACTAATATCTCTGATAATGAAAATCAAGCTCTTGACAAGACGATTCCACTGTCATTGAACACGGTCATTCCTGATCCCATGTAGAGGCATGTTTATTCAGGTATATAACCAAATGTTAATTACCTGCTACCAACAAAAAAAAAAAAATGTAAACATTGAACCATTCAATCATATTAAAGCCCCAAACACTTCCCATCCAAAGTGGCTGGAAGGACTGACGTTTCATTCTATTTGGAGCCCACACCCTGCTTTCTTGAAATGACAGTGTTTGATAAGTTGCCAACATATCAGAAATCTAATTTGGTCACAGCATGGTGAGTTTTTCCCTCTCCTCAAGGAATGAGTTCCAAAATTGAGTTTTTGCAAATTCCTTTCATTTGAAGTAGCTGCATAAAATTTCCATTATTGGAACATTTAGTATAACAATGTTCTTGAAGACAGCAATAAAGTGATACATGATAAAATAAACTGTGTAACTATATCTATTAAGATCTGTTCTCACATTCCATTTTCACTGCACAAGGGAAAGAAGACATTTTAAGCAAAACAACTTGCCAGTTCTGCTGGAATTACACAGAGTTAATAGAAGCTTGACAGAGGAAGATCTTCAAAGGGAAAAAGGGATCTGACAGGCTTCATTTCTTCAACAAATGTTACTACTTATTCATTTCCCCCATTAGCAAACTAATTTATGTTTTTAAAAAGAAAAGAAAGAGCACAGGCTTTGTTTTGGAACATGTACCTTCCCCTGTATCGGGACAAACCTGCCACCTCTGCAGCGACAGTAAGCACAGCTGGCAGCTGCAGTGAGTGATCGCACTATTCCTGTGCTGGTGAAAGCCCAGCACCACAGGACAATGGGGTCTTTCCCTCTGAAAACTGAGCTTGAGCAAGCACAGTCCTCTGACTTCAGGATCCACACTCCGTAAGCTCACTGGACAGCAAGTTCTAAAAGGCAATGTACACAGTGGTCTGTGCATGTGAAGGCAGGTGGGGAACAAGGAGAAAGAAGAATGTGGTGTGGCTGCCCCTCTTTCATGAATCCCAACCTGCCATTCTTCCATTCCCCCTCTTTATTTCCACCCCACCATATCAAATACATGAGTTAACTTTGTTAAAATCAAATTCCCCATATACTTAATATATAAAAATATAGACAACTGTCCAAAAGGATTTTATTAAAAGAAACGAGATATTCCTTCTGGTGGCAAATAGCAATCAATAAGTAAGCTAACTCTATAAATGCCATTTTTTTTGCTCCCTCTGATTAGGTTTTGCTAAAATAACCTACAGAGCTTCATGTACTGGGTAGAGCAAGTTAGTGCCTTAAGGCCACATCTCTAAAACCACACTTTTTTCCTTTAAGTTGCACAGCTATGAAAAGTAAAGGAGCATTCCATTTGTTGGCATGCTCATCTCACACAGTCTGTCACATACATATTTGTTGCTGGGAGGCATGCAAGCCGTTCTAAGCACTACAGAAGAATCAATACCCCATCAGAACACTGCACACACAGTTTTAGTGGCATCATTTAGACCATTTCAGCACATTCATAAGAAAAGGCAAGACGCCAGCAGTGTGATGTTAGTCAAGTTTTGTCTTCCTAAAACCTATTTTATTAAAAGCAGCAGCAAGCCTGTTCAGGTCAGGTAGATTTAAATACCACACCCATTTCCTAAACACCTCTTGATTAAACCATCTTCCTGACAATAAGATGAAGTTGGGTTAGATGTTTTCTAAAAGTCTTCTAAGCCATTCTTCGATTTCTTAAGCTTACAAAAATGGTGCCCAACATTTTTGCCAGTCTTAAGTTTCAGGCTCAGATTCCCAGCACACACCAATCTCCAAGGTAGTCAGGAACTATTCTTCAGCACCTGAAACTACACCCAAACTCCCAAAGTGACTCCGAGCTAATGAACGCAATCTCCCTACCCAAACACTTGGTGGTTCTGATAACCTGGCTCTGAATAAAACTGTGCCACTCATGTAAACATTTTAGGTGACTTTTTAAAGTCAGTAAGGGATTTTAGCCAATGTTTTTCAAATAAGGTTCCACTTAGGGAGGAGAAGGTAAAGACAGCAAGGACTTTACTACGGTCCTCAGAGGCAAATACCTAGAATGTAATGAGTTAAAGAAGGACAGAAGAAGCACTAGGGGCAAACACCACCCTAGGAAGAAACATAACCACTGAGTACATTCTCAGAGTTCAGTCCACAGGCTGAGGAAGTGTGCAGAATTCACAAGACAATTCACACAAAAACAAGGGGAAAAAATGTTATCAACAGCAACTCTGGATTACACCTCGGTAACCTGAAAAGCAGAGAAACACTGGCTCTGAATTGAATGCTCAGAAGTTATTGGGCCTGGGTGTAGTTCCACCCTCTTTCCAAAGTGGCTGACTCCAGTCCTACTGCAGTCTGCATTTTCTCTTGGAAAACTTTCTGCATAGACCATTCCCAGACCTTAACCAACAATAGGCCTCATGAACCAAAACTACCCATCTTCCTTTCCTCCCCAGAGGCCTCCCTTTCTTCACAAAGGACAGTCAGCTGGTGACAACTGCTGTACTGCATTAACTCAGACAGAGGAGTTATTAGCCCCAAATAAGCCCCCAGCTAGATGAACTGCAGAGTATTTTCATATCAAGGAGTACAGAGGATAGACCACCTCAAGGAGACTTGATAAAATTAAAATTTGTGTCTTCTATAACTAGTAACTGAATTAAGCAGTAAAGCTCACTGTGGTACACATTACCCTTAATGGGAATCTATAGCACCTTATCTCTAACTGGTCTTCTTGTCTGGAAGAGCCAACAAAGGGACATCAGTCAAAGTACATCAGGTCACCACATACCAGTGAGGAGGACTTTTCCAAGAACTCTCACCCAAAGTAAGCTCCCACAATCTGGACACTGGACTAGGATATGTTGCCCAACAAACTCAATTTGCACTTTCCATTACAAAAATAGTAATAACTTTTTGACCACAAAACAGCATCTATAACCAAAGGGAATTGATTCACCTCTCAAGAGACAGAGAAAAGAACATCGTTTCTAAGAAGGTTAAATCATGACAGAAAAGCTGCCATTTTTACCTAATGCCTATTACTTCCAAAATAACATTCATGGAAGAAATAGAAAGAAATGAAAAATAAAGGAGTCAAGAAAGTTCAGTGACATAGGCTAGGAGACAGCTAAACAATCTATTAAAATGGACCCGTGGACATTTTTTAATTCTTTACAAAACAGCTATTCAAAATACTATGCAATGCTCTCCACAGCAGAAACCAAATTGGCAAGTGTGTTGCATGATTACAGAACTGCCCAGCTAAAAGTTAATTACAGTGATAGGCAAAATTCATTATTTTTAATCTATAAATATAAATAAATAAACCTCCAGCGTGCCATTCTGTAGAACACCAAGTGCACTTGAGCTAAATTAAGCTTTCAGTAAGGTGGGATGGTTCTTCTACAGTAATCTCAGTCACTACTCCTGTCAGCTGTGCTAGCATAAAGGGATGCCATCTTCCAAACTCAGAGCAAAAAGGACCACCTGGCCCAATAGGAAGCAGTATCCTTCCTTCCTCTCCCTCTGTCCCAACAGGAAGTAGAACCTTCCTTCCTCTCCCTCTGTCCCAACAGGAAGCAGCACCTTTCTTCCTCTTGCCTTGTCCCAATAGGAAGCAGCACCTTCCTTCCTCTTGCCTTGTCCCAACAGGAAGCAGCACCTTCCTTCCTCTCCCCCTTGTCCCAACAGGAAGCAGCACGTTCCTTCCTCTCCTCTTGTCCCAATAGGAAGCAGTATCCTTCCTTCCTCTCCTCCTTGTCCCAACAGGAAGCAGCACCTTCCTTCCTCTCCCTCTTTCCCAATATGAAGCAGCATCCTTCCTTCCTCTCCCCCTTGTCCCAACAGGAAGCAGCACCTTCCTTCCTCTCCCCCTTGTCCCAACAGGAAGCAGCATCCTTCCTTCCTCTCCCTCTTTCCCAATATGAAGCAGCATCCTTCCTTCCTCTCCCTCTGTCCCAACAGGAAGCAGCACCTTCCTTCCTCTCCCCCTTGTCCCAACAGGAAGAAGCACCTTCCTTCCTCTCCCCCTTGTCCCAACAGGAAGCAGCACCTTCCTTCCTCTCCCTCTGTCCCAACAGGAAGCAGCATCCTTCCTTCCTCTCCCCCTTGTCCCAACAGGAAGCAGCACCTTCCTTCCTCTCCCTCTGTCCCAACAGGAAGCAGCATCCTTCCTTCCTCTCCCCCTTGTCCCAACAGGAAGCAGCATCCTTCCTTCCTCTCCCCCTTGTCCCAACAGGAAGCAGCATCCTTCCTTCCTCTCCCCCTTGTCCCAACAGGAACCAGCATCCTTCCTTCCTCTCCCTCTGTCCCAACAGGAAGCAGCACCTTCCTTCCTCTCCCCCTTGTCCCAACAGGAAGCAGCACCTTCCTTCCTCTCCCCCTTGTCCCAACAGGAAGCAGCACCTTCCTTCCTCTCCCCCTTGTCCCAACAGGAAGCAGCACCTTCCTTCCTCTCCCCCTTGTCCCAACAGGAAGCAGTGTCCTTCCTTCCTCTCCCCCTTGTCCCAACAGGAAGCAGCACCTTCCTTCCTCTCCCCCTTGTCTCAACAGGAAGCAGCACCTTCCTTCCTCTCCCCCTTGTCCCAATAGGAAGCAGCATCCTTCCTTCCTCTCCCTCTGTCCCAACAGGAAGCAGCACCTTCCTTCCTCTCCCTCTTGTCCCAACAGGAAGCAGTGTCCTTCCTTCCTCTCCTCCTTGTCCCAACAGGTAGCAGCACCTTCCCTCCTCTCCCCCTTGTCCCAACAAGTAGCAGCACCTTCCTTCTTCTCCCCCTTGTCCCAACAGGAAGCAGCACCTTCCTTCCTCCCCCTTTTCCTAACAGGATCACCTCCCTTCCTCTCTCCTTAGCCAGCTATCACCAAAACTATCATTTTTCAACTTTTCAGAGAAAAATTCCCTCACATACTTCTCAAAGATATCCCAAAATACTTGTCAGTATCCCAAAACTTTCTATAAATAAAACAAACTACAATCACAGAATTTCTAGTGTATTCCTGATTTTAAAAAAAAAAAAGTGAAAGCATGGTGCAACACAACTGTAATCTTAGCATGGGGGGCGGGGCTGAAGCAGAAGGATGAGGAATTCAAGGCCCAGCTGGGCTACAGGGTAAAAACAAGAAAAACAACATAATACAAAAGGAGTGGAGAGAGCCAGAGGGGAGAGAGTAAGGGGGGAAAAGGTGATGGGGAAGGACAGGGAAGGGAGAAAAGACATAAGCTAAAACCTGCAAGTGAAGTAACTTTCTACCTACTCTTTTAACCTCAACAATTTAACTTTTTCCTCCTGATAGTTTCAGCGATTTCACTAAACAATGAGAACAGCAGGAAGGAATTGCAAAAGGAGCCAGAAAAGTTTTGTAGAATGCAAAGTCCGTTGATCATAGTATGAGGATGGCCCACACTGTACGTTTATGAAGCACTCAAGACCACACAATATAACAAAGACCAATACCACATGGTCTTATTTGTATGCATAAGATAAGCCATCTCTCCAGCCCCTGTGCGTTTTTTGAGATAGAGTCATTTACTGAACCCTGAGCTTGCTGTTTTTGTAAGCTCCAGCAATTCTGGGGTCTCTGCTCCCCACAGGGCTGAAGTTACAGACCATACACAGCTATTTATATGGGTGCTGAGGAATCTAACTCAAGCCGTCTCAGACTCTCTTGCATGGTAAGCACTCTTAAAGTCTGAACCATCTCCCCAAGCCTCACTATTTTTTAAACATAGGATCTCACGCGTAGCTCAGACCCGCCTGGACCTGACAGCAACCCTTCTGTCTCAGCCTCCCAAATGCTTGGATTACAGATGTGCACCACCACACCTGGCTAGAAGGAATAACTTTTAATGCTCTGTAACAGGGTAAGGTGACTACGGTTGACAACAATTAATTGTATATTTCAGCCCTAATGACCAATGGGATGATAGATGTCACAGCCAGATCATCCTCACATCCTAAATGTAGATATGAATTTATTTATTTATGGGACGGAGAGAGAACATGCTCCAGGGTCTCTTGCCACCACAAAAAGAATTCCAGACACATGCCTCACTTTATACATGGCTTTACATGGATACTAAAGAATCTAATAAGGCCAGCAAGTTTTGAAAGCAAGAACTCCCTAGCCCCTACCTGAATATTCAAAACAGCTAGTGGAACAGATTCTGTTCCTAACACACATACCTACACAAAGTCCTAGTTAATGGATATGCAAAGTCAATGGCACTGGTCTGGTCATTACACACTGAAAACATGTATTCAAACATCACATCCTGTACATATGTACAACTGCTGTATGCCTAATTTTTGAAAAGAGAAGGCTGGGGAAGGTGGCTCAGAGGATAAAGTGCTTACTGTAAAAACATATTTAGATCTCTAGCACTCTCATAAAATGCTAGCCATGGGCTTGGCGAGATGGCTCAGTGTTTGTGCTCATTTGCAAAACCTGATGACCTGGGGTTCAATTTCCCAGTACCCACACGTAAAGCCAGAGTTCATTTGCAGAAGAAGTCTCTCTCTCTCTCTCTCTCTCTCTCTCTTATAAATAATTTTTTAGAACCAGGCGTGGTGGCGCATGCCTTTAATCCCACCACTCAGGAGGCAGAGGTAGGTGGATCACCGTGAGTTCGAGGCCACCCTGAGACTACATAGTGAATTCCAGTGAACTGGGCTAGATAGAGTGAGACCCTACCTCGAAAAACCAAAAAATAATAATTATTATTATTTTTAAATGCCAGGCATGGTGGTACCTGACTGTCACTGGAGTTCACTGGCCAGCTAGCCTAACTGAATCAGTGAGCTCCAGGTTCAGTGAGAGACCCTGTGTCAAAGAATAAGGTAAGAAGTGATAGAAGAAGACACTCAATATTGACTTCTGGCCACCACATGCATGCACGCTGAATAGACATACACAAATGTACACATAACACACACAAGCGCGCACGCGCACACACACACACACACACACAAGAATAAAAATAAAAAACAAAGCCAGGTGTGGTGGTGCACACCTGTAATCCCAACAGTTGGGAGGTGGAGACAAGAGAACCAGGAGTTTAAGTTACATAGTAGGTTCAAGGCCAGAATGGGCTACATGAGGCCATGTACCAAATAAAGATGAATGGATGGATGGATGGAGACTGGGCAGATGGCTCAGCAATTAAAGGTGCTTGCAAAGCCTGCTGGCCTGGATTCAACTCCTCAGTACACATGTAAAGCCAGATATACAGAGTGGCTCATGTGTCTAGAGTCTGCAGAAGCGAGAGGCCCTGATGTGCCCTTTCTCTCTCCTCTCTCCCATAAATAAATTTTAAAATGCTTTTAAATAAATAAAACTTTTTAAAGACTGTGCAAGTCATCATTTGCCAGCTGCTCATCACAACGCTGTGTGAGAGAGAGAGAAGGAACAAGAACACCAGACAGGGAGGGATTTGGCCTTACTCTGAGTGCCTGGAAGCACGTCGATATGCTGTAGCTGCTGATGAGGAAATGCCAAGAGATTCCTGGGGAAGCCCATGTGCATGGAGCTGCTATTCCTAAGCCATTTGTTATCTTGTTTCCAAAGATAATAAAAGAACCCTTATGGGCTGGAGGTATGGCTTAGTGGTTACCAAAGGACCTCGGTACGATTCCCTGGGACCCACATAAGCCAGATGCACAAGGTGGAGCATGCGTCTGGAGTTCGTCTGCAGTGGCTGGAGGCCCTGGCATGCCCATTCTTTCTTTCTTTCTTTCCCTCCCCCCCCCTCAAATAAGCAAATAAAAATTTTAAAAAAGAACCCTTGCTATATAAGTAAAAGAAACATAAAGTGAACACATAAGCACTATGTTTACAATATTTGATATTGATAACTCACTTCCATTTTGATCTTCAATCGCACACCTGAAGCCACCCACCCTACTGTCAAAATCAAAAGATCAAGGCACAGTCTGAAATATTTCTCTAAGAAAAGACCATCAGAGCTGGATGTGGTAGTGCATGCCTTTAATGTAAACACTTGGGAGGCAGAGGTAGGGGAATCTCTGGGAGTTCGAGGCCTGCCTGACACTATATAGTGAATTCCAGATCAGCCTGGGCTGGGCTGGGCTGGGCTAGAGTGAGATTCTACCTCGAAGAACAAAAGAAAAAGCCATCAGAAATCCACTTTGAACATATGCCTAGCTGTATAAATGATACGTTAATTGACAAAGTTGTGTTTTTTCTCCTTCAGACTAGCCTACCAGCATTTATAAAATTAAGTCAAGACTCACTCCTGTCTAGTGCTATCCCAGTGGAGAAAAGGGACAACAAAAAACATACAAAATCTCCCCAAATTCAAATTTTCAAGAAATAAAACAAAAAGAGAACTAGAGATCTAGCTCAGTTGGAAAGATCCTTGCCTTATAAGCATGAGGACTTCAGCATGATGCCCAGGCCCATGCGAAAATGACAGTCATAATGGCACATGCCTATAATCCCAGCACTCGAGAAGTGGAGACAGGAGGATCTTTAGTGCTTGCTGGCCAGCCAGTCCAGCCCACTTGATGAGTTCCAGGCCAGTGAGAAATCCTATCTCAAAAGCACCCACACACATAGATACACATTAAAAAGGGAACACAAAATAAAACAAAAGCAAAAGCAGCCCACTGTTGATGTTATTCCCCTATTACTGATGTGTAGACTCACTAGCTATGCGTTATCAGTGCTCACTTTTCTTTTGCCTTCTGCAGAACAGTCTGAGTCCTTTAAACTTCCTCAGCTTACTGACTGTCAAGTTTCAGAAGGAGAACCCTCTATCTAATCCACATCACTTGTAAAATATTCTCCCACATCCTACCACTGGGAGACTGCAATGGCATGCATCTAAGAAGTGGTTAAGGAGACTGCATTTGTGGTACACCTCCCAGGTAAGTCTGATCACAACATTGCATTTACAAATACGACCAGGTGAACTCAACCTCTCCACACAGACACGCTTACCTTAGGGGACACCAGTCCCAATAGTAAAAAGCTGCCAAGATGTAAATTAAGGGCTGGAGAAATGGCTTAGCTGTTAAGGCACTTGCCTGCAAAGCTAAAGGACCCAGTTTCAGTCCCCCAGGACCCACATAAGCCAGATGCATGAGGTAGCACATGTATCTGGAGTTTGTTTGCAGTGGCTAGAGGCCCTGGGATGCCTATTCTCTCTATATATCTGCTGATCTCTATCAAGTAAGTAAAAATAAAAATTAAAAAATGTAAATTTTAAAAATTTCAAACTAAAAAAAAAAATTTCAAACTCTAAGAGCTGGCATGGCAGGTGATCCTCCCAACACTTAAGCTTTTAGATCTTTAAAACCCCGGAGAATAAGGCCACACTATCAAGTGGGGTGGCTTATAGGACAAAGGAGTACCTTCAACATATGGCTGAACCTCTGTTCAAACTAGACAGTCCACCACTTCCTCTTTTTGCAACTTTGGGCATACTATTTATCAACTGAGTCTTGCTTGCTTCACTTGTAAATGAAAATAGTATTGTTCCTACCTCAAAGGGCTGCTGACAGAAATAACTAAAATAATTAAACTATAGTGCTTAGATAATTAATAAAACAATTAAATAATATTATCTAGAACCTAAAAGATAATAAACATTAGCTCTGGTTAGTATATGGTGCTGATCATCTCTCATCACTTTTCTGATTGGAATTCTTCGAAATTCTTCCCACAGCTTATAAGGGAAACACTGTTGTCGAAGTAAATGGATAAGACTGTAAATCTTTTTTATTTTTTTTAATTTAATTTTTTTATTTTTTTGTTTCTTTCAGGTAGAGTCTCACTCTAGCCCAGACTGACCTGGAATTCACTATGTAGTCTCAGGGTGGCCTTGAACTCACTGCAATCCTCCTACCTCTGCCTCCTGAGTGCTGGGATTAAAGGCATGTGCCAGCACGCCCAGCTAAGACTGTAAATCTTAAAACTGGTCAAACTGGGGGCTAGAGAAATGGATCAGTGGTGAAGATGCTTACTTGCAAAGCCTAAGGACACAGGTTCAATTCCCTAGTACCCACATAAAGCCAGATGCACAAAGTGACGCATGTGTTTGATGTTCATTTGCAGTGAATGGAGTGCCCTCTCCATTCCCCACCCCCTGCCGCCTTTCTCTCTTTCTCAATAAATTAATAAAGTACATTTTTTAAAAAACTGATCAAACTGAAATTCAGAATTGACTTAAGAACTGAAGGGCTGGTAAGTTTCTCCTCCAAGCCAAATGCTCACATACACTCCAATCCCTATACTCCCTATTTGTATTTGGTGAGACAGAGAATGAATGAATGTACAGATGGGTCTTCAAGAGTAGCACAGGCTGAACACATTTCCAGGCCCACTTGAAGCTATCACAGTACCTGACAAAGCACAAAGAAAAGGATGCATACAGTTTTTAAATCAGGGGACTAAGAATAAGCAAAATAATTTATCTCCATACTGGCAATGCTAAAAGCAAGAATGTTTCCTGACAAACTTCACCTGCTCAGAAAGGTTTCAAGTATCTCCCCATCCCACCCTGTGGGGCAGACTTCAGAACCAGGTAATAAGGACAGGTACACAGAGGGGCAGAGACAAATCAGGACCAAGTGATGAGGATAGACACACACAGAAGCAGACAAAGCCTTAGTCAACTCTGACTGAGCAATCAGGCATGACTCAGACTAGAACAAGCAACTTAAGTACCACAGGCACAGTGATACCATGAAAACATATGGCCAGGGTACCACATCACCCCATAAGGGGGATGGGACATTTTCTCAAGAAAATGTGAGCACAGTTAAACAGATTCTGAGGAGAGCAAGGTGGAGAGAGTAGCTGCTGCTGTGCCCATCGACAAAGCACTGCACGGAGGCGCTAAGAGTGCTGAAGGAATCCAGGCAACAAATTCACCAAGGCTGGACCACAGAAGTAGGGGAGAGGGGCCAGGAAAAGGCTTGAGGAATTCACAATTCTAAGACCACTCAGGGTGGAAAGTGGGCTAGGAGGAAACCAGCAGCAGTTCCAGAAGCAGTCTGCACAAAGGTCACTATGGTCTCACCCGAAGTAATGGATATAGAGAATGATTTGGATAAAATGACACTTTATTTGGGAAAAGGAGTCTGCAGAAATTGTTTTAGATTTAATGTAGATTAAAGGGGCAAAGTGTCTAAAATGACCCTTAAAGAAGAAAAAATAGTAGCATTTCAGTGGAGACACCTGACTGACTACTTCAGCCAAGTGGTCAGGGTTAATATCAACAGTAATAAGTCACGTTGAGAGCAGGTACCCTTGACTTAATGTGATAAAAATGGTTCTTTTCCTCTGTGGTCTTCCTTCTACCAACCCACAAGCCCAGTGTAATCATGACAAAAACAGCAGACAACCCCAAATTGAAGAACATCATACAAAACACCTCTCCTGTCAAGGTCAATAACAACCAGGGAGTCTGAGAAACTGTCAGTGTAATGGAGCCTAAGAAGATATGACAACTAGGTGCACTGTGGCATCCATGATCCTGGAAAGCAAAGGACACTGGGAGAACTAGGAAATGTGAAGTATAATTATAATAACGTATTGGTTCACTGGTGACAAATGAACCAGCATAATATTAACAGGAGAACTGGGTACAGGGTACAACTCTTCACAATATTCTACTCTCAAAGCTTCCTAAAGTGAAAAAGGCTTGCTTTAAAGCTGACCCTGAGATTTGATTTGAGCCCTGGGAAGGCTGATATACTCTCCCTGAGGTAGAGTTTATTTCAGACATGTGAGGCAAAGCAGCCTACCACATCCTCCTCCAGAGGAGAATCAGGAAGTAGCTCTTGTGTGGAGCTTAGAAGAGACCTGGTGTCAGGAAACAATGTAGAAGTCCTTAGCCCAACGAAGCTTTGTAAGTGGGTGGGAATAAGAATAGGTATTCAGAAGAGAGTTAGAGATACATCTCAGTAGCAGAGTGCTTGCCTAGCATGTGTGAGGCCCTGGGTTCAAAACCCAGTACCAGAAAAAAAAAATAATTGAAAAAAAGAATGGCTCTCAAGGAGACCTTGAGGGCACACACAGCTCAGTGACAGAAGACTGACCTGCTATGCACAGGCCCTGGGGGTCCTATCCCCAGCACTGCTCCCTGGCACATGCTACAACATGGAGAATCCTTATGAACATTACACTACATTAAACAGCAGTCACACTGTGGTGGTTTGAATGTGAATGCATGTCCCCCATAGACTCAAGTTGGTTGGTTTGTAAATAGAGAGAGAGGAGATAGACAGAAAGAATGGCACATCAGGGCCTTCCAGCCACTGCAACCAAACTCCACACACATGTGCCATTCTGTGTATGTGGCTTACCCACAGCACTAGAAAATCAAACTTGGGTCATTAGGCTTTGTAGGCAAGCACCTTAACCACTAAGCCATCTTTCTCCAGCTCAATTCAGGTTATTTTTGATTAAGGTAAATTTCCTGCTTAAGCAACTTGCTGGAGGAGGTGTCACTGGGGGCAGACCTGATTCTAGCCCTAAGGTGTGGAGAGCAGTTTGTTTGCTGGTAGTTGTGTTTTGTTTGCTGTAGTTGTTTCTCTCTGCTTGCATGTATGGAAGTGAGCAGCTTCTTCCACCATTGATGGAGTTTCCCCTAGATTTGTCAGCTGAAATAAACCCATTCCTCCCATAAACTGTGTCTGGTTGGATGTTTGTCCCAGCAACCTCAAGCTGACTACAAAACACACACACACACAAAATACTGCAGGACTCGACTTTATGAGGTTCCAGACCAGCCAAACTTGGAGACATACTATGGAGGGGTCAGGGATCCAAGGAAGGTAGTGTTTGCTGAGGACAGTTCCAGCTTAGGAAGG
Source organism: Dipus sagitta (assembly GCA_036346955.1). Classification (NCBI taxonomy): domain Eukaryota; kingdom Metazoa; phylum Chordata; class Mammalia; order Rodentia; family Dipodidae; genus Dipus; species Dipus sagitta. The sequence goes on from CM070773.1 coordinate 131,635,317, forward strand.
CAACTGAAAGTGAATGGTATTACAGCTGCAAAACTGTGAATGTGCTATACCAATGCCCTCTGTACATAGAGCATCATGACCTCATGTATAGTTACCTTGGTTTTTAAATTTTCTGAAGAATTATCAAGCTATCATGATCTATAGTTGAAAAGGAATTTAAAGCACGAGGGAATCAGTGTACAGCAAAGCCTGCCCAAATTCTTCTCCAGTGAGGCTCAATTTACATGAACAGGAGGCAGGCGCAACCCCTCCTGGTGCCCTAAAGAGGAGTCACTTTCATCGCAGCAGGGCCCACACCTATTTTTATTTTAAATGTGAGCTAAGATGTGAGAAAGAAAGGCTGGGAGGTAATGGCTACAGAGATAAAGGTTAGAGCTTATTTCAACACCATCCTCACTTGGAAAAAAAAAAAAAAAAGTTGTTTTTCCCTCCAAGACTCAGAAACCATTCCAGAAGAGGCAGTGGAAAGAATGTAAGAGCCAAAGGAAAATGGGATACTTACAATGCTGTCTTCTAGATATAAAGTGGCCTTAATGTTCATGACCTCACAGTGGCTGACTACCTACACAAGACCTGCATAATAGTGGGGGAAAATAATGACATCAAAATAAAAGAGACTAGTTGGAAAGAAAGGATTTGGTGCAGGGAGAATTTGGGAAGGAGAAAACAAGGGGTGGTGGGAAGGAATCATGATCATGGTATATTGTCTATAATTATGGAAATTGTCAATAGAAAGTTATGTTTAAGTTTTCTCCAACACACAACTTCTAAAAGATTACATGATCTCAACAGAAACCACTCAGATGGACAAATGACTATCTACTGTAAAGTCGTACTCAATTTTTTATAGATTTTTTTGTTTGTTTGTTTCCAAGGTAGGATCCCACTCTAGTCCAGGCTGACCTGGAACTCACTCTGTAGTTCCAGGCTGACCTCAAACACATGACAATCTCCCTACCTCTGCCTCATGAGAGCCGGGATTGAAGGTATACACCACCACACCCAGCTTAAGAAGAGAGCACTAATTTTCTCTTAATGTTAGAGTAACAAGAAAAAAAAAAAGAACTACTATGTAACGGGGAAAAAAATGACACTAGCATGAACAAGACACTGCCCCTGAGCAGTGAGTGTGCAAAGAGCAGGGCCCTCTGGAAATAGTATACAAAGAGTGGCAGTGAGTGTGCAAATAACAGGGTCCACTGAGCAGTGAGTATGCAAATAACAGGGCCAACTGAGCAGTCTTAAACATCCACCTCAGGGACCCCAGGACACGAGCATATCCTGCAGGCAAATAGATCATTTAGGGCCACCACAATGACACAATGCACTGGAACCCTCCCATACAAAGCACCCAGCAGATGAATGTCCCTATGCCTGCCTAAATTAGAAGAAATGATGGCCTGCCAACACAATTTCAAGCCGACAAGATCTCCATGGGCACCAACTTGGCAAAGGCCCATGAAGTACTCACTATGGGATCAGCCCCACTACCTGGTCAAAACATTAATGTGGAGTGTAACTTTGATATGTGACTACAACGGATTAAATGTAGCCAAGCTAGTTTAATTGCCATAAAACCATAATGTGTGTGTGTGTGCACGCACATGTACACACACACACACACACACACACATCAAGCAGGACAATGCTGAAAGTAAGACATATAAATCAATACATAATACCAATCTGACTGTTTACTGAAAAGTGATGCCCTCAGGACAAGTAAAATCTCTAAGTTATATTAATGCACCTGAGAAACAGAGTAGATGAAACTCAAATCATGAAACAAAGCCAAATCAAATTCCAAGCACAGTTGAAGGGCTAAACGCTTTCAAAGTAAATATGACTTTAATTTGAATTGGAAATACCAGTACTAATACCCACACAAGATATCTTCCTTTGTGACTGCCCTCGCTTTCCTCTGTACTCTACAGCTCATTTCTTCCCCTTTTCAGGATCAAGTGTTAGGAATTTGTTTACACAGCAATTATTTGTTGAGCACATAGTGTGTTTCAGGCGCCACTCTAAACTGGACAGAGCAGTGAATACAAAGCACCCTGCCCAGGTGTGTCTTACATTCGAGAAGTATCATGTCCACCAGTGCAACCCAGTACATAAGGTGGCATCTCACTGCCCATAACACCTCCTCTCATTAACAGGCTGTTTTTTATGTTTGTCAGTTCTCCCCTTCAGCATGTATGACCTGAGGAGGAGGGTGTTTTCTGTGCATTACAAACACTGAGTATACTGTCTAGTATTATAGAGGTTCAAATACGTGCTGGCTAATGAATATTCTCTTTTCTCTTTATGGTTCCTCTCCTTCCCACAATGGGGTAGATACCTCACATCTACCCCCACCCTATCTGTGAAACAAAACAGAACCTCCTCTGTCCCCTAACCCTACCCTAGCTCCTGGCATCCTGGTTTCTGTAAAAACTTGCAGGCTTAAGCCAAATGAACCAATGGGTGCAATAGTGGCATATATGTTATGGGAAAAAACCAACCACTCCCTAGTTGGACTGGACGGAGGGAATACGTGCCTGATAATGAAAACCTATGACATGGGAAGTCATGAGCCCTAGGGATATAACGTCTGCTGGTATCTGGCTAAATGCATATACTATGCTCACCAAACTGCCCAGTAAGCATTTCTCTTAATGTTCATACCCATATATTAATGCTACTCTCACTTTTGATTAGAAAAGCTTCTCTTTTCAGATGGCAATGACCTTGGGATGACTCAGAAGGCACCATGGTGCTGAGAAGAAATAACAAAGGGTGCTCAGCACTGAAACATCTCTATAACACCTTCCAAGGCTCAGGGTCCATTGCAGAAGAGGTGGCAGAAAGAATTTTAGAGCCAAGGGCTGGTGACATGGCTTAGCAGTTAAGGCACTTGCCTGCAAAGCCAAAAGACCTAGGTTTGAATCTCCAGGACCTACATAAGCCAGATGTACAAGTTGGCACATGTGTGTGGAGGTCATGTAGTGGCTGGATGCCCTAATGTGCCCATTCTCTCCTCTCTCTACCTGCCTCTTTCCCTCTCTCAAATATATGAATAAAAATAAATGTCAGAAAAAAGAACGTAAGAGTGAGACCCTACCTCGGAAAAAAAAAAAAAAAAAAAAGAACGTAAGAGCCACAAGAAGCGTAGGACTCCTTACAATGTACTCTTCCAGACAAAAAATGGCCTGGTTATCCATGTTCTCACAGTGCCTAGCACTACCTACACAAGATCCTCATAATAAGAGGAAAAGATGATTATATAAAAACAAAAGAGAGCCGGGTGTGATGGTGCACGCCTTTAATCCCAGCACTGGGGGGGGGGGGGCGGGCAGAGGTAGAAGGACTGCTGTGAGTTCAAGGCCACCTTGTGACAACATAGTTAATTCAGGTCAGCCTGGGTCAGGGTGACACCCTACCTCGAAAAACCAATAAATAAATAAATAAATAAGAGACTGATTGAGGGAGGAGGGGATATGATGGAGAGTAAAGTTGCAAAGGGGAAGGTGGGGGGGTTTATTATCTGTCATTATGGAAGTTGTCAATAAAAATAAATAAATAAAACAAAATCTTGCAGGCTTGAAGTAGTCCATTTCTTCACATTCTAGTTACCACGGTCACTGCTTTTTTCTGTTTGGTCACCAAAGCCACTTTTATCTCCAAATTCAAGTTTCTTTTACTTTTCTGATTGAACAAGTAATTCTATTCACTAGAAAAGGCCACTGGAAAAAATGGCACCACATTCCCCAAAATTCCAGAAAGCTGGGATTCTCCTCAATAGCTCCCTTCCACCCAACAGTGTACATTCAATCCATCCCAGGGCTAGCTAACTCCTGCAAAACCATACAGCTGTGTCCGGCTTGACTGCTGCCACCAGCAATGACACTAGATACCCTGCAAATGCATTCAGTGGTCTGCCATCCTTGCCTTCAATCAATGACCTTGCATCTCTATGACACTTCAGTTTTACACCTCTGTAATGTGCACCTTTCTGAGGCCAACCTCTTCAGGTGGCCTAGCTATTTACACTTCCTCACACATTTTAATGCCCACTTGTCAATTTCAATCCTCCCCGCCCCAAATCTGTTGGCATCATGACTGACAGTATATTGAATGCACAGATGAGTTTACAAAGAATTAACACCTTACCACCCTGAACCTGCCAATCAATGAAAATAGTACACCCCTTTCTTGCTCTTCAACATCTTTCAATGTCTGTTGCTTCTGCATAGAGGCTCTGCACTGCTTTAGAGGTTCTCTGAATAGGACGACTTCTACACCATTGCAAATGACTGTCTTACTGCATTTCCTATTCACTGTGAGTACATGAACTACAACAGCATCTACAGTTATTTTGACTCTTGCAGCTTCTATTATTAGTGTAGAAAGATGTACTGTTAAGCAGCTGGGCATGCTGCGAGGCAGAGGTAGGAGGATCACTGTGAGTTTGAGGCCACCCTGAGACTACTTAGTGAATTCCAGGTCAGCCTGAGCTAGAGTGAGACCCTATCAAAAAACAGAAAGAGAGAGAGAAAGAGGGGTGGGGGAGGAAAGGAGGAAAGGAGGGAGGGAGGGAGGAGTGCTACTGAATTTTCTGTATTCACAATCTGAGATCACAGCTTTATTCTTTCTGTTCTGATCTTTCTACTCTGTTCTTATCTTACTGACCTAGGGAGAACTTCCAGTAAGTTCTTCCTTTCCCAGCCTGAAGAGAACACGGGTCAACATTTTCACCACTAAGCATGCTTGATGTAGGACTCTTCTAGTAACCTTTACCAAATAAAGGAAATCACCTTTTATTCATAATATCATGATTTCATTCTGAACAGGTAGGTAGTGGGTTTATCAAGGCAGTGTCTCCGGCTATTGAAATTATTTTCAGCTTTATTAATTTTAGTAATTTATACCTACTAATCAATTTGTCACATATTAAGCCTAACTTTATAATAAATCTGATATTCTGACTTTAGTCTCTTGAACTTTCTCAAAACCTGCTTTATAGATCAATTCTGACTAATGTTCTCTGTACATGTGAGAAGAATGAACAGCTTAAGCTTCTTGGGAGCAAGGCTATAGTTATTTCACGTTTCACTGTATCCTGTTTTCAATTTTAAATATTCCATATTCTCAATATACTTTTTCTTTCTTTCACTGTGTCTAATCTGCTGCTAAACCCATTAAGATTCAATGAGAACATGCTTGCTCATTGTGATACTAAGATTTTCCAAGGACCTTGCTGATTCTGCTACTTGTAGCAGTTAATAAATTTTTGTTGCTCTAAAAATATGATGATTCTGTTCTCACTTTGAAAGAATACTTTCATTAATATAGGATTATAGTGTGGCAGCTTACTTTCTTGTTAACATTTACAAACATCATTCTATTATCTTCTGAACACTTACCTCCATGGCCTTTGCACATATTTGTTTTAAATTTTGCCCATCTTTTCTACTTATTCCCAGGAAAAGAGGATCCAAACAGTCTACCACTAACAAAAAAAAAAAAAACTTTTCCCATTCTCATTCTTTCCATCTTTTGTTCATGCCTTCTGTGATTCTTTCTCTTCTGCCATTTTATCAAAATTTTGGAAGCAGAGATTAAAAATATCTTCATTGAGTCCTGCTAAACCCAAAACGTACAGTTAGCCATTTTCATGTATTAAGGAAAATCTAACAAATAGATATAATGGGACTGGGGAATGAAACACAGTGGTACAGCACTTGCCTAGCATGTGTGGGACACAAGGCTCTAACCCCAACACTACAGGGGGGTGCTCTGGGTTCAGGAAAAGTTCTTGAACCCTAAACCCTGGGTTTGTGCCTAATTTTAATCAAGGAATTGAATAAAATAAGGCTAAGGAGGATTAATTTTTAAATTACTGTATTTATTGAGGAAGTACAGAGCCAAGGAAAGGTGCCCATATGGCTAGAGATCCCATGTGGAGGGCCTGGGAAAACCACAGAGAAAAGAAAGTTCAAGGCTCCTACCATGCGAGAAGCTGGAGGGGGTAAAGAACCCATGTGGTAAGGGATAGGGGGCTCTCCCCTTTGCTGACATGGCTGGTCTGGGCCTGGACCGAGCCCACGGGGGAAAAAAGACGAATCTGTCAAATACGTAGCCAACACACCCCTCTGCCTGCCACTTACATTTTACTTTTATGACCTTTTAGGTTAAAAGCAAATGCTTGCAAAACTTGATGGCCAGGGTAAAGCCAGACACATAATGTGGCCCACTTGTCTGGAGTTTGTTAGCAGCAGGAAGAGTCCCTGGTATGTCTATGCTGTCTCCTCTCTTTTTCTCTCACATATAATTAAATAAAATTTAAAATGAAAAGCTGGTCACAAATTGGTCAGCCTTTTCTGATTTTGGTGCTATGAACAGAATGGCCTTTATCATATGAGGTAGATATTGACCTATATTTTCTTCTACTATTTTTACCACTTCTAATTTTTACATTTAATTTTTAGCTTTGCTTTGCCCTAAGATATAGGTAAGGACCATATATATATATTTAGTAAAAGGCGAAAGATTTATTCGGTCTCAGGAGAAACCAGAGTAGGATTTAATATCTTTAAGGGATATGCCAACGGTTCTAAATTCATTTAAATAAATAACTCTCCATTTCTTCCTCAAATTATTATCATACACTAAATCAAATATACAAATGGAATTTTAAGATATATATGAATGGATTTTGCAGCCAGGCACTGCTGACCTCTGATGCTTATTCTCCCTATTCTTTCCCCCTGGGTTTTGTAACTGGGACACAAAGGGTGCTTTTGCTAAAAGCACCAATTCTTCTTGGGCCTGCAGTTGTCAGATCAGTAACTAAGCAGGATAAAAGCTTAACATCTTGTCCTTCATTTTGCCTCTGTCTACCTTAAGCCCTGGGTCAGATTCCTGTTCAACTATGTGTGTAGACACATTAATCATTTAAGGTGTGTTGTCTAGAGGTGGTTAGTCCTCCCCCTTCAAGACTACAGGGTACCAAGATAAGAGTAAGGTGTTTACATGTTTAAGAGACAGGATAACCAACAAATTGTTACCAACCTGCTTTTACCACACACTGGAAGGATGCATTAGCAGTAAGTCTCTAGTCACTGTCCTAAATCTGAAAGGTAACTCTATCTGGCCTTTCTGCCTGGTCCTTTTCTGTAAATCTTTATCTCCTACATCCCCCTTGGTTGCCAGAACAATAGGTCTGATCGTGAGTACTTTGTGATGAGTGGAAACATCCCCCAGAAGCTCCACATGGCAAACCCAGAGCTAATAACCAACCAGATCACAGTCTGACCAAGAGTTTGACTACGCATGCCTCCTACTCCACTTCTGTCCATCCCTACCTAACCTGAATGCTTGTCAGTACCCCAAAGACAAGACAGACTCTTGGGCTCTCTGCCTTCCAAATATGGCTATAAATTCCTCTACTGCTTTCACCCTTACTTGGATATTTGGTTTCCTAGGACTTCCCAACTCTAGGTGCCACCACCTAGATGTCTAGTGACAGATTCTATGGCTGTCCCAGTTTTCACCCTCAGCTGCTCCATCACTATCTCCCTAACTCCCATCACTCCCCCTAATCCCTCACATTCTAGCCACCTCTGCTTCATTTCTAGAACCTCCTTCAGTTCTGATTTTTCCTACTATTCCTTAGGAAAACTCCCTATACCTCAGCTTCTTCAGTTTTCTCCTTCTGAACTCTCCATCCAGCGCATCTAAGAATCTCTAGATGTTCCAAAGGTGCTCCACACTCAAGAGTAACTCCCTAAATACGTCTGCCTTGTGGTTTGAACTAGTGCTGTGTATAATTCCTGTAGCAGTACATGGTAGGCACTAAAAACAACCACTGACTGACAGAGATTAACATGTGATGCTTAAGAACAAACTGGTTTAGGAAACCAGATTGGTTAATGGAAAAAGCAGGAAAAATAGTATTTGATTCAAATTATAAAACTCGAAGCAGCTTATTAAAAGTGGTAAACCTAACTGAAGTTTTACAAACAGTTTAGAGGGCACACATAATACTGAGGAAGCTTTATTGCCATAAATTTGAACCACTCAGAAATAGTACCACACAAGTAGCTGGGCATGGTGGCTCACGCCTTTAATCCCAGCACTTGGGAGGCAGCGGTAGGAGGATCACTGTGAGTTCGAGGCCACCCTGAGACTCCATAGTGAATTCCAGGTCAGCCTATGCTAGAGTGAGACCCTACCTCGAAAAACAAAAACAAAACAAAACAAAGAGAGAGAGAGAGAGAGAGAGAGAGAGAGAAAGTAGTAGTAGTCCCACTCAAAATAAAACGTTTATAGCAAAATCAGCAGCTCAAAGTCTACATACATGTACACATGTCTAGTTGTTGCACATAAATATATGGTGTGAGGAACCCTTTATTTTGAACTTTTGTGAAAGCCTGTGTTTCAACTATAGCCCACGGCAGGAAGGCCCATGTTTTTATTTTGGGTTTTTTTTTTTTTTTTTGGACAATTGCTTCTTCATTACACAAAGAACAAAAAGCCATAATGAACATTCAAATGAAAAGCAGCTCCCTGTAAATAGGGAATAGAATAAGTGCAATTTCTAGTAATTTCTGAGAAGGAAACGTTCTAATTTCTCAGGTTATCAAAATACACTTGGCAGGAAGATTCTAGTGAACCTGTAATATTTAAAGTACAAAGAAATCTTAATTCAGATTTCAAAATCGAACAATAAAGTAACAAAATTATCTCGTTAGCCTGTTTTTTAAACTTGTTCTCCAACCTGTTAGGAGAGCTGGTGAGCAAGATCACAGTTCCTTCCCTCTACCTTTCCAAAAGACAATAGTTCACAGGTACAGTACAGCCTATAGGAAGCAGTTCACACCTCAAGAAGGATCACTTGCTCATCCAAGCTAGTATGTGCTACTCCTTAGGCAGCTGGGAAAGGACAGTGGCTGTAACTCTATAACCTGCGCTGGGCCCCACCCGGCAGCACATCTGCACCTCTGCTCTGTCTTCTGCATGCCTACCACGGGCCTTATGACAGTGCAGCTGCACCTGCAGAACCCCATGTGTCCAGGGAGGGTTAGCCCCCAAAGCCAGTGCACAGCCTACCCTTTCCCAAAGGCAAAGACCATCCTGACTCTTGTACGGTTTCCTTGCCTCCTGTTAAGAATTTTACCTGTAGTAGATTTTGTTTAAATGTCTTTACTGAGATATAATTCATGTATCTGAAAGTCCACCCACATTAGTATATTCACAAAGTTATGCAACCATCATATAGCAGCTTTTGACTCAAGTGATTTGGGAAATCCAGGATTCCCTTCCCTGGATTTGCATTAGATTTAAAAGATGAGCCTGATATGGTGATGCACACTTTTAATCCCATCACTCAGGAGGCAGAGGTAGGAGGATCACCGAGAGTTCGAGGACACCCTGAGACTACACAGTGAATTCCAGATCAGCCTGAACTAGAGTGGGACCCTACCTCGAAAAACCAAAAACCAAAAACAAACAAACAAAAAAAAAAAAGTGAACAGGTCATCCATTACATTCTAAGGCCAGGGCAGCAGAGGGTAGTGATACAGAAATAAGGAAGGGGGGGAGGGACAGAGCAGTAAGGCACTGGACTGTTTGAAGGCTCTTCTTTCCTGGCTTCTTCCCCAGCTGCCAGCTGAGCCAACAAACAAGTGTGCACTACAGACCTGAGATGAAGACACAGCTAGTTTTCCATCAGATTACCAGTACGCCCTGTGCAGCCTGTGTTGGCAGCTGCTCACACATGGCCCCTCCAGCGGCTCTGACCTGGACACGCTTGTAGATGCTTCACGAGAAGTGGTGTGGTCATTTCAGATCCTCCTTTTCAACTGACTTCCAGTTTCTCCCACAGTTAGGTAAGGCCTTATTCCTATAATAAATGACTCCCTTATTCAGGACCACTCACAGCAGGCCTACATCCCTCACTGAACCTGAATGACAGTAGCTACTTGCACATAAGGTCTTATTCCTATAATAAATGACTCCCTTATTCAGGACCACTCACAGCAGGCCTACATCCCTCACTGAACCTGAATGACAGTAGCTACTTGCAGGTCTCCAATGTTAGCTTGGCATGGCTTTTTGAACTTCAGGACAACTGAATCAGATAGTTGTGTGTATGGAATATTCAGGGTAATTGCATGTGTCTGTATTCTACTCACTTCTCATTGCTGTTTAACATCTATTTTATTCCATATACCACTGTAATGACCTAATTGAAATGCTTTATATAAAGGATTACAATCTTAAGTGTATTTACATGTGTGTATGTGTCCAATGACCACAAATCAGAAACCAGCCCCAAGAATCTGGGCACTACATCCTCCCCATTCTCCAAAATTGACCACTCCTGATGCCAACACCAGAAACCCATTTTGCTTACTTTCAAATGTTTCCAACTTATATACAGAATCATACAATATTTGATTCTAAGTATCTAGTTTGTCTTGACACTGTTTATGAAAATGACTCATTTCTTGAATATAGCAACAGCTCATTCATTACTTTACAGTTCTATATTATATAAGCGCGCCACAATTAATTTTCTGTTCTGTAAGCATCTGTGCTGCTCTCAGTTTGTGAGAATTGGGATGAGAGCACATGTAAGGAGTGAAACTTCTAGTACATATCCCTCTCCTCTGAACAAGATTAATTTTCCATGTGGTTAAACTGAGGTAGATGTTCAATGCTCTGCTCCTTGGCAACACCTGGCATCGTCTTTCTCAATCTAGCCATTTCAGTAGACAACAGGGTCTTGCTGTGGTTTTATTTCCCATGTCCCTGGTGACTGATGGAGTGGAGCGCTCTTCCCAGTGTCTGCTGACCATCACTGATGTGCCTGCTCCTGTCTCATGCTCATTTTTCTATTGGATTGTCTATTAGCTTCTAAGTGACTTACAGCTGTCCTCAAAATACTCTAGACACAGGCCTGTGTTGGGCTGCCTCACACTGTGACTTGACTTTTCATTCACTCAAGAGGTCAATGGTACAGAAGTACTTTTAAAGCAATCCACTGTTCACAATCTCTTACTCTGTTAATGTTCTGTGTCTTAATACTGCTTAATGCAGGAATCAGCACCAGGCAAGTGAACTCACTTTATTATAGAGGCACAGAGCACCCAAGATGCCCAGACAGGAGAAAAGGCTTCACAATCCAACAGAAAGGTGCTCACAACCTCAGTGTCACACACACACTACAGTGTATACTGGTATAAGAATAATGTTCCTTGGGCTGGAGAGATGGCTTAATGGTTAAGGTGCTTGCCTGTGAACCCTAAGAACCCATGTTCAACTCTGCAGAGCCCACATAGACAGATGCACAAAGGTGAGGCAAGTGCAAGGTCGCACATGCCCAGTAAGTGGCACAAGGGTCTGGAGATCAACTGTAGTGGCTGAGTCTCTAGTAAGCCAATTCTCTCTCCCCCTCTCTCTCAAATAAAAAATAAAACTAAAAATTTAAAAAAGGAATAGTGTTCCAAACACTGCTACAGACCATCATCCTGCAACTCACACCTAAGCATGGACATGTAGCATGCACATACACATAACATACACACCGTTACACAAATTCACAGCATTTAATAAAATTAAAATTAAAGACATCATCTCAATGGCATGGGCATGTGAGGTGCCTATAATCCCATTACTTGGGAGACTGACAGAGAAGATCATGAATTTGAGACCAGCCTGGGCTACAAAGTGATTTCTGGCCAGCCTGGACTACAGAATGAGATCCAGACTCAAAAAACCCTAACTAAAAAATTAAACTGTGTTGAAAATATATTGGCCTAAACCCATTAAGACTGCTATCAAGTTAAGGAAAACCACAAACAGTAGAACAGAATAACATGAAACAATAAAGCAATAAGAAAACAGAGAGAAGCCGACCGTGGTGGCACACGCCTTTAATCCCAGCACTTGGGAGGCAGAGGTAGGAAGACTGCCTTGAGTTCAATGCCAGCCTGAGACTACATAGTGAATTCCAGGTCAGCCAGGGCTAGAGCAAAACCCTACCTCGAAAAACCAAAAACCAAAAACCAAAAACCAAAAACCAAAAACCAAAAACCAAAAAAAAGAAGAAAAGAAAAAGAAAGAAAAAAAAAGGAAGAAAGAAAAAAGAAAACAGAGAGGGACAGAAGGAAAATAACTATTTTGGAAAGTTAGAAAGTGAAGTGAGATTAATCATCATGACATTTCATGAATATTTGCCAAGCTGTACTACATCTATGCAACTGTGGTCTTCAACATCAGGAGGAAAAGTACAATAAAAGAAGCTTCAGGGCAGACCCTGAAGATGGTTAAAATTACCCTCACACTAGGAAACCCATCCTCAGGGAAGAAACTGTGTTTACAATCAGAACCTCCTGCACCAGTCTAGGACCTTCACATCACTTTTCTACATGCTTCCCTCACTAAGCTAGCAATGTAAGCTTTCTAACACTCAGATTTCTCAGAAACTTATCATCCTGTAAAATGCAATGACTGCTTCCTGGAATGCTAACTGCCACTGTGTCTTAGGACGGAAAAGAGATGCTGACAGGGCTGGATGACTGGGGGGGGGGGACCAAAAATTAACACTCATATGTTACAAACAGATGAACTGCCACATTTCCCTGAAATGTTCAGGGAGGCAAAATGTAAAGACTACAGACACCACCCTTAGATTGTTACACACTGCTTGACAGTTTCCACTCAAATTCAGAAATGTAGTGATTTCAGATGCAATCGTGCATTTCATTCTGTCCACTTGTCTATTAAAAATGTTCCCCTCTGGATTTCCTTTTGCTTACTTTTAACCACAATTTGATTCATTACAATGGAGACACTTCTGAAAAGCAGTCAAGAGCAGACTAAAGCAGTATTTCTCAGCCCAGGCTGCACTGCACAATCTCCCAGGAAGATCTGAAAAATCCACCATGCCAAGGACTCCAAGTGAACTGGTCTGGGGTGGGGCCCAGACCCCACCATGTGCAAAATGCTGCCCAGATGAGGGGTGTGACATGCAGCCAGGAATGCGCTCTCACAGCAAAGGAAGCGCGGGGCAGGCGCAAGCACTGGGTTGGCTTCCCAGGCTTCACATAAGGCATCCTTACCATTCGGTACAGCATCCTAGCACACACTATGGCACCCACTTGTTTCAAAGTACCCCTTAAGGTGCTAGAACATCTCCCTCCATTTTAAGAGCATGAGCTTGCACCATCTTCGTCTTCTGGGTACTGATATTCTCAACTAGCCTGGCCTACCACCCAGGGTTCCAAGTGCCAAAGGAGGTGGGAAACACTCACAGCAGTTCAGCCCCACACCCTTGCTTCAACCAGCCCATCTCCATCATCAGTTTGCAACTCCTGCTTATGCTTATTGTTTAGGTTTTTTTTGTCATTGTTTTGTTGGGGGTTTTGTTTGTTTAAGACAAGGTCTCATTCTCCCTCCAATTCATAGAAACCCTCCTGCCTCACCTTGCCAAGAGCTGGGATCACAGGCATATGACACTCTGCCTGTCTCATTTGTTTTTGTTTTGTTTTTAAACTTGCAAACCCTTTCAGTTTTAAAGTACTGATATTTACCTGGACATTTCTGTTCTTTTCTGGCTTGCTTCTATCAACCACTCGGGAAAACTCCTGACACAACATCTCTCTCTCTTGAGACTTGGTTCCACACACTGTGCACAGCTGGAACTTGGAGAGTTCTCTATGCAAGGCCCTCTGCAGATATGTGGAAGATGCTTCTCCTAAGCAAAACTGTAAGCACAGACTCTAGGGTGGCCTCCACGATCCCAGCTGCCTTTGGAAGTCCCTTGCAGAGAGCGGCAAGACCTGTGAGCTGATGCTAACCAACAGAAAACAGCAGTGGTGGAATGTGGTGACAGGTGTGAGGTTGTTAACATCCTCTCTGCTTGGATGTTCACTCCCTACCTGCCCTAAGAAAGCCAAGGAGCCGTGTTGGAAGACAAATTTAAGCAGGAGCTAAGAACGAGCTTCAGCTAGAAGGCTAGAGCCTTCTCAGTAAAATTATTCCCAGTCAACAACCACACTGGCTAGCCAGGTGAGAATACAGCCCTAGCCACAGCTTTACAAGACCTCCAAACACAGACCAAGAACCACCCCAGCCATGCATGCACTCCTGGCTAAATAATCAGTCAAATCATAGCATATGCTGTCTAAAGCTGCAAAGTTACGGTAATACAGTTACCCAATACAAAACAGAAGATGGCATGGTTCAGTGTTTGTAAGGTGCAAAGACAAAGTCATTGTGAGACCCAAAGGAAGAGCACTGCTGAAGTATGACACACATGTTGAGGTTTGAGTTCAAACAAAAGAGTCAAGAGAGTGTGAGGTGGACAGGATCTGATTCATAGTCATGTGTCAAAGATCTTTGGCTGCTGTGTGTAGAGTGGAGCTGAGGTAGCCCAGAGCAGATTACCAGTGTCCAGGTAGTAAGGGAGAAAAAAGAAGAGGTAGAAGGATTAAGCAGTGAGGATAAGAAAGGGGTTGGGGTCCATGAACCTGAATGAGAAAAAGGACGTATCCTCACCTCACTCACTTCTGAGATGAAATATTTTGCTTAGTTGTAAATATAAGCAACAAACATCAGCAATGTAGGTAATACATATGACTTTTTAAATATTTTATTGTTATTTTCATTTGAGAGTGAGTGAGTCAGATAGAGAGAGAATGGGTGCACCAGGGCCTCTAGCCACTACAAATGAACTCCAGACACAGTGCCACCTTGTGCATCTGGCTTATTTGGGTACTGGAGAATCAAACCCAGGTCCTTAGGCTTCACAGGCAAGCACCTTAACTGCTAAGCCATCTCTCCAGCCCTAGTACATATGACTTTTACACCCCAAGTTTTTGTTGTTCCAATTACCAATATCCTAATATGAAATACGATTTATCACTTTCAAACTTATGGTAGTTACATTCTCACACTAGATCTTGGTATTTCAAAACATTTAAGAAGCACAGATGGACAGGGTGGCAGGTGGATGGGTAGGTGGGTAGGTGGGTGGGTGGGTGGGTGGATGGATGGATGGATGGATGGGAAAGATGTGGTTTCCCCTGTACCTCTTCTACTTATAAGGGCCTCCTTCCCTAACAGCATGGAACCGCCAAAGACTGTGAAGAGAAACTCCACAGTATGTCACTTACTTCTTGAAATTCCCTCGTCCAATGATTTCTCATTACCTAAAACATGACATCAGAAGGTCCACCCCACTCACCTCACCTATTTCATCTCCTAAAAGCTCAATGTTTCAACTGACAGTGTCGCCTCACTGTTCCTCCAACCAAGACTACTTCTACCCTGAGGCCTTTGCTCAGATCAGTCCCTCTGCCAAGAATGTTCTTCCCCAAACCTTGTAGCAGTTGGCTTTCCTTAATCATTCAGATCTTAGTTCAAATAATGCCTCCAACTAATAAAAAAAAAAAAAAATATATATATATATATATATATATAATTTTTAAAACTGAATCTACCTCCAGTGCTCATACCACAGCTCCCAGTCCTCTTTTCTTTTCAGCCACCTGAAACTTTTTTTTTTGCATGCAAGCATGCATGTGTGTATGTGTGAGCATGTAGGTATGTATGGTATAGTATACTATATATGGTATATGCATGTGTATATTCAGATGCATGCAGAGTCCAGAAGAGAACTTCTCTACTGTTCATCTACATACTTCCCTGGTGGGGGGGGGGTGTCTCTCCCTAAACCCAGGCCTGTTGTTTTTGGTCAGGAACCTCAGAGTCGCCAGTCTCTACCCACTGTGGACTGTGAAAGTGCATGGCCATACCCAGCTTTTTATATACATTCTGGGGAGTCCAAATGAGATTGTCTCAGGCCCTCCTAGGCCCTCATGCTTAAGCAGCAAGTGCTCTAAACCACTGAGCCGTCTCCCCAGTCCTGAAATTCTTACCTACTTGTTTACTCATGTATTATTTGTCATTCCTTCTAAACGGTAAGACCCATGAGAACAGGGGCTTGTGTATCTGGTATCTTCAACATCTCCATCTAGTGCCTGGCATACATATTCATACTCAGGACTGAGGAGATGGTTCAGTGGAAAAAGCGCTTGCTGCACAAGTATGAGTACCTGAGTTCAGAGCCTCGGAACCCATTTGTTGCTTCAGCAAACACAGCAGTGTAAGCATCTGTAATCCTAGCACACCTTCTGCGAGATGGGGTAGAAACAGAACAATCTCCCAGAAGCTTGTGGGCCACCTAGTCTGGTGAACACAGCAGTGGAACCAAAGACGCTATCACAAACAAGGTGGAAGGCAAGTACCACACATGAGATTGTCCAAATCGTCTGGGTCATGGCACACACATGCCCACACTCAAGCACAAAACTGCTGAACGCATAAATAATGGCATGAAATAAAACAATATTAACATGTAATCAATAAAAATACTGTGGATCACTGTCAATAAAGGCTTAATATTAAGAGAACAACCAGATCACAAAACTACAGGGGTAGCAAACCTATTCTGGATTAGTATATATGCCCACGCCAAGATAGAATAAAGGCTGAGTAGGCAACTATGTGTTTCAGGTGGTAGAATTCTGGGTGGCGCAGCCACTGTCTACAGGTGCCCAACTGTGGGGTCAATGGACAGGGAAGGAAAACCCCCTTTGTTTTTTTTTTATTTTATTTATTTATTTTTGAGAGTGACAGAGAGAGAAAGATAGAGAGAGAGAGAAAGAGGCAGATAGAAAGAGAGAGAGAGAATGGGCGCACCAGGGCCTCCAGCCACTGCAAACGAACTCCAGACGCGTGCGCCCCCTTGTGCATCTGGCTAACGTGGGTCCTGGGGAATCGAGCCTCGAACCAGAGTCGTTAGACTACACAGGCAAGTGCTTAACCACTAAGCCATCTCTCCAGCCCGGAAAACCCCCTTTCTGAAACTTCTGACTTGCTCCTAGCAAGCAGTCCTCTGCAAAACATGTTCTTGGCTTCCTACCTCACCCTTACTCTCTCTTTAGAGAGCCTTACCTGATGGAGGAGTCTAAGATCCAGGGTGAGTGTATCTGGGTCGCTTCTTCCGCCCAAAGTCCTGGGACTCTGCCTTCACACAGACACTGGGTTCCGCTCCTCTGCATCACAAGTGTTTCAGGGGCTTTTAGATGTGCTGGATGCCACTGATGACTTTACTAAACCAGCTATCTAACTCAGTATCGAGTAAGAGTAGCCCACTCAAATAGCAACTCAGTTATCCAGGTTGCTGGGTTCTACACACATCCATTCAGAGAACTAGCCCTAGGCATGCAGCCCTGTATCCAGCTGTCAGGTCCATCAGTGAACACACCAGACTCTGATCTCTGTCTGCCTAGAACTTACATGCTAGCAGAAGGGAAGTACATACTAAAAATACGCAAATCACACAGTACCATTAGACAATGATAGATAATAATTTCAAAGCACATACATAATCACTACAGGTTCTCTGAACTGCATGAAGAATAATTATTAAAAATTTACTAAAAACATTTCAATATAATTTTTTTTTTTTTTAGGTAGGATCTCACTCTAGCCCATGCTGACCTGGAATTCACTATATAGTCTCAGGATGGCCTTGAACTCATGGCGATCCTCCTACATCTGCCTCCAGCATGCTGGGACTCAAGGCATGCACCACCACATCTGGCAAAATTTTTGATTAATAATAATTAAGACATTTAACAGAAATGATTCTTAAATAATCAGAGTTAAGAAGCCTAAATTTTGTTCAACAGTACGAAAAAAAAAATCACAGCACACACATGGATAGGTGTTTTTTTTTTAGTATTATTTATTTATTTATTTATTTGGGGGGGGGGAAGAGGCAGAGAGAAAGAATGGGCACACCAGAGCTTCCAGACACTGCAAATGAACTCCAGACGCATGTGCCCCATTGTGTATCTGGCTTACATGGGTACTGGGGAATCAAACCAGGGTCCTTACGCTTCGCAGGAAAATGCCTTAACCACTAAGCCAGTTCCCCAGCCCTGAACAGGTGCCAGGGAAGGTGATCTGTGCAAACACAGGAGCTCCAGGTCAGTTTGACCAACAGATGTCTTAAGTCCACTCAGCTGAACACCACCAGCATCTCCAGGCCGCCTTCCCTTGGAATTTTGGCCCACCTACCCACAGGGCTCAGGTGCTCTTCTGTGAAAATCACCACCATCCAAACCCCCTCCACTACTGAAAAGGCCAGGGTATTTTATTATCCCACTCTACATAATACTCTTTTAGCCCTTTCCATCCAACGTTATAAAGTGTGGGCCCTTCCAGGCATGGTGGTGCATGCCTTTAATCCCAGCACTTGGGAGGCAGAGGTAGGAGGACTGCTGTGAGTTCTAGGTCAGCCTGAGGGCTAGAGTGAGACTCTACCTCCAAAAACACAAAAAGAAGAAAGAAAGGGAGGGAGGGAAGGAGGGAGGGAGGGAGGGAGAGAACAGAGGGGCTAGAGAAATAGCTTAATGGTTAAAGTGCCTAAGGACCCAGGTTTGATTCTCCAGAACCCACATAAAACAGATGCACATATTAGCACATGCATCTGGGGTTCATTTTCAGTGGCTGGAGGCCCTAGAACACCCATTCTCTCCCAATCACCCCTCCCCCCTTCTCAAAAATAAATAAATAAATAAAATTTTTAGAAAGAAAGAAAAAAGTGTAGGCCCAAACTAGATTTGTATCCTACCATCTTTCAAAAGTCATCTCAGGCCGGGCGTGGTGGCACATGCCTTTAATCCCAGCACTCGGGAGGAGGAGATAGGAGGATCGCCATGAGTTCAAGGCCACCCTGAGACTACATAGTGAATTCCAGGTCACCCTGAGCTAGAGTGAGACCCTACCTCCAAATAAATAAATAAATAAATAAATAAATAAATAAAAGTAATCTCAGGAAGCAGCCTACTAAGCTGTGACTGGATCAAAGGACAATCTGTCCAAATTCATCTCCAGTACCAAGTAGGTATAGAAACGTAGAAATGATACCAAAGAAGAATCCAAAACCCTGGGGAGATGTTGTCCACCCCTAACTGTGCCCACCTAACCAAGTCCAGAGGGCAAATGCTGCCCATTTCTAACTGTGCCCACCCCACAAGTCCAGAGGCTTCTGGGATCATGAAAATGTTCTGGAAGCTAGGAAGCAGTGGTCATGGCACTACACTGTATATACTCCGCAATCAAAAACAAAGTAAAGGATGATTAGCAAGAGAAGTTACACTAACACTCCTGTGCCGCACTCAAGATCCTCTATGCCAACCCCTTTCAGCAGCAACCTTTAACCAGATGCCACCTCTTTCAACTTAAGGAAGCTGAGAAAGTGTTTTATATAACACCCCCCACCTGATCAGGGCAGAGCCTTCCTGCACTTCTGTACCCCTCTCTCAGAGAAGTGGGTCCCAATTCAGGCCCAATGGGATGGACCATCAGGGGTCCATGGGCTTAAAACAAAAGTTAATTTTAGGCTGGAGATATGACTTAGTGGTTAAGGTGCATGTCTGTGAAGCCTAATGACCCAGGTTCAATTCTCCAGGTCCCACATAAGCCAGATGCACATGGTGGTAAATGAGTCTGGAGTGGCTAGATGCCCTGGCACGCCCATTCTCTCTCTCTCTTTCTCTCTCTCTCTCTGTCTCTGTCTCTAACAAATAAATTTTAAAAATCTTTTAAGCCGGGCGTGGTGGCTCACGCCTTTAATCCCAGCACTCGGGAGGCAGAGGTAGGAGGATTGCCATGAGTTCAAGGCCACCCTGAGACTATAGAGTGAATTCCAGGTCAGCCTGAGCTAGAGTAAGACCCTACCTTGAAACCCCCCCAAAAAAAATCTTTTAAAAATTAATAAAAATTATTTTTTAAAAAGAAAAGTTAATTTCACAACTTATCATATGAAAAAGTAATACCTATTACAAATATTACAAATTTTCTAACATAAAATCTCCTTGTTCAAATTTCTGTTTGGTGACTGTATTTGCCTTGGTATCAAGAAGTGTCTTTTAAACCATTCCTGAGCTAGTGAGGGGGAAAAAATTAATTTAAGACCAAGTGACATATTCATACTGGTCGAAAGGCTTACAGAAATGCTTGTGCAAAAGCCAGCATCTCAACAAGGCGAGGTCACAGAAGAACTGTGGAGCACAGGACACCACCAGAGGCCACACTGCAGAGAACCTGCCTAAGAACAGCCCATGTGATAGTCATGATCACAAGATGGGTTAGTTGTGACAATGCATCAACCACCACATTTGCAAATGCCATTCACACCCATTTTAACAGTTGATGGTTTCAACCTATGTAACACATTTTATCTGGGTACTACACTTGCATTATAGTCACTATCCCAAGAATTAAGAAATTTGTAGTTTTCTGTGGTTTTATCTATTTCATCCATTCAATACAAGCATTTAGTAAACATACCATGGCCAGGTATACTTCTAGGTGATACATACTGACGTAACATCCTCACAACACAGGTACAATCTAAACAGATAATCCCTCAGGATTTAAAGAAAATGTTCCTTAACATCTTACAGAGTGTGTATCACTCTGCAGGTAAGACTCGCTTCTCTTCCCAGTGCACCCAGTCAACCTTGCCCAGAATGAGCAGTCATCCTGTCTGCCCTCACCAGTACAAAAAGACATTTTGCCTGGCACTCTTATACATCCTACAGATGTCTGCTTCTACAGATGGGAGACCAACTGCACTTAGTATCAGCTGCTAATGAACACACCTGCACTTAGCTAGGGCTTGGTATCCATTTGTTTCACTTCATACTACTAAGAAAGGGATTCTACTTAAACCCAACTACTACAAAACAATCTCATTTATTTTGAAACTTGACTGTATATACTGTGATCAGAAATCAAAAGGTCACTCTTATAACTTAGCTCTGGGGCCTGCATTTTCTTGTTTTCAAAACTAGCACAATCTCTATCAAAAGCTAAGCAAAACAAACAAGAGTTAACTAACTTTCCAAGTCCTGAAAGCCAAAATATCTCATTGGCCTCTCTGATTATAGTACTGGAATTCTCACATTTAGGGCCATTTAGGATACCAGAACCCAAAAACATGGTTTCATAATTCAGAGATAATACATGACACACCAACAAAGATAACAATCACTGAAAAGCCACTACGGCCCTATCCATGACTTTAGTTATACAAAGAAATAATACTAATAAAAGAAAGACTGTGAATATATGCCTACACCAAGAACAGTTACAATAATTTTAAAAAGATATGATGGGTTGTTTTAAAAGTAGAAATGAAATAAAATTTAATAATTCCCATAGTCTTAAGGTCCATTTTTCTTACCTAAATTCAAAAAGATTAAAAAAAAGTATTTAGGGATTAAAAGAATTCTCCTATTTAAAAAAATATTATATGGGGACGGAGAGATGGCTTAGCAGTTAAGGTGCTTGCCTGCAAAACCTAAGGACCCATGTTCGACTCCCCAAATCCCACATAAACCAGACACACAAGGTTGCACATGTGCACAAAGTGGTGTATAAGTCTGGAGTCGATTACAGTGCCTGGAGACCATGGCATGCCAATTCTCTCTCTCATTAAAAAAAATCCAGTCTGTTGGGCTTGCCTCAAAAAAAAAAAAAAGGCATGGCCAGACATGGTGGCACATGCCATTGATCCCAGCACATGGGAGGCAGAGGTAGGAAGATTTCTGTGAGTTTAAGGCCAACCTGGAACTACAGAGTGAGTTCCAGGTCAGCCTGGGCTAGAATGAGACCTTACCTCCAAAAAAAAAAAAAAATTATATGTGTGGGGAGATAGGTCAGCAGTTAAAGGCACTTGCTGTTTGAAAGCCTGATGGCCCAGGTTTCACTCTCCAATACCCACAAAAAAGGAAGACCACAGGGTTGGAGTGATGACTCAGTGGTTTAGGGTGCTTGCTTATAAAGCCTGACAGCTTTGATTCAATTCCTCCAGTGCCCATGTAAAGCCACATGTGCAAAGTGTTGCACACATCTGGCGTTTGTTTCTAACAGCAGGGTCCCTTGCATTCACTTTCTCTCTTTCTTCCTCTCTCCCTCTCTCTCAAATAAAAATAAAATATTAAGAAAAAGAAAAGCTGGGACTGGAGAGATGGCTTAGCAGTTAACACATTTGCCTGCAAAGCCAGAGGATCCCAGTTCAACTCTCCAGGACCCATGTAAGCCATATGCACAAGGTGGCATGTGCATCTAGAGTCCATTTACAGTGACTGGAGGCCTTGGCGTGCCTATTCTCTCTCTCAAATAAATAAATAAATATATAAAAAAAGAAACAGAAAAGTTTAGCTAAATTTTAAAAAAAAAGACAGAACACAAAGTGGTGCATGTGCATGTGTCAGGAATTTGCTTGCAGTGGCAAGAGGAGGCCACGTACAAACAGAGAAAGAAGAGAGATACAAAGAGAATAGGCACACCAGGGCCTCCAGCCACTGCAAATGAACTCCAGATACATACACAAACTTGTGCATCTGGCTTTATGTGGGTACTGGGGAATCAAACTTGGGTCACTAGACTCTGAAGGCAAGTGCCTTAACTGCTGAGCCATCTCCCCAGCCATACAGTCAGGTTTTTATCTTCAGGGTCTTAGGAGCAGCTTAGGATGTACCATCTATATCTATACTGTTTTCTACTATAGAATATTTTAGCATTAAAATGAATTTTTGGGCTGGAGAGATTGCTTAGTAGTTAAGGCACTTTACCACATAACCTAAGGACCATGTTCGACTCTTCAGATCCCATGTAAGCACACAAGGTGACACAAGCGCTCAAGATCACACAAGGTGGCTCATGCTTCTGGAGTTCAGTTACAGTGGCTGGAGGCCCTGGTGCACCAAATTGATATTCATCCTCCCACCCTCCCCTCCTTACGTGTGTACTGAAATAAAGGCCAGTATGTTGGGCTTTCCTCGAAAAAAAAAAAAAGTTTTTGAGCTGAGCATAGTGGTATATGCCTTTAATCCCAGCACTTGAAAGACAAAGGTAGGAGAATTTGTGTGAGTTCAAGGCCACCATGAGACTACATGACTACATAGTGAATTCCAGGTCAGCCTGGGCTAGAGTGAGGTGAGACCCTACCTCAAAAAGCCAAAAACAAAAAGAATTTTTAACAGAAAATCTTAAAGTTGCCAAACTACTACCAACTAAATAACATGTGATGCACTTTAAGAATCAAATCAGCACACAGGAGAGTTTTATCTTGTTTGCTTACTCTAGAGAAACTTTATTCTAGAGGAAAAGCAAAAGAACATTAATAGTTCAGAAGCAGTAGTTCAGGAAAGTGATCCAAACATGTCTAGAGCAAACATATCATTATGGAAGGCCAGTGGTGGTATATGAGCTGTCTTTGGAAGGATGCCACCTGAACCCCGATTGGGAAACTTGAGAATGCAGCAGTTATACTTTAAGTCAAACAGCTAATTAATGACTAAACAAAAGAAACTCCAGTCTGGACACATATAGAGTACTAATAAGGGTGATTATGAAGTAGTCAGTGTACAATCCGGATCATGCATTATGCTAATTACTCCTGGCTCTGGGCCTTAAAAATATTAACTCAACATGCAAAAACCTTGTAAGAGCTCACCTAATAAAGATGTGAGCACTACTTCAGTGAATCTTGGTTTCACTCTAGACAGTGCTCAAGCCAGGGAAGGAGGCACACACCTGTAACCTCAGTACTTATGGCACTAAAGCAGGAGGACTGTGTGTTCAAGACCAGCCTAAGCTACATAGCTGAGGGCCTTTATCAAAACACACAAAAAGATTAAAATGTGTGTTTAATTCATACTCCCCTGCCCTGGAAATAAAAAATCAAGACTAGCCCTCAAGTTATACACAAGCACAAAATTTCTACTTTTAAAAAATAATTTGGGGGCTGGAAGGATGGCTTAGTGGTAAAGGCATTATCTGCAAAGCCAAAGGAACCAGGTTCGATTCCCCAGGACCCATGTAAGCCAGATGCACATGGTGGCACATGCATCTGGAATTCACTTGCAGAGGCTAAAGGCCTTGATATAACCATTCTCTTTTTCTATCTATCCCTCTTGTTCTCGTGCTCTCGCTCTCTCTCGCTCTCTCTCTCAAATAAAATAAATTTTAAAAAAATCATTTTTCAATTTCTAACATTTTCATACATGTATATCAAATATTTTGATCTTATTCCCCCTGCATTGCTCTCTCTTATCCCCTCCCCATTAACATCCTCTTCTTTCCATTAATCCCATCTTACTTTCAAGCCTTTTCAACCATTACATTAAATTATGTTTACTTGCATGGTCCATGAGTGGAAGGTGATTTACTGTGGAATGGTTAACTTACCAGTGGCTACACCACTGAAAAAGCTGACTCCCTGCTCCCAGCAACCATTAGTTGCCATTAGCTACTCTAGGAGGTGTAGGCCTCATGTATCCTTTCCCCCAAAATTCTACTTTTGATATATTTTCTTCATTATCCAGAGATCATTAATAATTCATTTAATATTAATATTATTATTAATATTAATATTCATTGTAAGAAGTAAAACAAGGGGGCTAGAGAAATGGCTCAGTGGTCAAAGGTGCTTGCTTGCAAATCCTGACAGCCTGGGTTTGATTCCCCAGTACCCACATAAAGCCAAATGCACAAAGTGGAACATGCAACTGAAGTTCATTTGCAGTGGCAGGAGGCCCTGGCATGTCCATCCATCCTCCCCCCCGACGACACACATTTTCTATCTCTCTCTCTCTCTCTATCTCTCTCTAATGTATAAATAAAAAAATTTTTGAAAAATTTAGTAAGGGTAAAAAAATTAAATTCACCAGTACCTTCATAAGCCAAATGCTCAGGGTGGCACATGCATCTGTGGAGTTCGTTTGCAGTGGCTAGAGGCCCTAGCACACCCATTCTCTCTCTCTTTCTCTTTCTAACAAATAAACAAAATATTTTTTAAAACATTAAAAAAAAAAGTAAAGCAATCAGGTGTAATGGTGTGTGCCTAAAATGTCAGCACTTGGGACATATAAGCATGAGGACTAATGCACATATGAGGTCTACTTAGTCTACATAGTGAGTTCTAGGCCAGCCAGGACTACTTAGCAAAACTATATCTTTAAAAAAAAAAAAAAAGCTCAGTAATAAATGAGACATCTCTATCATGTCCTCCAAAGCTCAGAGAACAATGTACGAGTCAGAGACTAGGGAAGAGTGCTTTAGACACTGCCTTCTGGACATGAAGTAGCCACTATATTTATGAGCTCACAACAACTGTCATCATCTATCAATATAAGACCTGTACCACACAGTCATCAACACGTCATTATCAATGTAGGAGAAGGGCAAAAAAAAAAAAAAAAAAAAGAATAAAAACACATCATAATAGAAAGACTAGCTGGAAAGAAAAACAGGTTCAGCTGAAGGGGGACAAAAGAAGACAACGAGAGAGGATTATGATCAAAATACATGATGTACATGTATGGAAATTGTCAATAAAAAAAGTTTCTAAAAAAGGTGAGAAGAGGAAGAAGAAATTTTTCCCTGAAAAATGAATGGTACTTTAAAAACAAACAAAAAAAAAAATATTCAGGCTGGAGAGATGACACAGCAGTTAAGGCACTTGCTTGCAAAGCCTACTGACCCAGGTTTTATTCCCCAACACACACAAGGTGGTGCATATGTCTGCAGTTCATTTGCAGCAGGTAGAGGTCCTGGCGCCCATTCTCTCTCTGTCTCTCTCTGCTTACAAAAGATAGGAAGAACAAGAAAAAAGAAGGGGGTAGACAGAAGAGAGGAGGAGAAGGAATAAATAGTAACAGTAGTGTTGCTGCTCTTTGGAACAGAGGAGGGACTATAAGCCCCAAAGTCTATCTGTAAGGTCTTGATCGATCCCCCAGCCCTTCCTTTCCAGCTCACTGACTCCAAGGTGTCTCTGGTCCCTTCATCTGTGAGGACGATAAATAACACCCCTTCCAGGTTAACTCAAGGACTGAGTGAATATTCAAGCAGACACAGTGAACCACAGTGCCCAGCATGCAGTACATGTTCAATGAACGTCACAATGACGGCTGCATTCTTCATCATCACCTCCTGGATGGTCTTCAGCACTGTAGGAAGGTTTAGTGGCTAAGAAAACACAAACTAAAATTGATTTGCTTTTAGATACATTTCCCTAGCAAATGCAACTATTCGAGAAGAAAAAGATTTTATCTATTCTAGTGGTTTAGAAAAGGTTAAGATAAAAGCAGCTTAACTAAGTCAAAGATCACTTATCTTTGCAGTCTTCCTGTCAGTGACTTTCAGCAGCAGCAGACACTCAGAGATGACTTACACGCTAATCTCCACTCATTCTTTCTAATTCAGATACAAAGGGGTTTGCTGAGTGCACTAATGTGGTTCACCTACCAGGTCTCTAATTAAAGCCTAGACAACAGCTAATAGAAGTAAAGTTCCTAGGGGGTTATGGAGTACTTGCTTAGCATGTGAAGCCCTGGTTCAATCCCAGCACTACAGAAAAAGAACAAAGTTCCTGGGAATGAATGAGCACCACAAGAAGTTAAGCTCAGAACCAAATTCTACCGAATGACCAAATGACTTAATGCTTTTCAACCTACTTGCTCATCTCTAAAGGGAAATACTGCCCACATTACAATATTATAAGACTTAAAAATAATTACAGGAAGTATCCAGTCACTAGCAAAAAACAGGTGCTCAACAAATGGTGATATTTCATTGGATAAGCATAACTTCCTCTCCCTCTCCCAACACACAGAGTATAAAACCTGGGGGGGGGGGGCTGGAGAGATGGCTTAGCGGTTAAGGCACTTGGCTGTGAAGCCTAAGGACCTAGGTTTGACTCCCCAGAACCCACATAAACCAGATGCACATGGTGGTGCATGTGCCTGGTGTTCCTTTACAGTGGCTAGAGGCCCTGGTATACCCATTCTCTCTGTCTCTCTCTCATAAATAAATAAGAATGTATTTTTTAAACTGGGCTTTCTCAAATAACCACATATTTAAACACAAGTCCAAGTAAAGGAACTACATAAAAGTAAATGGGAATCCCTTTACACCCCGGAGTTCAACTGTAAGCACTTGGCCAGGTAAAGACCAAAGAATACAGGAGGAGCTGGAGGGACTGCTTAGTGGTTAAGGCACTTACCAACAAAGACAAAGGAACTAGGTTCGATACCCAGTAACCACGTAAAGCCAGGTGTACAAGGTGGCACATGCATCTGGAGTTAGTTTGCAGTGGCTAGAGGCCCAGGAGCACCCGTTCTCTCTATCTGCTCCTCTCTCTCAAATAAATAAATAAATAAATAGATTTTTTAAAAGAAAGAACTTAAGAACATGGGCTGGGCATGGTGGCGCACGCTTTTAATCCCAGTACTCGGGAGGCAGAGGTAGGAGGATCGCCATGAGTTCAAGGCCACACTGAGACTATATAGTGAATTCCAGATCAGCCTGAGCTAGAGTGTGAAACCCTACCTCAAAATAAATAAATAAATAAATAAATAAATAAATAGAAAGAAAGAAAGAAAGAACGAACGAACGAACGAACATGGGAGATGGAGAAGGCCCACAGCTCCACAGCTGTCATTCCCGCAGGCAAACTCTGCACACAGGCACATGGAGTGCAGTGGAAAACACAACTCTACCATGCACTCACTGCTCTCAGGCCCTCAGGTCTCCTCCAATGGCAGCCCTTGTCCCAGGAAGTGGGACCTAAAAAATGCAACTTTTGTACACCACTACTTCTCAGTACAAGCCCTCAACCAGAATACAGCTATCTGGTCCACTCTAGAAGGAAAACAGTCTCATAACAATGGCAGTGTGACCACACTTTACATCACAAGTGAGTATAGGAACTTTACAGGAATGCAGACTGTGGAGTAGGAAGGATTTTCCTCACCCGGGACAACAAAGCCCCATTGAAAGGCAAGTCCATCAAACTACTTTCCTTCAGGTTTTATGTCAACATGATGGACAAGAGGATGAAGAAACAGGAAGATGCCAAAACCCAGCAAAACTGAGTAAGTGTGCCCCCTAATCACTGTACTAATTGTTTTGTTCCTCCTGTGATCCAGACCAGCTTTTAAAAACAAGATCAGGGCTGGAGAGATAGCTTAGTGGTTAAGCGCCTGCCTGTGAAGGCTAAGGACCCCCGTTCAAGGCTCGATTCCCCAGGATCCATGTAAGCCAGATGCACAAGGTGGAACATACATATGGAGTTCGTTTGCAGTGGCTGGAGGTCCTGGTGCACCCATGCTCGCTCACTCGCTTGTGCCCTCTCTCTCTCTCTCTCCCTCTCTGCTTCTTTCTCTGTCGTTCTCAAATAAATAAATAAAAATTGAAAATTAAAAAAAAAAAAACAAGATCAGTGGTAAGGCACCATCACCACAATGCCTCAAGAAACAACAGCTCCTGATCCCCATCTTCCACATCACACCTAATTCTCCTCTTCTTCCTAAAGCCAGGAAATGAGCAGACACAACAACCAGGCTCCACCACACAGAAATACAGGCCAGGCTTAAACTTAGTCTTCTATAGTTTTGTCTGCTGAGCTGACAAATTAATGAAAAACCACCAGTGGCGACAGCGGCCATGAATACTGCTTCACCCTTAGTAACACCCCTCCTTCTACTACATCTGCTGCTGCAGCTGTCACTCGCCCAGTACCACCCCTTTTTATCTAGACCCCCCCCCAGTACACATTCCAGCTGTAAAAGACGGTGTGCATCTTCCTTTCTATAACTCCAACAACAGAAAACCACGGTCTCCAGCAGTGTGTGCACCAGAAAATAGAGCAGCTTCTGTGTCTTTAGTCTAATCCTCATTTCCTGACACACATGGTAGTGCACACCTGAAATTCATCACTCAGAAGGCCAAGGCAGTAGAATAGGATCACAGGCTCCATAGCAAGATCTTTTCTCCCCAAAACGAAGTCTTTTACGGGTATTTTATAATATATTAGAAAGTAGAATGCTTAATTTAAATACATGAGAGATGAAAGGTATTGCTTAAAAGTTCCAAAACAGTTTACACCACTGATCTTATTACTCTACCAACTAAACTTCTGACACTGCTATACCCTCTTTGGCCATAATTTTAATCATTAGATAATTTCTAATTTCAAATATAACTTAAAATTATAACTACACTGTTGACTTCATATGAAATTTAACACCAGAGAGCATGCTTATTAAGTAGTTTTGACACTTATAAACTAGAAATCATGTATAAAAATATGGCATCAAACATATGTTTTAAGGAATACAAAGAAATAATTTCTAAATAATTCATAAGCTAGTAATTAATGCCTCAAAGGCTTCAGAAGTACAGTATCCTGGGGTAAAAGTGACAATATATTTGCTTTTTTTCCATGTCTAACATGTATGAAATCATTAAATAAAAACACTGGTCAAAACCACTGGCTTCTAAGATAGCTTGATGGCAGGTCAAAGCTAAATTATCTATGTGGCAGATATCACTTAGGCAAATAATGAAGATGCATATATTCCTTATGCTGCGATTTCAACATAGTTGAGACAAAATAACAAAACTGTAAGGTTCTGGTGAGTATTTAAATCAGAAACTTGTGCTAAGTAAGACGCTTTCATCCACATGACCTTCCCCGCAAATCAAAACAAAAGCACAGAGAGAAGAAACTGGCACCAAAGAACCTTTCAAGATTAAGGTCTTCCACGTCCAAAAAAGCCAAGTGCTGATCAGGAGTAGCAGCTCTGTTACCTAGCTTTAGAGTGCTGAACCAGCAACATAAAGGATTTAGAGTAACTTGGCAACACCACCAGCCACCTGAATTAAAGAAGTGTAATCCGTACCTGATGGATACACACCTAACTCTCACCACAACAGTTAAGCTTTACCTTAAATTAAAATGGACACATACTTGATTCTTGTACTACCACATGAATGGCTCTTACCCTAAGTTAAACATTCAGATTTCACACTAGAAAGAGGGCAAAGCAATATACTAAAATATTAACAATCAATCCTAGACTAAAGATTACCAAAAAAGGAAAGTTCACCCAAGAAGATAAACCTTTCAGTCTTACTTTTTACCTGCATGTCAAACCACCCATTCTCCAGTCCTAACAGAAATCCCTACTCTCAAGGTAAAGCAGCCACTTCTCAAAGCACTCTTCAAAGAGGACTATGGAGCATGTCCTCAACTCTACAGAAACTTCCTATTTCAAAACACTATATTCTGTGAAGCCCTAGGCTGTTAGTCCTTCATCCATGATAACACAGAACCAGGTTCGGCTAAAATATGAGAGGGTAACTCACCAAATGCAAGGTGCCAAAAGGGAAGACACACAAGCACAGATAGGCATGCTGCTTTAGTTGACACCACATGCACTTTTTCAACTTTATGGCAGCCGAGCAGATCAGAGATCAGGACACTGGCTTCTGTCAGATCCAGACGAAGCAGTCCTCTCATTGACAAATTCCTTATTCAATACACTGGATTTAAAGCTAACATAAAGTAGCACTACTAGGCAAAGCCACCTACTATGTTTACACTTACAATAGTTAGACCCTAGAAACTTAGGTTTACCTACCTCATTCGTGTTCCAGCGGTGCCGCTCCCGGGGTAAGCTTGAGCACTTCGGCAGACATTCAAGCAGCTTTTTCGGTAAAAAGATTTTTACATGACTACTATTGCTGTTCCCATGATCATCTATAAAGAAGAAAACAATAAATTCAGACGATGAAAGAGAAAAGCCTCCTTTAAGTACACTGACAAGGTCAGAGCAGCAGCTTGGTTTAGTGGCTATGAGAGCAAGGGCACCACAGGGCCTATTCCTCGGTGGCACCCATGGACACTCTTGTTAAATGGCTGCAGCAGGAATCTGGCCTTGAGGCCCTAAGCTAGGGTGGAGCTTTTCTCCATCGCTCCATCGCTCCAGCACAAGCAAGCACACAGGGAGTATCCCATAACTGGCCAGAGCCAGAACCTAACTGTTACAGGCTCTTCCCCAGGGCTGCCATGAAGCACCATACCAAACCAGCAGTGTATAAGACTTAACCTCACCAAACCAAATTCTTTTATTAACCAGTGAAAAGATTTCACATTTTTAGATAAGAACTACAGTAACATGTGACTACTTTGTTCACATACTAGATACTACTTCATCCCCTAAATAAGATTAGTCCTTTCCAAAGCAAATCACCAATCTCATGCGGAATTGAAACCTGCAGTTAACTACCAGGTAATATAGAAGCAGGTATTTCTAGACTGCACCTAACAATATATCATTGTAATTAACTTATTTACATGTATATATCTGTACAATTAATTTATTTTACCAAATATAGCTCTTGTAAATGACATACAGAAAAAAGTAATTACTTTTAGACTAGACAGTACATCTTAACTACTGGATGCTTCCTACATCATTGTTTCTCATAACATTTATTTACATGTCATTTACTACTTCACTCCTTTAAAACCATCACCCTGCCTGGCTCAAAATTCCTTGCCAGTTGTGGCAAATTTAGGTCAAAGTTTCAAATTACCCACTTCAATTTTTTTTAAATCCCCAATCTGTCTGAAGGGCACAATGCCTGAATACTGAGGATAGCACATGACACATCAAGGACTGAACACGCTCTAGTCACGCAGTTCTATCAACTGATTCTGATATTAACAAGACAGAATAAAGTGCTGAACTTGGAGTTAAGAGCCCAAGATTTCTGGCCTAGTTCTGCTACTTTCTAATTGTGTGACCTTGGGTAAGTTACTTAATGTTTTCTGTTTCTTAAATCATTCACTAGAGAATTAGAGATTGCTTAAGTTCTCCTAAAGGTACAAGCCCCTATAAAACTATTGCTCAGTGACTAAGCATGCCTTGACATCCAGCAACCTTACACAAGTATACATTGGTTGATAATATTGAAAGTGAAGTACAATAATATATTTTCCAGTCATTTACTGTAATTTTAATAGTCTTGTTTTTTGGAACATGTAAAAAAAAATAAAAAATATTTTCTAAGCTGGGTGTGGTGGCACATGCCTTTAACCCCAGTACTCAGGAGGCAGAGGTAGGAGGATTGCTATGAGTCTGATGTCAGCCTGGGACTATAGAGTGAGTTCCAGGTCAGCCTGGGCTAAAGTGAGACCCTACCTTGAAAAATAAAGTAAAAATATTTTTTTTTAAATATTGCCCAGGGCTGGAGAAATGGCTTAGCGGTTAAGGAGCTTGTTTGCAAAGCCAAAGGACCCAGACTCAATTCTCCAGAACCCACATAAGCCAGATGAACAAGGTAGCACATGCATCTGGAGTTCATTTGCAGTGGCTGAAGGCCCTGGTACACCCATTCTTTCTCTCTCTGTG
Source organism: Dipus sagitta (assembly GCA_036346955.1). Classification (NCBI taxonomy): domain Eukaryota; kingdom Metazoa; phylum Chordata; class Mammalia; order Rodentia; family Dipodidae; genus Dipus; species Dipus sagitta. The sequence goes on from CM070773.1 coordinate 131,667,653, forward strand.
TCTGCCCCTCTCTCTCTCTCTAATAAATTAAAATTAAAATGAAATAAAATAGATATAAAAATATTGCCTAAGGTCTCAAAACCTTCTCCAACTATTTACCATCTGATTAACACACTTCTTCTTATAGAGAAGCTCTTAAAAAGAAAAATATAGGGCACAGAAATTGTCTAACTTCTCAAAAATCTTGCTTAGAAACCAAATGGAAATATTCAACTTAGAGAAAATTTATAGAAAGTCTCATTAATTACTCACTATAAAACCCTGTCATTTTATGTGCCCATGCATGCTCCCTGCACCTCACCCTCCCCAGTGCACATGGACCATCAAACTTTACAACACAGCAGACCAAATCAAAGGAGCTGTACCTCCCTTCTCTCTACCCCTAAAGTAGTTTTATTCTCATTTCTTAAACATCCCTATGATATTTACAATTTTGAAATTAGAGGTGAAATTTTAAAATCCATATTCAATTCAAATATTCAATATTCCACGGTATCTTTTATGAAAGCAGCACTGGCTTAGGTGCTCAGTTAATGAGCTCAGACCTTACATATGAACAATCATCTCCTTGAGAATGCTATTTGTTTAAAGTAGAACAGACTATTAAAGCCTGTAGTCTAGCTCTGTTTATGATCAAAATCTGATGTTAATATCCTATCCCTTTAGCCTCTTTAAAAAATCTAGCTGGAGCTGAAGAGATAGCTTAGCAGTTAAGGCGCATGCCTGCGAAGCCTAAGGACCCAGGTTCAATTCTCCAGGTCCCATGTAAGCTAGGTGCACATGGTGGCACAGGCATCTGGAGTTCGTCTGCAGTGGCTAGAGGCCCTGATGTGATCATTCTCACTCTCCCCACCCCACCCCCGCCTCCGTCTCTAATAAATAAAAGTAAATCAGAAAAAAAAAATTAAAAAAACAAATCTAGCTGCCCTGCAAGTGTCTCTTCTCAACAGCACAACTAGCTGCTACAGGAAAAGATTCAGTCTTCTGCTCTGATATGGGATCAGGCAGTGGTGATTCGGTCCAAAGATCTTTAAAGAGGAAAAGCAAGCAAATGCTGTGTAAGCACTGTCTCAATCAAGTTTCTGGATATAGCACTTCATGGGGACATACACAGGGGTTAAAATAGAATAAAAGTATGACAGGCCAATGGGTTCCCCTTAATCAGTTCTTAAACTGCCATTCCCAGAATTTTAAGCCCATGCTAAATCAACTGGATGTTTGAAGAAAGAATAAGTTTTCCCACTGTGCATCATGAAGATGGCAATTCCATAGTGGAGACTGAATTACTCAAAAAACCAAAATGCTACTAAAACTCATACTTTCAAATCTACAGTTGGAAATTAGTTCAATGATGGAACACTTGCCTAGCAAGCACAAGGTCTTAAAGTTTGATCCCCAGCAGAAAAAAAAAGAAAAAAGAAAAAAGAAAAAACAAAGCCAGGCGTGGTGGCGCATGTCTTCAATCCCAGCACTAGGGAGGCAGAGGCAGGTGGATTCCTGTGAGTTCGAGGCCACCCTGAGATTACATAATGAATTCAAGGTCAGCCTGGGCTAGAGTGAGACCCTACCTTGAAAAAAAAAAATTCAATGTCTCTGGTTAAAACATGTACAATGAAATTTTGTTTGCACACTATAGAACTGCACACACAGTAAAATACTCATAAAAAGTGTTTTTAATTAAAAGCTACTGTTTAATGTTTTAGAATAGCTATAAATGATTAAATAATTAAACATGTATGCTAATTTTAAAATCCAAATAGTAAAAAGGAGTTAGTAAGATTAAGGTATAAACCCTGTCTCAACTGTATCTCTGTATTCACTGCAAACAGTCAAACTCTGACATTGCGAAGTGGGAGTGTCAACCAAAAGACAGAAAGACATTTTATTATCATTATCTAGCAAAAATACACATGTGATATAGGACTTTTCAAAATAGTTCTCTAATCAACTTCACAATAAAAACATAGCAAGCAAAGCTCTTGGAAGTGGCAGACGTGTGTGTGGCTGACAGCTATAATTCTGCAGAATGAAACATTCTTCCTAGTCAACCTTCAGGTATTTTCTAAAAGATAATTTTAGAGTCATGGTATAATTTAGCTAAATCTTTTTATAATGTACAAAAACGTTCACTCAGTTAGTGAGAAAAAGAAAGAAGAATTCTGGGCTTTACGCTGCTCGTGCCTTCTCATGGGCAGGAAGGAGCTCTTTATACTCTCCTCTTCCCTGCTCTTAATCTAATAAAGTCACTCTAAACTTTTTTTTTAAATGTGGAACTCTTTCCTTCAGCTTTGTTTCTAAAAACTGAGGTCCACACTGACAAATCTTTGATTTAAATTATCCAAAGAAATGTATTTGCCCTGTTCCTCGGGACACTCCGATGTTTTAATTCAACTATTTTAACTCTAACCCAGTAACAATGTCTCCATTTTACTTTGATTCAAAATAAAAATTAGAATCATCTTGGTCCTATGAACACAAGACCACCAGGATTCACCAACCTCTCCCCATCTAGACTGAACTGGTGTTAACAGTGAATCCAACCACTAAATCTTAGTGCAAATATATTTGGTCAACAACTTGGGGGTGGTAAAATTAAACGGAAGCACTACAATTCTCTGTTTAGTTCTAACTGTTCTGTGCTTAAATTTAATGAGTAGGGCAGAAACGGAGAGAAAACATCAGCACACACTGTGCTGTTCCAGTCAGCACAGGGCTCACTGCAGTACACACTGCTGCCACTCACTACAGACCTTCAAATCACTGCTCACAGAATAAATATTAATTAAGCATCAACTATGTGCCAAACATTGATCCAAGTCTGCACTATTCTTGTCCAGACAGTCTCCAACATTAATTAAACCAATTAGAATTACTCAGAGAGATTTTTGAAGACAGAAAAAAAAAAAGGAAAGAGAAAAAAATGATAATTTTAAGTTAAAAAAAATCACTAGCTTTGTTATTCAACAGCCTCTCCCCTCATCCTGGAGCTTCAAGAGCATCACATCTTATTCTTCCTATTTTTAGCTGGCCCAGATTTACCTTTTTCCTGTCATTCATGTTACTAAATTTCTGGTCCAGGTTTAGTGACTCCTAACTCAGGTTCAGTACACTTCTATTAATCTATATTTACATTTTCAATCTAAAATATGTAGGGGAGATAAAGTAGGAGCCCAGAAGCCTTGCAATCCATCACATCACAATTTAGGCTCTGGGATCCTCTCCTGTTTTCTCTCTCTCAATTTCTACTTTGGCTACATGGGACCAGCAGTTCTACTTTCTCTATCACTTAGAGGTCAACATGAGTGGAGCTCTACTATGCCAGATATCCAAAAACGACTTGACCTTGTATTCTCTCAATTAATCCCATAAAAATAAATCCCTAATTACCCCCACTATGCAGATTAGGAACCTGAGGCAAAGAATAATATCCTCAAGGTCCACAGTTCTGACTGGCTCAACTGGGATTTAAAAATGACCTCTGGCTTCCCCCCACAATGCCACACTGTTCTTGCTCCATGCCATTTGTTGCTGGACTCTAGAACTACACAAGTGTTGGCAGAGTGCTCAGAGCCCTCACAGAAGGTTCATGAGGAGAGCACTGTCGGTGCTATCCCCGAAGGATTAAGTAACTCAGCTAAGATCACACAGTAGGTAGAGGCAGAACCCAGGCCTTCTAGGTACTGGTCAAGGCTGTTTTAACTACACTGTGATGGAGGAAATATTCTCACTGCCAATCCCACCCCTTCCTGTAAGTCAAAAGCTTTTTCAAATCCTACCTTCTATAGGTGGCACGGTGTTGAGAACACAGTAGGTGCTAGTTCCGCAGAATACACTTTGGGAAACGCTCTAAGGAAACAGAAAATAAAATGTGAAACTAATCTTTGAAAGAGATATATTTTCTGGCTCTTCTGTGATATTCCTGCCAAAGATGCAAAACCTAAATCTAGTCAGAAGGAAGCATCAGACAAATCTAAAATGAGAAACATTCCACAAAAGGACTGGCCTAAAATCATCAGGGTCAAGGTCACAAAGGTGAAAATGAATTGAACCAGTCTGTTTAAAGGCAAGACAGAACAGACACAGAGCATGTCCCGAGATTCTGACTGGATTAAAAAATTTTTTTTAAAAATTTTTTAAAGGTCAAAACTTACATCGAATTTGAGGATTAGATGTTAGAAATGCTTCAGTGTTAATTTCAATCTTGATTATTATTGTTATGAAAGGAGGTGTTTGTTGTTTGTAAGAAACACATGAGATAGTAACAAAAATGTTGGCCACTGCTTTAAAGGGTTTTGTAAAAGTTCTTTGCACTGTAGGCTTAAAACTATTTCCAAACTTAATGTGTTAAAACTATCTATGCTAGTGAGAACATGCATTACTTGTGCAATTTTTTAAATGGGACACACATGCTCTACACACATTTTTATTAAAAACTAAAGCCAATGTCACATTCATTTTGCAGTCATCCAATATCATCATTATTAACCAAGTCCCAGTAACATGCCCAACACCCAACTCATATAAAACCACCTGGGTGCCAACTGGCAGTATGGCAGAAAGAGCGAGACAGGAGGAAGTCCAAAGACTAGGTGTCTGTTTTCAGGCACTTTATTCAGGTAAAATTAAAGTTGTCATTTAAAAACTTACACAATGGAAAAAAGTTTTTTTTTAATTACACAATGGAAACTTTAAAAAGAAAACAAAATTGGATCTTGCCAGCCAATTATTTTAAATCATAAGAGTAACTTTTTTTGGTTTGGTTATAGTGTGAAACTGTAGATTATTTATCATACATTATATAAACCACACACTGTTGTACTTGGAAGAAACAAAAATATTTTATAAGTTATACAATCACCCTTAACATTTTATATTTAAAATATAAAGAGTTCAGCTCTACTACTTACTACCTGTCCTTGGGAAGTGTCTCATTGACATTACTTCACAGTGACACTCCTCTTCTATCTCATAGGCAGGTGGAAGAACCAAACTACCCAAGTGCCCTAAGTTCAAAACTGTAAAACACCACTGTTGCTCTGTTAACAAGGATAACTTTTAACAATCTTAACTTTGTGTGTGAGAGAGAAAGAGGGTGAGAGAGGGCGAGACAGAGAGATGTATGTGGTATGTGTGAATGTGGGCACACGTGTCTTGGAACGCATGTACAGGTCCAAGGTAACTTCAAGTTTTGGTCCTCACTTTCCACCTTTTTTGAGGCAAGGTCTCTTGTTGTTCATGGCAGCATATGCCAGCCTAGCTGGTGTATGAGCTCCCAGGGTTCCGCCTCCCATCTCACCAGAGGAGAAATGAGATGACAAGCACACTCTATAACATCTAGCTATATGTGGATTTTGAGGATCCGAACTCAGGCTGTCACGTGTGCAGGACTTTTACACTTTTACCCACTGAGCCATCTCCCCAGCCCTATCAATCTTAATATTTTCTAAGAGCAAACAAGATTTGACTAAAGTGTTAGGACAAACAGTGTTAAAATATGACTAAAGTAAACTTCCATGAATGTTTAATTTTCGTCTCCCTTTCATCCAATGACTAAGTGCATCTGAAATCAAAATCCTTTAGGACTCCTAGCTACCAGGATCTAGCTCCTTAATTCTTTTTCTTTAGTTCCTGGAAAATTCTTATTCTAGAACTTTTTGACTCTCTCTTTTTCTCCATTTGATGTAATCAACAGTAACCAGCTGTAGTAACATCTAGATCAGGATGTTCGTTCTAACCATGACCACGAACATGCAGTTACAGGCCATGATGCAAACCAGTGGGTATGAAGTGAGCAGAACCCCAGCTCGACAGCTTGCCAGCCACACAGACGTTTTCTCATTGTGTAACTTCAGAGTTAAACATGAGGTTTTTCCGTGTTAAAAAGAATGTCTCAAACTCAAGGATTAACCTTATCTGGCTGTTAGCAAAATCAAATAGCATTCAATGACTACTTTCAAGACCTCTTACAACAGTCTTAAGCCAAAAGTTTAAAAATCACTGGAGTTCAACATACTGATAAACAGCTTCACAGACAACCGACCGTCATCCCCAAGTTACTATGACAGTAAATTAGTGGCAAAACATCTCAAGAAACAAAAGGAAGAATGAAGCACTACAATCGCATACATGACAGCAATGTCGTGGACAAAACCCAGGCACACTTCCTCCAGAACAGTCTCAGAAACTAGGAAAGAAACTCACCAAGTTGAAAGTAAATAATCTGAACCTCAAAAGCTTCAGGTTTTCAAAGCCAAGAAGAGAAGGAATACTACAGAACAGCCGTCAATATCCTGTGTTGGGCCCTGCTGACACTACAGAGTAGCTAGCCATCATGGTCAGATGTCCTGTGCCAGGGGCCCTGCTCATGCTACAGAGCAGCTGTTGTGGTCAGATGTCCTGTTTCATGCTTTTACAGGACCATATTCTCTAGATGCCTTTCTGCAATAGCTCAGTGTCTCAGCCCCAGACAAAAGGACTCTAGGACTAGAGAGATGGATTAGCAGTTAAGGTGCTTGCCTGCAAAGCCTAAGGACCCATGTTCAACTCTCCAGGTCCCACATAAGCCAGATGCACAAGGTGATGCAAGCATGCAAGGTCGCACGTGCACACAAGGAGGTACCTGTGTCTGGAGTTCAATCACAGTGGCTGGAGGCCCTGGCATGCCCCCTCTCCCTCCCATAAAAAAAGGGGGGCCAGTCTGTTGGGCTTGCCTCCAAAAAAAAAAAAAGAGAGACACTCCAGTACCAAGATCTGCCAAGCTCAAACAGTCCATCCACTGTGAGTTCCCCCACTCACTGCTGAGAAGTTGGGGCAAATCTGCCTCTTGGAATAACACGGCACAGGGTGAAAGCAGGTGTGTGTGTTCAAGTCCACCTACAGCAGAAGTTCTGCTGCTCTCCTTGGCTGACTACATAGTCTGACCAGGCTGAGATTAAGCAACCCCTGGGCTCATCAGGATAGTCTGTTCAACTCCCGCAGAACACATTCCTCTCTACTATAACTCTTTACATTTACTCTACAAATATAAAAGGAGTGCCTGCCACGTGACAGTCACTGTAGGGAGCTGAGACCCAACAGTAAGGGTCTTGCACTCATGGAGGGACACTGTAGAGGGGCAAGGCAGACAGACAGTAAGTAGGATGCTGTGTTCATCATGAGGCTATAAAGTGGTACATTACTATGAAAACTCAGAAGTTAATGCTCTGAGTATATATTCACAGTGGAAGGAAGGGAATGCTTGATTAAAACATCAAGAAACCAGGATTCCATCATTAACTAAATCAGTATCTGACAGCAGTACCCAAGAGGGAAAATGCAAGGACTCTTTAAAATACATCCCCTGCTTTCAGAAAGTATACTGATGAGTTGAAGAGATAATAGTGAAATAATATAATGAGAAAATAACACTTTGCTTGTGAAAGGCCACAATGGTAGCAGTGTATAGACCAACACCAACAGTGCTGAAGGTAGGGCCTCTCCTCAGAGCACAGGACCGAATATTACAGATAGGCACTTTGATTATGTATGTGCATAGTTTTTGGAGAGTGGATTAATGAAGCAAAATGCTATAAAATAAAAAGTGATCAAAGGTTTTGAGCAGAGAAATAGCAGGATGAAACTGTATTTACAGATCTTCAAAATAAAGACTGAGAATGTTTAAGTCTCCACAGAGCACCTTTAAAGCTAATGGAGAATCCACAGCTTATTAAATCAAAGAGGGAGAGAGACAATATTGAATGCAATAAACCACTGTACCAATTACAAGTGATACATTAAACATTTTTGTCGCCTCCTCTATCAAGACTTAGATTGAGTCTTGAAATGCATGACCACTGCATACAGCATTGGTATAAGCAATCACATTACAGTGGAGTCTGAAACTGTTAGCAGCTTCACTGATCACCAGTCTTACCGGCATTCCAGGCAGTGTCTAGACTAGTTAGACATACTAACTCAACAGCCAGCTGTAGGACACCTCAAATTCCATCAACACCTACTACTTGAGCTCGTGACATCCAGAACACATGTCCCTGGTAAGCTACCTACCTGCTCACCTCCACAAAGTGTCTTTGGTTCTTCTACCTTGTGGCAGGAGGCTTCCTAAGTGCGAGGCTGCTTTGCAGAGACAGATGAAGAGGGGCATAGACGCATGTCCACAGTTTTTAGGTGCCAGGCCTGTTAAGTGGCCCACTTCTGTGCTCTCAACTAGTGATAAGAACTGGGCCACAAAAACATTCAAGGGCAACCAGGAAAAGCCCAGAAGTGCAGACAAGTTCAGGATCAGCTAGCAGCACAAACAATCCATTAGTAAACTGCCTTTTAATTACAGAAGAAATATCTTCTATCAACCTAAAACTCTCTTCTACATCAAACCTAAGGTTATGCAGCATCTAAAACCATCTTCTCTGATCATCATTTTTCTAACATACTTAACATCAGATTTTAACAAGGACATCCTCACAGGGATATCTGCCCTGGTCACTCCAGTATCTGCAGTGCTAAATTTGTTTGTCTCTTTCAAGCACTGCCCTCTCTCTGCTAGTGTAGTTCTACTGCTTCCATCCCTTAATCCCTAGATAAGTGCTATGCCTTGGTGCTCCTGCCACTGACACAGGGGCCTATCAGCAGCCAGGAACTCAGTCCAGCAATGCTACAGAAATGTTTTAGAAGGACCTATATCCCTTAGTCACCCAAGAAATCAGGCAATATGACTAACGCTACTTCAGGCCCTGAGAAAAACTGGGTAGAGGTACTCAATGGTTGTCAAGGATACTAAAATTTCTGGCTACAGCACAAGCCTGCTAAATAAGAAAGTACAATGTCTGTCAAAAGACATGCATTAGAGACACTCCGTAAAATGGGGTCAGTGATATCTGAGACTGAATAACCAACACGTACTTGGAAACACAAGCAGCTCATCCTTTTCCTCAATCACAAAAGGTTAACAGGGAAAAGTGTGCGTGTAGTTCCATACAAAAATATTTTGTCCTCATATATTGCATTTTTCAAAAAGTTGTCAATACCCTAAGAGATACGAGCCCATAATAAAACACTTCTGTAAAATGGAGACCAAATGAGGACATGCACTTGCATTAAAAGGGCAAGTAGGCTGGAGAGATGGCTCACTGGTTTAAGGGCACATGCTTCAAAGGGGCACATCTAGGAGGCAGTATCTTCCTTCTCCTGTTGCAAACAAAACACAACAGTGAGAAGGCAGCCACTAATGGAACTGGAAGACAGACCGTTTTAGACTGTCAGAGTTCAGTACCTAGAATGGACCTCAAAAGCCAACAAGTAGCTGTATCACAAGACAGATGGGCACCCAAGCAGCTTACAGGAGCTAGTTCTAGAATATACCAAGCCTAATTTATGGCCTGGAGATATATGTAAAAGTGTATTTAAAGTAGTTCAGAATTTTTTTTAAATCTTTCCAGCAGGACATAGTGGCACATGCTTTTAGTTCCAGCACTCAGGAAGCTGAGGTAGGAGGATCACCATAAGTTCAAGGTACAGAGTGAGTTCCAGGTTAGCCTGTGCAAGAGTGAAACCGTGCCTCGAAAAACCTTAAAAATAAATAAATAAAAACTTTCCCAATATGAATCATATTATCATTGGAATTTTCATAGGTTAAATGTGTCAAGGAATTCAGAATATTCAACAGTCAAAAAAGATCAAGCAGCATTTAATAAATATCCTCATTTGTACAAATATATACTATACTCAAAATAACCACATTCAGAAGCCGGGCGTGGTGGCACACGCACTCCGGAGGCAGAGGTAGGAGGATCCCCGAGAGTTCAAGGCCACCCTGAGACTCCATAGTAAATTCCAGGTCAGCCTGGGCTAGAGCAAGACCCTACCTCAAATAGGAAAAAAAAAAATTCACATTCAGGAAACCATGAGGTAAGATTTTTAAATCACACTGTTTCAGAAGTACATAATCCTAGCAGGTTTTTCACTCCTCAAAGATAGAGATAAAGCATCAGTAGAGTCAATGCAACGGACCAGGCCTTCAATCTATGCATGGTCACAAGCACCATGCACCTGTCACAAGCACTCCCATAAAAATCCTTAATTTTATCCCGTGAGCTGAAGCAGATACCGCAGCTATTCTAGAAAGGGCATAAGGCAAGTCCGGGCACTAGGCCGAGGGCCCTGGTGAGGACAGATCAGGTTCCTTGCACTGCTCTGGGCTGTCTCCACAGAATACAGAAATGCTGCTCCACAAGGGAAGTGCCCAAGAGTCAGTGCAGGAGAAGAAAGCAGGCTGCCTGGCTGCACTAAGTAGCCTCGCAGAGCACCGGTAATCAAAGCGGGGAAGCAGGCATCCTACAGGACAGTAAGCAAGGAAGAGAATGCCACTGCGTGCATCTGGATCTTGACCTACAGATTTTCTGTGCTTCTCATTTTTTGCTCCATGAACCAGACCATTTATCACCTAAGTCTACAGCCTCAAAACGAAAACCTCATCAAAACTAAGACAGAATGACACTGTTTGTCGTACCGGAATGATGAGGCATCCCCTAAGAAAATGGCAGCCACACTCTCCTGAGTGAAGTGGGCCTCATTTGATCTGAGCACAGTAAGAGCTAGGAAGGAAGCCAAGGCACATTGGGAAGGCCAAGAGGTTTTTTAACAAAGTCCATACACACCCACTCACCTACTTTCCAGCCAGGAGAGGCTCCACGACCTACATTCCTAGCGTGGTTCCCATTAAACTACTCACAGTTCCACAAGCTTAATTATCAGGCTGCCAAGCCCAGTGAATATCTGAGGTGACAAACCAGAAAGAGAAGAGAGCTAAAAAGTGACACACTGGCACAAACAAAAGAGTGACAGGGGGCAGTAAGGACAGATAACAATTAGACACAAGGGCTAGAAGGTGCAACTTGGCATCATTTATCATAAAAGCAACACTCTACTCAAAGGGCCCAAAAAATAACACATTATTAAATAAAACCCAGTTCATTAGCTTATGAACAGCACAATGAACCAAGATTAATAAGGAAAATATACATTGCATTTCAGGTAGCTTACTTATTCTGAGGAAAAGTAGTAGAGTACTTTATATTATATAAAATGCTTCCAAGTAGATCACTACATTTCGTCCTCACATCACAGTGCAAGCAGGACAGGTACCTGTGCTGCCAGGAATCTCTGGTAAGTAACTGTACTTAAGTAAGGGAGGAAGATGGACTTATTAGAGGCAATAACAAGACAGTGTGCTGAGAGGTCCCATCCTAAAGGGCCTCAGTGAGGGTGGCCTCTGGCCAATGACTCACTCAGTGACTCTTGAGACGACTCTGGGAACTTGGAGGCTGACCCCCACACCCCAGCTGAGCCTTCCTGTGAAAGCCAGCATGGCCAGCACCTGATACAGCAGCTCATGGGGCTCCCCAGCTGCACACAGCCACATTCTTCTGAACTCCTGACCACAGAAACCTTAGAGCAATAAACATACTGTTTTAAGCCTTAAGTTTGTGGTCATTTTTTACAGTATCAGTAGGTAACTTAATATAGCCAAGACCCAACAGGTACAGCAGCCCCAGTGATTTTGTTTCTAAACTTGCAATCTGAAGACAGTACCAAAATTCTTTTTTTTGTTGTTATTTTATTTTTATTTATTTATTTATTCATGAGAGAGAAAGAGATGGAGAGAGAATGCGTGTGCCAGTGACTCCAGCCACTGCAAACGAACTCTAAACGCATGTGCCACCTTGTGCATCTGGCTTACATAGGTCTGGGGATCAAATCAAACCTACGTCCTTTGGCTCTGCAGGCAAGTGCCATAACCATTAAGCCATCCCTCCAGCCCCGACACTACCAAAATGCTTGAAAAAATCATCTACCCTATCTCTACTCTTATTCTCAACTCACTAGCAATCTGATAAAATCAACTCCCTTCCTCAGCTTCAGTCGGTTCCAACAGCCACGTGACAACTGAGGACCTAATTTCAACCCTCTGCACTAAATGTCTCTGACTTTATATTCTTTCTGTTCAATTGCCCTCTGCCTGCCTTCTCCGCCTCTGCTTATCCTCTTCCCCACCACACTTAAATGTATGCATTCACCACCTTCTGCCCTCAAACCCCTTGACTTTTCCCATGACAATCTTACTACCGAATTCTTTTGACATGAGTCACTCAGTCCTCATTACAAGGTACTGTTCTGGGCAGAAGGAAGCAGCAATGAGCCGGACTAGCAGGGATGCTGCTTCCATGAAACTCAACACTCCCTCCAAAGCACCTCTCTCCAGGTGGACTCACGGTACTTGCCCACCCTGTCCTGGGCCAAGAAGGCTGCCCTCCACAGACTTCAATACTGGGGCTCCTTTTCCCTCTAAAAGTGCCATGAGGAAAACAAAACAGGCTGATTCTCCGTAATCTCTGTGGTGGTTTGATTCAGGTGTCCCCAATAAACTTAGGTGTTCTGAATGCTAGGTTCCCAGCTAATGGAGATTTGGGAATTAATGCCTCCTGGAGGCAGTGTATTGTTGGGGGCAGGCTTACAGTGCACATGTCACCCTGTCCTTTCCTGCCTTTTGCTCCACTTCCACTGCTTGCAATTTCTTCTCCAAGAACAACATTTGCCTGTCTAATCCCCCTCCTTCAGGAAGTCTTCCCTGTTTGGCATAGTGCCTTACAATAGCACTATTCGGAGCTACCTGGAATCACTGATACCTACACCTGCTCCATCACAGGCTACTGTCCCTACAGACTTCTGGCACACATACATAATGAGGGAATCCTAATGTCAAAGACTAAGGAAAATGTTAAAAGAAACATTCAATTTGCCAGTACTGCATCTCTAAGGAGCCAGCCATGTAAAGTTAGGAAGTCAATTATTTTTTAATTACATTCAAGCAACCAATCAAAAACCTAGATCTCTGTATATTTTTGTATGAGCTACTCTAAATAAGTATAGCTATGTAATTTTTAAAAACAGTAAGTAAGTAAGCCTAGAAAGATTGGGTAACTTCCTCAGTCATGGCCCTTAGGGGCAGGTAAACAGCAGAGCCTAGTTTCCTGACACTCCTTCCCCAAAGTTAGAGTAAATAGAACCAATCTCTACATGATGCACTACTAACCTACTTGGTTACCTGGAAATCATTCCCTAATTCTTCCCTCAATTAGCCCACATGCCTTCCAACTTCTCAAATTAGTCAAATCCCTTGACACACCACATTTGCCTTACTGTATCCTAACTGTGACTCACATGTATCCCAACTGTAATTCACATTGTCTGTCTCCTCCATTTGCTCCATGAGCCTGACAAAAATCAGCATTTCATTATTATTTGCTGAGTAAATGAACTGACTCAAAGTGCAATATTAACTAAGATTCACGTACAGGATGTCCCCACAATAATAAACAATAACTGAGGTTCACGTTCAGGCTCCCTGCAGTATAAGATCCTAGAACATCTTCTAATACCTCTATCAGTAACTGTTTAAATTTCAACATCACAATTTTATTTTAACATAGTCTGCCTCTGATAATTAAAAAAAATCAAATGTAATCTGCTAATTCTCTATTAGCCAAAATGTGTGTTAATAAGACCACATTTTTTTTTCTATACCAACTTTCACATCAAAAAGAACACATGCTACACAAACCAACAGGCTATATAGAATAGCTACTTGCTGTTGGAACAAGTCCAGTCCAGTCCCAGCCTAACAGTGAACTACGGCATTATATCTAGGCAGCTTGCTATACTAGTAAATTAAGACAGTATGTTTTTAAGGTGAGATACTCAAGTGCTTGAGTTAGCCAGGAGTTTCTCAGTAAACAGTAGACCTATTAGGAGTTTGACTCTCCAAACAGATACATAGATATAACACAAGCCCAATTACCTTTTCTGTAGAAATTGAGAAATTGATTGTAATATTCAAGTAAATGCAGGAGTGTAGACTATCCAAAACAATTTCGAGAACAGGACTGGAGGTCTGTACAGGCCTGCAAACCCAGTGCTGAGGAGGCTGAGGCAGGACCTCACAATGAAAGCCAGCCTGTGCTACATAGCAAGACTCAGTCCCAAGGTAACAAAACACTTACTACTAAGGGCAGGAGGACAGATGTACTCTGGATCAACATAGTAGAATTGAGACTAAAAAAAGAAACACACTTATAGTCAAACTATTTTCAACAAGGGTACCAAGACCCTTCAACAAGGAAACAATGGCATTTTTCAACAAATGGTCCTGGGACAGCTGGATACACCTATAAAAGAATGAAATCAGAAGCCTACCTACACCATATATAAAAACTCAAAAATGAACAAAGGCAACTTAAAGGTAACAGCTGCTACAATAAAACTCTTGAAAGGTATATATATTCTCATGATTTTAGACTGGAGCAATGGCTTCTTAATTATGACAACAAAGGTATAAACAGTAAAAAGGGGAGGACTGATAAATGGTACCTAGTCAAAGTTAGTATTTCCATAGTTCTTCAGACATGATCAAGAAAATGAACGGCAGCCCACAGAATGGAAGAAAATATTTGCAAATCATGTATCTGATAAATGACTACTATCCAGAATGTATTTTTAAAAATCCTTACAATTCGGCAGCAAAAACAAAAATAACTGACTCAATTTAAAAATGGCAATGAAACTGAGTAGACATATACATGACCAACAAGCATACGAACAGATGTTCAACATCATTAGTCATTAGGGAAATGCAAATCAAAACCACAATGGTAGACCACTGCCATCCCAAGGATGGTAATAGCAAAAAAAAAAAAAAAAAAAAACAAGAGTCCCAAGTGTTAGCAAGGAGAACAGGAACAGGAGCCCTCATACCTTGCTGGTGGAACACACTGTAATGCAGCCACTTTGCAAACAATTTGGCAGTTCTCTTTTTTAAAGTTAAGCACAGAGTAAACATATGACCCAGAAATTCTACCCATAGGTATCTTACCCAAGAGAACTGGAAATATGTCTGCATGAAAACGTCAAGTCCATAACAGCATTGTTGGGAACAGCCAAAAGGGGGGAATAACTCAAAAATGTTGATCTACTAGTGAATGGATAAACAAAATAAAGCATATCCGTACAACAGGTTATTCAGCCAGAAATGGAGTTAAGTAATGACCCAGACATAATATGAATACCTCTTGAGAACATGACAACAGAAACAGTCACACAAAAAAAGAGTCCAGGCAAATCATCTATAAAGACAGAACAGCAGGGTGTGGTGGCACACACCTTTAATCCCAGCATTCGGGAGGCAGAGGTAGGAGGATTGCCGTGAGTTCGAGGCCACCCTGAGACTACACAGTGAATTCCAGGTCAGCCTGAGCTAGAGTGAGACCCTACCTCGAAAAACCAAAAAAAAAAAAGACAGAACATAGATTGGTAATTGCCTAGGTGGAGGGAAGAATGGGAAATTACTTCAAATGAGTATAGATTTTTAAAAATATTTTTTGTATATTATTTATTTAGTTATTTTAAAGAGAGAAAGAAAGAGGCAGAGAGAGAAAGAATGGGCGCACCAGGGCCTCTAGCTGCTGCAAACAAACTCCAGATGCATGTGCTACCTTGTGCATCTGGCTTAAGTGGGTACTAGGGAATCGAACCTGGGTCCTTTGACTTTGTAGGTAAGTGCCTTAACCACTAAGCTATCTCTCCAGCCTAAGTACAGACTGTTTATTAGTAAACATTAATTGTACAAAGTGATGAGTATCATTATGACATTTTCACATATATGTACATAATACTCTTTGATCTTAGCACATTTTCTTCTCAGAGTGATGAAAATGTGGGGTTAGATAGTAGAAACAGATGTATAACTATAAACATACTAAAAAACAAAAACAAAAAAAATTTTAAAGGGTTAATGCTATGGAATATGAATTTTATCTTTTTTATCTTTGTATGTGTTTGTGTCCATCCTGGCATGCATGTGGAGGTCAAAGGACAACCATGGGTGTCAGTCTCACTTTCCTCTACTTTGTTTGAGGAAGGGTCTCTTGCTCACCAACTGCACATATTCCAGGATGGCTGGTTCACAAACTTCCAGTGATTCACCTGTCCCCTCCTCCCTTCTCACTATAAAAGTGCTGGGATTATAGACACGTGCTACCACTTACTGCATTATGTGGGTTCTGGGAATTCAATATAATTCAGGGCTGTGAAGATGGCTCAGTGGATAAAATTCTTGTCATGCAAACCTGAATACCTGAGTTCAGATCCCCACACCCCATGTAAAAATCAGAAGCCTTTGCAGGTGAGATGGGAGGTGAAGACAGGAGATATTCCCAGAAGCTCAAAGACCAGCACAGCAGTGAACAGTGAGAACAAGAGACCCTTGCCTCAAATGAGGTGGAAGACAAGGACTAACCCCAGAAAGTTGTCCTCTGACCTCCACACACACAAAACATGGCACGTGCATGCCCATAGTCACACATGAACTTATATGTGCATACACATATACACGAGATGCTATCAAGTTGGAAGTCATGGCCTATTAGCCCAGCACTTGGGAGGTGGAGGCACAAGGATCAGGAGTTCAAAGTTAGCCTTGGCTACACACAGTTTGGGGACAGCCTGAGACACATGAGACCCTGGCCCCAAAAAACAATGACAAAAAAGGCATCATATCTCTCTAATTAATAAAACTACCTCAATGGTTATATTGCTTTGAAATACTACATGCTTTCATCTTTTGTTAAGAAAAACGTAATACTGAGCACTGCTTCTCTGAAGACTGTGTATTCAAGGTCATTGCTATGAAACATCAATGGCTAACTGCTGTTAATGCAGAGTTTAATGCTGTATGGGCTCTTAGGCCTTTACACAGTCCTCAAAAGCAACTGTTGTTTCACGATCTTCAACCTGCTCTCTATAATTCTGTAAGGTATCATGAAAAATAAGAGATTAGAGGTAAGGTGGATATTTGAAGGAAAGGCCCAATGAGGGTACACACAGGTGACCACAGGCACTTAAAACAGATGCAACTTTCTGGGTTCTTTCTCTGACACCCATTAATCCAGGGCAACAACTGTGGATGAACAACTCCAACCTTTTAGGGGTTTTGCATGTATGTAGTATGCATGAATGTGGAACCACAGGACAACCTCAAATGTAGTTCCTCAGGTACACTGTGCCCCTTCTGAGACAGGGTTTCTACTTTGAACTCACCTATTGGGCTAGACTTGCTGGCCAGCAAGCCCCACAGTCTCTTGTTTCTACCTCCCCAGTGCTGAGATTACAGACGCATACCACCACACCAGGCATTTTAACATCCTCGTGCTTGTGAGACAAGCATTCTACCAACTGAGTTACCACCCTAACCCCAAAGCTCCAACTGTTTAAGCTTACTATCCACAAGCAGGGGAAAGGGAATGAAGGACCCCCCAAATATCAGTGTTAATGGAGACCTCAAATGATAGATACACCCCCTCCCAACTGCCGGACTCTACCTGAGAGCCCCCAAAAGGCAAAGAGATCACAAACCACTGCATTTTGTGTGCCCTGCTTTGTACAACTCAAAGTACGATCATTGGACAGTGACAACACCCACTGCTGATTTATTCCACACACACAGAGGCTGACTGAAGATGCTTGGCCTCCTAGCTGTAGCCAGTGAACATTTTCTCTGCAAAAAGTTTAAAATCTCTATAGCAACTGACATGAGAAACCCACTTAAGAGTTGATACCCTTTCTCTTATACTGCTTGATGGAGCCAGATTACACAACCAGGATCCCTACAACAGTACCACTGCCTTCTCACACACTCCTCTTTGCCTAACTCCTTGAGAAGACCAGCAGGCCACTAATCCTAACCCACCTCCTACCAGGAGGAATACCTGACCTAGGGAAACAAGAAGGGAGGTGAGGGGAGTCAATCCAATTCTGTGTCGAGTATTTCTGAATCTACCCTGAAAGCCATGAAAGACAGCACTGAACTAGGACTAGTCTTGACTGTGAGCATTCAGCTAGTACCAGCTCTAGATGGTGAATACCACCGCAGTCAGGACATGCAGGGCCCGTGACTGCAACTTGCGCAAGGAAAGGTGTGAAGAAAGCCCATCTGCCAGGAGAACCAAGAGGGGAATAGCAGAGACATGAGCCTTGGCATTCCAGGTGGGATCCCAGCTCAGCTCACAATAACTTTACAGACTTCAGACCAGGACATTTCCCAGACTGTTCCACTGCACGTGAAAGTCTGTCCTGGAGGCTGGGACCACTGCTGCTTCTCTTAGACTAGAACCCCTCCCATACACAACCCATCCGGGAGGGGCTTGGTTCCTTGCCATCCAAAGTGCTCTAACCTTTTTTGAGGCAGAATTTCTCTATGTATCATCCCCGACTGGAATGGAACTCACTATGTATTTTTTAATAGTGTCAAAATATAGCCAATATACAATCTACCAATTTTGAGCACATGATGTAGGAATAGTAAGTACTATCACCACTAACCACTGTACACTATCACCATCAACACTAACCACTGCAGTGTACGCCATCACCATTAACCACTGCAGAGTACACCATCACCATTAACCACTGCAGAGTACACCATCACCCCTAAATATTACTGTGTACACCATCACCATTAACCACTGCACAGAGTATACCATTACCCCTAAATATTACAGTGTACACCATCACCATTAACCACTGCACAGAGTACACCATCACCACTAACCACTGCACAGAGTACACCATCACCCCTAAATATTACTGTGTACACCATCACCACTAACCACTGCACAGAGTACACCATCACCCCTAAATATTACAGTGTACACCATCACCATTAGCCACTGCACAGAGTACACCATCACCCCTAAATATTACACAGTGAACATCTTTACCACTAACCAATAACTTCAAATGAGTACAGAGTACTAACCAATAACCAATACACAGAGTACACCATCAACACTAAACATTACTCATTTTTTTAAATTTTTTGGTTGTTGTTATTTTTATTTATTTATTTGAGAGTAACAAACAGAGAGAGAAAGAGGCAGATAGAGAGAGGGAGAGAGAATGGGCACGCCAGGGCCTCCAGCCACTGCAAACGAACTCCAGACACATGCGCCCCCTTGTGCATCTGGCTAACGTGGGTCCTGGGGAGTCGAGCCTCGAACCGGGGTCCTTAGGCTTCACAGGCAAGATCTTAACCACTAAGCCATCTCTCCAGCCCTAAACATTACTCATTTTTAAAAACATTCAGAAAAATTATGGGCTTTTTAGCCATTAATATTGAACCAATGGTCCCACCTCTATTCCTTCATCAAATGACAAGGGTAAGGAACCTCAACAAGGCGGGACTATGGCATAATAATGAAGAAGGTAGCCCATCATATCCACAGCAACTCGGAGCAGCCTCAAAACCAACCCATTCAAGGTCCCTCCAGACAAGGCCACAGAGGCAAGACAAACTAAAATTACTTGGAAAGGACAGAAACAAGCTGTCAAGGATGCTGAGCCGTTAAAAAGGTCACAATAATCACTGCATTTGCATCAAAAGGCACTCACACGAGCAGCAATGGGTCATATTTATAATACACAGATTGAGCACAGTAAGACTGATGTTCCTTCCCACCCATAAAGCCTACAATCAATTTCTGGGATTTAAATTTATTTAGTCAAGTAATGAAGGACCCCTAGCACGAAAAACAAGTGCTTCAAAACCTCTGAGCATCCACTTGCCACCTTTCTACTAGTTACAGCCCTCTTTAGTATAGCAGCCTCCCCAATAAACTAAATGAGAAAGACCTTCACCACAGCACTGTCAAAGCAAAGGGTTCAGCAGCACATTCTCTAACAGCAGAGATGGGAAGGACAAGGCCAGGAACATTTGCAAGAACACCAGGAACTTGAGCCTACTCCTCTGTCTCTTTAAATACAAAAAGGACTTTCAAAAAATAATGTTCAACCCTTCCCAAATGCCAGACCTGTAGGTGTCCAGGGAGTTTGTCCAAGTGAAGATCTTTTATTGTTGATTATAGTAGACCCACAGCAACACTCCAATCCACAAGAGTTGCTTAATAGGAAGAACCTTAATTTACTGAATTACTGGTGATCAATAGATTTTAATAGCATTTATATTAATCAACTCCAAAAAACACAGTTAAAGGACTATACAAACTACCATGAGCATAAAATATCTGAAGTCAGTAAATACCCTCTCATCTGCAGCCAGATATTGTCTATTTTCCAAAACTATGACCCTCTCACCCACACCAAAGTAGACAGTAACCCTATCATAGGGGATAACCAGGAAAACAGAACTTTGATGTGTTGGTAATCTTCATTAAAAACCTCAACAACTGGGCTGGAGAGATGGCTCAGAGGTTAAAGGCGCTTGCCTGAAAAGCCAAAGGGCCAAGGTTCGATTCCCCAGGACCCACATAAGCCAGATGCACAAGGTGGTGCATGCATCTAGAGTTCATTTGCAGTGGCTGCAAGCCCTGGTGTGCCCATTCTCTGTGTCTGCGTCTTTCTCTTTCTCCCTCAAACAAATAAGTAATAATAAATTTAAAAATACATATATTTTAAAAAACAAAACCAGGGCCAGGCATGGTGGCACATGCCTTTAATCCCAGCACCTAGGAGGCTTCACTATGAGTTCAAGGCCAGCCTGAGACTAGAGTGAATTCCAGGTCAGCCTGGGCTAGAGTTGAGACCCTATCTTAAAAACCAAAAAAACCAGACACCAAAATCAACAATTGTTTTTAGTGTGTGCACGTATGCCCAGTATGCATATATGCAAACTCGTGTGCACATGTGTGTGTAGGCCAGAAAACAACCTGGTATAGTTCCTCGGGTATGCTATCCACCTCTTGCTGAGACTGGGTCTACCTACCTAGAGCTCACTGATTAGGCTAGACTGGTGAGATAGTTTATACTGTTCCTTAGTAAGACCTGGAATCATCTGTGAAGGATTGTGTAGTTTAGGTTATCCTCTGCATATATCTGAGAGATTATCTTGATTAGGTTAATTAAAATGGGAAGACCCTTCATACCCATATATTAATACTACTCTCACTTTTGGTTACAGAAGCTTCTCTTTTCAGATGGCAGTGAACTTGGGATGACTCAGAAGGCACCATGGCGCTGAGAAAAAGTGACAGAGAAGTGCTCAGCACTGAAATATCTCTATCACACCTTCCAAGGCTCAGGGTTCACTGTGGAAGAGGTGGCAGAAAGAATATAAGAGCCAAAAGAAGGGTAGGATTCCTTACAGTACACTCTTCCAGATACAAACTTCCATAACTTCACAGTGCCTGACACTACCTACACAAGACCATCAGAATAGGAGGAAAAGATGATGACATCAAAATAAAAGAGAGACTGATTGAGAGGGGGAGGGGTATGATGAAGAGTGGAGTTGCAAAGGGGAAAGGGACGGTATTACCATGGATTGGAAGTTTATATGGAAGTTGTCAATAAAAAAAAATTTTAAAGAAATATAAAATAAAATAAGATGGGAAGGCCCATTTAACTGTGGGTAGCACCATTCCATGGGCTGGGGTCCTAGACTGTATAAAAAGAGAGAGAGAGAGATCTGGCTGTGCAGCTATATTCATCGCTCTACTCTGATTCTTCACTGTGCACTGAATGTGACCAGCTGCCTCAAACTCCTGCCACCATTCCTTCCCTACCATGATAGGCTGTTACCTGGAACTATAAGCTGTAATAAACCATTCCTCCCTTCAACTGATTCTTGTCACATTATTTTTTTTCTTGGCAACAAGAAAGTCACTGATACCAATTAATTGTCAAGGAGCTCCAGGGATCCATCTGTCTCCACCTTCCCAGAACCAGGATTGCAGGCAGTATGCCCAGCAGTTATACCACTACACCCTTCATGAGTTCTGGGGATCGAACTTGGGTCCTCATGCTTTTTACTGATCTCCTCACCTTCTAAAACCATGAGTATTTTTTAATATTCTTTAATGTTAGTACTTGCAATGTGGTAAGC
This sequence comes from Dipus sagitta, assembly GCA_036346955.1. NCBI lineage: Eukaryota > Metazoa > Chordata > Mammalia > Rodentia > Dipodidae > Dipus > Dipus sagitta. The sequence goes on from CM070773.1 coordinate 131,689,596, forward strand.
AGATGTTTAAAAAGAAGCCACCTATATATAGCAGAGAGGAGGAGCTCAGAGGCCACAATTCAAATTCCTCCTGCACAGCTTGCACCAACATACTTATTCTTCACCTGGAGCAAGGACCTCAACAGGAAAAAAAAAAAGGTTACAAAGAGCAGCCCAATAAAGCAAGCCACAAATTGAAAATGCACCTCCCAACTTCACTACTTATTATGGGTCAGAATTGGTAGGACATCAGAAGTCACCTTCAGACAGCTCTTCATCCACATCAGAAGAATCTCATCTGAAGAGAATCATCAATGACTAACTCATGCCACAGAGCTAAGGTCTGGGAAAGACAGGATGAGAAAGAGCAGAGTGATGAATGGACCAGTGCCATCTGCTAAAGGTAAGAAGGTATGGAGGCCAAGGGCAGGCTTCTACCTTTTAGCCCACAAAAGTGGCAACAAAGACAGTGAAAAACACTGCCAGCTGGGATCCTTAGGTCAAGGCTTGTGTCCCCAGTTACTGAAGGAAAAGAGCACAAGCAAAATCAAGGGAGGTTGTTCTAAAAGCCTCTGTGGCCTGAGGACCCACCTGTCCCTGCCTTGGTTCAGGATTTGCAAGAATGACATGCTGACACTACAGCACTCTTCCACACATGCAAGACCTAATCATCACCCAGAATACCCTAGAGGTACATAGTTTTGAAAATTTAAAAGGCTTTACCATGAAATATTCCTTTCTTCAAGATTACTTACTAGCACAGCTAAAAGTGCAGCTCAGTGGTAGAGTACTCGCTTAGCATGTACAATGCCCTCGGTCCCATCCCTAGCATTGTGAAGAAAAAAAGTAAATATATATGTAACTTGCAAATATATTCCTCCTCATAAATCATATTTCAATAATATCAACAACTATCAGCTCTTAGAAAAAATAACAAATGTCATGTACACCATCAAAAGCATATCCAGGAGTTGGGAAGATGGTTCAGTGATTAAATGTACTTGCTTGCTAAGCCTGCTGGCCTGAGTTCAGCTATGTAAAGGCAGCCACAAAACTGACCCAGGTGCCTGGAGTTTGAAGTGGCAAGAGACCCTGGTGCATGTGTGCACATGCACATACACTCAGATGAATAATTTTTTTAAGTATATCCAGGGCTGGAGAGATGGCTTAGCAGTTAAGACACTTGCCTGCAAAGCCAAAAGACCCAGGTTCGACTCCCCAGGATCCATGTAAGCCAGATATACAAGGTGGCACATGCGTCTGGAGTTCATCTGCAGCAGCTAAAGGCCCTGGCATGCCCATTCTCAATCTGCTTCTTTCTCCCTCTCTCCAATAAATAAAAATAATTTTAAAAAATCAAAAACTATATCCAGAAGCTAATTTAGTTTCCTCAGGACATCTACTTAAATAAAGCCAGCTCACAGACAAGCCACTCATCTGTTACTCACCAGCTAACTAGGTTCAATTGTAGAAACACAGAGCTGTAGTTCCATGTAAAGACACAAGGACACAGCACCTGCAAGTGACACAAAGCTTAAAAGGCCATCTCCAGAGTAAAGTATGTTTATAAGATCTTGGGTTTAATCCCCAGCACCAAAAAAAAACAAAAAACAAAAAACAAAAAAGGGCGGGGAAGAGAATGATGAGGTATCAATCGAAATGGCTACAGTTCATATAATCTATTCTAACTGAACCCTGAGCTAAAATGGCACTTCCTGAATATAACACATTTAGGTTCTTGGCAATTAAATATCCAGAAAGTCAGCAAACCCCAAAGAAAGTGGAGAAAATGAACTTTTTTATAGCTCACCATTCATCAACCACAGGAGGCTTGAACGATGCCATAGGCCAGAGGCCCAGCCTCCAACTTAGCCCTGTAGAGGAAAATTCCAAATAAGATTTCTTCAAGAACTGTTCTCACACTGTACTAAATTACAAGCAGTGACCTCCCTGGAGAACCTGGAGTCCACAGCTCTGTGAGTGCACCATCTAGGGGAGAGGAAACCCACCTCCAACACAAGGGATGTTTCATGACAACAGTAGAAAATCAACAACATATAAAGTATTGAAAATAAAAGATAAGGGGCTGGAGAGATGGCTTAGCGGTTAAGGCGTTTGCCTACAAGCCAAAGGACCTTGGTTCGATTCCCCAGGACCCACATAAGCCAGATGCACAAGGGGGGTGCATGTGTCTGGAGTTCGTTTGCAGTGGCTGGAGGCCATGGCACGCCCACTCTTTCTCTCCCTCTTTCTGCTTCTTCCCCACCCCCCCCCTCAAATAAATAAATAAACTCACTCTAGCCCAGGCTGGTTTTGAACTCAGTGGACATCCTCATCCTACTAAGAGCTGGAATTAAAGGTGTCCATCTTATCTTTTCTTTTCTTTTTTTTTTTTTGCTTTTCAAGGTAGGGTCTCACTCTAGCCCAGGCTGCCCTGGAACTCCCTGTGTTCTCAGGGTGGCCCTGAACTCACAGCAATCCTCCTCTCTCTGCCTCCTGAGTGCTGGAATTAAAGGCAGAGATAGGAGGATCTCCACTGAGTTCAAAACCAGCCTGGGCTGGGGTGAGTTCCAGATCAGCCTGGGCTAGTATGACCCTGCTTCAAAAAAACAAAAAAAAATTTTTTTTTTTTTTTTAGAAAACAGGGCTGGGCTGGAGAGATGCTCATTCTCTCTCTTCTTCTCTCTCTCTAATTAATTAATTAATTAAAATATGTCAAAAAAAAAAACAGGACTGGGGAAATGGCTCAGCAGTTAAAGGCAACTGTTTGGGAAGCCTGCCAGCCCAGGTTCAAATTCCCCAGTATACACATAAAGCCAGATACACAAAGTGGTATATGTCTCTGGAGTTTGCAGAATTAAGAAACCCTGATACTCCCATTCTCATTTTCTTACTCTCCCTTCACAAATAAATATTTTTAAAAACATTATGTCTACATACATATGTATGCAGACATATATGTCTCTCGATATATACACATATATAGAGATATACATATGTGTATGTGTGTGAGTGTGTGTGTGTGTGTGTGTGTACATATATATATATGCATATATATATGAAGAGAGAGAGACATGTGATAAGAAATGTATTTAGGGCTGAAAAGATGACTGAGTAGTTTGCCTGCAAAGCATAAGGACCCAAGTTCGATTCCCAAATACCCACATAAAGCCAAATGCACAAGGTGATCTATGCATCTGGAATTCATTTGCAGTGGCTAGAAGTCCTTGCATGTTCATATCCACCCCCCCCTACACACACACACACACACACACACACACACACACTCTATTTGGCCCTTTCTCTCACTCTCTCTCTCAAATAAATAAATAAATAAAAGATATTTCAAGAGCAACAGAATACTTAAAAAATAAACAAATTAATTCCAAAAGTAATTTGAGTAGAACATAATTTAATCCCTAGGCCTTGACTTGCTGAAATGAAGCAGAATTCAATTCAAATAAATAAAAAAGTACTATTTTATAACAAAGAAGATATAGCACAGCACTGAACTTCCAACAAGAACAAAAATTTTTGTCAGTATGTTCACAACACGGTTCAATCATAAACTCATGAGCTCGTTAAACTGACCATTTTTAGATGTCAATCAGTGCAGCCAGGAACCTTGCCCACGCTGCACTAATGCACCCACAGCCTTATCAAAGCAACTTCACTCTTATCTTCTGTTTTGCTTTTTATCGCTGATTTATGGGCTGACTGATGGTAAACTGATCTGTGTATGTGCCAGAAGTTAAGTTTAGGAATACAAAACAGGAGATTGGAAGCACCAAATTCATGAATGAAAATGTTGATATCATAGCTTGGGTCCCAGGAGAGCTCAGAGCAGCATGTGAAGAAAGTGAGAAAGTGTCCATCTTTTAGGATGTCAAATCACCAAAGTCACTTAGAAAAGGAGATAAAAGAATTAGCCTATTTTTAAAGCTCAAGATGAGGGAAGAAGGAAGGGGACAGAAAAGCCCTATCAACCTTTGCCCTAGCCCAGAAATGGAAAATACACAATGTAGATGGCAGAAACAAGCACACTGAAAGCAACAGAACCACTGCAGATTGCTAGTGTTTACAGGAACACTTTTTAAAGACAAGGTTAGTTTATGAAAGACATAATCTCCATCTCAATCTTACATCTTTCTCTCACCCTGTGACCTACCTACATCATTCAAAAAAAGAGCACAGAAGACAGCAGAGAGAGACTGCCTGGTGTTACACCTGATTTTAAGCCACTCTGAATGTAACCCACAGCTGGTGGCAACCACTAGAAATTTTATGTAAGAGAAAAATGCTGTTTGCTAATGATGTAATATGAACTAATAAAAAGAAATTTCAGAGTCGGGCTTGGTGGCACATGTCTTCAATCCCAACACTTAGGAGGCAGAGGTAGGAGGATTGCTGTGAGTTCAAGGCCACCTTGAGACTAACATAGTGAATTCCAGGTCAGCCAAGTTAGAACTAGAGTGAGACCCTACCTCAAAAAAAAAAAAAAAGATAGATTTCAGACCTTGGATTTATTTGAACAAATAAAAGCAACTAGTTAAGGGCTGGAGAGATGGTAGTAGTTAAGGCACCTGCCCATAAAGCCTAACGACCCAAGTTCAATTCCCCAATACCCACATATAGCCAGATGCACACAAGGTGACACATGCATCTGGAGTTCGTTTGCAGAGGCTAGAGACCCTGGTATGCCCATTCTGTCTTATTCTGCCTGGCACAGTAGTGCATGCCTTTAATCCCAGCAGGCTGAGGTAGGAGGATCTTCATGAGTTCAATGCCAGCCTGAGAGTACAGAGTGAATTCCAGGTCAGCCTGGGCTAGAGCAAGACCCTACCTTGAAACCCCCCCCCCCAAAAAAGCAACTAGTTAAAGAAAAAAGTAGTTCATAGTGGGACATTTTTCATCTCTCAGCAGAACTGAGAAACTAAACACAAACTTTTGTACAGTCTAGACACAATTCTCTAAAATCCTTTTATCCAAGATACTCAAGTCACTGATTCGTGGAGCCTTAATGTTTCCCAGGAAACTTAAGATTACTACACCCTTAGAAACTAAGTGACCCTCAGATCCTTTGTAACCTCTCTAAAACACAACTACAAGGACGTTCTCTCCTTACCATTTGCACAGCTTAAAATAGCCATTCATCCAAAATGGATTTTTTTAATTTAAGCAATAAACAATTTTGCCAATAAACATTTTAAAAAGGAGATCTTATTAAGTTAAAATGCAAACATGCCAGTCTTATCTGTAAATCTAAAACATGAAGAGATCATCTCAGACTTCCACCACAAATATCTCTGATAGAACATCACTACCCCCTTGTGGCTTCGTAATAAAAAGCCTTATCTTGAATCTCCTCAAGTGTTCCATTCTGCTGCACTTCCATCACACTTTACATTTTGTTCACTGGGAAGGGCTATTTCATTTCAAGTACTTTCTAAAAAGAGAAAAAAACACTTAACATTTTAAAATAACTAAGCCCATCAACTTCCTTGTCGTGGACATGCCCCATTTGGGGGAGAGTTCTTCATACAGTCAGTATGTGTATCAATTTCATAGTACTAACCATACAGACATTCCATTTTTAGTATCAATTTACACTTCCAATTACCATTTTAAGATTCTTTTTAATCATAATGGGTAATTATTTCAAAACACCATCTTCTTTTGCTTCCTATAATTTCTTACTTTGTACCAGTTTCTTATTATCACTCCCAAATGGCTTGATATCCAACTGCTGAGAAAACCAGAAGAGCACATATACTCCAGCAAGGGATTAAAACCCAAGTCTACCTTTTTAAAAGATATGAATTTATGGTAGCATTCATGTGCCTTCAGAAATGACTCCTGACAATTTTAATCAACCCCAATGAAGGAAAAACATACTTGTTTTCCAAACTGAAAATACGGGATTTTTTTTTTTTTTTTAGTTGAAAAAGTATTTCTGAGCCAGAAGTAGCAGTGTGCACCAGTAACCCCAGCAACTAGGAGTTGGATTGGGAGTTCAAGGTCATCCTCAGTTACATAGTTCAAGGTCATCCTGGGTTACATGTCTCACACAAAAAAAAAAGAAAAAGAAAAAGAAAAAAGAACCAGGGGCTAGTGAGATGGCTTAAAAGTTAAGACACTTGCCTGCAAAGCCTAATGACCTCGGTTCTATTCCCCAGTGCCTACATAAAGCCAGATGCACAAGGTAGCTCATGCATCTGGAGTTCATCTGCAGTGGCTGGAGGCCCTGGTACACCTGTCTGTCTCTCTTCTCTCTGCTTGCAAAAAAATAAATATTGTAAAAGGAACAGGAAAAGAAAGGGGAAAAGGAAGGAAGTACCAATGGATGCATTTGGTACAGTTCTACCATGACATACTAACACAGCTCACTGATTGAGAGTAAACAGACCTACCTATCAGATTTATACATCATTACAGACCCTATACAGCTCAAAGTGTCATCACTGTAACAATGTGCAGGTGATGTGGAGTTGCAAGGCCTGTAGTGCCGATGCCCTGTTCTCTCACACATGCAAAACAAAAACACAGTAATTGATTGGTGACACTATTCACCCCAACCTTGGGTGGGAATAAACAGGAAAAATAAGCCACTTTCAGGTTAACTTGTGGTAAGAGATAAGGAAAACAGGAAGACCTATCCCATGGCCTAGTGAACGGATGGATGCAAAACCTACTAAGAAAAAGGTGCCAGTTATGCCTCTATGCAAAGCCAGTGACTATGTAGAACAGTAGCCATCAGAGCTAGCCTTCAGTATGATTCGCTGTTTGGTATTGCTTTGTTCTGGTTATTGTTTCCGGGCATTTCTTGAGGAGAGTCAGTGAGGGAGGTATTTCATTTGGCATGAGGAAATGAGAGGTGAGAAAATGCCACTTAGTCTCCAGGCATTCCCATATTTAAAAATGTGAAGAACTTGACAGGCATGGTGGTGCACACCTTTAATCCCAGCACTTGGGAGGCAGAGGTAGGAGGACCACCGTGAGTTCAAGGACACCTTGAGACTGCATACTGAATTCCAGGTCAGCTGGGCTAGAGTAAGACCCTACCTTGAAAAAAAAAAAAAAAAAGTGAAGAACTCAGTCCCAATCACTTCTTTCAAAACATGACACTGTACACGAAATTACCCAAGAGCAGAGGGAAGAACACAGCCCCAAACCAGTACATCTCCCTGAAGTGACCCTCTGCTAAGTCTCAGGAGTGGATCCAATTCATGACTTAAAAGGCTTGGCTAAATCTGAAAGAAAAAAAAAACTGTATATTTCTAAATGAGCAAAGGACTCATGTATAAGGAAACATGAAACTACAATGAGAATGAACAGAATACTATGATGAATATAAGAACATCATTAAATTAAAACAACAAAAAACCCTCCAGTCCTTCCATCTTATGCTATATAAATGAACATTCCTCAAAGAAAGAGAAGAATATATGTGACTGACATTTTGTCTGTCTTTGCACTGGGGTACATATTATCTAAGTTCAGGGTAATGAGATTAACAAGAAACATTACCAATCTTTATATAAGGATGCCTGTGACATTCTCCAAGCAATGGTTTCAAAGCAGAAAAATGGAATATAGCCTTAGAAATATAGCACACTGATGGGGGAACACTGAATCTGTGATATTCACTGCTTATGCACAGGTATGTCCGCCTTTGCCAATGCATGACACAGGAAGACAGGCCATCCCCACCTATACAAATACTTTCTAAGGACAGAACGGTAACACAGCTTCATCATGGGACTGCAATACTATGTCCATTGGCAGCAAAAAATAAAAGATCTGGTATTGTCTGAAGAGCTGATATCCTGAATGAGACTGGGTATTCAGAAAAAAGAGAGTCAGTAGTACACAGTACATTGTAAGAAGCAGAGCAAATGGCCATGTACCACTTCTTCAAGTTCTATGAAAAACAAAGCAGGACTGGAGCCCCTCAAACTCACTCTCACCACCATCTCCCATACACCAGACTAAGGACAGCATCAGAGGAGACAGACGAACATCAGGGAAGGACCCCACACTTCTGTAAACAAATGATATAGTACTGATATAGTACAATTGTTGGTTGTGCTCAAAGAAATAAACTGTTATCAAAGCAGAGACAGAAAGAAACTGGTTACATCCAACATAAACAGATATTCAAAATCCTACATGAGGAACCGAGAAGCCTGGAAGTAGTGATTCACAGAAAGTCTCCATACATTACATACATCATTCATATACATACATGTATGTATACACACATAATGACAAGAGGTAGGATCTTAGTTACTTAGAATGTCAGAAAAAGCATGGTGACTCCAGAAGACAACACACTGTGAAGACAATCTATAATGATCTATATAATGGAAATACAAAACACATCATCACTTATCACTACAGAAAGCACTCATCACACACAATTTACATGAGCAAAAGACACTGCCAACCACATACTGTAACAATCCTACCCAAGAGTTTCCACAGAAGTAAAACAAAACTGCCTTCCTTCTATACACAGGGTAAAGGGATCAATCTGATGTAATAGAGGAAAGAAAAAGCATGCTTCTGATGAATTTATATCATCATTACTTATACCTAATGTGCATCCAAAAAGAATCTGAAGCTAATCATCAAATAACAGTACTATCAAAAAAGATACAAATAACAGGGATGGGCATGGTGACACATGACTTTAAACCCAGCACTTGGGAGGCAGAGGTAGGAGGATGGCTGTTTGAGGCCAGCCTGAGACTACACAGTGAATTTCAGGTCAGCCTGGACTAAAGCGAGATCCTACCTCAAAAAAAAAAAGAGCCGGGTGTGGTGGCGCACACCTTTAATCCCAGCACTCGGGAGGCAGAGGTAGGAGGATCGGATTGAGTTCGAGGCCACCCTGAGACTACATAGTGAATTCCAGGTCAGCCTGGGCCAGAGTGAGACCCTACCTTGAAAAAACAAAAAACAAAAAAAGATAGAAATATCAGTACTATTTTAAAGCATAAAAAATTAAAAGTCTGGGGCTGGAGAGATGGCTTAGTGGTTAAGGTACTTCCTTGTGAAGCCTAAGGACCCAGATTCAATTCACCAGCATCCATGTAAGTCAGATACACATGGTGGCACATACATCTGGAGTCCATTTGCAGTGGCTAGAGGCACTGGCATGCCCATTCATATTCATTCATTCTATCTCTCTCTCTCTCTCTCTCTGTTTCTTTGCTTACGAATAAAATAAAATAAATAAAGTACTTTTTAAAAGGGCTGGAGAGATTACTTAGTGGTTAGTGTACTTGCCTGCAAAGCCAAAGGACCGAGGTTCAATTTTCCAGGACCCACATAAGCCAGATGCAGAAAGTGGCACATGCATCTAGAGTTCATTTGAAGTGGCTAGAGGCCCTGGCATGCCCATTTTCTCTCTACCTGCCCCTCTTTCCCTCTCTCTCTCTCTCAAATATTTTTTTAAATTTTTTTCAAAAAAGAATTAAAAGTTGGGTAATAAAACAGTAATTGTATCCGGTATCTGGCCTAAGAAAGGTCACAATGCTTTGGCATAAAGTAAGGCATAACACTTCCCGGCTGCTAAAAATTTAACAGCAGCTCACTTAGTGTTTGATACATAATAACGCAAACCATCTAGTTAATAACAGAGAAAAATACTTATCTACCATTCTTCATATAAAGGCTGTATCTGGTAGTGCTGATGTTCAACTGTTTAATATATATCCCAACTGTCGCCCTGAATGACCTAAAAGTTATGTCTAGGCAATCACATTAAAAAGTCGACTCTACTTCTCTCTGTGTACATGTGTGCTTGTGTGTGCGTGTGTGTGTGTGTGCACACACACACACACAATCGGGAGGAAAAATGTTAAATGCCTCTCCCAGTACACCCTCCACCCTCTTCCCCACACCCACTCCTAGCAGGAAGGAGGGAAAAGCTCAACAGGATAGCTCACTATCAAGGTATATTTTTGTAAGATTATAATCCAAAAAATTAAAATTCAAGAAAAACTGTACAAGACTTTATTAAGACAAGTTCACGATACACTGAAATGTCATTCAGACTGAAAGACTAATGAGATCCAGCATAGTCTCCAGCAAAGTCACATCCTCCCACCCCCAGATCCAAGCCAGAACCGAAGCCCAGTAAAGGCTCCTGGATGTGTGGCTGCGATGATGGTAGTGCAGACAGGAACATGACTCCTTCCCAGAGGAACACACTCACAGGCACCACACAAGAGGCCATCAGCACAACTGTGAGAGGAAATGGGAACAACAGGAAAACCCGCTAATACTTTCTTTATAATGGAGCAGGAAAGAAGTACAACTGCACACAAGGGTGTCCCCAAACTGGGACCTTAGGAATATCCCACAGTAATGAAAACCGTGCAGAAAATGCGAATCTACAAGATAGGCTACCTCAAAATCAGAAGGACTTCAAATCCTGCCAGACACTGGGCTGATGCCTAGTGTAAACACGGAGCTGCACTACTCGTGCCTGACTCCAGAATGGGCCATCTTTAGGGTGAAAGTTAAAGAAATAGAAAATGTAGCCTGTGACAGCATGGTGACACACACCTATAACAAAAGGATCCCAAGTTCAGAGCCAACTGGATCTATACATCAAGTTCCAGGGCAGTTTCAAAGCAAGACCCTGTTCCAAAAGGAAGAAAAACGCAGCTCAGTATGAAGACTTAATTTGTCTCCAAGAGCAAGTGGGCGCAATGCTACTACTCTTGTGAGGAGGAAAAGCTGACCCAGTCTGACCTTGCAGAGGTTTGCATGCACATGTCAAGATGTTGAATCCACGAAGGGTGGGAGGGGGAAACCTAATTATCAGATTCAGGGTAAGTCACGTCTTGAAGAAAACAAGGGATGAAGAGGTCCCCAACCTTGCAGGGTGGAAAGGGGAAGAATAATGTAAAAAAAGTATAATGAGCAGGCAAACAGAGTAGCTACAGCACCTTGCACACAGCCAAGACGAAGAAAAGGCTGACTTCCCACCATCATGGAACCCCACCTCACAATAACTGCACCACAAGCCTAACTTTAGACAAGAGGTACACTGCTCTGTTAAGCTTTCACCGTGTTTCCTCCAGCGACTGCCAAGCAAGACTCCCAAAGGCAGTGGCATGGAGAAGGGCACAGAAGAGCCACCACCAGATATGAGATAATTCTCCTGGGTCTATGCCAACATACACAGCAGGTAGTCAACTCTTGATTCTTCCAAGGTTCACTAACACCCCTAAAAATACACAACTCCTTCAAGGCAACCACAGACACAGAATGGAAACAGCTTAAAAGTGAAAAGAGCCAGGCGTGGTTGTTCACGCCTTTAATCCCAGCACTCGGGAGGCAGAGGTAGGAGGATCACCGTGAGTTCGAGGCCACCCTGAGACTACATAGTGAATTCCAGGTCAGCCTGAGCTACAGTGAAACCCTATCTCAAAAAAAAAAAAAAAGAAAGAAAGAAAGAAAGAAAGAAAAGAAAAGAAATCCCTCAAAAGGAAAATCAGACCAAAAGCTCTACTTTCTGGTGGTGGATACTCTGCCCCCATCACCTGCTCAGTATTAACTGAAAGGCAACGTCCAGCAGTCAAGGCTAGGGCCCACCTAACCTCGGGAAAAGCATATCTCCTTACTCAGAAAATCAAAGTAAAGAGCCTCCTCGCTTAGCTAGAAAAGCACTTAAAAGCTAGAATAGAGCCCAACAGAGCTAGTTGGGGAGGTTGAGTCTTCACACTAAACATGTCAAAAAGTAAGACTTCACTACTGAGTGACAGAAGACAGGGAGAAAGCAACAAAGGTGGGGAGGCGAAGCACTCCTGGAGCCAGAGCCACCAGCTCTCACCATTTATCAGCCCCAGAGATCCTGGAAAAAATCTTGCCACTCTCTCATAAAGGCAAAGGTGTTCCAAAAGACACCCTTTTCCTAATTCCACAACCTCTCTTAATTATCCAAAATACATACAGGACGTACTTGCAGCCACTCATTCCCAGATGTCACTGAGAAACAGTCTTCTTACCCACTTCTAACATTTGCCCTAAACACAGGGAATCGCTTTATCCTATTGCAATAAAGAAATCAAGATAAGAACTTTTCACTCCATACAGAATCAAGCTGAGAGCTGCCCCTAAATTAAGAGTGCCTAAGTTTTGGGTGCTTACCAACAAGCACTCTACCACATATTTGAGGAGGTGACAAACACCTGAGAGGGTGTTCTGCTTATTCCATACAGTACAAATGACAAGTGAAAGAGTGGTGAGAACTGGCCATTTATCAGTGATTTTTCTGGTTCTTCTAAGCCTCAAGTCGCTAATAACATTATATGCACTGTACCTATATTCTTGGATATAAAAGTCCCATACACACCGAACAGGTGGAGCTAGCCATCCAACCCTTCAAACTTTCTCTGTGTACATGATCTATGCACAGGCGTGCGTGCGTGCGTGCGTGCGTGCGTGCGTGCGTGCATGCGTGCGTACACAAATGCACAGAACATCACCATGATCTCTGGGGTGCTAAGAGATCTAAAACAGAAAAAAAAATAGAGTACATTCAATTTTCCCCTTTGCCAGAAAGGTACAAGACTCAAAGGAATGTTTGGATCCCACAAGAGACAACACCAGGTCCTAAGGAAGGTTCTGGTACAAGGAGCACACAAGCTACCTCTTCTCAAATGGCATGTGGGCGACATGGGTGTCTACACTCCCTATTCTGGATGGAAAGGCATATGGCTTCTCCTTACCCAGCCAACATGAATACCATTTAAGAAAATTAGAAAAGTCAAGGTAACAGGCTCACTAAATATGGCTGACTGGGAAACACAAGCCATAAGGAGGATGTAAGTTCTCTCAAAAGAAAAAAGGGGGAAAAAAAGAATTGGGAAGTTTATTTCAAAGAAAGGTTCAAAGACTCTTGAGTGTGGGATGTAGAAAGTCTGGTTCTTCCTGCTTAGAAGACAGTAATCAGAACACCAAAAATCAAGGGCATGTAGCCCTTTTCCCTGTGGGGTAGTCTCAACTGGGGAAGGGTGTCCTCTAAAATATGAGAGTCAACGGGAAGCAAAAATATACCCTTGTTTTCCTGCGACAGGGGTGTCATTACTGTGGTCAGTTGTCATTCAAGTCTAGGCACAACGAAAGCTCTGCCGTACATCCGACTGGGGTAGGCAACCTTGCCCAGACAGGGAACTCCAAGGGGAGGGACCTCCTCAGGGTGGACAAGACAAGTGAAGGAAGGAGAACCAAAACGTCCAGCTTCCTCCACGAGAAAAAGAGGACAACTCGAAGGGTATTCAGGAAATGAGCTCACCCTAACCCAGGAAAGTGCAAGGAGAGTGTACACACTCTGGGAGAAGTGTGTGCTTTTCTATTTAGAAATCACTTCAGAGTTGCCACAAGCCCCCACGATCCACTGAGCGAGGCACGAAGAACATGTGTACGCCCGAGTCCCCTAGTCCTGGCCGGAAAAAAAAAAAAAAAAAAAAAAAGGGTCAATCACAGGAGTGCAGCGGCCTCAAAAAAGATTCCCAAAAAGGGGATGTGTGGGGGGGGGGAGGGTCACAGGCTCAGACGTGCACCTGAGCCAAACAAGGATCGGGGTCACAGAAGGTAAAGGGCATAGGGAGTGTGGGGACCCCACCCTCCCGGTGGCGGAAAGGGTGCAAGGGCAAGACTAGGAAGTGCACGGCGGCGAGGGGCGGGGATGCTGCGCAGGCCCCCCTTCCATCCCTTCGGGGGGTCACACGAGGCCCAGGGCTGAGGGATGCTCGTCAAAACAAGGTCCCCCTGGGGGGAGGAGGGCCAGCTTGGGGACCCCTTTCTGGATGGGAGGCGTCTCAAGGCTGTAGAGAGGGAGGAACGTCCGGCCCTGCCCGCCGCCGGGAGTCGATGAGCCGGCCAGCGATGAGCGCCGCCACGGCAGCCCGACGGGGACCGGGCACCGGCAAGCCGAGCCGGGGGAGCAAGGGGGGGGGACCCACAGCGGATAAAAGTTTCCACCCCGCGGCTCCCCATCATCCATCCCCGGGCCGGCGCGGGCTGGAGGAGCGGGCGGGCTCGGGATGGACCGGTCCGGGTGGGGGAGGCGCCGGCCCTCCGCGGCTCCTCCTCCTCCTTCCTCCTCCTCCTCCTCCTCCTCCTCGCTGGGCCCGGCTCCCGCCCCGCGCGCCCCCCGCCCCGCCGGCCCAGCCCGCCCCCGGGGGTGGGTGTGGGGCGCCGCGCTCCGCCACCCCGCGAGTCACCTCAGGACTCGGCCGCGCTCCGCGTCCTCCCCACCCCGACCACGACCCCGCCGCGCCCCCGCGCCGCCGATGCCCGGGATGTCCGGTAAGGGCCGAGGTGCCTTCTCCTAACCGTAACATCACCCTCCTCACCCTCAGGCCCTTAAGCTCCGGCTCTTACCTTCCGGCTTGTTTTCGGCAGCCATTTCCCCTCCGCGCGCCACATCCTCCTCCTCCTCGCGACCGGGACCCCGAGCGCGCGCCTCGTACCGCCGCCGCCGCCGGCCCAGCCACCCCGCCGCCGCCGCGCACCCGCCCTGGCCCCGCCCCGCGGCCCACGCACACCGCCCATTGGACCATACAGCTGCCACTCATCGCTCCCTCTGCCAATCAACCCGCACCAGGGGTCTCACTACTCTCCGGGAGGAGCGTCCTATCCATCCATTCCATTGGTTACTTACCACCCAATGGACTAAGGTGATTGGTCAAGAATCAACGCCCCCTCCCCACCCACTCCCAGGAAAGCCCGCCTTCTAGACCTAAACAAAGCTTCCCAATAGCCAGAGCCAGAAAGAACAAGCCAATGAGAAAGGAGCCGACACGGAATATTTCCTCGAGGCCGGGACGTGGTGTTTTGATTGGACGTCACTACAGTGTTTCCCAAGCCGTCCAGACCAATCAAAGGGGGTTCCCGGAACTCGGGAACGGCGAAGGGAAGCCCCGCCCCTGAGCGTGACCGTCATGAGGAAGACGCTCGCTCATTGGAGCGCTGGGGCTTTTCCCGCGTGCTCCCGGGGCTGAAGGACGTTCCCGGGGAAGCCGCTGCCGGCGCGTGGGGTCCCGGTGGCAGTGGAGAATGCAGCGGGATCTCCGGGATCCCACAACCTGCCACGCCGGCCGAGAGCGGGTCCCCCGGGAAAGGTTCTTGAGCGCTGAAGAGCGTCGGGTCACCGTGCCCCTGAGCCCTTCGGCCCGGAGTCCGGGCGTCGCTGGCCGCCGCGGGGGAGGGCCGCGCGTCTCCCGCCAAGCCCCGCCCCCTCCCCCCCCCCCCGGTCCCCGGCGCCCCGCCCCCTCGGCCCGCGCTGCCGTCGCGTCCGCCTTCCGCTCCCGCCCCGGGTGTGCTCCGATGTCCCCTTTTTCTAGCAGCTTAAAATACTGAAACTTTATTTTGGTCACGTTGCCCATGTGACCGACGGAGCCGATGAGTCATAGACGCCTGTCCCAGGATGAGGCCGCCGCGAGGATGTTCGGAACGCTGAGCCCCGGCGTCCCTGGCATCCTGGGCTACTTCCAAGCGCCCGCTGCACCAGCGCCGGGTGCGGGCGTGCTCCTCTGCCAGCCAGATGTCGGGGAGCCGGAGACCCTTAAAACAGAGGCAGAGGAGAGCACCGCTGCAGCCTTTCTGGAAACCCAGCCGCGTCGGAGTAGACCTGCACGTCTTGAACGGAGAAACCGAGCTGCAGGGCGCAGCGCTCTCCAAAGCCATGCCCCCTCTCTAGAGATTCAGGAATTCTGTACGTGGGCCCGTGACCCCAAAAACAAAGGGCAGAGCTTGAATCTCCAAGTTTTTTTTTTTTTTAAAGTTAAATAAAATACATCCGAATTCCAACTTGTCTGTTACAGTACGGTTTACAGTGAGAACATTTGATTCCTCGATATTTTTTTCTTTTGCTTCTGTTAGTGACAACTAGCAGAACCAGTGAAAAAGTCGTTCAAGTGTTTTGGCATTAAGATTGACTGTCAAAGCAAATTTTGTGCCAATTGTAACATGTGTTCTTTTCCTGGTCTTCACCAGTGAAAATTCCTGGGTTGGTTTTTTTTTTTTTTCCAGAAATAAAAATACCCCAAAAGAATGTTTCCTATTGTACGCTCATTCTTCAACAAACTTAATTTTATAAGCTTCAAAAAAATGCAAAATTTTCACAACTAGGGTGCAATATTTTATCGATTAGCGTTCTTAATAGCACCTGTGTTGACGATTTGAGTACTGAAACAATGTTCTTGAAAGTGCTGGTGGCATTGTAAATTAGTACAACCCTTTTGAAAAGCAATTTTACGGTCTTTATGGAAAGCCATAGAAATGTCTGTATCTTTTGACCCAGTAATCTTACTTCAGGGAATCTATTCTAAGAAAATAACACCAAGTGCAAGAAAAAAAAAATGTTTGGTGTGTGAAGGCATTCTTCACAAGATCCCTTGTATTTATTACAACAAAAAATTGCAAGCATCCGGATGTGCTAACACTGGGTATTTAGTGAGTACATTGTGTTATATCCACACAAGGGAACATGCTGGTCATAGATATTAAGCAGAAAAATTTACCCATTGCTGGGTGGGGCAGGCGTTCAAAACTATGGTGCTCGCTTACAAGATCACAGATGATAGGGATAGAAAACTGCAATTCAGGTTGGGCTTTTAGCATGTCAGAGTGTTCCCCAGTGCATTCATGAAGCTCCATCCCTGGCACCTCTTAATTAAGTCATACATGGTGATGCACACCTGTAATTCATAGCACTCAGGAGGGAAAGGCAGGAGGATCAGAAGTTCAAGATCATCTTCGGCCACATAATGAGTTCAAGGTCAGCCTGGGATACCTGACTGGGATGGCTCATTGGTTAAAGGCACTTGCATGCAAAGCTTACTGGCCTGGGTTCAATTCTCCAGTACCCACATAAAGGCAAATGCACAAGGGGATCCATGCATCTGGGGTTCGTCTGCAACTGCAAGAGGCCCTGGCACGCCCTCATTCATTTTCTTTCTTTCAAATAAAAATTTTTTTAATACTAATATACAGTACACCCAAGAAATGGCATTTGAGAGATAGGAATGATTTATTATTTCTATTTTTGATAATTAAGTTGTATCCCTTTTATTATTAAAACAAAAAAATTAGTGGAAACAAAATAAATTCAAGGACTGACCCAGTGGCATATGCCTATAATCTCAGCACTTGAGAAGATAAACCAGGAAGATGGACATGATTTGAAGCCAGCCTGAGCTGCATAGTGAGTTCCAGGCTAGCCTGAGACCCTGTCTCAAAGATAATAATAACAAATAGGTTTAAGTGGGATATACACACACTCACACACACACACACACACACGCACCTACCTGTAGTCCCAGATAGACTGAGTCAGGAGAATCACTTTAGCCTAAGAGTTCAGGGCCAGCTTGGGCAACATAATGGAACTCTGTCTTAAAACTGATGGAAACAGGGCTGGAGGGATGGCTTAGCGGGTAAGGTGTTTGCCTGCAAAGCCAAAGGACCCAGGTTCAATTCCCCAGGACCCATGTAAACCAGATGCACAAAGGGGCACATGCATCTGGAGTTCATTTGCAGTGGTTGGAGGCCCTGGCATGCCCATTCTCTCACTCTGTCTCCCTCTTTCTGTGTCAAATAAAAATAATTTTTTTTTTAATGATGGAAGCAGGGGGAAGATGGTCTCAGTGGGTAAGACTACTTCCCATACAAACATGAAGACCTAATTTGCCCTGGGTTTGATTCCCTAGCACCCATATAAAAAGCTGGGCATGACCACGTACCTCTATCTGTAATTCCAGCCCTACAAGGGAAGGAGAAACCAGAGACTGGCCAGGGCTCACTGACTTGGAAGCCAGGATGAAAACAAGCTCCCAGTTGAGGGAGAGACTCCATCTCAAGGAAACACACACAGATGAATGACATAAAGGAGGATGCTGGAAGCTCTCTTCTGCCCTCCAGGAGGCACACGTGTACATATGACACACACCACACATACTCCACACATGCAAAAAACAAGTGATGGGGATCATAGTCTTCTGCCCACTATGGACCAAATGCTGTATTAGATCCAGAGACTATACCAAGGAATGCAGTTGAATGTTTCCCTTTAAGTTACTCACAGCTTAGCAGGTTAACACAGGCAGGAAAAGGTGCAGTGGACATGCAATAGGAGGCAACAAATATCACCTGGGCCTTCAGTGTGTGTCACCATCAACATTGAAACTACCTTGGATGAAGCCAGTGCAATGGTACTTAAAGTACAGCCTGGCAAGGTCACTGGGGCTCAGGATCTCCAAGAGTTCCTCAGGGGGCCCACAAGGTCAAAAGCATTTTCAAAGTGACACCATCACCATCTCAACCTCCAGCATCCAACTATCTCTTATTAAGTCAGATATCAAGAGACTTGCAAAATTGTAACAACAGTGCCGTTCTTTCAGCTAATTTTTGGTTTGTTTTTTTTTTGAAATTTTAGTTATTTCTCATTTAACTATGGATTTATGTTAACCTGTAACAGATTTATTATTTGTTTTTAATGAACTAGTGAATGTTTTAACTTCTCAGTTTTAATTTAGACTATAGTATCTAAGTCTAGATAAACAAACTCACATAAGCCAAAGCTCACTGGGGTCCTCAGTAGTTTTTTAAAGGTTTTATTTTATTTTATTTATTTATTTATTTGAGAGAGAGAGTGAAAGAGACAGAAAGATGGAGAGAGAGAATGGGCGTGCCAGGGCCTCCAGCCACTGCAAACAAACTGCAGACATATGTGCCTCCTTGTGCATTTGGCTTACATGGATCCTGGGGAATCAAACATAGGTCCTTTGGCTTTGCAGGCAAAACGCTTTAACTGCTAAGCCATCTCTCCAGACCCTCAGTAATTTTTTTTTTAATTTTCGTGTGTGTGTGTGTGTCTATATATGTGTATGTAGTTTGTGGTATGTATGTGTTTAGGTATGGGCACTGTATGCATGTGCGTATTTATGCATGTGTGTATGTATCTATTTGTGTATGTATGTGTGCATATCTATGAGTGGTGGTCCTCCCTTTCTACGTTACTTGAGACAGGTCCTCTCTTGTTGGTTGCTACCACAAAAGCCAGACTAGCTGGCCCATGAGCTTTGGCATCTCTTGACTCCACCTCCCATTGCTAAACGCATGTTGGGATTACCTGGGTTCTGGAGATCCAAACTCCAGTCATCAGGGTTGCACAGCAGGTGTTTTTAAACATTGAGCCATCTCTCCTTCACCTCTTCAGTAATTTGTAAGTATATAAAGAGGTCCTATAACCAAAGAGTTTGAAAATTTCTGTACCAGAGAATGAGATTTGTGGAGGGCTAGTTTGGGAGGTGTTTGTGTGTATGCTTGAGAAAGGTACTTGAGAGAGGGGTGTCTTAAGTACAGGAAACAGCCTGAGTGCACTTAGCTAGGGGAACACTTAAAAGATCCCCTGGGCAGTGCACTGCTCTGAATCCTTTGGCTCTGAGGCTCCTCAAGCAAATATGTCACGTCAATAACAACCTACACAGTAGATGATGAGAATATTAAATTGTTACTTTTTAACCTCAAAAATATATGTAGAAGGGCTTTATTTCACAATCAGTTTGCAGAAATCAAGTGACTCTATGATGAGAAGTCATGATGAAGGTGAAAGTGGACTGGCTTCCTCGAGCTGGAAGTTAAGGAGGCTTCCATAGTACTGAAATGGGAGAGAACAGCAGAATCGAGCCCATTCCAGACTCTCCAGCTCTCCTCAAAGGAAAGGGAAGGCACGCCGCCTGGGTCATGTCACCAGGCAAACAAGAGAGAAGAAAGCAAGAGTTTTGTTTTCTTTATGGGCCAAAAGCCAGCAATATCTAAATGTTCTGCTTCCAAGAAGTCTTTCCTCTTCCCTATTTTTTAATTTTTTTTTTTAGTTTTTAAGATATTTATAAATTTGCATGCAGTTAGAAGAAATGACAGCTGTCCTATAATTCCCACACTCAAAAAGGTGAGACAGGAGGGCTGTGAGTTTAAGGGCAATGTGGGCAACATAGTGAGAATTTTGACTCAAATAAAAAATGACAAGTAAGCAAGTAGATAAGCAAATAAATAAATAAATTCCTTTTTGCCTCTTTGTTTGTTTTGAGACAAGGTCTCATGAAGATCAGACTGTCATGAACTGACTATGTAGACCAGGTTGGCCTTGGACTCATAGCAATCTACTTGCTTCAGCCTCCCAAGTGCTGGGATTACAAGTATAAGCCACCACACTCAACAATTAATAAATTCTTTACTGGGAATGGGAATGTAGTTCAGTGGCAGAGTACTTACTTGGCATATATAAGCCCTTGACATAAATCCTGAATGTCATAAAAATTAAAAAGGAAGGGATGAGGGCTGGAGAGATGGCTTAGCGGTTAAGCGCTTGTCTGTGAAACCTAAGGACCCCGGTTCGAGGCTCGAATCCCCAGGACCCACGTTAGCCAGATGCACAAGGGGGCACATGCGTCTGGAGTTCGTTTGCGGTGGCTGGAGGCCCTGGCGCACCCATTCTCTCTCTCTCTCTCTCTCTCTCTCTCTCTCTCTCTCTCTGCCTCTTTCTCTCTATGGCTGTCACTCTCAAATAAATAAATGAACAAAAAAATAAAATATATAAAAAAGGAAGGGATGAAAAGAAGAGGAAGAGAAAGAAAGGAAAGATGATGGGAAGAAAGGAAGGAAAGAAGAAGGAAGAGGCTGGAAGAGATAACTTAGTGGTTAAGGCACTTTCCTGTGAAGTCTAAAGACCTAGGTTCAATTCCCCAGTAGCCACAGAAACCAGATGCACAAGGTGGTGCACACATCTGGAGTTCCTTTGCAGTGGCCAGGGGCCCTGGTGTGCCCATTCTCTCTGTGTGTGTCTGCCTCTTTCTCTCTCTTTAATAAATAAAATATTTTTCCAAAAGAAGGAAAAGAGGGAAGGAGGAGGAAAGGGAAGGAGGGAAGGGAAAGCATGTATGTGCCTGTAATCTCCAGGAGGCTAATGCAGGAGAACTGAAGAGCTGAAGGCCAGTCTGGGCTACATAGCAAGACCCTGTCTCAAAAAATCAAAAGTCATCAGGCAAGCATGAAGGAAGCATTCATGTCCCCTAGCCTTCAAGAAAAACATAATGAAACTTCTGACCTTAGTTTATTAAAGCCAACCTTTCAGCAGACCATCCATGCTGTCTGATCCCATAAAGTGTCCTCTTCTCTGGACCCACCTGCTTCCATTTAGCAATGACAGCAGATGGCAGATGGCAGAGTCTCAGAATGTCTACTCTCAGGACAGCAAAGTCATGTCAGATACCCCAAACGGAATAAAATATTTGGGCCTATTATAGCCTGAAATTTCAAGTCATTTGAAATATAATTTGAACACTACAGGCTTGCCTGATTCATAAAACTAGGAATGTGTTGAAATTTTTGAGTTGAATAAGTTTAGTTGTTTCAATTGGCCAATATTTACTGAAAGGTAATCAAGTCCAAAGGAACGGCAGGTCCAAGGAGCAGCCATATTATTTCTGGTCATTTCTATTTCCTTTTAGCAATTAAGATCTAGAGCAGAACATTACCCTTCATCGTTGGAGTGGTAAGTGAGGTTGTTTAAACAATGGCTATGATCATAAAATCTTTCCACATGATCCAACTATTGCATAAAACACACCTGAGTGCCCTCACTCTCCAGGGCCCTCCTTGGAGTTTCATCTAAATGCCTTTGTTGGGATTATCTCACCTTCATACACTACTTTGACAATCAGTCCAAGTTTTTCTGGACATCTCTTTCAAGCCAGAGTCGTCCTACTCTCTCTTGAAACTATTGCTAGTATAACCTGATTGTTTGACATCTTTTCTTTTTTAGCATGTGTGGGTATATGTGTAGTTTTGTGTGTGGTGTGTGCACATGGGGTGGACAGATGTGCACACATGTGGGCACAGAGAACATCAAGGATACTCCTCTATCCCTCATCTGTGAGTTTCCTTGAAACAGAATCTCTCACTAACCTGGAGCTGCTGGGTTTTGGTCAGACTGGCTGACCAGCAAGCACCAGCAATTCCCTGGTCTCTGCCTTCCTCAGGACTGGAGGAACAGGCTCGTGTGGTCAAGTCCAGCTATTCGCGTGGATGCTAGGGACTAGAACTCAAGGTGAATCAGGCCCTCATACTTGCATGGCAAGCATTCTTACTCAGTGAGCCATCTCTCCAGGCCCAATCTCATAGTTTTCACTGGTTCTTTTTTCAAGGTAGGGTCTCACTTTAGTCCAGGCTGACCTGAAATTCACTATGCAGTCTCAGAGTGGCCTCAAACTCACAGCGATCCTCCTACCTCTGCCTCCCAAGTTCTGGGATTAAAGGCATGCGCCACCATGCCCAGCTGTTTTTTAATGATATTTTTACTTATTTATTTGAAAGAGAGAGAGAAAGAATAGGTGCACCAGGGCCTCTAGCCACTACACATGAACTCTAGACGTATGTGCCACCTTATGCATCTGGCTTATATGGGTACTGAAGAATTGAACTTCGGACCTTTGATTTTTCAGGCAAATGCCTTAACCACTAAGCAATCTCTCCAACACAGGTTTCATTGTTTATGTAGGCTCAGCATGAATGACATGGCTTCTTTTCTAAGGAGGCAAAAGGATAAAACTCTGATTTGCAAAAAGTGTCATAATTTTTGTTGTTATTTTTTTGGTTTACTTTGGTTTTGATTATATATATATTAATTTAAAAGAGCGAAACAGAGAGAGTGAGTATGGATGGGCATGCCAGTACCTCCTACCACTGCAAATGAACTTCCAACACATGTGCCACTTTTTGTATCTGGGTTTACATCAGACCTAGAGAATCAAACCTGGGACAATCAGGCTTTGCAAACAAGTGCATTTAACTGCTGAGCCATCTATCCAGCCATAGTTGTGGGGGGTTTTTGTTTGTTTGTTTGTTTTATTTTTTTGGTTTGGCTTGGTTTGGTTTGGTTTGGTTTGGTTTGGTTTTTCGAGGTAGGGTCTTGCTCTAGCTCAGGCTGACCTGGAATTCACTATGGAGTCTCAGGGTGACCTTGGACTTGCAGCGATCCTCCTAACTCTGTCTCCTGAGTGTTGGGATCAAAGGTATGTACCACCATGCCTGGCTAGTTTTGGTTTTTTGAGACAGGGTCTCATGTAACCCACAATGGTGGCCTAGAACTCTATCTCTGATCCTACTGCCTCTACTGCCCAAGGGCTGGTATTACAGTCTGTCATCACACCCAGCAGAACTTCATGACTTCTGAAGTCAACAGTTTTAGGGAAACCAAGATCACACCTCTGTTTTAGACCCCGAGAGAAAAGACATTGGTGAAGCCCCCTAAATGGCTATAAGAGAGGACTGGGCTGGAGATATGGCTTAACAGTTAAGGCACTTGCCTGCAAAGGCAAAGGATGCAGGTTCAATTCTCCAGTACCCATGTAAACACAGATGCACAAGGTGGTGCATGCATCTGTAGTTCATTTGCAGTGGCCCTGGCATGCCCATTCTCTCCCCCCTACCTCACCCTACCCCCCCCCCTGTCTCTGTCTGTCTGTCTCTCTCTCTTTCTCTCTCTCTCTCTCAAATAAATAAATAATTTTTTTAAAGGAGAGGGTTGAGGGCAACTACACAATCAATCCCTGCTTGTCCTTTCATTCATTTATTCGGGGTGGGTCCTGGCAGTTAATGGAGTATTAAGGTTGCTTATTATGTTGCCCCAGGCCACAGTGAAGAGTGCTCAGGAGAGGGCTCATGGGTTTTGTTTTCCTTATTTCCTTACTGATGTTCTCAACACTTAACAGAGTAGATTATTCCTATATTCCATCTTCCAAAGAAGCTTCAGTTAGATGTTGAAAATTAAATGGTCTATCAGAGACAGGGTATAGTGGCTCAGTCCTATCATCCCAGCACTTGGGAGGCTGGGCTGCAGGGTAAAGACCTGGTCTCAAACAAACAAATGAGTAGTCAGATACCTGAAATATGCTGGGCATCATGACACACCTGTAATCCCAGCACTGCAGAGACAGAAGCAGGAAGATCACAAAGTCAAGGCCAACCTGAGCTACCTAAGGAGAACCTGTCTGAAACAAAACAACAAAATAACAAACTACAACTGAAATGAAAGCCTCCAATGTGCCAGCACTATGGTGTTGGGTGGTCATAAAGGATCATTCCAGAAACACCAAACCACTACCAACTACAGGAGTGATTGAAGAGTGTAGCCCAGAAGTATTTATTTATTTTTATTTATTTATTTACTTACTTATTTGACAGAGAGAGAGAGAAAATGGGTGCACCAGGGCCTCCAGCCACTGCAAACAAACTCCAGACGCATGAACCCCCTGGTGCATCTGCCTAACATGGGTCCTGAGGAATTGAACCTAGGTCCTTTGGCTTTGCAGGCAAATGCCTTAACCACTAAGCCATCCCTCCAGCCCCAGAAGTATTTTTAAGATTCTTTCCTTGTGTGTGTCATTCGACGTGTATAATGCAGTGTGTGGTGTGTGTGGCCTTGCAAAGCCCCATAAGCTTGTCTGGAGCAGGGGGCAGGTTTAGCTCACCTGCAGTGACAGCAGTAGAACATCAGGTGTCCGACCCCTTGTGCTTCTACCTAATCTAGAGTTTTGGTGGGTTTTTGTTTCTGTTGTTTTGTTTTGTTTTGTTTTGAGCTGGGGCTTGCTTGTGCGGCTCTGCTCCCTGCTGGACTGGGAATTACAGGCACATGTTATACACGAAATCTAGAGAGCTAGAATCTGTAGACCTAGAGATTTGAACTCGCAAGCCAAGTCCCCTGAGGCCCTTGTGCTTCAGCAGGAAGCACACTTAATCACTGAGCCATCTCTCCAGCCTCCTAGAGACACATTGTTGTCATTAGCTTTTCTGTTTTCGAACAAGGGTTGCAGACAGGAGAGGTGGCTTGTGCCTATAATGCCATTACTCAAGAGACTGAGGCAGAGAATTGCCATGAGTTGGAGGCCAGCCTGTGCTACAGAGTAGAAGTTTCAGGTCAACTTGAGCTAGAAT
Source organism: Dipus sagitta (assembly GCA_036346955.1). Classification (NCBI taxonomy): domain Eukaryota; kingdom Metazoa; phylum Chordata; class Mammalia; order Rodentia; family Dipodidae; genus Dipus; species Dipus sagitta. The sequence goes on from CM070773.1 coordinate 131,714,589, forward strand.
GAGACCCTGCCTCAAAAAAAGAAGAAAGGGGGCTGGAAGATAGCTCAGCAGTAAAAGGCACTTGCTTGTAAGGCCTAACGGCCCCAGGTTCGATTCCCAGGCACCCACATAAAGCCAGGTGCCCAAGGTGGCACATATGTCTGAAGTTCCTCTATAGCAGGAACAGGCCCTGGCATGCCATTCTCTCTCTCTCTCTCTCTCTCTCTCTCTCTCTCTCTCTCAAATAAATAAATTTTTTAAAATTATTTAACTGTGACAGAGGAACTTATGAGCTCTAGGGGTGTAATGCTGCTGGTGTCTGGCTAAATGCATATATGACACTCACCAAACTGCTTGGTAAGCACTTCCCATAATGTTCATATCCATACACTAATGCTACTCTCACTTTTGGTTAGAGAAGCTTCTCTTTTCAGATGGCGGTGACCTCTGGGATGATTCAAAGGGCACCATAGTGCTAAGAAGAAGTGACAGAGGAGTGCTCAGCACTGAAACATCTCTATCACACCTTCCAAGGCTCAGGGTCCATTGTGGAAGAGGTGGCAGAAAGAATATAAGAGCCAAAGGAAGGGTAGGACTCCTTACAACGTGCTCCTCCAGACACAAAATGGCCTGGATATCCATGACCTTGCATTGCCTGGCACTACCTATACAAGGCCATCATAATAGGAGGAAAAGATGGTAACATCAAAATAAAAGAGACTGATGGAGAGGCGGAGGAGATATGACGTACAGTGGAGTTGTGAAGGGAGAAGTGGAGAGAAATTATCATGGCTTATTGTCTATAATTTATGGAAGTTGTCAATAGTAAAAAGGAATTATTTAAAAGAAGGAAAACAAGGAACACTTTATTTTTCTTTACATATTAAAACAATGGGAAATTATGTAGCATGTAAAAACTGGAGGTAAGCCAATGTCTGCCGACACATGGGGGTCATATTTAGTAATTTTAGGAGTATTAATTTTAGTTCTTAGTTTTTGTAACAGAGGTGCTATTGTTAATTTGATTATCATATTTTGATGAGGTACAGATTATTGTAGAATATTGATAGTATGGGTAAATGTGGAAAGCTCTTCAGATTAAATGTTTGACTAAAAAAAAGGCACAGTGCATAATACATACTATTCTCATATGGATATAGAAAGTGGACATAAAGTCTATTCCATATGTCAATATTCATGTATATACAGAAATAGTTCCAAAGGAACAACCATAAATTTAACCATTTCCTATAGTTACTTTTGAAGATTAAACTGAAAAGAAAAGGGCACTCCTTATTTAGTATAATTTAGTTTTATTTTATTTTATTTATTTAGCTGGGCATGGTGGCTCATGCCTTTAATCCCAAAACTTGGGAGGTAGAGGTAGGAGGATTGCCATGAGTTTGAGGCCATACTAAGACTACATAGTGAATTCCAGGTCAGCCTGGGCTAGAGTGACACCCTACCTCAGAAAACCAATATATATATATATATATATATATATATATATTTGAGAGAGGGAAAGACAGAAAGAAAGAGACAAACATAGAGAATGAGTATGAGCACACCAGGGCTTCCTGCCATTGCAAAAGAACTCCAGATGCATGCCCCACTTTGTGCATCTAGCTTTACATGGGTACTGAAAAATGAAACCTAGGCCATCAGGCTTTGCAATCAAGTGCCTTTAACTTCTGAGCCATCTCTCCAGTCCAATTTAATTCATTTTTACTAATTTTTTAAAAAATTTTAATTTATTTACTATGTGCTTATGACATATTACACACTAGTTCCAGGTGCTGGGGATTCTGCAGTGAACAAAACAGACAAAAGTCCCACCTTCATGGAGCAGACAGGGCAGTGAGAAGGACAGATGATCAACACAAAAAAAGGCTGGAGGTAGTAATGGAACCATGAGAAATGCTTGGACTAAGATACCATGAGAGACTGGGGTGGTGGGGTGTTTTTATTGAGGGTAGGCAAGTGGGTCAGATAAGTCTCCCCTTGGAGTCCTGCAGGAAGTGAAAGGAGTAGCTTTGGGGTAAGGTGGAAGAATGTTCTAGGCAGAAGAGACAGCAAGTTCAAAAGCCCTGAGGCAGGGGCACTCGTGTTATAAGAACACTGTGAGGCCACGTGGGAAGAGTGCTGGGATGTGGATCCAAGGTGCAGGCTAAGGTCAGGCCACACCTCCTCCCATTCCATGGGGAAATCTTTTGATTTCATTCTGGAGGTAATCAGATGCCAGTGGAGGGTAGGTGTTGAGCTGAAGAGTGTTCTCTCACTAATTTTTTGTTGTTGTTGTTTGTTTTTCGAGGTAGGGTCTCACTCTAACCCAGGCTGACCTGGAATTCACTATGTAGTCTCAGGGTAGCATTGAACTGACAGCGATCTTCCTACCTCTGCCTCACGAGTGCTGGGATTAAAGGTGTGCGCCACTACCCCCGGCTTCACTAATGTTTTAAAAGGATCCTTCAGCAGCTGAGAAGATGGCTGCCATCCAGGGCTACCCATGTGTAAGAGAGGAAGCAGAGAAACAAAGCAGGAGATCACTGCAAACTTTAGGATTTGGTGGAGGCTTAGATGAGGAGTATTATTCCAATAATAAATTATCTTCATGTCTTAAAAACAAATGTGTTCTCTTAACAATTCTGGAAGCCAGAGGTCCAGAATCAGCTTCACCAGATCATAATCACCATGGTGAAGGGGCTGCTACACTCCTTCCACAGGCTCTCAAGAGGATCCCGGGCTGGAGAGACGGCTCAGCGATTAAAGGCACTTGCTTACAAAGCCTGACAGCCCAGGTTTGATCCTCCAGTATGCAAATAAAGCCAATTGCACAAATTAATGCACGTATCTGGAGTTTGCTGCAGCAAAAAGACCCCAAAGCATCCATTCTTTCTTTCTCTTTCTCTCCCTTCCTCCCCACTCCTCATGAATAAATAAAAAGAATTTTAATTGAAAAATAGAAGCAGGGCTGGAGAGATGGCTTAGCAGTCAAGGCGCTTGCCTATGAAGCCTAAGGACCCAGGTTTGATTCCCCAGGACCCATGTAAGCCAGATGCTCAAGGTGGTACATACATCTGGAGCTCTTTTGCTATGGCTAAAAGCCCTGGTGTGCCCATTATTTCTCTCTCTCTCTCTCTCCCTCTCTCTCTCTCTCTCTCTCTCTCTCTCTGTCTTTCTGCCTCTTTCACTCTTTCTCTCTCAAATAAATAAATAATATTTTTAAAGGCAGTTAAGGCCACTTCAACTCTCAAGATAGGGCCTGTAGACATTCCCCAAAAGAAGGAAGAATGTGGGAAGGTCACCAGATGCTCTCCTAAGAACTCAGGTGCCCCCTATGCCAACTGTATGCAGTGATGCATGAGACCTCAGGGGGATATGGAAGGTGGGAGACCAAGGACAGTGAGGCCCACTGGAGCAACTATGGGGAATTCATCGTCCATTCTGGTATAAGACCACTGTTACATATGCTTTGGGGTCTCAATACTCTTCACTCTGCTCTGTAAGCAACCTCAATGAAATCACTGGTTCATCAAAACGGGTTTTGGTGCAATCATGCTTTAGTCTGTTGTCTGCCCTATCTAGGGTGAGTAGGCATTTATTTGCATGTCCCTGAGGAAGAATTTTCATGTTTGGTTTTTGTTTTCTTGTGTGTCAGTTTGGGTTTTTCATTGAAGCAGGGTCTCGTGTAGCCCAGACTGGCCTTGAACTTGCTATGTAGCCAAGGATGACCTTGAACTGGCCTGCCTCCTGGTTTCATGTGTTGGGAATTACACATGTGCTCCACTACAGTCAGCTCAGTTCTTGGAATTTGAGGCTGAGAAATGTAGTTCCTGATACTGCATTTAAAGACCGGAGAAGGAGCAGGCTTAGGAGAGGGTGGGAATCCACAATTCCATCTGAGACACGCTGCTAATTCTGAACCGTCTGTTAGCTATCCCAGTGGAAATATCAAGCCAAGTGTGTATCTGCATCTGAGGCACAGGGGCTGTGGCTGGAGATACGGAGTTGGCAGTAACCAGCAGCGGATGGTATAAGGTGAGAGGATTAGATAAGGCTTCCAAGAGGAGGAAGTATAATTCACTTTTGCTCCATCACGATTTTCAACAAGATAAAAGTCATGATTCTCGTGCAAATAGAAAGCGAGTATGTGTCAAGAATTTTCTTCAGCTTTTTAATTAACGAAGGAACTTGTAAGATGTTGAGACTGATTCAGAAAGAATTCAAGAACAGGGATAGATTTATAGGTAAGCAAGAATGCTTACTAAGAGATGCATGATTGGATAGTGACCTGTGAGACAACCAAGTGACATGTTTGGGGTTATCTTTCCTACACAGCAAAACTCAGCTGCATACGACGGACAGGAGTCATGTACTCTTCCCTTTCTATAGACAGGAAGATAAAGGCACTTACCCTCGTAGCTCCCCCAGTGACCTCTTGCTCATCCTCAAGGCTCAGACTATTTGCCTGACACAACCATTCAGCATCTATTAAGCACCTATCAAGCGACTGGCACTGCCCTGTGCTATCACATCACTATCAGGTATAGCAGCACACACCTGTAATCCCAGTGCTAGGGTGGCTGAGGTAGGAGAATCTCCATGAGTTCAAGGCCAGCTTGGACTATAGACTGAGTTCGAGGACAGCTACAGTTACATACTGATGCCCTGAAAGAAATAAATAAGTAAATAAATCACTGAATAAAAGGCTGATTCCTGCTCTCTCTATGCATCCATCCTAGTGGGAGGAGCAATAAGCACAGACATTCTGGTCTATGTGAGAAACCCTGAGGAGTAGAAAAATCAAAAAAGGACAGTTAAAAGGACCAAGAAAGCTAGAGTGAGACCCTGACTCAAAAAAGAGGATAGGAAGCTGGGTGTGGTGGCACACGCCTTTAATCCCAGCACTCGGGAAGCAGAGGTAGGAGGATCGCGTGAGTTCAAGGCCACCCTGAGACTCCATAGTGAATTCCAGGTCAGCCTGGGCTAGAGTGAGACCCTACCTCGAAAAACAAAAAAAAAAAAAAAAAAAAAAAACAGGATAGGGCTGGAGAGATTGCTTAATGGTTAAGGCATTTGCTTGCAAAGCCTAAGGATCTCCAGGTCCCACATAAGCCAGATGCACAAGGTGGCACATGCATCTGTAGTTCATTTGCAGTGGCTAGAGGCCACCTGGTGCAACCATTCTCTCTCTCTCTCTCTCTCTCTCTGTCTCTTTCTCTCCCTCTCTCTGTCTCAAATTTTAAAAATTAAAAATAAAGTGGGGCTGGAGAGGTGGCTCAGCAGTTAAAGGCACTTGCTTGCAAAAAAAACCTTCTCTCGGCTCCCGCCCGAGTGCGCTGCGGCGGCTGTGCGCTGTCGCGATGGAGCGGGCGACTCAGTGCCGTGAGCCGGTGCTGGATGCTAAGTCCCAGGTCGCTAGCCAGCTGGTAGGTTTTCAGTGGAAGTTGGGTATGGCTGTGAGCTCGGACAGTTGCAATTCGCTTAAGTATCCTTATGTGACCATGATGCTCAAAGTGGCAGATCAATCTGGTCAAATAAAGAACAAATTCATTGAAATGACAATTCCACAATTTCAGAATTTCTACAGGCAGTTCAAGGAACTTGCTGCTGTAATGGAAACTGTGTGATAACTGATTATTTGGTTGATATTTTGCTAGCATCATTGTAAAATAATGGATGCTACCTTCTGCAAAAGAATGTATATGGATCATATGATATTTATTGAAGAAAACTGTACTTTGATTTTTCTGGTCTTTTAAATAAATAAAATGAGGTAAATGACAAAAAAAACTTCTCTCTCAAATAAACATTTTTTTTCATTTTTTTTCTTTTTTGGTTTTTCAAGATAGGGTGTCACTCTAGCCCAGGCTGACCTGGAATTCATTCTGTATTCCCAGGGTGGCCTTGAACTCATGGCAATCCTCCTACTTTTGCCTCCCAAGTGCCGGGAATAAAGGTGTATGCCACCATGCCTGACTTCAAATAAATATTTTTTTTTTTCATTGGCGGGTGGTGGTGGGTGGTGGTGATGGTGCAAACAAATATTTTTAAATGAACTTTGTAATGTGTGTACTGTTGAGACTGAGCAATATTTATTTATTTATTTATTTATTTATTTTCAAGCATAGAGAGACAGAGAAAAGAGAGAGAGAGAATGGGCATGTCAGGGCCTCTAGCCACTGCAAACAAACTCCAGATGCAAGTGCTACTTTGTGCATTTAGCTGTACATGGGTACTGGGGAATCAAACCTAGGTCCTTTGGCTTTGCAGGCAAGCGTCTTAACCACTAAGCCATCTCCCCAGCCCTAAACATTAAAAAAAAAAAAAAAAAAGACTAAGAGCATCAGTCACACTTTAAATAGAAATGACCAATATGGACATGATTAAGAACTTAGCAAAACAACTCTGGTTCAATACCCCAGTTCCCACATAAAGCCAGATACATAAAGTGGTGCATGTATCTGGAGTTCGTTTGCAATGGCTAGAGGCCCTAATGCACCCATTCTCTCTCTCTCTCTCTCTCTCTCTCTCTCTCTCTCTCTGTGTGTGTGTGTGTGTGTGTGTGTGCATGTGTGTGTGTGTACGTGTGTGTGTGTGTGTGTGTGTGTGTGTGTGTGTGTGTTCTCTGTCTCTGCTTGAAAACAAAAAGAATTTTGTTTTTGATTTTGAGGTAGGGTCTCACTCTAGCCCAGGCTAACCTGGAATTCAAAATGTAGTCTCAGACTGGACTCAAACCCACAGGGATCCTCCTACCTCTGTCTCCCAAGTGCTGGGATTAAAGGCATGTGCCACCATGCTAGACTAAATAAAAATATTTTTAAAAATTAAAAATAAGAGGTGGGCTGGAGAGATGGCTTAGCTGTTAAGGTGCTTGTCTGTGAAGGCTAAGGACCCAGGTTCAACTCTCCAGAATCCACATAAGCCAAATGCACATGGTGGCACATGTATCTGGAGTTCATTTGCAGTGGCTAAAGGCCCTGGTGCACCCATTATCTCTCCTCTCTCTCTCTAATGATAATAATAAATAAATAATAAATAATTAAAATAAGAGGTGACATATGTCTGTAATCTCAGAGCTTGGAAGGTGGAGACAGGAGGATGCTAAAGGTTTCTGGCTAGCTATTGTGTTCAAATTGGTAAGTTATGAGATCAGTGAGAAACCCTGTCTCAAAAAAAAAGAGAATAAGAAGAAAGAAAATAGCATTTTACACTGTCAACCTGTATGAAAATATCATCTAGCACTCCATAAATGCATATACTTTTAGGTATCAATTTAATATTTTTATTAAAAAATTAGCCAGGCATGGTGGCACATGCCTTAATCCCATTGCCTTGAGTTTGAGGTCAGCTTCTTCTGCCATTATAGAACTCCTTGAATCTGTAAGGTTCAAATCAATTCCCATCCTCCATAACTGGGCCTGGTTTAGAAGTTCATCCCAGCAACGTGAGGCTGTCAGCACACCTGCAAAACCTGAAGACTCAAGTTCGATTCCCTGGGACCCACATAAACCAGATGCACACAGTGGCATATATGTCTGCAGTTCATTTGCAATGGCTAGAGGCCCTGGCATGCCTACTTTCTCTCTCTCTCTCTCCCTCTCTCTCATACACACACACACACACACACACACACAAAGAAAGTGACTTTTTTTTTTTTTTTTTTTTTTTTTTTTTGGTTTTTCAAGGTAGGGTCTCGCTCTAGCCCAGGCTGACCTGGAATTCACTATGGAGTCTCAGGGTGGCCTCGAACTCATGGCGATCCTCCTACCTCTGCCTCCCGAGTGCTGGGATTAAAGGCGTGCGCCACCACGCCCGGCTTGAAAGCGACATATTTTAAAGGCCAGATGCTGTGGCAGGTATCTGTAATCCCAGCATGCCTGCATGAGATGAGAGGTGGAAACAAGGGAATCCCTGGAAGCTTGAGGGCCAGCTGGCTGATGAATGCAGCAGTGAATAATAAGACTAAGAGACTCTGCCTCAAAACAAGATGGAAGGTGAGGAAGGACACCCGAAGTTATCTCTGACCTCCACCATGCACTGTGGCACATGTGTGCATCCCCTCTCTCTCTCTCTCTCTCTCTCTCTCTCACACACACACACACACACAAATAAATTGACATTTGAGCAAAAATTCAAAGGATGTGAAAGAAGAAAACTGTTTAAAGGAGTTTAGATTTTTTTGTTTTTTTTTCAATTTTTTTTTGTTATTTTTATTTATTTATTTGAGAGTGACAGACAAAGAGAGAAAGAGGCAGATAGAAAGAGGGAGAGAGAATGGGCATGCCAGGGCCTCCAGCCACTGCAAACGAACTCCAGACGGGTGCGCCATCTTCTGCAACTGGCTAACATGGGTCCTGGGGAGTCGAGCCTCGAATCAGGGTCCTTAGGCTTCACAGGCAAGCGCTTAACTGCTAAGCCATTTCTCCAGCCCTTTTTTTGGTTTTTTGAGGCAGGGTCTCGCTCTAGCTCAGGCTGACCTGGAATTCACTATGTAGTCTCAGGGTGGCCTCTTAACTCACAGCGATCCTCCTACCTCTGCCTCCCAAGTGCTGGGATTAAAGGCATGCACCACCATGCCCAACTAGAATTTTTTAATCAGAGAGATACACAGTGAGAGAGAGAAGGAGCAAGCAGAGAGATACAGAGTGAGAGAGAGAAGGAAAGAGAGAGAGTATGGGCACACCAGGGCCTCTAGCCACTGAAAACAAACTCCAGATACGTGCTCCACTTTGTGCATCCGACTTATGTGGTTACTGGGGAATTGAACACAGGTCGTTAGGCTTTGCAGGTAAGCTCCTTAACTGTTGAGCCATTCCTCCAGCCCAATATTTTTATTTATTTGCAAGCAAAGAGACACAGAGAGAAGAGAGATAGACAGAGAATGGATGTGCCAGGGCCTCTAGCCGCTGCAAACAAACTCCAGATGCTTGTGCCACTTTGTGTGTCTGGCTTTACATGGGCACTGGGGAATTGAACCCGGGTCATTAGGCTTTGCAGGCAAACCCCTTAACTGCTGAGCCATCTTTCCAGCCCCAGAGTCTAGAATTTTTTAAAGATTAATTTTTAAAAACTGACAAAGAAAAAACGCAAGCCCCAAAATAATCAGAATCAAAATCAAATCAAAACAGTTTGTTTTCTTGCCCACAACATGTTCTTTCAAGTTATAAGCATTCTGTCATGGCGTGGGTATGAGATAAATGCTAAATCAGATGAGTAATTTTGACAATACTGATCTTTTCACCCTTTCAGAGTGAAAACTGGCTCTCCTTTTTTATTAGAGGAGACACCCATCTGCCTTGCTATTCCACCCACAAAGAATCAGCCTGCATGTGTGACAATACGCAAAGGAAAAAAAAATTAAACTTTCCGTAGTAAATAGCAATTCAAAAATAGGTTTCTTGAAAGAGATTTTGCTTGTTAATGGAGGTGCCACTCTGGAGCAGACCTGGGACACCTGCTCTGATTTCCAAAACTCTGCCATAGTAAACATATGAAAATGAACTCTTGTTTCTCTGCTCTTCATTGGTGCAGGAACAGGGAGAGGGGGAGATTATTTCCATTTTAATTCAAGCTGTGTAAAGCACAGCCTTAAGACTTGCGCAAAGATTTCTCAAAGCACAATTTTCTCCAGTGACAAAAGATTTCTCTTTCATCTTGTCAAACATAATCACCCACAGATAAAGTCAATTTGCTCTTTTGCTTTGTGTTATGCTATTTCCTTGTGCCGGCTGACTAGCGTTTTCCAGGGCAGGTTGGAATTAATCACTCAGCCCCCAGAGATTTTTTCAGGCCAGCCAAAGCTGAGAATTAGAGACAACGAAACCTCCAGGTTCACATCTGAAGAAAAGACCTCTCACTGGACGCAGAGTAGGTCAGGTGTAGGCCACCTTACAAAGAACAATATAGGAATTTTACCAAACGTCCTGACCAGATTCTCCAGACCCAGAAAACTTTCTCACTTATCACCCTGACTAGAAGTCATTCACGCTCACTTGCTCCAGAACCAGTTGTGCTTCCCTCTTCTCCAAGAGTTCATACCATCAAGTGTGAGCACAGTTCATTGTCTTATCTCTGGAACCATTTGGAGTTTTCTGGAAAATTCACTGAAGAACCCTAAGCTTTCCTTTATTTTTCTTGCTTGGCAGCTGGATGCACTGTGTCCATTTCGCCAACCAGCATCTTTAGGTGACCTGAAACACCAAGTTCTTTCCACCCAGGTGACTCTTTTTTGAAAAAAGAAAAATTTTTATTTACTTATTTATTTGACAAAGAGAGACAGAGAGGGAATGGGTGTGCCAGGGCCTCTAGCTACTACAAACGAACTCCAAATGCATGCACCACCTTCTGCATCTGGCTTTACGTGGGCACTGAGGAATTGAACCTGGGTCCTTTGGCTTTGCCGGCAAGCACCTTAACTGCTAAGCCATCTCTCCATCCCTCCTTTTTTTCTTTACATAATCCCTTCCCATTACCTTCCTTTACTCCCAACCCAACTCCCCCTACCCCCTTCCACTGTACCCTCTTTTCCTTCCCACTGTTCACTCTCCTATTTTGATGTCTTTATTACTATGACTATTGGTTTTTCGAGATAGGGTCTCGTTCTAGCCCAGGCTGACCTAGAATTCACTATGTAGTCTCAGGGTGGCCTTGAACTCATGGTGATCCTCCTACCTCTGCCTCCTGAGTGCTGGGATTAAAGGTATGTGCCACGACGCCTGGCTCTGATGTCTTTTTTTTTTTTTTTTTTTGCCTTCATCCATGATAACAAGTTGATGGGCCCAACATTGTGGAGGTTTCGTGCTGGCAGCGAAGCCACAGTGAGGTCATGAATGCAATGGCCATTTTGTGTGTGGAAGACAGAATTCCAAAGTGCTCCTCCCCACCCCTGGCTTCCACATAACCTCCACCACCTTCTCTACTACAGTCCCTGAGGTATTTATTGGAGGGTATGACATGGATGTTTCATTGAGTGCTGAACACTCAGCCATCACCTGTTCGAGCACGTTATCGAGTGTGGGAGACTCCCCAGCAGTCACCGCCATCTGAAAAGAAAAACTTTTCCAACCAAAAATGAGAGCAGCACTAATATATGGGCATGTGCCTAAGTATCTCGAGGGTAATCTAGTAGATATAACATATCCTTGTAACCAAACAACAGTAGTAGATTTCTCCCTAGGGCCTAGGACTTTCCTCCTCCCCATAGGCTCTCCACTCAGCCCCCAGGATCAGACATAAACTCCCTCTGGTGAGGCAGGGTGGGTGGTGTTTCAATTGGACACTTCTACATACCAGAGTCCAGTTAGCCAGTGCTAAAGAAAAAAGGGGGGTTGTTATTTGTCCTTCTCACATCTGGAGGTTCAAGACCCAAAGGTAGACTGTGGTTCCCACGGCACCAAGAAGCAGCAGGCTGGGACCCGCCGACACGTTCAGACAGGCCAGCCTCTGCAAAGAGGCTCTAGCAATAATGTAAAATTGTTCTGTCCTTTTAAAAATGGAAAATGGCTTGGCAGGGTGATGTATCATTTGCCTGGCTGCATTTTCTCTCTGTCTCCGTCAGGGCTTGAAAAGTGCCGCACTCCTGCCTCCTCAAGTGGAGCTCAGTGGAACTGGACCACATCTAATGCCTGCACGATGCAAATGAAGACGGAAACTGTTGTTCCCTTTGAAGTGTGTGACTAAATGCTCAGAGGGGATATTTTCTTTCTGATCCTCCCGTGGATAGAAGCTGCTTTTGGAAATACCTGTTGGCTCCCTCTTCCCATTGGCAAAACGGAAGTCATTCCGCGGCTGGTAGAGGAGACAGGGAGCAGTCGTGATGAATGGCTCTCCCTGGGAAGAATACCCTTTCTGTGGTTTGTGATGACGGTTCAAGTTCTGGAGGGGATTAAGAAGTGTGCAAGGCGCGTTAAAGATGGGGATCTGCACTGAGCCACTCAGGCTTGTCTGAAAAGGTCTGCAGAGCACATTTGCAAGAGGGGAGCTGGGGAGGCAGATGTGTCATGGCTGGGACTCTCGGGGTGGGGTGGAATGGGATTTCTTCTAGGTGTTTCTGGCAAGCAGGACCAGACCAGGCCTGGGAAGCTCATGGGTGGAGCAGCTGGGTAGGAGTAGGGGACCCTTGCTCAGGCTGATTGCTCATCTCACCTCTCGTCCTCCTTGCCAAGAGGAGGAACAATCCTAATAATGCTGGTAGAAACTGAGCTCATCGCTGATCTTGGAAGTCTCTGGAAACACACATGCTAGGAAATCAATAGCTCTGCGCATCATCAGAACAGCTTCCAAATTGACTGTGCTGGGCGCTTGGAGCCACATTCATAATGACAGGAAGAAGTCCATCATCCTCCTCGGCCACTCTTCTTTGAGTTCCAGATTAAATAAGGCATCCTACGAAGGGAAAACTCCTATTCAAAATCAAAAAGAAGCAAAAGCCCATTCAGAGCCATCTGTAAATGTGGACTCAGGCCATTAATTTATTTTTAATGCCTCTTCCATCTCCTTTTTTATCTTGGTGAATGTTTGCATTTCTCGCTTGAAGAGGACATGGGGATGCAGCTCATGTTGGAGGTAAGATGTAAGACAATACCTCCTTGACAGCAGGACGGTTGTAACACACAGGTGTGTGCTTGAACCGAGCCAGGACAGGTACTTGATAATGTACAAGAATGAATAATAAATAAACAAATGCCCAGGCCAGCTCCGGTCAAAAGAACCAGACTGCTGTGGAACAGAAAATTCATAAAGAAAAGTTAAGGTCACCCTTGGATGGATACTGTATTTGCTCTGGCTGCCATACAGAGCACCACACACCAAGCGATTACACAACCGAAAGTTATTGTCTCATTACTTCCAAGGCTGGAAATCTAAGATCAAGGTGCTGGCAGGTTTGGTTTCTTCTGAAATCTCTTTGGTTGGCAGATTTGGTTCTTCTTGAAACAAAACAGGGCTGGCTCCATTTCCTGCCATAGGAATTTTCAACATTTTCCAGCTCTTTCCTCCCACGTGGGTGAAACGTAGAACGTACGTATCCTCCCATGTAAGGCCTGCTGCAGTTTGTATCTTAACTGCTGGCTTTCTGGCTTCTTTAGACTGTGTGCATGGCCAGGGTATGTCTGCAGCCTCAGAGGCAGTGACACGTTATCCAGACAGAGCAGGGGTGTCAGGTACTCTCTCGGTGGCATCTTCACAGTCAGCATCATCTGAGGCAGGTCACATGACTGAATGAAGGGCACCTCTGCCCTCCTGCCTTCCTCCCAGCCCCTCTGGTGTAGCCCCTCAAGATGTCCATTCTTCCTCAGTGAAGTAGTTATGTCTACACAGGGCCCAAGTCTCAGGATAAACAAAGTACATCTGCCAACTCTGTTTTAATTTTTTTTGTTTATTTTTATTTACTTATTTGAGAGACAGAGAGAGAAAGAGGGAGAGAGCCACTGCAAACGAACTCCAGATGCATGTACCACCTTGTGCATCTGGCTTACATGGGTCCTGGGGAATTGAGCCTCGAACCAAGGTCCTTAGGCTTCACAGGCAAGCAGTTAACCACTAAGCCATCTCTCCAGCCCCCAACTCTGTTTTAAAATATGACCTGTTTTGCGTGTGTGTGTGTGTGTGTGTGGTGTGCACATACCTGTGCCTTTGCAGCATCCAATGTACTCACCTGGAGCAGATGAAGAGGGAATACTTGCCTGCAGTGACCAGAGCAGAATGCTGGGTGACCTGCTCCATTGGTCTTCCATTACTTTTATTTACCTGTGCGTGTGCGTGTGAGTGAGTGTGTGTGTGTGTGTGTGTGTGTGTGTACATGCACATGAGAGGGCACACCAGGACCTCTTGCTATTTCAAACTAACACTTGCACCACTTTTTTGCATCTGGTTGATGTGTGTGCAGGCAGGCAGGCTTTACAAGCAAGTTCCTCTCATCACTGAGCCAGCTTCCCAGCCCCCCACCTGACACCGGCGCTGGCGAATTTTTCATGAGGTGATTCCCTACTCTCTGCTCCCCTTTGCCAGACTGGGGTTATAGGTGCACATGGCCACATCCAGCTGTTGAAGTGGGATCGGAAGATTCAAACTCGGGTGGTTTAAGTCCCCCCCCCCCAGACCCTCCTGCTTGCAGCACAGAAAGAGCACTTAACAGCTGAGCCATCTCTCTAGCTCCAGAATACAATTCTACATTAAAATCAACAGCAATGCATTAGGAAGCAGGATGAGAAGTAAGCGTGGCATGCAAATAAAATGGAAGCTCTGAGCTGGAGAGATGGCTCAGCAATTAGAGGTGCTTGCTTGCACAGCCTGCCTTCCTGGGTTCAATTCCCCAGTTCCCACATAAAGCCTGGTACCCCTTCTCTCCTTTCAAATAAAAATTATTTTTATTTTTTTTAAGTGGAAGATCTCCAATAACTTGTGCTTGCTGCAGTCTGTGTGCCTCTGTTATCCAAGCACTGAGGCAGAAAGTTCTAGCCATACCAGTCATGCCCATGAAGATGTACAAAGCCACTCACTACCTGTTGTCAGGAAGAAATGCCAAGATGCTCCGATGTGCAACTAGGCGCTGCCAATATTTTTAAAAGACAAAGGGAAGGCCAAGGTGATGGCACAGACAGCAGAAAGACCCTGCCTTGAGTTAGGGAGACTTCTCAGTAGGTTAAAGTCATTTGTTTGCCAAGTCTGCTGGCTCAGGTTTGATTCCCCAGTACCCAAGTAAGTAAAGCCAGATGCACAAAGTGGCGCATGTACCTGGGCTTAGTTTGCAATAGCAAGAGGTGCATTCCACCTCCCTCTCTCTCTCTTTATTCTCAAATAAATAAAAATAGTTTGAAAAAGAAGAAGAAGAAGAAACCAAAGCTGGGCATGGTGGCACATGCCTTTAATCCCAGCACTGGGAAGACAGAGGTAGGAGGATTGCTATGTGTTCAAAGCCAGCCTAAGACTACATAGTAAATTCCAGGTCAGCCTGGGCTAGAGTGAAACCCGACCTCAAAAATCCAACAAGAAAAAGAAAAGAGAGAGAGAGAGAAACTGTGGGTGTGGTAGTGCACACCTTTAATCCCAACACTTGGGAGGCAGAAGTAGGATCACTGTTAGTTCAAGGCCACCCTGTGACCACATAGAGAACTCCAGGTTATCCTGGGATACAATGAGACTCTACCTCAAAAATCGAAAAAAGAGAAAAAAAAAACCTTCCCTTAAATAAGGTGAAAGGTAAGGACGGACACCTGAGGTTTTCTGCAAGCCTTCACATGCATGCCATTTCATGCATACACCCACTCACACACATGAACATGTACAACCACACACATATACTCATACAAAAGATTTTTTTTTAGGGCTGAAGAAATGGCTTAGTGGCCAAGGCACTTGCCTACAAAGTCAACGGACCCAGGTTCAATTCTCCAGGACCCACGTAAGTCAGGTGCACAAGGGGCCACATGTATCTGGAGTTCATTCACAGCAGCTGGAGGCCCTGCCACACCCATTCTCTCTCTCCCCCTGCCTATTTCTCTCTCTCTCTCTCTCAAATAATTAAAGAAAAAGAAAAGAAAGAAAAAATAGTTTCTAAATATTTCCATTTATTCGAAGGAGAGAGATAGACAGACAGAATAGATGTGCCAAGGCTTCCAGCCACTATCAACAAACTCTAGACACATGTGCCACCTTGTACATCTGGCTTACATGGTTTCTGGGGAGGGGTCAAACCTGGGTTATTAGGTTTTACTGGCAGTCAGCTTAACCACTGAGCCATTCTTCCAGCCCAAATGAAGTTTTTGTTTGTTTGTTTTTGAGGCAGGGTCTCATCTAGCCCAGGCTGACCTGGAATTCACTATGTAGTCTCAAGGTGGCCTTGAACACACAGCGATCCTTTTACCTCTGCCTCACAAGTGCTGATATTAAAGGCATGTGTCACCATTCCCGGCTCCCAAAAGATTTTTTTAAAGACCTGGAGACCTAGAGACAAGAGTGGGAAAGAGACTTATCACCGAAAACCCTTTCACACTACTAATTTTTTGTTTTGTTTTGTTTTTGTTTTTCAAGGTAGAGTCTCGCTCTAGCCCATGCTGACCTGAAATTTACTATATAGTCTCAGGCTGGCCTTGAACTCATGGCAATTCTCCTACCTCTGCCTCCTGAGTGCTAGGATTAAAGGCGTATGCCACCATGCCCAGTTAACATTTTTAAAACTATACAAGCAATATATCTTTTTTACGTCTCATTTTTAAAAGCCACAGTCCTGCTTTTAAAATTAATTGTTGTCTAAAGAATAATTATCTTCTGGAGAAAGATAAAAAGATAAGAAAAACACAAATATTGGTTGATATTAAGTATTTTAATTAATCGTGCATTATAATTAAGTCACCTTGAAATTAAAAGTTTAAATTTAACATTTGAGTCTTATTTCTCCTATTTATATCTATATGAGGGGCTGAGGACCACATCAAACAGCACAACCAGTGAGAGTCTCCCTACAAACAGCATTTAATTATAAGACAAAAAAAAGGAGTCATTAATTTCCTTACTGAAGAAAACTAAAGCCAGGTGGATATCTATGCCTGTAATCGCAGCAGTCAGGAAGCTGAGACAGGAGGATCACCCAGAGTCTAAGGCCAGTCTAGACTCCATAGATTATGTCTCAAAAAACAATAATAATAATATTAATTAATTAATTAATCAACAGGTGGTGGGAAGAATGTAAGAGCCAAAGGAAGGGCAGGACTCCTTGCAATGCACTCTTCCAGACACAAAATGGCCTGGATATCCATGACCTCGCAGTGCCTGACACTACCTACACAAGACCCTCATAACAGGAGGAAAATATGATGACATCAAAGTAGAAGAGAGACTGACTAAGAGGGCAGGGGGATATGATGGAGAGTGGAGTTGCAAAGGGGAAAGTGGAGGGAGGGAATTATCATCGTTTATTGTCTATAATCATGGAAACTGTCAATAATAAAAAAATTAAAAATAAACAAATAATTTACAGCAGTGAAAATAGCTGGAGAGATGATCGGCTCAGCAGTTAAGAGCACTTCCTACACAAGTGTAAGGGCCTGAGGGGACATAAGACCACTTGGGTTTGATTCCCCGGAACTCATATACCCAGCGGGACATGGCCACACGCATCTGTAACTCCAGTCCTGTAGAGAACAGAGACAGAAGAATCACTGGGGCTCTGGAATCTATCTCAAGGAAACAAGCAGATGGGCAATAGAGGGAGAACACCTGGTATCAACACGCACACCAAAAGAAGCAAATAAATTTCTTTAGTACAAGCCTACCTGAACATACGTGAGCATAAACATTGGTATTATGCAATCATGAAGGCATGCCATTCACTCATTCATATGTTAAGCAAGCACGATTGGCTGAAGGTTTTGACGCTAAGCATTATGCTTAGGCCTATTAATACAAAGCAAATAAAAATTACAGCTAATGGGCATGGTTATGCACACCTTTAATCCCAGCACCCAGGAGAGGCAGAGGGAGGAGAATTTCCATGAGATTGAGGCCAGCCTGGGACTACAGAGTGAGTTCCAAGTCAGCCTGGACTAGAGTGACCCTACCTGTGGTGGTTTGATTCAGGTGTCCCCCATAAACTTAGGTATTCTGAATGCTAGATTCCCAGCTGATGGAGATTTAGGAATTAACACCTCCTGGAGGCAGTGTATTGTTGGGAGCGGACTTATGGGTATTATAGCCAGTTTCCCCTTGCCAGTGTTTGACACACTCTCCTGTTGCTATTGTCCACCTTATGTTGGCCAGGGGGTGATGTCCACCCTCTGCTCATGCCATCATTTTCCCATGCCTTCGTGGAGCTTCCCCTCAAGCCTATAAGCCAAAATAAACTTCTTTTTCCCACCAGCTGCTCTGGTTGGATGATTTCTACCAGCAATGTGAACCTGACTGCAACAGTAAAGTGGTACCGAGGAGTGGGATTGCTGCTAGACACCTGACTATGTGGCTTTGGCCTTTTGGAGCTATTTTCAAGAGAAATGTAGAAAGATTTGAAACCTTGACCTAAGAGATGCTTTGCAGTGCTGTAAGTACAGCTTGATGGACTATTCTGGTAGGGTTGAAAGACCTGAATGTAGTAAGAACTATGGACTGTGAGGTTTGGCTTATGAGGGTGAGAAAGAGCTTTGCTTGGACTGGGCTAGAAGCAGTTTGACAGGCTTGCTGTTATGCCCGTGTCCTGAAAGCTGTGCAGGGTTGCATTGCCTAGCAATGGACTGGTGTGAGCAGAGGGATATGGCACAGAAAAAAAAGAAATCTTTGGGCCTAAACTGCTGCCTGTTCACCTGCAAATTGTTTAAGAGATTACAACCATTGAGACTGGGCCAGCTGACCTGCAAGGGGCCTGAGTGCTCAAGGAGTGTCTTGTTCTTCAAAGTCGGCTTTATCCCCCTCCCCCCAGATTAGCAAATTGGCACACTACCTGATATTGTGGAATATAAGAAATGTAGGAAAGAGAGGGTCATTGAGTTTGCAATGCGGTCTTGTGTTTTGGAAACAGCCATGGGCAGTGTGAAGCAGGATTGCCTGCATGGAGACCCAATGGAGCTGTGAGGATGAATGGTGGATTGCAGTGGAGACCCAGTGGAGATGCCAGGACCACAAGATGGCTGCTGAGGAAAGCTGCCAGCCCCAGATGAAGTTTTTCTGGACTGTGAGGAGCCTAGTTGGAGGGGAGGAACTGAACTCCAGAGACTTGTTGCTGGTTAGAATTATCGGACTTGGAGATTTGTCACTGACTAGAGTTGTTGGACTTGGAGCTGGAGTCTGATGTTTGCCCTATTTAAATCTTGTATTTGTTGAATATTTCTTTGCTATGCCCAATGCCATCTTTTGTAGTGTGAATATTTATTCTGTGCCATTAGGGGTTTGGGGGGATTTTTTTTAGTATTATGGCTCAGTTGAAAGATCTTGGACTATGGGCATGTATGAACATCATTGGAATTGTTAAAAACTATGGGGACTTTTAAAGTTGGAGTGAATGCATTGTATTTTACATCATGTATGGATATCAGTTTATGGGGGCCAGGGGTGGAATGTAGTGGCTTGATTCAGGTGTCCTCCATAAACTTAGGTGTTCTGCATGCTAGATTCCCAGCTGATGGAGGTTTGGGAATTAAAACCTCCTGGAGGAAATGTATTGTTAGGGGCAGGCTTATAAGTATTATAGACAGTTTACCCTTGCCAGTGTTTGGCACACTGTCCTGTTGCTATGGTCCACCTTATGTTGGCGAGGGGGTGATGTCCACCCTCTGCTCATGTTGTCGTTTTCCCTGCCATGGTGGGGCTTCCCCCTCAAGCCTATAAGTCAAAATAAACCTCTGTTTTCCCACAAGCTGCTCTAGGTTGGGTGATTTCTACCAGCAACATGAACCTGACTGCAACACTACCTAAAAAAAAAATTAAAATTAACAAATGTTGCTCCAACTTCACATAATCTATTCCAGTGATTAAGTCAGAGAAATAAGGATGTAACTAAACCTCAGTAAGAAAGTCAGTCTGGGAGGCTGGAGAGATTGCTCAGTGGTTAAAGAGAGTTGCTTGCAAAGTCTAGTGGCCCAGGTTTAATTTTCCAGTACCCACAATAAAGCCAGATGCACAAAGTGGTGTATGCATCTAGAGTTCATTTGCAGTGGCTAAAGGACCTTATACACCCTTATTCCTCTCTCTCTCTCTCTCTCTGTCCCTCTTGCCTTGCAAATAAATAAAAATATATTTTGAGAGATTAGAGAGATGGCTCAGAGGTTAATGTGCTTGCCTACAGAGCTAAGGACCTGGGTTTGATTCTCCAGTATCCACATAAGCCAGATGCAGTAAGTGGCTCATGTGTCTGGAGTGTTTGCATTGGCAGGAAGCCCTGGTGCACCCATATTCGTATTCTCTCTCCCTCTCTCTCTCTCTCTTTCTCTCTCTCTCTCTCTCGCTCTCTGTGTGTGTGTGTGTGTGAGAGAGAGAGAGAGAGGGATAAATAATGAATATAATACAAAAATGAATAAAAATGCATTTGAAAACAAAAAGTCAGTCTGTAACCACCAGCTGATGCTTAATCATAAGGGGCTTGGCTTGGGATGTGGTACAACATAGGAGTAGTGTGGATTGAGTCTAGTTCCAAATTGACTACCTGCATGACCTTGAGCAAGGTGCTTTCTGAGCCTTCATTTTCCTCTGTGGCAATTCGGGGTTAGGACTGGAGAGTGAGCATGCAATGATCAATCACAATGAGTCAGTGATGAAGTATTTGACAATCATTCACTCTAGTGCCTTTTCAAATTAGTTTGTGCAAATATTTTTTTCTTTTCTTAATTTTTACTATGTATTTATTTAATTTCAAGCAGTGAGAGAGAGAATGGGTGTACCAGGGCCTCCAGTTGCTGCAAGCAAACTCCAGATGCATGTGCCACTTTGTGCATCTGGCTTTACATAGGTTCTGGGGAGTCATGGGTTCTGGGGCCTCAAACACAGGTCATTAGGCTTTGCATTCAAGTGCCTTAACCACTGAGCAATCTCTCTAGCCCCTCAAATTTTTTTTTGTTGTTGTTTTTGTTGGTTTGTTTTTTCTATTGTTACTAGATGGTTGGAAAGGAGTTCAGAAAAACGGTCTCAATGGGAAATGTAAATTTGAGAATCCCAGGTGGGAGATGAAGTCAGGTTCTCCATGAAGTTTCAGTGGACTATATGTGATGAGTTAAGAACTCAGCTGCAACCCCCGCTGAAACTAATGTTGATAGAGTGATTAGAGACAAAAAGAAAAAACTGGGGGGATCTTTGGATAAGAGAGTTTGAGGCACATGCATGAGGACATGAGTCCAATCTCAAGCACCTACATAAAAAGCCAAGCATGGCCATGCATGCCTGTAACCCCAGCATTGACGGGGATGGAAACAATAGTATTGTTGGGGCTCACTGGTCAGTCAGTCAAGCTCCAGGTTCAGTGAGAAACTATGTCTCAGGGAGTAAGATGGAAGAGCAACAGAGAACACCCAAGTTCTCTTCTGACATGGGGCACACAACATCTGCACACACATACCATATCTCAAACACAAACACCAAGGAAAGAAAGAAGGAGAGCAGGGGAGGGAGGGAGAAAGGGAAGAATGAAGAAAGGGGAGAGGAAAATAAGCAAGAAAAGTGGCAGAGTGTGGGGGAAGAAGGGAAGGGAGTTTTAAGAAAGAAGTGTGCAGAGAGTTAATGTCACGGAACATTCAAGCTACAGCCACTTCATACCCACAGGGACGACTATTATCAAAAGAAAAGGACAATCAAATACAAATGCTGGCAGGGATGTGAGCATTTGAAACCCTTGTGCATTGCAGGTAGGAATACTGTGGAAAAGAGTATGCAGGTCTTCCACAAAGAAATGCAGAAAGACCCTATGACCTAACCTTTCCACTTGCAGGTATAGACCCCAAAGGACCACAAGCAGATTATTTGTACACCCACGCCCATAGCCGACACTGTTCACAGGAACCAAAAGGAGGAAGGAAGGACTGGTAGACTGTGGTAATTTCTTACACTGTGATCTCATTCTGAAGTAGGAAGGAATGCAATTGCTTTACCCACTACCACATGGATGAAACTTCAGGACGGTCATGCTGAGTGAAAGAAGCCAGGCACCATTCCTGGGCATGCTTAGAGGAGGAGCCCGATTCCCGGGAAAGCAGGATGAAGGTCAACAAGGGCTGGGGCGGGGGTGGGGGGTGTGGTGGTGCTTAATAGGCAGAATTTCAATTTTGGAAGTTGAAAGCTATGGCAATGGGGCTGGACAGATGGCTTAGCAGTTAAGGCACTTGCCTGCAAAGCCTAAGGACCCACGTTTGATTCCCCAGAACCCACATAAAGCCAGATGCACAAGGTGGTGCATGTGTCTGGAGTTTGTTTGCAGTGGCTAGAGGCCCTGGCACACCCTTTCTCTCTCTCTTTATAAGTAAATGAAAACATTTTTTAAAACTGTTAAAATGAGCTGGAGAGATGGCTTAGCAGTGAAGGCATTTGTCTACAAAGCCAAAGGACCCAGGTTCAATTCCCCAGGACCCAGGTACAGGTAAGCCAGATGCACAAGGGGCACATGCATCTGGAGTTCATTTGCAAAGGCTACAGGCCCTGGTGTGCCCATTCTCTCTCTATCTGTCTCTCTTCTTTCTTTCTTTCTCTCTCTCTGTCTCTGCTTGCAAATAAATAAATAAAATAAATTATTTCAAACTATGGAAATGAATAGTAGTGATATTTGCATACCATCAAAAGGCTGAATTTAGCCAGGCATGGTAGCACACACCTTTAATCTCAACACTTGGGAAGCAGAAGTAGGAGGACCACCATGAGTTCAAGGCCACCCTGAGACCACATAGTGAATTCCAGGTCAACCTGGGCTAGAGAAAAACCTTACCTAGAAAAAACAAATAAAAAATAATAATAAAGGCTAAATTTATAAGTAGTTTAAACAGTAGGCTTTATGTTAAGTATATTTATTGACAATTTGGTTTTTTATTCAAGCTAGGAGCTAGTGAGATGGCTCAGCAGTTAAATGTGCTTGCTTGCAAAAGCCTATTGACTCAAGTTTGATCCTTCCCAGCACCCATGTAAAGCCAGATGCAAAGTGGTTCATGTGTCTATGAGGCCAATGCGCCTAAGACAATGGGAGGGAGCCAGGATAATCCAAGGGTCATGGGCCAGCTAGTTTGGCATTCCTTCATAGCAGCAAGAACCCTGCTCAAAGAAGGTAAAAGAGGGCTGGAGAGAGGGCTTAGCAGTTAAGGCATTTGCCTACAAAGCCAAAGGACCCACATAAGCCAGATGCACAAGGTGGCACATGTGTCTGGAATTTGTTTGCAGTAGCTGGAGGCCCTGGCACACCCATTTTCTCTCTCTCTCTCTCTCTCTCTCTCTCTCCCTCTCTCTCTCCCTCTCCCTCCCTCTCTCCTTCCCTCCCTCCTCTGCCTCTTTCTCTCTCTGTCCAATAAATACATTAAAATTTTTTTAAAATGTTAAAATCAAAGAAGGTGAAAGAACACAGACACTATGAGGCTATCCTCTGACTTACACATGCATGCTGTGGTATGCACATGCACCCCTTAACACACACAAATAATAAATAACTATAAAAAATTAAATAAATGATCAAGTTAGAGGACAGAGCTGGCTCCAACCTAGCGGTTACTAGGGATTCTGATGAATACAGTTCTGTGGAGGCCAAAGGGTGGAGGACAAACTGAAGTGGGTTCAAGAAGAACTGAGAAGGAAGAAAGTGGAATCCCTGATGTAGGCAGCTGCAAAAGATGAGGTGAAGCTGGGCGTGGTGGCACATGTCTTTAATCCCAGCACTTGGGAGGCAGAGGTAGGTGGATCGCTATGAGTTTGAGGCCACCCTGAGACTACATAGTGAATTCCAGATCAGCCTGGGCTAGAGCGAGACCCTACCTCAAAAAACACCCCCCCCACACACACACACACAAAGATGAGGTGAGAGCAAGGGTTGGAAGACAGCAGGATGGAAGGGCTTTTATTGTTTTCAAAGATGTCAGGTACATTGTTCTGTTTCAAGGCTGAATGAAAGGGAGTGTTTTTATTTGGTTGGTGACTATTTACAGGAGCATGAGCAACTTGCCAGTGGCTACAGCACTGAAGAAATGGCCTCCTCCTCCACCAGCAGTAGCTCCTCAGGGAGAGATGGGGCCTTATGAACCCCCCTGCTATCCATGATAGATTGTTGATGGGACCAATCTTGTATGGGTCTTGTGCAGGTAATGAGTTACTTACTATGAGGTTATGAGTGCAACAACCATATCATGTCCACAAGACAGCATTCTATAGCACCCCATCTCTTAACGTTCTTCCTACTCCCCCTTCTGTGACACTCTCTAGATGGGAAAGGCATGGTGGCAGGAGCATGGGGCAACTGGTCACATTGTGTTCACACTCAGGGAGTAGAAAGAAAAAAATTGAATGCTGGTGCTCCACTTACTTTCTGCTTTTTATTCAGTCAGGAACTCCAGCCCTTGGAATGGCGCCTCCCAAATTCAGGGTTGGTCGTGTCTCCTCAGTCAAACTGTTCTGGAAACTTCCTCATGGACACACCCAGAGACATGTTTTCATGATGATTCTAAATCCAGTCAGGTTGACCATGAAGATTAACTATTTCATTATTTATTTACTACACACACACACACACACACACACAGGATTATACCCAAGCATGTCGTCACATGCATGTCACTGCTTATGTGCAAACATGTCTGGTTTGGCAAGTAACACACGCCAGATGACTTACATAGTTTCTGATGGCTAAATGGTAATGTTGTAACCTTTTCCCCTCATACAAAATTTCTCTGCAGAGAGAAATAGTGGCAGAGATAACAAAGATTATGTTGTTTGTTTGTTTGTTTGTTTTACATACTAGTCAAATATAAATCCAGATTTTTCAGTGTTTGTGTGACTGAAATCAAACCAACTTTTTTTTTTTTTTTTTGAGGTAGGGTCTCACTCTAGCCTAGGCTGACCTGGAACTCATTCAGTAGTCCCAGACTGGCCTCAAACTCACAGCAATCCTCCTACCTCTGCCTCCCGAGTTCTGGGATTAAAGGTATGCACTACCACACCTGGAAAACCAATGTTCTCCTGGCATGACATCAGTTAATATACCCTCCATGACTCTGTAATTAGGATATAGGGGAAATCCTCCTAAAAGCCAAATAATACAAAGCTTTTACTGTGTAATAGAAGTGTAAGTCCTTACAGCAACCTAGCTGTATGCTTAAGGGGATGCTGTGGAACCCACTAAATGTGTGCTCAAGAGTGCATAAAAAAAAAAAAAGCCCTTCTTGCAGATACATGCTCCTGGCCCATCCATCCAATGTGGTTGTCTTGCCACTTGGTATTTGAAGGAAAGCAGAGATGGCCTGGAATTTCCTATGAGCAGTAAGTGCTGAGTCAGACTGACTGAACAAATCATGTTTTTTTAGAAGCCAAAGGATCACCCACTGCTTTCGACCATGCAGAGCTGGAAACCCACATGGTGGAAAGAGAAGCCTCTTGCCCCAAGGAACATAGGGAGTCAGGGTCAAGGGCAGGGAGAAAGTCCCCTGCCTCCTACAGTAATCCTCAGTGACCATTTTCTCATGGTGAGACCAGCCCTGAGTCCCAGTGCTGGGCCAGAAGGGGAAGAGAACGCCTCCTTCAGAGCCATGTCTCATAGGAGGTAGGTCGAGCCTGCTCCTGGCACTGCCAGGTTGGGCCAGCTTGAAAACAAAGCAACCACCCACACGGAGAGGCAAGAGCACCAACCCACCAGTGGTCCCAAAGCCTCAACTCATCATACTCTCTCTTCCAGAACACCAACCCCAGCAGCAGGCTCTGTGGGCACCAAAGCCAGAGTGTACTAGAGGAGGCAAGCCAGGCACCCAGGACGTAGCAGACGCACCCACGCTGCAGGTGCACACCCGTGAGGAGTACCTCCTGACAATCTGCACTCTGGACTCCCCCTGCCTCCTCCCAGGCTGGCCTCCCTAGAGACACAATTAAAGGCTACAGAGGACTACTTAACAAGAGCTGGGATCCTCCTGCCACATTCACGACAGCAGGCTGAAGCCCCTATCGAGCCTAATTCTCCAAACCATCGCCTAGTCAGCAGTAAATTGTGTACAAGAGGGAAAAGGAAATCGGAGAGGGAAAGCAGGGGTGGGGAGCTGCTTTCCAAATTCCTGCTTGGCCATCAGTACCGTGGGATCAGCAGAAACGCCTCTGCTTTCCTCGCTGGGCTTTCCAGCCTGACTTAGCCATTTGGGAACATCCGACCAAAGGCACCGTGCCAACAGCCAAGCCTGGATTCCAGGTTCGACTCTGCCAGCGTCAGGTGGTGGCAGGTTGACAAGTCAGTTGGCTTCTGTGAGCTTGGTTTTCTGCACCCAAAATTGTACATGAGGGCCAGGGGCGGGGGGATGGCTTAGTGGATAAAATGCTTGCTGTGTAAATACAAATACCTGAGTTCAGATTCCTAGAACCCACATAAATCCCAATGCTACACTATAACTATCTGAAATCCCAGTGTTGGTTGGGAAGATTGTTCAGTGGATAAGGCACTTGCCATGTGTGGTAGTATGAGTGGATGTCCTCCAATATATTCAGGAGTTTATTAAAAGCTTGTAATTTGGGCCAGGCATGGTGGCACATGCCTTTAATCCCAGCACTTGGGAGGCAGAGGTAGGAGGATCGCCATTAGTTCAAGGCCACCCTGAGACTATATAGTGAATTCCAAGTCCGCCTGGGCTAGAGTGAGACCCTACCTCGAAAAACCAAAAACAAAAAAAAAAAAAAAAAAAAAAAGCTTGCAATTTGGATCTCCAGCCACCTGGATGGAGGAGGTGTCGCCATGGATGGGTCCTAGAGTCCAGCCCTAAGGTGTGGGGGTGGATTTGGAATTCCAGTCTAAAGATATGCAAAGTGCTTGAGCTCTGCCTGCAATTCCTGAAGTGTGCCTACCTGTGCTGGTGGTGGCTTGTGGATTTTCTCTCTCTGTGCTTGGTCCTGTAAAAGAGGACCAACTTCTTCTGCCATTATGGAACTTACCCTGGACCTGTAAACTTCAATAAATTCCCTTCTTCCATAATTGTGCCTGGTTTGGAGGTTCATCTCAGCCACATGAAGCTATCTACTATACCATGTGTGGTGGTGTGATTCAAGTATCCCCCATAAACTTAAGTACTCTGGGTGCTGGGTTCCCAGCTGATAGAGATTTTGGAGTTAACACCTCCTGGAGGCAGTGTGTTGTTGGGGGCAGGCTTGTGGGTATTACAGCCAGTGTCCTGCTTGCCCGTGTTTGGCACACTCTCCTGTTGCTATTGTCCACCTGATGTTAGCCAGGGGGTGATGTCCATCCTCTGGTCATGCCATCATTTTCCCCTGCCATCATGGAGCTTCCCCCTCAAGTCTGTAAGCCAAAATAAACCTCTTTTTTCACACAAGCTGCTCTGGGTTGGGTAATTTCTACCAGCAATGCTGAACCTGAATACAACACCATGTAAGTATGAATACCTGAGTTCAGATTCCTAGAACCCACATAAATCCTGATGCTATAGTATAAGTGTCTGAAATCCCAGTGTGAGCTGGGGAGATGGCTCAGTGGTTAAAGGTGCTTACTTGAGATCCCAGCATGCCTATGGCAAGATGAGAGGCAAAGACAGGAGAACCCACAGAAACTCACTTACCAACTAGCCTGGGAAACATAGGAATGAACAAACCAAGGCCCTGCCTCAAAACGAGGTGGAAGGTGAGGACCAACACCTGAAGCTGTCTTCTGACCTCCACACACACGTCGTGGGAAGCACATGCCTACACTCATCCACATAAACATATGCATGCATACATACATACACACACACAATTGTATATGAGCAGGCCTAATGGCCTATGTGTAGAGTCTCAGCTATCTGAATGATTCATGTTCTTTTCTTGTATGTTTTTGTTTTTTGAGACAAAATCTCATGTAGCCCAGGCTGACCTCTAACTTTTCACTGAAGACAGCTTCCCTTGAATTCCTTATCCTCCTGTTTGTGCCTCCCAAGTAGCTGGGATTATATGTCCCAGCTACTTAAGAGGCTCAGGCAGGACAATCACAAGTTTGAGGCCATTCTGGACAACATAGCAAGAACTTGACTCAAAATAAATGAATAAATAAAACTAAAAAATAAAAATGTATATACAACTGTTATGGCTAACCTCTGCTGGGAACTTGATTTGAGCTAGAATCATGTAGGAGAAAAATAGTCTCTGTGCTTATCTGTGAGGGAGTTTCTAGATTAAGTTACTTGAGGAGGGAAGAACCATCCTAACATGAGCAGCACAATTTCATGGACTGGTAGTATGGATTACATGAAAAATGTGCCCCATAGCATCATGTGTTTGAACCCCAGCTAGTAGTGCTCTTTGGAAAAGTTGTAGCACCTTTAGGAGGTAGAGCCTTGTGAGACAAAGTGGGGTGTAAAAGGTGTAAAACTCCTGATGCTATCCTCGTAGCTATAAGGTACAGACGCTGTAGCACACACATGTGCCAACGTTCTAACACACACACACAGCAAGCTCTGATGACTTACCATAGAAACTTAATTTTTTTTTGTTTGCCTAAATAGATAAGTTTTGAAATAAGTCCTCACTTTGTAGTCCAAATTAACAAGCATTAAGGTCATGATCTTCCTGTCTCACTCAGAGCCCCAAATGCTGGGATTAGAAGTGTGTACCACTATGCCACCACCACACCCAACTTTTTTTTTTTCCTATTTGTGTCGACAAAGCCTATCATAGCAGTTAATTTCTCCTTGCTGGGACAAAATACCAACCAGAAGCAGCTATGGAAGGAAAGAGTTTTATTTGGCTTACAGTTTTGAGGGAAAGCTTGATCATCATGGTGGGGGAAGCATGGCAGGAGCAGGAGGTTGGCTCACACCATCATACATCAGCACCAAGAAAGAAGCAGCAAGAGGGAGCTAGCTTGCACTGGCAAAATGGGCTGGATTATATAATCCCAAAGCCTGCCCCCATAAACACCTACTCCTGTAATGGGGGGGTTGGAGTTCTGGGGTGCTTTCTGGAACCCCAAGCCCTGAATTCATATCTGCAAACTAACCAAAGAATTGGCAATTCCAGATTCAAGAAAATAATTTTTTAAACACCACATTGTATTGAGATCTTACAAAGGAGTGGGGAAGGGTGAAAACTAGGAGGTAAGGGAAGATAAAGTAGGGAGAAGAGAGGCACACCATGTGGAACCCATGTAGGTCACATGTAGCCCAGGAGCCCAGGTAAATGAACATGCATCTTAGAAAAAACATGAAAAGGGATTTTTATTTTTTTATTTATTTGACAAAGAGGGAGAGAGAGAATGGGCACACCAGGGCCTCCAGCAACTGCAGATGAATTCCAGACGCCTGCACCCCCTTGTGCATCTGACTAACGTGGGTCCTGGGGAATCGAACCTGGGTCCTTTGACTTTGTAAGCAAATACCTTAACTACTAAGCCATCCCTCCAGCCCAAAAAGGGATTTTTTTATTAAAAAAAAAAAGTGCACCTCCACTGGGCGTGGTGGTGCATGCCTTTAATCCCAGCACTCTGGAGGCAAAGGTAGGAGGATCACCGTGAGTTCAAGGCCACCCTGAGACTACATAGTGAATTCCAGGTCAGCCTGGACTAGAGTGGAACCCTATCTCGAAAAAAAAAGTGCACCTCCAAAAAAATTAAAAGTAAAGACAATAATAAAAGATAAAACGTATCTCTTCCCACCCCAGCATGGCTGCCAGGGTGAGAGAGAAACCTTACCCATCCAAGGACCCAAGAATGTTGCTGCCAGTTCCAGAGAGAGATTTAAAAAAAAACTGCCCAACTCTCTCCATGGATCCAGGGGAATATACTTTAAAATTTGTACCATTAAGCCGGGCGTGGTGGCGCACGCCTTTAATCCCAGCACCTGGGAGGCAGAGGTAAGAGGATCGCCATGAGTTCAAGGCCACCCTGAGACTACAGAGTGAATTCCAGGTCAGCCTGGACTAGAGTGAGACCTTACCTCGTAAAACTAAAAAAAAAAAAAAAAAAAAAAAAAAAAAATTTGTACCATTATACCTGGACACACCTATACCAGGTGTCCCAGCCAATCAACCTGAGCTTAGAGAAGAAATCCACCCACACCTGGGCAGTGTGCGTGCTCAAGAGAGATCTAATTAGATGGGATGGGAAAGCATCTGACACAAAAGCTGGGAGAGTGTGACATCCTAAGATCCCTTCCTTTAGGGGCCATCCTGATCCTGCCTAATTTAACAAACCGCCTACTCTGGCACCCCACACTCCAGCAAGGTTCCACCAGCTGGGGATCAGGTATGAGGCTTAATCACAAATACATGAGGCCATGGGGGACATCGTACTGACAAACTTCCACACCTATTTAACCAAGTCAGCTAAAATGGAACTAGACTGCTTCCATTCTTGAAAATGCAGTCTTGATACATGTCAACTTCTGGCAAAGGGGAAAATCAAACATAGAAACCACCCCTGGGCTGGCCTGAGGTCACAGCCACCCATGCATGCTCAGGATGGCTGGGAGAAATGCTTTCCAAATTTTAAACGCTCATCTGCATTCATTCAGCCTCCCTTATTCTCTCACTAACCCACCCCCCGTAAATCCTCTAAGGATTTGCTGGGCCTGAGGAACAGAAAGGAAACTGTAAGCCAGCCTCCAGAGAAGCAAAACAAAAAGTGACAACACAGCAACTCTGAGTATTCCAAGAAAGGTCTGTCCTAGAGCTGAAGAGAACCGAGAAGGAGGGAACTCTCCACTGGAGGACACAGAGCTGACCAGAACGGCCTTGAAAGCTGGATGGTGCAAACATATCTACATTGGTGGCCTTCCTCTTCATTCATTTATTCACCCACAAATATGTGTATTTCTTGTTGGTTTTTCGAAGTAGGGTCTCGTTCTAGCCCAGGCTGACCTGGAATTCACTATGTAGTCTCAGGCTGGACTTGAACTCACAACAATCCTCTTACAGAGGCCTCCTGAGTGCTGGAATTAAAGGTATGTGCCACCATGCCCGGCCCAATATGTGTATTTCTATATTAGTCCAGACATGTGGTAAAGGATAGAGTCAGGTCCTATGATGGTCACTCACATTCTAGTGGGGAAAAAAAACAGGAAAATGACTTATGTATACAGGCTGTCAATGAAAAGAGGAAAAGAAGATAGGAAATGTCTGCTAGGCACAGGGATGGTGGGCAGGATTCTATTTTACATAGGCCATGGGACTATTTGGGGGAAGAGCAACCGAGGCCCAGGAAACAGCCTGTGGCCCTGAGGACATACAAACTTGATCTGAGGAACTGATATGATGTCTGTCCCCAGCCAAAGAAGAAGAAACCAGAGTTCACTGGGAGTTGTTGGCTCTGATGGGCATTTGGGTTTTATTGTAAATGGTGTAGGAATCTATTTGCAAGAGTCTAAACTCCAAGAGCCAGCATTCTGATCCTTAATGCTTTCCAACCATTTATTGAACTGAATTTCACCTACTCTACCAAAAATTAGCCCTATGATCATGACAGATTCCTTCATAGACAACTGTCCCAGAAGGTCTCCTTTGCAAGCAGTAGGCACTGGGATTGAGCCACCTCCCCGGACTGGGAAGGTAGGATGCTTCCTCCAGGCCTGGCCTCTGCATGAATCAGTGACCTCAAACTGCTGAAACGATGGTAGAGTTATCCAAGCTTCCCATGGTGTTCCGTTCCAATTGGATTATTACAGCTCATTTCTTTCCAGAACGACCTAAACCCCTCCCTGGACTCTCAGCCACAAAGGAGAAATTAACAGTAACATAAAAAGTTAAGAAGGTGAGAGGACATTATCACTCTTGTCAACAATAAAATCTGCCGCTGATCTTCTGTTGTGAAGACAGGCGCATCCATTATTTATAGAATACAGATTGTTAAATATTAAATACTTGAGCCTGGGACAGGGTAAGGGTAAAAACCAGGAGTGTGAACTTGTCAAAATCATAAAAATGGTACCTCTTTGCAAGGGTGAAGTGCACCTACATTTATTACTGGTTTTATTGCACTGTAAATTAAGGGGGGAAACCTACGATGTGTCAATTTCCAGCTCTAAGTGATAGGCGTTATGATTAGGATGGCATCTGTCTATACTTAACTCTGCCTCTGGAAGAGCTACCAGCCCCCTCACCTGCAAGGATTAACCGTTTCACAGAAGGTGGTAAAAGAAGACATTTGCGTCCTTATTTACACCTGAGGGAACGGCAAGTAACTTTATGAGCTGGTAATTTTTCTTGTAGTTATGTGCATGCTTGTCCAAGGGCTGTACTGATGAAGACAAAAGTACGTCTTCAAATCTTAAAAGGCACCGGGGGGGAGGGGCGAGCACATGTTCTCAGCTGAGGCAGGAGGAACACTCCAGTACAGGAGTTTGAGATTAGCCTGGACAGTTAGTGAAACTCCATCTCAAAAGAGAAAAGAAGGCTGGAGAGATGGCTCAGAAGTTAAGGCACTTGCCTGCAAAGCATACTGACACAGGTTCAATTCCCCAGTACCCACGTAAAACAGATGTGCAAAGTGGCACATGCATCTGGAGTTCATTTGCAACATCCATTCTCTGTCTCCCCCTCTCAGTTTCTCTCTGCCTGCAAATAAATAAACACTTTTTTAAAAATATTTATTTATTTATTTATTTATTTGACAGAGAAAGAGGGAGGGAGAGAGAGAGAGAATGGGTGCACCAGGGCCTTCAGCCACAGCAAACGAACTCCAGACACGTGTGCATCTGGTTAACGTGGGTCCTGGGGAATCGAACATGGGTCCTTTGGCTTTGCTGGCAAACGCCTTAACCACGAAGCCATCCCTCCAGCCCAAATAGACACTTTTTTATGTAAAAGAGAGAGAGAGAAAGAAGAAAAACAGAAAAAAAATATTTCAATCACATGAATGGGGCTGAGGTGATGGCTCAGGAAAGAGCACTTGCCACACAAGCATGAGGGCCTGAGAGAGTTCAATTCCCCAGTACTCACATAAAAAGCTGGGCATGGCTGCACATGCCTATAGCCCTGTCTGTGGGGGGTGGAGACAGGAGAGAATCACTAGGGCTCTCTGGTAAACCAGAGATTAACCAGACACAGAAGCTCCAGGCTCAGCCAGAGACTCCATCTCCAGATACATGTGCCACTTTTTAAATTATTAGTTATTTATTTGCAAGCAGAGAGAGCGAGAGTGAAGGAAAACAACATGGGCACACCAGGGTCTCTTGGCACTGCAAAAAAAAAAAAAAAAAAACCCTCCAGATATATGCACCTCTTTGTGCATCTGGCTTTACTTGAGTACTGGGGAATCAAATGCAGGCCATCTGGCTTTGGTAAGCAAGTACCTTTAACTCCTGAGCTATCTCTCCATCCCTAAGAGACTCCACCTCAAAGAAATAACACAGGAGGACACCTGCACACACTTATGCACATATTATACAACACACACCCCCAAAAGAAAGGTCATCTGAATATAAATCCATTAATTTTTATACGATTTTGACCACCACCAATTTACCCAAATTTATGTTTGTTTTGAGGTAGATAACGTCTCACTCTGTAACCTAGGCTGGCTTGAGAACTACTATGTATCACAGGCAGGACTTGAAAAAGAGGCAATCCTCCTGCCTCAGCCTCCTGAGTGCTAGGTGGGATTGATTTCCATAGGAATTGCTACTTTAATTTCTTTCTGATCTGCATTCTTTTTCTTTTTTGCCTTTTTTTTTTATAGGGTCTCAATGGAATCTTGGCTGGCCTCAAACACATGGCAATCCTCCTTCATCAACTTTCCAAGTGCTAGGGTTACAGAGCCCAGATTTATCATAATTTTCTTATTTTTGTTTATTTATTTATTATTTTAGAGAGAGAGAGAGAGAGAGTTGGCACAAGGGCTTCAGCCCCTACAATTGAACTCCAGATGTTTACGCCTCCTAGTGGGCATGTGTGACCTCTCTGACCTGATGTTTTTGTTTGGTTGGTTGGTTGGTTGGTATTGGAGTTTAGGGCTTTTGTTGTTGTGGTTGTTGTTGTTAGGAGACAGTCATATGTAGCACAGGCTGGCCTTCAACTTGCTATGTAGCTGTGAAGGACCCTAAACTTGTTATCCTCCTGCCCCCACCTCCCAAGTTCTAGGATTACAGGTGTGTGCCACAATACCCGGCCTTGACCCAAATGTTTATTCTTTTTTGGGTGGGGGGATTTCAAGGTAGGGTTTTACTATAGCCCAGGATAACCTGGCACTCACTCTGTAATCCCAGGATGGCCTCCAACTCACAGTGATCCTCTTACCTCTCTCCCGAGTACTGGGATCCAAAATCCTTTTCAAAAAATAATAGTGTGTGTGTGTGTGTGTGTGTGTGTGTGTGTGCGCGCGTGCGCGCGTGCCAGGGTCTCTTGCCTGCAAATGAATGCCAGACATATACACTGTTTGTGTTTGTTTGCTTGTTTGTTTTTCAAGGTAGGGTCTCACTCTAGCTCAGGCTGACCGGGAACTCACTATGTAGTCTTCAGGGTGGCCTTGAACTCATGGTGATCCTCCTACCTCTGCCTCCCGAGTACTGAGATTAAAGACGTGCACCAACACACCTGGCTGAGCTTGATTTCTTGATTTGCTGCTCATAAAAAAATGATTTTTCCTTTTTACCAAGAAGATTTGCACATCCAATTTGTTTTTCCTTTTAAAAAAATATGTGTTGAATTATGCCAAAATATTTCCAATGAAACACCTGACTAAAATACAAATCCAACCAACTGGAGTAGGCAGCCGTATGTTGAATAAGTCTTCGGCAGGGATTATGCATTTAATTACCTCCCTAAATACTGGCCAAAACACTTATCAATATTTGGATAATTTTAATGTTGGGCTAGAGAGCTGGCTCAAAGGTTAAAGGCACTTGCTTGCAAGGCTTGATATCCCGGGTTCAGTTCCCCAGTTCCCATGTAAAGCTAGATGCACAAAATAGAGCATGTGTTTGGAGTTCATTTGCAGTGGTAAGTGATCCTGGTGTATCCATTCTCTCTCTCTCTCTCTCTCTCTCTCTATATATATATATATATATATATATATATATATATATATATATCTTTCTCTTACTCTCAAATAAAAATATTTTTAAAAATTTTAATGTTAAGGGAGTAGATTTCTTTTTTAAAATGCTTTAGAGCTAGAATTTATTTATTTATTTTTGGTTTTTTTGAGGTGTGTTCTCACTCTAGCGAAACCCGACCTGGAATTCACTATGTAGTCTCAGGCAGGCCTCAGACTCACAGCCATCTTTCTACCTCTGTGTTGCAGTCGGGTTCACACTGCTTCCAGAAAACATCCAACCAAGAGCAGCTTGTGAGATAAAAAGGTTTATTTTGGTGTACAAACTTGAGGAGAAGCTCCATGATGGCAGGGGAAAACAATGGCATGAGCAGAGGGTGGACATCACCTCCTCGCCAGCATCAGGTAGACAACAGCAACAGGAGAGTGTGCCAAACACTGGCAAGAGGAAACTGGCTATAATACCCATAAGCCCATGCCCAAGAATACACTGCCTCCAGGAGGGTTTAATTCCCAAATTGCCATCAGCTGGGGGACATGGCATTCAGAACACCTCAGTTTATGGGGGACACCTGAATCAAACCACCACACTCTGCCTCCCAAGTGTTGGGACTAAAAGTGTGTACTACTATGCCTGGCATAGATTTTTTTTTTTTTTTTTTTTTTTTTTTTTTTTTTTTTGGCTTTTCAAGGTAGGGTCTCGCTCTAGCCCAGGCTGACCTAGAATTCACTCTGTAGTCTCAGGTTGGCCTCAAACTCATGGCAATCCTCCTACCTCTGTCTCCCGAGTACTGGGATTAAAGGTGTGTGCCACCACACCCAGCTTAGAATTTATTTTTTTAAACTTTTTATTAACAACCTCCATACATATAGATAAAATACCATGATCATAATCCCCTCCTACCATGCTTTTTCTCCCACCTGAATCCCTTCTTCTTACCAACTAGGCTCTCTTCTATTTTGACATCATCATTTTTTCCCTCCTGTTATACAGGTCATGTGCAGGTAGCATCAGCCCCTGTGAGGTCATGAACAGCACAGAAATTTGTGTCTGGAAGACACTGTTGAAATGCACTTCTCCCTTTTCTTTGGCTCTTACATTCTTTCCTCCACCTCTTCCTCAATGGTCCCTGAGCCTTAGAGGGTAAGATAGAGATGTCTCATTTAGTGCTGAATACTCCACTGTCAAGGAAGTAAATTCTTAACATTTCCATTTTAGGTAGGGAGGAAAAACTACCACTTAATTGTATAACAATTTTAACCTTGACTATTCCTTTTCCAGATTGAACTCTGTACAATGATATTAAATTCAAAAATTAATCTAGCCTGCAGGATGGATAATTAGTCAAAACTGGGGGAAAGTCACAAGAAATTAACAATGAAATCAATTCCTTGACTTTATGTCACACCTCTTTCTCCTGCGCAATGGGAGGCACATTTTCAATATGAGTTTATGCCTTTTAAATTCTGCTAAAGTATATTCTGGAAGAATCCAGACTATTCCTTTAAGAGTGGGAAAAAACTGAGGTAAGACCAAGTTCCAAGGAAGCTGAGAAGAAGAAATGACTCAGAAAGCAAAAAGCAAAACAGAAACAAGGAAAGAGGGAAAACCAGATAGATTCCCAAGAGTGGCAATGACCTGGCTGAGGAGAAACAGAGAGCTGGTGGCTGGAGGACACTCAGGGAGAATCACTTCCCAAGAGCTGCTGGGGATGCAGTGAGGGACTGTCCAGTTTGAAGCAAGGACATAGAGTTCTTGGAGGAAGCTTCCGTCATGAAAAGGGGGATTTTGTAGAAGAGGGAATGATGAGGCTCTTCAAAAGAATTGAGAGGGCTAGAGAGACTTCTCAGCAGTTAAGCCACTTGTCTGCAAAGCCAAAGTACTCATGTTCAACTCTCCAGATCCCATGTAAGTCAGATGTGCAAGGTGATGCATGCACAAGGTCACAGGTGCACACAATGTGGCACATGCATCTGGAGTTTGATTATAGTGGCTGGAGGCCCTGACATGGCAACTCTCTCTCTCTCTCTCTCTCTCTCTGTCTCTCTCGTTCTCGCTCTCATTAAAAAAAAAAAAAAAGGTCAGTCTGTTGGGCTTGCCTCAAAAAAAATATTGAGAGGGCTGGAGAGATGGCTCAGCAGTTAAGGCACTTGCCTGCAAATCCTAAGGACCTAATTTTGATTCCCCAGGACCCACATAACGCCAGATGTACAAGGTGGCACATGCATCTAGAGTTCATTTACAGTGGCTAGAGGCCCTGGTATGGCCATTCTCTCTTTCTATCTGCCTGTTTCTCTATCATCTCTCAAATAAATAAATAATTTTTTTAAGTATTGAGAATAGGACCAGGTAAGTCATGCCACAACTAAAGGAAAGAAAGGCAATTAGATACTCTAAGACAAACAAAAAAATTATATGCTAAATAACAGAGGGCTGGGTTTGTGGCTCAGTTGGTAGAGCCCTTGTCTAGCGCACACAGAGTCCTGAACTCCAACAGGCATGGTAGTGCACATCTGTAAATCCCAGCACTCAAGAGGTAGAGGAAGGAGAGTCAGAAGTTCAAGGCCATCCTCAGCTGCATGGCAAGTTAGAGGCCACTGTAGGCTGTATGAGAGGCTGTTTAAAAACAACAATAATCATGATGATAACGTTAGAACAGTAACTAATAGAGTAATTTTAAATTGTAATGTAGAGCCAGGCATGATGGTGCACGCCTTTAATCCCAGTACTCAGGAGGCAGGGGTAGGAAGCTTGCCATGAGTTTGAAGCCACCCTGAGACTCCATAGTGAATTCCACGGCAGCCCAGGCTAAAGTGAGACCCTACCTCAAAAAAAAAAAAAAAAAAAAAAAAAAACAGGCATGGTGGCACACGCCTTTAATCCCAGCACTTGGTAGGCAGAGAAGTAGGAGGATCCCCGTGAGTTCAAGGCCACCCTGAGACTATATAGTGAATTCCAGGTCAGCCTGAGCTAGAGTGAGACCCTACCTAGAAAAACCAAAGGGGAAAAAAAAACAGAAAAAGAAAATTGTAATGTAGCTATCAAGTATTAAGACAACAGGGAAAACCTAAGAAGAAACAGAAGTTTCTGAGCAGACCTATAACAAGTAAAGAGAATGAATTAGTCATCCCCCTAGTCACCCCACTGCCAACATGCACACAAAAATTTATTGTATTCAGTGAATTCTACCAAATGTTTAAAGAAAAATTAATATCAACTCTTCATAAGCTCTTCCAAAAAACTAAAGCAGGAGGGAATGCTTACCAACTCATTGAATAAGATCAATATTTTTTGGTACCAAAACCAAACAAACATATCATAAGAAAAATCACACACTGATATCCCTCAACAAAATCTAGCACATTGAATCCTAGCAAATCAAATCCATATAAAAAGGATTATATAACCAAGTGGGACTTATCCCAAGAACTCAGTGTTGGCATAACATATGAAAATCAATCCATGTAATACGCCATATTAATTGAATGAAGAATAAAAGTACAATACCACCTCAATAGCTACAGAAAAAGTATTTGACAAAACCCAACATCCATTGATATTGGCAGCACTCAACACACTGAGAACAGACAAGAACCCCTCAGAGGCCATCTGTGAAAACACCACAGTGAACCTCATGCTTCATGATGGAAGACTGAATCTATTCCCTCTAAAATCCCAAGCAGTGGGGAGATTGTTCAGTCAGTAAAGCGCTTGGGACCCCCAGCGTCCACGCTAAAAGCTGAGAGTCGATGCACACCTGTAATCCCACCACTGAGGAAGCAGTGACAAGGGAGCTGTGGAGCTCACTGGCTAGCTAGTCTCCTTGAATTCCCAATTCAGTGAGAGGCCCTGTCTCCAAAAATAAGGTGGGCTAGAGTGAGACCCTGCTTCAAAAAAGACAAAAACAGATAAAACACTCATATAGACATTTTTCTGGAGCTACACAAATGACCTATAAGTGCATGAAAAAATGCTCGAAGGTGTTAATAATTAGAGTGCGTGTCACAGTTACTTCTTGTTGCTGGAACAAACACCTGATCACAAGCAGCTTGTGAGAAGAAAGGGTTTATTTCCACTTACAGAATCCAGGGGAACACCATCATGGTGGAGGAATCTGGCTCGCCTCCGTAGATCCATAACAAAGAGACTCCAACAACCAGCAAAAGCAAATAGTCAGAGCTCCAGCTGCTCTGAACACACCTTAGGGCCGGACTTAAGAGCCACCCCCAGTGCCACACTCTCCAGAAGGCTTTTGGAGACTTAAGTCGCAACCCTAATCAAAGAGACCTCAGCTGGATGTGGTGGCACATGCCTTCAATCCCAGCACTTGGAAGGCAGAAGTAGGAGGAGTGCCATGAGTTTGAGGTCAGTCTGAGGCTACAGAGTGAATGCCAGGTCAGCCTGGGCTACAGTGAGACTACCTGGGGATGGTGGGGGGCACAACTCAGGCTATGGGGGGACATACATTCACATGCAAACCACCACAGTGGGCAAATCCAAACCACAATCAGATCTCAATTCACACCCACAGGATGGCTACAAGAGAAAAGACGGACAGGAGGCAAATATTGCTGAGGATGTGTCAGGGGTTGGAGGGAGGAAGGAAAAGTGAAATGGGAGGACAAAAACATTCTGGAGGTTTTTTAAAATTAGTTATTTGTGTATGTGTGCAGGGTTGGTACACATGCCACAGTGTGTGTATGTGGAGGTCAGAGGACTCCACCTTCTTTGAGACAGGGTCTCTTGCCACTGCAAACTGCAGACAGCAAACCAAACTCATCAGACTAGCTGGCCAGGAGCATTGGATTCTCCTGGCTCTACCTGCCAATGTTACAGGAGCCTTGGGAGCACAGATGCATGCGCCCCTTCATCTGGCTTTCTGTGGGTGCTGGGGAATTGAACCCAGGCCAGTAGGCTTTGCAAGCAAGTGCTTTTAACCACTGAGCCAATTTCCCAGCCCATGTTTTAGCCTTTTGTGCACACTGGCTTTAGACCTTTACAAATACACTTTAAAGCCACTCAAATGAACACTTTAACAGGGTGAAGTATATGGTGTGTGAATTAGATCTCAATCAAGCAGATATAAAAAGTAAGAGAAGCTGGGCATGGTGGCACACATCTTTAATCCCAGCACTTGGGAGGCAGAGGTAGGAGGATTGCTGTGAGTTCAAGGCCACCCTGAAACTACATAGAAAATTCCAGGTCAGCCTGGGCTAGAGTGAGACCCTACCTCAAAAGACCAAAAAAAATTTTTAAAAAATGAAAGTAAGAGGAGGGACCTAGGAAGATGACTCAGAGATTAAAGGTGCTTGCTTGTAAAGCCTGCCAACTCAGGTTCAATTCCCAAGCCACCCACATAATCCAGATGCAAAAAAATTGGTGCAAAAATCTGACATTTGTTTTTCAGCAGCAAGAGGTCCTAGTGCCCCTTCTATACATGTGCAAATAAATAAGTATACAGATAATATGTTTTAAATGAGAGGGCAAAGAGGAAGGGGTGAGGCATGAGAACTAAATCTCGGTCTTTCTATTTAAATGACAAAAGATTTTGTCCACAATTGATAAATTAAACCACAGAGGTAGAATCATGGGTAGAAGAAATTCTGAAATGAAAGGAAGGGATGGTTAAAGTGGTGGTGCATGCCTATAATTCTAGCATTCGGGAGCCTGAGGCAGGAGGATTGTGAGTTCTAGGCTACTCTGAACTACATAACCAAAAGAAAAGAGAAAAAGATAGCAAGGAAGAGGTCATCGAAGTCACTTTGGGAAGAGGGCTAGAGTGAAAAGATTGTGGTTTTCAAAATTGTTACCTCTTTCCTATTCTATTTTATTCTGTGTTACTTTGATCTAAAGAAAAAAAAATCTTAAAGGCAAGCATTTTTTTGTCAAAGATCCTGGAGATAGAGACCAGGGAAGGGAAACTGTGAAGGATGTTTGCTCACGGGACACAGACATGAAGCCTCTGGACAGAGCCTCTTCAGGAAACTATCCACGTGCTGAACTCTTCTCTCAATTCCTCCCAGCATCTCCTGCTGTGGCCGGATGACCCTGAGCAGACTTGAGCAAGGGTAATGACTTATACAAGTGTTGTGTTTTTTTTTTTCTTCCTAACCAGCTGAGAGATCAGAGTGACACTTTGTCAAAAAT
Source organism: Dipus sagitta (assembly GCA_036346955.1). NCBI lineage: Eukaryota > Metazoa > Chordata > Mammalia > Rodentia > Dipodidae > Dipus > Dipus sagitta. Next base: position 131,755,319 of record CM070773.1, read on the forward strand.
AGAATGGCAAAAAGAATTAACTCTAAAATTAATTAAATATCATGCACTCAAAACGCAGCAAGACTGAAACAAGAACACGGGCTAAGGCTTCTTAAACAGTCAGTACTCAACTTTCACATACTCTTAGCACCCCCCTTCCCTGCACACTATGCCAAGAAATTGGGGGTTCACGCTGTCATCCGTGTCACCTGCCTTGGCTTCTAACTCTGTAATCCCACACCACTGCTCAGCTAGCACACAGCTCAGACAGCTCTCTGTTTGATCCAGGACTCAGAAGAAAAAAAAAAATTTTTTTTTTGAAAGCAAAAAACAGTGTGTAAGGTAATTTTGTCCCAGATCTTTCCCTTCGAGTCATGAACATAATAGATTTGACTTTTTACTCGTGTACCCCCCTAAGAAGCATAAAAGAAAGGTTACACTGGCAGGCAGCTAAAAAAGAGTTTAATTAATCCCAAAGTGTGTGCCTCATTTGGAAAGTGAATCACAAAAGAACCCCGTGTCTACTGAACTAGTTCCTTCAGGCTATTATGCCTGGCGATGTTAAGAGTTTTCTGAGGGAGCCTGGTCCCTTGCGGTCCAGAAGGTACTGTCGTTAAACTAAGATCCACACAGGACCAGGACTGAAGATGCTGAGGGTGCAGGAACTCTTCCCCTCAGGGAGGGAACTGGTGTTCCTGTGTTTGTGGAAGGACTATTGCCCCGAGTTTCTTTGCTTGGTTCTCCTTAGATCTCCTTCATCCACGGAGCTGCTGAGATGTGCCTGCCTTTGGCACACTCCTGGTTTGCCAGCTCTTCTCTCAAAGCAATCCTGTTCTCCCTTAGCAGATAATCGGGGTGCTGCAGTCAGCGTCTCATTGCTGGGACAAAATGCCGACCAAGAAGCAGCTTATGGGAGGAAAGGGTTTATTTCAGGCTTATTATTTTCAGGGGAAGTTTCATCATGGCATGCTAGAGCAGAGGATGGGCATCATATCTTGCCACATCAGCTAGCAGGTAACAGCAAGCTGAGCTATGAACACCCAGTAGGGCTGGACTAATAAGCCTCAAGGTCCACACGCCCCCATGACACACCTCCCCCAGTAAGGCTCCACCTCCCAATTCCTCACCAACTGGGGACCAAGCATTCAAAATACACGAAATTAGGGACATTTTGCATTCAAACCATCACAAACAGACTCATAATCCTAGAAAGAGGAGAGTACTTAGTGGATTGGAGCAGGGGAGAGGGAATAACCTTTTATAAAATAATTTTTTTAGCCGGGCGTGGTGGTACATGCCTTTAGTCCCAGCACTTGAGATGCTGAGGTAGGAGGATTTCCCTGAGTCTACATAGTGAACTCCAGGTCAGCCTCAGCTAGAGCAAGACTCTACCTCGAAAAACCAAAAATAAATAAATAAATAAATAAATAAATTCTTTTAATGTAGTCGTGGGGCTGGAAAGATGGCTCAGCAGCTAAAACACTTGGCTATAAAGCCTAACAACCTGGGTTTGATTGCCCAGTGGCCACGAAAAACCAGATACACAAGACGGTCCATGTGTCTGGAGTTCATTTGCAGTGGCTAGAGGCCCTAAAATACCCATTCTCTCTCTCTCCCACTCCCTTTCTCTTACTCTCAAAAAAAATAATTAATTAAAATATTTTTAATACAGTTGTGTTTTAGTTTAGCACTTCTTATATAAATTAGATGAGTGATTAAAGAAAAAAGTTTAGGAGGTTACATTATGGATGAACCTTGAAGATGAGCACTATAAGAGGTCACATGATGTCACAGTCATACACACAGAAAATAGAATGTGAAGGGCTGACCGTGTAGCTCAAGGATAGCGTGCTGGCTTCTGGAAGATCCTGGGTTTGATCCCCAGCACAGAAGCCAGGTTGGTGGCTCATAACACAGGCACCTGGGAGAGTCAGGCAGGAGATTTCAATGAAGCCAGCCTTGGCTATATGAGTTCCAGACCAGTGAGACATGTTGCTTCAAAAAATAAATGTGTGTGGGGCTGGAGAGATGGCTTAGCAGTTAAGGCATTTGCCTGCAAAGCCAAAGGACCTCGATTTGATTCCCCGGGACCCATGTAAGCCAAATACACAAAGGGGTGCATGCATCTGGTTACAGTGGCTAGAGGCCCTGGAGCACCCATTCTCTCTCTCCCTCTCTCTGCCTCTTTCTCTCTCTCTTAAATAAATAATAAAGTTTAAAATAAATAAATGTGTGGGGGTGGGGGGGCTTGGGAGGTAGTTCAGCAGGTAAGAGAGCTTGCCTTGTAAGTATGAGGGCCTGATTCCCCCTGAGTTTGTTTTCCTAGCACCCATGTAAACAGCTGGGTGTGGTCACACACACTTGTAATTCTAGACCTGTGGGAAGCAAAGACTAAAAATTGGGAGACTCCATCTCAAAGAAACACACAGCTTGAGCTGGAGAGCTGGCTTAGAGGTTAAGGCACTCGCCTGCAAAACCTAAAGACCCATGTTTGACTCTCCAGCTCCCACATAAGCCAGATGCAAAAGGTGACACAAGCACACAAGGTCACATATGCACATAAGATGGCGCAGAGTCTGGAGTTCAATTGCAGTGTCTGGAGGCCCTGGCGCACCAATTCTTTCTCTCTCAATATATAAAAAAAGGGGGGGGCTCGAAAGATGGTTTAGCAGTCAAGGTGCTTGCCTGCAAAGCCAAAGGACCTAGGTTCAATTCCCCAGGACCCATGTAAGCCACATGCACAAGGGGGCACACGCATCTGGAGTTCATTTGCAGTGGGTGAAGGCCCTGGTGCACCCATTCTCTATGTCTGTCTCTCTTTCTCTGACTCTATCAAATAACTAAATAAAACTTTAAAAAAAAAAAAAACAGCTGGAGGGATGGCTTAGTTGTTAAGGAGTTTGCCTGCAAAGACAAAGGATCCAGGTTTGATTCCCCAGGACCCAAGTTAGCCATATGCACAAGGGGGCGCACATGTCTGGAGTTCATTTGCAGTGGCTGGAGGCCCTGGCATGCCCATTTTCTCCCCCCTTCTCTCTCTTTTTCTCTCTCCCTCTCCCTCTTTCTCTGTCAAATAAATAAATAAAAATTAAAAATAAAGCAAGCTCCCAAGTAGCTTTTTAAAAAAAAGAAAAAAAGAAAGAAACATTGGCCAGGCATGGTGGTGCACACCTTTAACCCTAGCACTTGGGACTAGAGCAAGACCCTACCTCAAAAGAAAACAAAAGAAGCCAGGCGTGGCGGCACACACCTTTAATCCCAGCACTTGGGAGGCAGATGTAGGAGGATCGCTGAGAGTTCTAGGCCACCCTGAGACTACATAGTTAATTCCAGGTCATTCTGGACCAGAGTGAGACCCTACCTTGAAAAGCCAAAGAAAAAAAAGAAAGAAAGAAAGAAAGAAAGACACAGATGAGTGATAGAGGAAGACACCTAATGTTCTCCTCTGGCCTCTGCATGGGGCACATATCTGCATATACACACATCGCACTACACATGCTGTGTGCATGTACACACACACACACACAAACACAATAAATAAATAGGGGGCTGGGAAGAGAACCCAGTGCATAAAACACTTGTCACACAAGCATGAGTACCAGGGTTCAGATCTCCCAAATCATCCAACCCCAGCACTCAGGAGGCTGAGGTAAGGGGAATCCCTGAGTTAGAGGCCAGCCTGGGCTGCAGAGGGAGTTCCAGGTCATCAGCCTGAACTAGAGTTGAGGCTCAGCATATATAACTGCCTGGAAGCTGAGTGTCCAACTAGTCTGGCAAATGCAGTGGTGAGCAAGGCGGGAGGGGAGGAGCTACACTAGAAGTTGTTCTCTGATCTCCATAGGTCCTCCATGGCACATGCAATCCTGTACTTACACACATGAACACACACACACACGCATGTGTGCATGCATGCACACACCAAAAATAAAACAAGGAACTAGGAAGATTGCTAAGTGGTTAGAGGTACTGGCTTGTAAAGCCTACCAACCTGGGTTCAATTCCCCAGCCAGCCATGTATAGCCAGACAAACTCATTTTCAGTGGCAAGGGACCCTGTCACAAGCATGCATGTGAGAAAGCACATGCACGCACACGCGCACACACACAAAGAGGAACAAATAAATAAGTAAATAAAGTAAATTTTTTAAATCAAGAAAGTAAGATAGTGGCTGCCAGTGTATAGGAGAGAAGGGAGGAAGGCTGAACAGTTTTTCACAGTGATGAGCTTCCAAGATAGGCAGTAATGGCTGCACAGCCATCTGAATATACTTGATACCCCTGACTCCATACATTGAAGAGTGACTAAAATGGCAAATCTTATGATCTGCATATTTTACCATGATTTAAAATAATTAAGGGGAAGGCTCGGGGCCCATGCTTTTTAAAAAAAAGTGCACAGCATTCTGCCTTGCTGTAGGTGTTAGCATTTTGCTGATCTCAGGGACAGCTTGAAGCCCCAGGACAAGGGTGCCTTGGTCGGTCGGTATCTGAGGGCGAGCCCACACTCTTCAGGAGACTGGAGGGAGGAAGCGTCTCTTGCCTCTGAGTAATGACTGTGGTTTTCTGGCAAACATTAAGGAGGAAGGAACTAAAAATACTTATTGGCCACTCTGCCAAAACTCCACAGTGCTCAGAACGTACCAGGCCAACATGTTGAAGCACTTTCAGAGTAAGAAGAATCTGCCTAAACACCAAGGTCAAAGTCATTTCACGCCTTCCCCTTTGCCTCTGGGGACTGCTGGTGCACAGCAAGAGAGATGGGGTGCCTAGCACCTCCCCAGAGAGCTAGCAGTCCACCAAGCTAACAGCCAGCAGCCAGAGGAATTGACCAGGTCACCAGGCCTGCAGCCACAGAGACGCCTCCTCCTACCCAGCTGTAGTGCCCGGCCGAGCTCACCAGCCTCTTCTGCTGTCAGTTCAAAGAAGCTAAGACAGAAAGAGCAACACAGACATTTCCCTGCTGTGTCCTCTCATGCTGCTACAGTCCATGTCCAGAGCACCTGAGCAAGGGATGGAACAGAAGGTGACATAGGTGTGGCAAAAAGGCAGCCCAGATGGCACATGGTCCTTGAGACATGTACCCTCAAACTTCATTGTACACATGAGTCAAGGGGATCTGGCCACCATAAGTGTACAGGTTCAGCAGGTGTAGGATGGGACCAGGGTCCTGCCTGTCTAACAAGTGCCACAGTTTGCTAATGCTTCTGGTCCCTGGTCCACACTATGAGAAGCCCACCAGGCATAGAAAGCAAACAGGAATGGGGTTGGGAATGGAAGAAGGTGACCCAGGCATGGTGAGCTCCTGACTCGAGAAACAGAAGACACTTTCTGATCTCTGGCCTTATCTTGTAGGTTGACATTGGAGCAGATGTCACATGACTTTGTATCCACCCAGGTGGAAGAATTTTACTCAGATAACACTGCCCAGGACAGCCCATGAGTTTGGGGAATAGAATGGGGAAAACAAAGGAGTCCTTGCAGAATGGGTGTGCACTGACTGGGTTACAAATCCCTATTGTTTCACATGAGTCATGTGACTTTGGCCAAGCCAATGTGAGCCTTAGTGTCCTTACTTGGTGCATTAGTTACTTTACTTGCTGCTGTGACCAAATTCCTGACAAAAGCAATTTAAGGAAGGAAAGAATTTATTCTGAAATAGAGTCCAGCACGACAGGAAAAGCATGGCAACAGGAGCAGGAAGACAGCCGGTCAAGTTGCAGCCACAATCAAGAAGCAGAGGACAAGCCGGAAGTGGAGCCAAGCTATAAAACTTCAAGGCCCGCCTCCAATGACCCACTTCCTCTAGCAAGGTTATAATTCCTGAAGGTACTGCAACCTTTCCAAACAGCGCCACCAGCTGGAGAGCAAGTGTTCAAACATATAAACCTGTAAGGGACATTTTACACACAATCACAACATTGGGAAGATTTTGTTTGTTTGTTTTTTTACACATTTTTATTATTTATTTATTTGAGGGAGAGAAAGAGGCAGAGAGAGAGAGAGATTGGGTGTGCCAGGGCCTCCAGCCACTGCAATCGAACTCCAGACACATGTCCCACCTTCTGTGTCTGACTTACATAGTCCCTGGGGAATTGAACCTGGGTCCTTCAGCTTTGCAGGCAAGCACCTTCACCTCTAAGCCATCTCTCCAGCTCCTGTTTTAGTATCTTTATTTGAGAGAACGGGCATACCATGGTCTCCTGACACTGCATACAAAATTCAGTCACGGGCTGGAGAGACGGCTCAGCAGGTAAACTGGCACTTGCCTGCAAAAATCCAGACACATGTGCTGCTTTGTGCATTTGGCTTTTGCTTGTTTTTAATATTTTTATTTGTGTATTTATTTGAAAGAGAGAGAGAGAAACAATTATACTTGGAAAGCGAGACTGGCAATGGAACCTTCCTATCATGGATGGAATAGTGGCCCTCAGCAATGTTTCATGTCCTTATCCCCAAGTGACGATGTCATATCGAAGGGATCTTCACAGATACAACTAAATGAAAAGATCGGCTGGTGCTGTAGTCAGCTCCACGTTGCTGGGATGAACAGCCAACCAGACACAGTATAGAGAAGGAACAGGTGTGTCTCAGGCTTATAGCTCCAAGGGAAGTTCCATCAATGGCAGAAAAAGCTACTTACTTCCATACAAGCAAACACCAACACCAGCAGACTGCATGAACCCCAAGCACCACCAGAGCTCAAGCTGCTCTCTCCTCTCCATACGTTTGGGCTGGAGTTCAGCTCTTCCCCAGTGACACGCCCCTCAGCAGCAGGAATCTGCCTGCAAGGGGCTGAAGTTGCAAACTCGATTTTCATAAAACATCTGAGTCTATGGGGCCATACATACATTTACATTATCACATTCAAACTACCACACCTGGATTAGTCCCGGGCCCAATGTGATCACAGGTGGGGCAGAGTCCCAGGAGACGTGATAATGAGATCTGAAGTGAGGCAAAAATTGGAAGAAGCAATGCTGCTGGCTTTCAGGATGGAGGAAGGGATCACAAGCCCAGACCTCATGGAGCTGGTGAAGGCACAGAAACAAACTCTGCAATTGTTAGCAGGGTCATGAGTTTGTAACAAGTGACAAGGACTTGCACACTTTGCTGCTGTATTCAGCTCAAGCAGCAGCTCTATCAGGTGCAGCCTCACCCTCATCCTGCCCCAAGAACAGTGCCGGTATCTCAGAGCATCTCTCAGGACTGAATGATGACCATGGACTTCCCAGATCCTTGTACTTCAGGTGACTATCACGACAGACAGGCATCAAGGGTGGGAACAGGAGGCCTAGGAATGAAGGTTTAAAGTCACTAATGGAGCTGGGCATTGTGGCTGCAATCCCAGCACTCAAGAGGCAGAGAAAGGGAATGGCCAAGTTTGAGGCCAGCTTGAGCTACAGAGTTCCAGACCAACTTGAACTATATAGTGAGACCTTGTCTCAAAAAAATGAACAACAAATAGCTGGGCATGGTGGCGTACGCCTTTAATCCCATCACTCAGGATGCAGAGGTAGGAGGATCACTCTGAGTTCAAGACCACCCTGAGACTACATAGTGAATTCCAGGTCAGCCTGAACTAGAGTGAAACCCTACTTTGAGAAACCAAAATAATAATAATAATAATAATAATAATATAAATAAGCAAAGGGCTGGGGATGAAGTTCAGTTATGTTTGTCTAGCCTGCATGAGGCTCTGTGTTGGATCTCTAGCAACCACATAAACTGGGTCTGGTGATGCATACATATAATTCCAGCACTCAGGAGGTAGAAGCACAAGGATCAAAGTCATTGTGGTGGCTTGAATATAAAATATCTCTCACAGCCTTGTGTGTTTTTTAATTTGTTTTATTTATTTATCTGAGAGAGAGGGGGTCTAGAGAGATGGCTTAGCACTTAAGGAGCTTGCCTGTGAGGCCTAAGGACCCATGTTCAATCTCTCCAGATCACACGTAAGCCGGACATACAAAGGTGATGCAAGCATAAGGTTGCACATGCACACTAGGTGGTGCAAGCGTCTGGAGTTCAGTTGCAGTGGCTGAGGCTCTGGAGCACCCATTCTCTCTCTCTCTCTCTCAAAATAAAAATAAAATGAAACAGAGACAGTGAAAGAGGAAGAGGAAGATAGATAATGGGTGCACCAGGGCCTCTAGCCACTGCAAAGGGAATCAGACACAAGTGCCACCTTGTGTATCTGGTTTACATGGGTACTGGGGAATTGAAGCTGGGTCCTTAGGCTTCACAGGCGAGTGCCTTAACTACTAAGCCATCTCTCGAACCCATGTTTGCATTCTTAACCCCAAGTTGGTGGAGCTGTTTGGGAAGTTCGTAGAGCCTTTGGGAGGTTGAGCTTTGCTGGGGGAAGTGTGTCACTAGGGGGGGTCTTGGGGTCTTAGAGCCCAGCACTGCCTATGGCACTCAGCTCCCTCTTGCTACTTCTTCCCTGCTGATGTGACAATACGATACCAGCTGTCTGCTCTTGCCATACTTTCCCCACTATGACAGAAACATCCTCTTGAAACTGTAAGCCAGAAATAAACCCTTTCCTTTCCTAAACTGTTTCAGGTCGGGTGTTTTATTCAAGCAATGAAAAGCTAAATGCCACAGTAATCTTTGGTTACATAGCCATATTGAACCCAATCTGGGATATATGAAACTATCTCCAAAAAAAAAAAAAGTTAAATAAATAAAAAATAGGGCTGGAGAGATTGCTCAGTGGTTAAGGTGCATTTTTGCAAAGTGAGTTGACCTAAAGTCACAGCTTCTGGGTGATATAGAGGAGGAGACTGAGAACTGAGCCTCCCATGAAGGAGGCTCCATGGGGAGCCATCTGCTCCATCTTAAGATGGAGATCTCACTCAGCTCCCAGATTATCAAGCCTGGACCTGGACCAGGACATAATAAATTATAACCATAGAGTATGCTATTTGAATTAGGATCATTTCAGGAACCATTTTTGATGGGAAAATAAGTTTTAAAAGGTTGGATTCCCCAGTACCAATGTGAAGCCAGAGTGCACAAAGTGGCATATGCATCTGGAGCTTGTTTGCAGTGGCTAGACACTCTGGTGTGCCCATATTCACTTGCTCACTCATTCGCTCTCTCTGTCTCTCTCTCTCTCACACCAATAAAAGAAATAAATAAATAAATAAATAAATAAATAAATAAACTATTTTTAAAAAATAAAGGTGAACCGGGGGTGGTTGCACACGCCTTTAATCCCAGCACTTGGGAGGCAGAGGTAGGAGGATCACCATGAGTTCAAGGCCACCCTAAGACTACATAGTAAATTCCAGGTCAACCTGAGCTAGAGAGAGACCCTACCTCTAAAAACCAAAATAATATTAATAATAATAATAATAAAGGTGGACATCGTAGCACATGCCTTTAGTCCCAGCACTTGGAAGACAGAAGTAGAAGGGTCACTGAGATTACACAGTGAATTCCAGGTCAGCCTAGGCTAGAGCAAGACCCTGCCTCAAAAAAACAAAATTGCCAGGTATGGTGGCACACACCTTTATTCCCAGCACTCGGGAGGCAGAGGTAGGAGGATCGCCATGAGTTCAAAGCCACCCTGAGACTACATAGTGAATTCCAGGTCAGCCTGGGCTAGAGTGAGACCCTGCCTCAAAAAAATGAAAAAAAAATTAAGGGATGGAGAGATGGCTTAGCAGTTAAGGAGCTTGCCTGTGAAGCCTCAGAACTCATGTTTGAATCTCCAGGTCCCATGTAAGACAGACACACAGTGACTTAAGCACATAATGTCACACATGTACACAAGGGAGTGCACGTGTCTGGAGTTTGTTTGCAGTGGCTGAAGGCCCTGGTGTGCCCATTCTCTCTCTCTCTCTCTCTCTCTCTCTCATAAAATTAAATTAAATTAAATTAAAATTAAAATGTCCTGAGAATTCCAACTACCTTCATACACTTACTGTTAAGGTTAAAGTCTATTTTATTTTTTAGGGGGTTGGGGATTTTTTTGTTGTTGTTTTACTTTTTATTTTGTTATTGTATTTGCTTGTTTTTTGTTTTTTGTTTTTCTTTTTTGAGACAGGATTTCATATAACTCAAGCTGAACTTGAGCTCTCCATGTAGCCAATTATGCTTTTAAATTATTTTTTATTAGTTTTTATTTTTACGTTTTAGACAGAGAGAAAGAGAGCAAGAGAGTTGGCACGCCAGGGCCTCAGCCACTGTAATTAAATTCCAGACGCTTGTGCCACCTAGTGGGCATGTACAACATTGTGCTTGCCTCACCTTTGTGCATCTGGCTAACGTGGGATCTGGAGAATAGAACATGAGTCCTTAGGCTTTGCAGGTAAGTGCCTTAACTACTAAGCCATCTCTCCAGCATAAGCTCTTGAATTCTTCATCCTCCTGCCTCCACTGCCTGAACATAAAGATGATAGGCATATGCCACCATGATAGGCTAAAATCTGCCTTCTATTTTTTTCTGAAATATTTTTATTTATTTATGAGAGAGAGAGAAATTGTGGACATGTCAGGGGCCTCTTACTGCTGTAGATGAACTCCAGATGCATGTGCCACTTTGTGCATCTGGTTTTATATGAGTACTATGGAAATGAACCCCAGGCCAGCAGGTTTTGCAAACAAGCACCTTTAACTGCCGAGTCATCTTCCCAGCCCCCTAAAAGCCACTTTACAAAGAACCTCTAAACCTGCTCACACCAAAAAAAAAAAAAAAAAAAAAAAATGCCACTCAGAGGCTGGAATTCAACAGTGAGAGTAGTTGACCTGCAGTCACAGCTTCCAGATGATGTAGAGGAGGGGCCTCAGAACTGAGCCTCCCATGAAGGAGGAGCCGTGAGGAACCGGCTGCTCTAGCTTAAGATGGAGATCTCACACAGCTCCAGGATTACGGAGCCTGGACCTGGGCCAGAACAGAATGTATTATAACTATAGCGTACGCTATTCAAATTATGATCATTTCAGGAACCATTTTTTATGAGAAAATAAATTTTAAATAATAGCATTTTAAACTTTTTATGGCTACATTTGTCATGTGACCTGGGCAAGGTATATTTTTGCACTAAAATGGGACACATTAATTATCTCCAAAGTAACACTTACTCAGTATCAGCCTTAACAGGATTAAAGGACAGACTGAATTAGACAGTCATTTTCCTCCACTCTAACACTATAGTCCATAACCAGTACACATGCACACATGTGCGCGCACACACACACACACACACACACACACACACATAAAGGTAGGGCAATTAAGCCCATGGAGAAAAGCAGAGCAAGAGGCTGGGGAGATGGCTCAGTGGAAAAAGATCATTATGCTCAAGCCTGAATAGGATTTCAGCTATCCCAGCATGCTAATAGTGAGACAAGAGGCAGAGATGGGTGACTTTCCTGGAGTTTCAGGGACTGGCTAGCCTAGCAAACACTGCAATGAACAAGAGATTCTGCCTCAAAATGAGGTGGAAGGTTGTCCTCTGTCTTCCACATGACATGCACGTGCCTGAACTCACACACACAAACGCATACATCATACATATGCACCAAAACATTTCAAATAAAACAAAAAATTAAAATAACAATTAAAACTTAATTAAATTAAAAAGTAATAGTTAAAACAGAGGAAGATTCCAAACAGAACAATAGACTTCATTTCAGCACAGCATCCTGTAGTTTCCGTGTGTGTGTGTGTGTGTGTGTGTGTGTGTGTGTTTGCTTATTTTGTTTAGCCGTTAAGCACACACTCAAACTTTAGTACTTTCCAAGTGTCTTAGAAGCAGAAAAGAAAATTCTTCCATCAATAACAAATTTTCTGCCTCTGTCTGCATTCCCATGAGGAACACAGAGGGACCCAAGCTCACCGTCCATGCAGATGGTTGCTGGGACTCAGACAGCGGGCAGATGGACCGTATGAAGTAACAGTTTACCAGCAGCAAGACCTCTAACACTAGACCTAAGAGTCTCATAAGGCATCTTTTGTCCCTGGAGTTACAGAATAATAAGTAGTGTTTTCTAAGGTCTGGAGACTTCACATAATCTCTTTACTGTCTATCACCTGAACGAGACATAATTTTCAGGACCTAATATAAGATGAAAATATGAGCTTTTTTGTTTTAAAACTGCTCGAAGGCTGGAGCGATGGGTTAGCAGTTAAGGTGCTTGCCTACAAAGCCAAAGGACTCAGGTTCAATTCCCCAGGACCCACATAAGCCAGATGCACAAGGTGGGGTTTGCATCTGGAGATTGATTGCAGTGGCTGGATGCCCTAGCATGCCCATTCTCTCTCTTTCTTTCTCCCTCTCTCCCTCTCTCTCTCTCTCTCTCTCTCTCTCTTCCTCTTTCTCCTCTCTGCCTCTCTGCCTTTCTCTCTCCCTCTCTCAAACAAATAAATAAAAATATTTTTAAGTATTTTTTTAAAACTGCATGAAGCCAAGCAAAGGGCCCATGTGACTGCCAGGACACCTGCCTGTGTAGCTGGCCTGACCCCTGCAGGATTTTCAGTTTGAAACCTATGACTAACACATCCCTTGCTGTGCCCACAGACTCAGCTTCCCTCTCCAATCAGCGCCTCTCCCATGCTGTCAGCTGCAGATCACCAAGGCCAATGCAAACGTGCTTAAACAAGGCGATAGATTGGATCACGTGACAGGAGGTGAAGCGATAACCTGAGCTTCAGGAAAGAGTCAACCGACAGCTCAGGCTCCTCTTCCCTGTCAAGCTCTCCTCCTGGCCTTCTTAGGCTGGTGGGTCAGCGTGGTGGCAGAGGCAAGCACAGGTCCTGCCGTGGATGGACAACACTGTCCTTGGAAGAGAGACCAGTTCTCCCCATGACCCTCCCTTAAGAGCACTAGTATTTCCTCACCAGCAGTGTCCATGAGAACATACTAGGCTGATTTACAAATCTATCCCTGGAGGGAGGCCACTATACTGACTCACTCTGGGATTCTTCACCATGGGTTCCCTCACAGAACATCAAGGGGAGGGAATGGAATTAACTTTGACTCGTTTCTGCAATCACAGCTAAGTGAGGTCAAGCTCCAGAATCACCTTGGTACCACATGATGAAAAGTGCCACAAGGGCATCTCTGAATGACCATTCCCATGCCCTGCCCACAGCCTTTGATAAAAACTGCCCATGAACAGTTTTGTAGCATATGACATTGGCCCTTGATCAGATTTTTTGAATTTGTATTTATTTATTTATTTGTGTGTGTGTGTGTGTGTGTGTGTGTGTGTGTGCCAGGCTCTCTTGCCACTGAAAACAAATGCCAGACACATGTACCACTTTTTTGTATCTGGCTTAATATAGGTGCTAGGGGATTGAACCCAAGCTGTAGGCTTTGCAATAAATACCTATAACTGCTGAGCCATCTTCCCAGCCCTAACCATATTTTTTTTAACATTATGTGTGTGTACATGTGCATGTTCATGAGTGTGAATGCAGGTGTGCACATGTTGTGGTACGTGTGCCGTGGCACTCTTGTGGAGGTCATAGGACCACCTCAGGTGTTGGTCCTTGTTTTGTTTGAGGCATTCTCCTTGTCATTCACCAGTACATATACCAGGCTAGCTGGCACAAGAGTTTCCACAGATTCTCCTCCTGCTTTTGCTTCCTATTTTGCCAGAGGAGCCCTGAAGTTACTACCTCAGCAATGTGTCCAACTGCATCCAGCTTTATGAGGATGCTAGGGATCCAAATTATCCACTGATAATTCCAGACCCCTTAGGCTTATTTGATTAGACCACAGGAGATTGAAGGACAGTCAGTCAGTGAACGGACATGGAGATGAGTTGGATCCTTCATATTCTTACTGGAGGCATTTGAAGGAAGAAACAATAGAGCTGAGAAAATGGGACACTTTATGTTGAAAGTTACCATTTTAACATTGTATGGAAGAAAGAAGCCAGACAGACCACCATGAACCTTGTGTAACTGAAGTTCTATGGAAGAAAAAATATGGATCAGCAGAATTTATTGGAATTGTATGGATACCTTGACATGACCACAGCCATCTTGAATCAGAATCCCCATGCTGCCCCTGAGTTTCACTAGCTAGTTTTGCCTACATCGTTTCTCAGAAAACTATAAATAAGAAGTAAAACCAGGGGCTGGAGAGATGGCTTAGCAGTTAAGGCACTTGCCTGTGAAGGCTAAGGACCCATGTTCAACTCCAGATCCCACATTAGCCAGACACACAAAGGTGAGGCAAGCACAAGGTTGCCTATGCCCACTAGGTGGTACAAGTATCTGGAGTTCGATTACAGTGGCTGAGGCCCTGGCTTACCAATTATCTCTCTCTCTCTCTCTCTCTCTATATATATATATATATATATATATTAGTGAAAGAGAGAGAATAGATGTTCCAGGGCTTCTAGCTACTGTAAACAAACTCCAGACACATGTGTCACCTTGTGCATCTGGCTTATGTGAGTACTGGAGAGTCAAACCTGGGTCCTTAGGCTTCACAGGCAAGTACCTTAACTGCTAAGCTATCTCTCCAGCCCTTTCTGTTTGTTTGTTTGTTTGTTTTTTCCCCCTGTGGCCTGCTAGGCAAGTGCTCTACCACTGAGCTCTACCCCTAGCCCCTAACTTAAGATAAATTTATACATTCCAGCCAAGATGAAGTAACTTTTGTTCTGACCCATAAACACTCCCCTCATTCTGACACTAATGACAGCGTTCAACTGAACTTGCTGCCTCCCAGAACCATGCTCCCATCTGCCTCAATATATTTCCCTGTGCAGTCTTGGATCTGTCTGCCTCTCTTTCCAATTTCATGGCATCTTGGGGCTGGTCTTCCTACATGAGGACCAAGTTGTTCAGGGACTAGTATAAAGATGTTGACAGACAGGTGAGAAGAGACAAAGAGAGAACTGGAAAGAGCAAGTGCAGAACACCAGAATGAAAGCAAACTCCTGAGGGTCCTGGGACCCCTTGCAGCTTTTTACAAAATATTTTTTAGGGCTGGAGGTGGCTCAGTTCCTAAGACACTTGCCTGCAATGCCTAACAACTCGGGTTCAATTCCCAAGTGCCCAAGGACACAGTGTGCCAGGGCCACCTACCACTGAAAATAAACTCCAGATGCATGTGCCACTTGTGCATCTGACTTCACATGGTGTTGCAGTGAGGTTCACATTGCTGGGAGAAATTACCCAACCAAGAGCAGCTTGTGGGACAAAAGGGTTTATTTTGGTTTACAGACTCAAGGGGAAGCTCCATGATGACAGGGAAAATGATGGCATGAGCAGAGGGTGGACATCACTCCCTGGCCAACATCAGGTGGACAACAGGAATAGGAGAGTGTGTCAAACACTGGCAAGGGGCACTGGCTACAATTCCCATAAGCCCACCCCCAACAATGCAGTGCCTCCAGGAGGTATTAATTCCCAAATCTCCATCAGCTGGGAACCTAGCATACAGAACACTTAAGTTTATGGAGGACACCTGAGTCAAACTGCCACACTCTGTCCCTGACCCCCATAAACTGATAGCCATATATGATTAAAAAATACGATGCAGTCATCCAACTTTAAAAGTCCCCATAGTTTTTGCCAGGCATGGTGGAGCACTCCTTTAATCCCAGCACATAGGAGGCAGAGGTAGGAGGATCACTGTGAGTTCGAGGCCACCCTGAGACTACATAGTGAATTCCAGGTCAGCCTGAGCTAGAGTAAAACCCTACCTCCAAAACAACAACAACAACAAAAAAAAAGTCCCCATAGTTTTTGTCAATCCTAATGATGTTCAAACATCCCCATAATCCAAGGTCTTTTAATTGAGCCATAATGCCAAAAAATCCCCCCCCAAAAAAACCATAATGGCACAGAATAAACATTCACACTGAAAAAGATGACATTGGGCATAGCAAGGAAATATTCAACCAATACAAGAATTAAACAGGGAAAACACTCTGTAGATCCAAGTCCAAGTCTCCAAGTCTGATAGTTCTAACCAGCAACAAGTGTCTGGAGTTCCAATTCCAGCCCTCCAGGTAGACTACTCACAGTCCTGGAAAACTTCATCTGGGGCCAGTAGCTTTCCTTAGCAGCCATCTCGTGGTCCCAGCA
Organism: Dipus sagitta; assembly: GCA_036346955.1. Lineage (NCBI taxonomy): Eukaryota > Metazoa > Chordata > Mammalia > Rodentia > Dipodidae > Dipus > Dipus sagitta. The sequence goes on from CM070773.1 coordinate 131,771,354, forward strand.
TCTCCACTGGGTCTCCACTGCAATCCACAGTTCATCCTCATGGCTCCATCAGGCTTTCATGCAGGCATCCAGCAAACCTGCTTCACACTGCCCATGGCCATTTCCAAAACACAAGACCACGTTGCAAACTCAATGACCCTCTCTTTCCTGCATTTCTTATACTCCACAATACCAGGTAAGGTTCCAATTTGTTAATCCAGGGGGCAATAAAGCAGATTTTGAAGAACAGGACACTCCTAGAGCATTCAGGCCCCTTCAAAAGACTGCATTCTTTATGTTGTGCCAGTGCAGGTCAGCTGGCCCAATCTCAAAGGTTGAAATCTCTCATACAATTGCAGCTGAACAGCAGCAGTTTTGGCCCAAACATTTCTTTCTGTGCCATATCCCTCTGCTCACACCAGTCCATTTCTATGTAATGCATCTCTGCACAACTTCTCGGGACATGGCCATAACAGCAAGCCTCTCACACAAACTGCTTCTAGCCTGGTCCAGACAAAGCTCTTTCTCGCCCTCACAAGTGAAAACTTACAGTCCATAGTTCTTACTACATTCAGGTCTTTCAACTCTGACCAGAATGGTCCATCAAGCTGTACTTACAGCACTGCAAGGCATCTCTTAGGCCAAGGTTTCAAATCCTCCCACATTTCTCTTGAAAATCAGCTCCAAAAGGCCAAAGCCACACAGTCAAGTGTCTAGCAGCAAATGACAACACTCTTCAGTACCAACATTACTGTTGCGGTCAGGTTCGCATTGCTGGTAGAAATCACCCAACCAATAACAACTTGTGGGGGGAAAAAAGAGGTTTATTTTGGCTTACAGGCTTAAGGGGGTAGCTCCATGATAGCAGGGGAAAATGATGGCATGAGCAGAGGGTAGACATCACCCCCTGGCTAACATCAGGTGGTCAACAGGAACAGGAGAGTGTACCAACACTAGCAAGAGGGAACTGGCTATAACACCCATAAGCCCACCCCAGCCCACAATACACTGCCTCCATGAGGTGTTAATTCTCAAATCTCCATCAGCTGAAAACCTAGCATTCAGAACATCTAAGCTTATGGGGGACACCTGAATCAAACTACCACACATGGCTATTGAGAAATAGAGCCAGCAGGCTTTGCAAGCAAGCACCTTTAGCCACTGAGACATCTCCCCAGTGCCACTCTTTGTTGCTTTAATTCTAGTTTGTTTGTTTTGAGATAGGGTCTCTCTCTAGCCCAGGCTAACCTGGAATTCACTATGTATTCTCAGGGTGACCTCAAACTCACAGAAATTCTCCTACATCTGCCTCCCAAGAGCTGGGATTAAAGGCATGTGCTACCACGCCCGGCTGCTTCAATTCTTAAATTAATATGTGTGGCTTTCTTTGAGCTCTTGTACCTGGTATGTCCCTCTTCACTCCCATCCCCTGTTCCTTGAGTAGTGTTGTTGTTGTTTTTTTTTTCCTTCTTAAGACCAGCAGAGCCTTGCCTTAAACAAGGCATCTTAAACTTAATTGCTCTTTTCAGCTAAGTAAGAGGAGAGAAATTAAAAAGAAAAAAGAAAAAGGCACTCATTCATTCAATGCATACTGAGAACTCTCTGTGCCCTGAGCCACTCTGCCAGGCTTTGGGGACTCAGCCATGAACCTGAACCTACAGTAGCAAGGAGAAAGACACCCAGGTAGGTAAGTCATATGGAATTTTTTTGTTTTGTTTTGTTTTGTTTTTTGAGGTAGGGTCTAACTCTAGCCCAAGCTGACCTGGCCCTCACTCTATAGCCCCAGGCTGGCCTCAAACTCATGGTAATCCTTTTACCTCTGTCTCCCAAGTGCTAGGATTAAAGGTATGCACCACCACTCCTGGTTTTCATTATGCTATAGTAGACTGAGAGTGAGGGATGGAGGAGGAAGGAAGTGATTGAAAGGGTCCAAGCCCCAGCCACCTCAGAGCCCAGTGTCGCTAAAGCTTAAACCACTGTGAAAATTTATGCTTTGAGTGAAAATGAAATGCAAATGTTTGGTAATAAACAAGCATATGGCAAATTTATTTCCAGTCCCCTCCCCACCACTTCCCCTGGATCTGTAATCCTTCTACCACCATTAAAAAAGAATTTGAAACAAACAAACAAACAAGGTTTATCCTGAGAGTTCTGAGCAGATTAGTTCTTACAGAGAAAACAGCCTAAAAGAGTAGTTGCAGAGAACTGGGATAACAAAAGCAATATCCATGGAAACTGATCAGAAATCTATGACAGATTGTGATGGAGCGGATAATCAGAGAAAATGATACTGATGGAGGAAAAGAATTATACCTTCAGAGAGAACCAGAGGGGTCCACATTTCAACCTAACATCTACCCACACAGGATTCTCTGAAAATAGTCAAGACCTGAGGGCCAAAAGCTGTGTGTGTTGGTAAACTAAGAGAAGGGCAGGGAGCATAGGCAGTGACCAAAAGCTTGCATATGTCAAGGGAAGTGTTGCAGGTACCTCATCGTCGCTGGCACAAAGCGTCCAACCAAAAGCAGCTGATGGGAAGAAAGGATTTATTTTGGCTTACAATCCTTTTTTTGGCGGGGGGTGGGGGGTACGGTTCGAGGTAGGGTCTCACTCTAGCCCAGGCTGGTCTAATTCACTATGTAGGCTGTCCTTGAGCTCATGGCAATCCTCCTACCTCTGCCTCCCGAGTGCTGGGATTAAAGGCGTGCGCCACCATGCCCAGCTTTGGCTTACAATCTTGATGGGGGAGCTTCATAATGGCAGGGGGAAACATGGCATGAGCGAGGTTGGATATCACCTCTGCCTCTGCCACAGCAGGTGGAAAACAGGAGAGTGAGCCAACTAACACTGGCAAGCCAGACTAACAGCAGCAAGCTAGGGGCTAATAAGCCTCAAGGTCCACCCCTAGAAATACACCTCTCCCAGTCAGGAGCCACCTCCCAAATTACCATCAACTGGAAACCAAGCATCCAAAACATGAATTTAGAGGGAACACCTAAGCCACCACCATAGGAAGATTTAACCACCCCTTCTCGGTTCCCTCATCCCCTGGACATTCAGAGACTCCTCTCCTGAGGAGCCACAGATCGATAGGGGCCATTGAAAGGCTGATTGGAGACCCTATGTGAGACCGCTGAGGCAGGTAAGGTCTAAGAAAATTTGTTCCAAACTTTGGAGAAAGATGGCTCAGCAGCTAAGAGCATTATTTGGAAGGCCTGCCACCCCAGGTTCAATTCCCAAGGTGGATGCAAATAGTTGTGCAAATGGGATGGAGAGATGGCTTAGTGGTTAAAGTGTTTGCCTGCAAAACCTAAGGACCCAGGTTCCATTCCCCAGGACCCACGTAATCAGATGCACAAGATGGCTCACACATCTGGAGTTTGTTTGCAGTAGCTGGGGGCCCTGGCACACCCATTCTCTCTATCTGCCTCTCTGTCTCCCTCAATAAATAAATAAAATATTTTTTAAAGTTGGACTGGAGAGATGGCTTAGCTTTTAAGACACTTGCCTGAGAAGCCTAAGGACCCAGGTTTGACATAAGCCAGTTGCACAATGTGGCACCTGTGTCTGGAGTTTGTTTTCAGTGGCTGGAGGAGGCCCAGGTGGACCCATTCTCTATCTATCTATCTATCTATCTATCTATCTATCTATCTATCTATCTCTACCTCTCCTTCCTCTCTCTCATATAAATAAAAATATTTTTTAAAAAAAGTTATGCAAGCATCTGGTGTTCATTTTCAAAAGAACCTGGTACACCCATATACACATGCACACATGCAAATAAATAAATAAATAAAAATTTTAAAGACTTTCACATTATTCTTAGAGGTTTAAGAGAGACATATGCTCCAACAAAACCTGAGATAGGGCGGCTTAAAATCAGCCCCTGACCCAGTGACATATTTTATTGTTATTTACTTATTTGCAAGCAGAGAGAGAGAGAGCGTGCGTGCTCCGGGGCATCTTACCACTGTGAACAAACTTGATGTACATGCCATTTTGCCCATTTGGCTTTACATGGGTACTGGGAACTCAAACCCAGGCAAGCAGGCTTTGCAAGCAAGTGCCTTAACCATTGAGCCATCACTCCAACCCTCCAGTGACATTTCTGCTCTTAACATTTCAAATGTGGCCAGAAGGGTAATTTGCAGCCCTACACATGTATGGACAAGACTCGATGGCCTGCGGTTCTGCTTTCTATGCCATCTCTAGCCTGGACGTGATGACTGGGCTTCTCCTCCTTGCCGTATTGGGACCTTGCTGACACATACAGTGTGCTGTTAACTTCTGAAAGAAATAGCACTGCATAAATCATAGTCTGAAACTTAATTTTCATATCACAATAGGGAACAAGCGAGTCTGCGAAGATGGCCCTAAGGTCAGCTGAAGGGAATGAGAATTGATATTTCTTCATGAAGTCATTGCACAATCAGACCCCGGCCAGATGTGACCTGGCAAATGTCCACATTTGCATCCGAGGTTGCAAACTGTCGTCTTTCTGTACTTAGAAAATAGATGAATAAGGCAGGGAGCAGGGGATGCATGAACAGTACAGTGACGGCCTGCCTGACAGCCTGGAGTGGGACGGACGGTAGGACCTTGGAGGGGACAACTTCAGAGTCAGTGCGTTTTGATAACTGAGTTGAACCTTACTAATGAGTGTGATTCTAGGAAGCATAGATAAAAGTGCTGTGAGCTTCATTTGCCTCCATGTTTCCTGAGCAAGGACCATTAAATTGCTGTGGCTTCCTTCTCCATTCCCCAACCCCTGGCTGGTGCACATAGTTGTCACTGCACCCAGGATGGAACTTCAGTAAGGTTCTTCAGACTCAGTGCCACTCTAGTGGCCCATGCCTGTAATCTCAGCACTCCGCCTGAGAAGAAGGGACAGGAGAGTATTCAGCACTGAAACATCTCTCTTACACCCTTCAGGAGCTCAGGGACCACTGCGGAAGAGGTGGCAGAAAAAATGTGAGAGCCAAATGATGGGGAAGGAATGGTTTGGAATACTGCCTTCCAGACACAAAGGGGCTGTAGCATTCATGACCTTACAGTGGCTGATGATACGCACCTTCAAAAAATCTACATAATTTAAGGACAAAAAAGAATGTCATCGAAATAGAAAAGCAACTTATTAGAAAGAAGAAAGGGGTTCAGTGGAGAGGGAACAAGAGGGGAAGCAAAGGAGGGTGCTGGGAGAGGATTGTGGTCAGAGCACAGTATTTAGTATAGATATAGTAGATAGCCAGATAGATAGATAGATAGATAGATAGACAGACAGACAGACAGACAGACAGACAGACAGATATGGAGAGTGAAAGATTGTCAATAAAAGTTTAAAAGAAAATCTCAGCACTCCAGGAGGTAGAGGCAGGAGGATCTCAAGATACTATTTAGCTTGAGCTACTTAGTAAGACCCTATTTCAAAACAAACAAAACAAAACAAAACAAAGAAGACACAAGAATCATGCTAGAAGAAGTCAGGGGGCTCTGTTGGCTGGGTGAGTTGGAGGGGCTGAGCCCCTTGCCCCACCCCCTGCCCACTACACCCAGCAGCCCTGCCCTGGAGGGCACAGCTTGAAAATCGGAGTTGCTGTCTCTTTTCTGATCTGTGGGATTAGCACAGGAGTTCCAGGGAGGACGTGGACTTGGCTGGCTGTGGCTAGGAAGAGGAGAAGGTGAAAGCTGTCCAAGAACAGAACACGGCAGGGGCAGAGGGGCAAGTTCGAGAGGCAAAGAAGCTGACCCAGTTGAATGGGCAAGAGAGCTCCAATTTGAGAGAAAAAGAGTAAGGTGGGAATATATATATTCATTCAGTAGCAACCATACTTCAAGCCAGACATAGTGGTGCACTCCTGTAATCTCATTACTCAGGAGATGGAGGCAAGAGGATCAGGAGTTCAAGGGTCATCCATGATTGTATATCAAGTTCTGGGCCAATCTAGGCTAGAAGAGATCCTACCTCAAAAAAAAAACCAACAAGTGCAAAAAAAAAAAAAAAAAAAGAAGAAACATACTTCAAATTTTGGATTTGGGCCATTTCCCGGGCTAGCAGTATGCCAGGTGATCCTTTCAATTAATGTAGGCACTGAGCAGCAGCTCCTGCCGGGCCCATGGTTACAAGAGCAACCCCTCCCCCCACAGTGTGCTGAGTTACCATGAAAGGATATTCAGTATGTCGGGTGAACTAAATGCATTTTCTAATTAGCTACTTTTGTGTGCGTGCGTGTGCATGTATGTACAAGTGTGTTTGCATGTGTGTGCACATACATGTGAAGGCCAGAGGGACAACCTTAGGTGTTGTTCTTCAAGAGTTGTCCACCTTTCTTGAGACAGTGTTTCTCATTGACCTAGAACTCACCAGTAATACTAGATGAGCTAGCCAGGGAGCCCAAAGGTTCCTCCTGTCTCAGCCTCCCCAGAGCGGGGATTATAGATGCACACCACCACATCGGACTGTTTTATGTGGGCTCCGGGTATCAAACTCAGGTCCTCATATTTGCATGACCCCAATCCTTCAGCTTATCATTCTTTTTTTTTTTTTTTTTTTTTTTTTCTTTTCAAGGTAGGGTCTCACTTTACCCCAGGCTGACCTGGAATTCACTATGTAGTCTCAGGGTGGCCTCGAACTCCTTCTACCTCTGCCTACGTAGTGCTGGGATTAAAGACGTGCGCCATCACACCCAGCAGTTTATCATTCTTTTCACCTGCAAGGGATTTATTAGTATGTAACCTCATCATGAACTGAGGACCAGAGCTGGGGAGATAGTTCAGCAGTTAAAGGCACTTTCTTGAAAAGCCAGCTGTCCCAGGTTTGATTCCCCAGTACCCATGTATAGCCAGATGCACAAAGTGGTGCCTATGATGACAGGAGGCAGAGCCAGGAGAAAATGAAGCTCACAGGCCACCTAGTCTGACATTTAGAATTAATTTTTCATCATTGAGTGTTCAGTAAACTTACTGTTGCCAACTTTTCTGTATTTGCCCCATTCAGCTAAGTGATTCCACATGGGTTTCTGGCTCACAGTGGAAGAGGCTGGAACTTAAGCCACTGAGGTTTGCTTTTCTTTGTTGGACAGCCCAAGAAAATTGATACAGGGCATGGTCACCACTAAACCCTGCTCATGAGCTCTGTGGTGGCTAAAATGTAAAATGTCTCCCATGTGTTTGGAATACTTGGTCCCCAGATAGTGGCAATTTGGGAAAGGTGTGGAGCCTTTGGAAAGTGGAACTTGCTTGAGGGGGTGTGTCACTGGGAGCAGACCTTGAGATTTATTAATCCAGCCACTGGGTGTTCAGAGCTAGCTCATGCTGACAACTTCCTTCTTGCTATTCTGAAATGTGATGCCCCAGATGCCTGCTCTGCCAATACTTATCCTGCCATGATAAAACCACACACACACACCCTCAAAACTGTAAACTGAAATAAACCCCTTCCTCCCGTAAGCTGCTTTTGGTCAGGTATTTTGTCCTAGTAACAAGAAAGTAACTGCTGCAGGCTTTATGCTCCATGACATTTAAATTAATTACTCAAGTAAACAAGGTGCTTTACCAAGGGGATGATTAGATCCTCATATGAGAGGGGCCTGGATATTTAGAATTTTCACATCACATGACTCATCCTGCCCTTCAGTCAGCTAAGAGCACTCCTATAATAAATGTCCAAACCCACCAGTCGCCAGAACCTTTCATGGAAAGATGACCACAGCACAAAGCGTTTTTTGCTAATATTAACTTTGATCTTATTTCAGATCAATGAAGGCAAAACCCAGGAGGTCCCATAAATCCCACGGAGCCTGTCCTGGTTGTCAAATTACGCCCTGACAAAGCTTCTGGTGGCTAATGATGTGGCCGTCACCCAGCATGGATGTGAGGATGGCTTCTGAGAGCATTCGGACCACTGTGGAGACACTTGTCATGCAATGTCACCTGGGGGTTCTGTATCTCTAATGAAGGGTGATGCTTTGAACTCGATTGTCTCTTTAAAAAATTATTATAAGGACAAGTTAAAAATAAACAAAGATTTCCATTTATAGGCTACTTACTGTCCAAGGACCAAGATTGATGGTGAGTGGCAAGTTTTTTGTGAAGATCTTCAGTAGTTAGCCCGATTAGCTGCACTGGGAGTCTAGAGAGATAATGTCTTTTCACATATAAAAGATCCTATTGATTTCCTGTTAGTATTATCCTGACAATGTGCGGTGTGTATCTATGGAGCACAGACAATCTTCCATCACTTGCTTTATGTGAAGAGAATGGTTATTGTATCTTTTTCCATAAAATATAATCTCTTTTTCTCTTCCAAAAATCTACTCATCCTCCAGGGAATTTCCAGTTGTAATCTATGGAAGTGAATTGATTTTTTTATTTTATTGTATTTTTTGCATGTGCCAGAATTTTTATATTTGGTTTTTCTACATTTTCTCATTGTTCTCTGGAGTCTGGCTTTGCTAATTTATTATCTGAGCTTTTTTGTTTGTTTGTTTTTTTGTTTGTTTGTTTGTGGGGTTTTTTTGTTTTGTTTTTTTGAAGTAGAGTTTCTCTCTAGTCCAGACTGACCTGGAATTCACTATGTAGTCTCAGGGTGGCCTCCAACTCACAGCAATCTTCCTACCTCTGCCTCCCAAGTGCTAGGATTAAAGGTGTGTGCTACCATGCCTGGCTGAGCTCTTCTAAAAATAAATTTAGGGCTGGAAGGATGGCTTAGCGGTTAAGGTGTTTGCCTGCAAAGCCAAAGGACCCAGGTTCCATTCCCCAGGACCCACGTTAGCCAGATGCACAAGGGGGCACACGTGTCTGGAATTCGTTTGCAGTAGCTGGAGGCCCTGGTGCACCCATTTTCTCGCTCTCTCTCTGTCTCTCCTTCCCTCCCTCTTTCTCTGTCAAATAAATAAATAAATAAAAATAAGATATTAAAAATAAATTTTAAAAAAGGCTCAGTCCCATTGATACAAGCAACCACTTAGATGATGGTGGGTGTTAGATTGTTTGACTTGGCCAGACTGGAGCCTCCCTCCTTAGTCCCTTTTTGAGGTTGGGTATCCAGCAGGATTAAAATGCCCAAGCCAGGCGCTGGATGGAGGGAACGTTGTCGGAGCTGATTGGGGTTCTCAGGGCTGTGAACGGACAGTCTTCAGAATAAATTAAGATACAAGGCAGAGTTCAAGAGATGGCTCAGTGCATAAAAGGGCTTGTGGCATAAGCATGAGGACCTAAATTTAATCCCCAGCACCCATGTAAAAAGCCAGTTGTAGCTTCCTATAGCCCCAGCACTGACGGACACAGAGATAACAGATCAGCCAATCTAAACCCCCCCTCAAAAAAAAGTGAGTAAGAGACTCTGTCTCAAGAAAATAAGGTGGTGCCAGGTGTGGTGGTGCACACCTATAATCCCAGCACTCGGGAGGCAGAGGTAGGAGGATCATGAGTTTGAGGCCACCCTGAGACTACATAGGGAATTCCAGGTCAGCCTGGGCTAGAGTGAGACCCTACCTCAAAAAAAAGGGGGGGTTAGAGAGATGGCTTAGTGATTAAGGCTCTTGCCTGCAAAGACAAAAGACCCAGGTTTGATTCCACAGGACCCATATAAGCCAGATGCACAAGATGGTGCATGTGTCTGGATGCCCTGGTGCGCCCATTCTCTCTCTCTTTCTCTGCCTGCCTCTTTCTCCCTCTCTCAAATAAATAAATAAAAATTAAAAAAAATAAAATCAAAAGAAGAAGAAAATAAGGTGGAAGAGGGATAGAGGAAGATACCCAGTGTCTTCCTCTGGTCTCCACATACATCCATGTCTGTGCACACACATGTGCATATGTACATGCATACACCATACATCCCACAACACTACACCACACGCATACCAACAATTTTTAAAAATGTACAAGGCAGTCAGGTGTGGGTGATAAATGCCTGTAATCCTAGTACTGAGAAGACAGAAGTAGGATCAGGAGTTCAAGGATACCCTCAAGTACAAAACAAGTGGGAGACCAGCCTGGGCTACATGACCAAACACCACACACCACCAAAAAGATAATGTAAACATCATGCTCAGAACCAGGGCTTCCTAAGCTCACGGGTTTGGCCGTGGAAAACGGCAACAAGACAGTCCCACCCAGTCCTGGTACATAGAGGTTGTGTACTGTAGTTCCGGCTATGAAACCTGGCCTTGGAATTCTCCCTCCACCTTTCCACTATTGGGAATTCATTTCTCTCTTCAGTCTAGCCCCACGACAGCCCCTTTCATTCCTTCTGCCCTGGTTCTTCCCTCTTCCCTGAAGTGCCATGGCACTCGTGGGTTGCACCGTGCCCGCCAGCATGCTCTGGGCTTGTTGCCAGCGCACTCTTCTACAGCAGTGCAGCGGCGCCTCCTGGCCAGACTCTGCCCTCTCCCACCCTCTTCACTTCCACGTTGTGCTTGGTGCCAGCCACCTTCACTTGCCACTATTGCCAAACGCGATAGTTTATATTGGTTGTGAACCAGACAGAACCTAGAATCACCAGTGAGAGATGATCCTTTTTAAAAATATTTTTTTAATTTTATTTTTATTTATTTATTTGAGAGCAACAGACAGAGAGAGAAAGAGGCAGATAGAGACAGAGAGAGAATGGGCGCGCCAGGGCCTCCAGCCACTGCAAACAAACTCCAGACGCGAGCACCCCCTTATGCATCTGGCTAACGTGGGTCCTGGGGAATCGAGCCTGGAACCGGGGTCCTTAGGCTTCACAGGCAAGCGCTTAACAGCTAAGCCATCTCTCCAGCCCCTTTTTAAAAAAGATTTTGTTTTTATTTATTTATTTGTGAAAGAGAGAAAGAGGCAGAGGGGAGGAGAGCAAGAGAGAATGGGCATACTAGGGCATCCAGCCTCTGCAAATGAACTCCAGACGCGTGTGCCACCTTATGCATCTGGCTTACGAGGGTCCTGGGGAATCAAACCTGGGTCCTTAGGTTTTACAGGCAAGTGCCTTAACCACTAAGCCATCTCTCCAGCCCTCCTTTTTAAATTAACCTAATGAAGATCATCTCTTAGATGGCAACGGATAATGTGGTCACTCAAAACTCATCAAAGCTGGAAATCCAGAAGCTACAGAAAACTCAACACCAAATCAGACTTCTAACATGCTACCAAGACTCAGGGAACATTGTTTTCTTTTTTTCTTGTTTTTTGTTTTTTGAGGTAGGGTCTCACTCTAGCTCAGGCTGATCTGAAAGTAACTACATAGTCTCAGGGTGGCCTTGAACACATGGCAATCCTCCTACCTCTGCCTCCCAAGTGCTAAAATTAAAGGTGTGTGTCACCATGCCCGGCTTTTTTTTTTTTTTTAACATTTTATTGACAACTTCCAGAAATACAAACAATATACCATGATCATAATCCCATCCCACTTTTTCCCCTCCAAAGTCCCCTCCCCCAACTGAATCCTTTTCCTTCCTAACTAATCTCTCTTCAGTTTTTATATAATCATTTTCCTTCCTATTATGCATGTCTTGTGTAGGTAGCATCAGCCACTGTGAGATCATGAATATCAAGGCCACTTTGTGTCTGGAAGTCATTGTAAGCACTCCTCCTCTTCTTTGGGCTCTTACATTCTTTTTTTGTTTTGTTTTGTTTTGTTAAGATTATACTAACATTCCCTCTTCACCCCATTCCACTAAGGGTCCTCCTCAGAGGGATTATTGGTATTCATAGTGGAGTCACGAAGGCCTCAGTCAGTCTCTGTGGAGGATGGGGAAACCATGCCTCAGAATATTCCAACCCAACCTGTGGCTCTTACAATCTTTCCGCCCCCTCTTCCACAATGTTCCCTGAGTCTTGGTAGCATGTTAGAAGTCTGATTTGGTGTTGAGTTTTCTGTAGCTTCTGGATTTCCAGCTTTGATGAGTTTTGAGTGACCACATTATCTGTTGCCATCTAAGAGATGATCTTCATTAGGTTAATTGTGGTGAGAAGAGCCATCTCAACTGCAGGCAGCACCATCCCATGGGCTAGGACGAACATCCAACCAGACATAGTTTATGGGAGGGAAGGATTTTTTTTTTTTTTTTTTGAGAGCATCAGACAAAGAGGCAGAGAGAGAGGGAGAGAGAATGGGTGCGCCAGGGCCTCCAGCCACTGCAAACAAACTCCAGATGCGTGCGCCCCCTTTGGCTAACGTGGATCCTGGGGAATCGAGCCTCGAACCAGGGTCCTTAGGCTTCACAGGCAAGCGCTTAACCGCTAAGCCATCTCTCCAGCCCAGGATTTATTTTAAGCATACAGATCCAGGGGAAATTCCATCAATGGCAAAAGAAGCTGGCTCCCTTTTACAGATCCAAGCAGAGAGACCAGCCAGCAGCACAAATACAAACAGCCAGAGCTCAAACTGCCCTCTCCACACCTTTGGGCTAGAATCAAGTTCTGCTCCCAAACACACCTTAGGGCTAGATTCAGATGTATCTGCCTGCTAGGGGCTCAAGGGGAAGTTTAATCAAAAAGATTAAGACAAGCCAGGCATGGTGGTGTACACCTTTAATCCCAGCAGACAGAGGCAGGAGGATCACCAACAGCTCGAGGCCACCCTGAGACTACCGAGTGAATTCCAGGCCAGCCTAAACTATAGTGTGACCCTATCTTGGAAAACCAAAAAAAAAAAAAAAAAGACTGAGACAGGCTGGAGAGATGGCTTAGCAGTTAAAGCACTTGCCTGCAAAGCCAAAGGACCCAGATTCCATCCCCCAGTACCCGTGTAAGTCAGATACACATGTGGTACATGCGTCTAGAGTTCATTTGCAGTGGCTGGAGGCCCTGGCATACCCATTCTCTCTCTCCCTCTCTCTCCCTCAAATAAATAAATGTAAATAAAATAAAATAAAATAAAATGACTGAGACTATGGAACCAGACATTTAAACTACAACAGCTAGGGTCCTGGACTATATAAAAAGGAGATACACCAGGCATGGTGGCACATGCCTTTAGTAGAGATAGGAGGATTGCCATGAGTTCAAGGCCACCTTGAGACTACATAGTGAGTTCCAGGTCAGCCTGGGCTAGAGTGAGACCCTATCTTGAAAAACTAAAAAAAAAAAGGAGAGAGCTAGCAGTCCTTGCTCTCTACTTCCTCACTGTGGACTGAATGTAACCAGCTGCCTCAAACTCCTCACCATGATGGACTATAAACTGAAATAAACCCTTCCTTCCCTAAGTTGCTACTGGCCAGGTATTTTGTCCCAGCAACAAGAAAGTTACACCACATTACACCAGTGAACACTACCTGCCCCTTGGCTCAGATTTGAGATGATTATATGTTGTGAATTGAAGTGTTTTTACTATACACACATTCTTTTCCCCTCTTACATAAACATAATGGTTAAAATTATGGAAAACAGAGACTTTTTAAAGTTTTATTTATTTGCGGGGTTGCTTGCTATTGCAAAGCCCAGACACATGTGCTACTTTGTGTATCTGGCTTTATGTGGGTACCAGAGAACCTGGGCCAATAGGCTTTGCAAGCAAGTGCTTTTAACCTCTGAGCCACCTCTCCAGCCCTATCAAAGACTTTTAATATTTTCCTACTATCATTCTTTGGGATAAAAGTATCAAATTAGTATATCATTGGATTGGATTATGTTAGACTATTTGGCTTTGGGGTTTTATTATTTTTTTTAATTCTGGGGGGCTGCATTCTAACCTGGGCGGACCTCAAATTCACTGCAATCCTTCTTCCTCAGCCTCCTGAAAGCTGAGGTTAAAGGCATGAGCCACCATGCCTGGCTTTAGAATATTTGGGAATTGCATTGCTCTTTGAATTTCTGACATGAATTTCATAAAAAAAGAAATTTTATTCTTTTTTTAAAAGATTTTTTTTATTTATTTATTACAGACAGAGAGGGAGGGAGAGAGAAAGACAGAGAATGGGTGTGCCAGGGTGTCTAGCCACTGCAAATGAACTCCAGATGCATGCGCCACCATGTGTATCTGGCTTATGTGGGACCTGGAGAATCAAATGGGAGTCCTTAGGCTTCACAGGCATGTGCCTTAACCGCTAAGCCATTTATCCAACCCAAAAAGAAATTTTAAATGAATTTTGAATTAGGATTAGGATAGAATTTCCAACAATTTCTGAAATGGCCCTGCCATTTTATACTACATATTTATTTGAAGTGGCATTTTCTGCTCTGATGAGTATAAAATCAAAATATCAATCAACTAAAAAATGTTGAAGATGCTCGGTATCCCGCAGTTCCAAATTATCAGACAAGATTTGTTTATATAAAACTAAACAAACACATCCATCTCATTAGTATGCAAATGTACTTTTGTCTTTAATAAATGGTAAAAATCAAATGTATATCCAAGACTGGTTTTAAAATAAATTTCTGCTTTATTAGCAGTACATACTTGGTTGTTGTACCTATTTCATATGCCTGTGTACCTGGGCTCATTAGTAAAAAAAAAAGTTTAAAAAACTCTGGATTTTTCTTCATTTCCAGTTCTGGAGGCCAGAGCCTGGACATCCCATTCCAGGTTCAGAGGGAGTCGAGCTTTCCCCAGCCCCATGGGAGGGGCCTTACTGCTCTTCCAGCTCCAGTGGTTACCTGGTGCCATTTGGCTTACGGCTGGATCACTTTGGTAATGGAGCCACCTTTCCCCTGAATGTCTTCCCATCATCTTCCTTTTCGTGTGTCTGTATCCAAACATCCCTTTTTATAAGGACACCAGGCATATTGGATTTTATGGTCCACTCTAATAACCTCATTTTTAATTTCATTACTTAAAAGGCCCCAACTTCAAACACAATGACATTCTCAGTCTCTGAGTAGGTCTTCCTTCAACATATGAATTTTTCAGGTCCCCAAGTCAACCTATGACAGTCCACCAGAAGCTTACCTTCTATTAAATGCCAACTAGATCACTCCTAATGTGATCAGGTTAAATCAGGGTTCACAGCCTTCACGCAGTTGATATTAAATCCACAGGATCCTTTGTTTTGTATTTTTTGCTTTGTTTTGTTTTTGAGGTAGGGTCTCACTCTAGCCTAGGCTGACCTGGAATTCAATATGCAGTCTCAGGGTGGCCTCGAACTCATGGCAATCCTTCTATCTCTGCCTCCTGGGTGTTGGGATTAAAGGTGTGTGCTGGGATTAAAGGAGTGCATGACCAAACCCAGTTTCGAAGGATCCCTTTTAATGGAGCAGGGGGAGGAACTGTTCTATGCATTAAGATCTCTGGTTGCTACCCAACAGATGGCAGTAGTCACTGTACTCCCCTCACAAGAACCCCAGATGTCTTCATATAATGCCAAATGCCCTCTGAGGGGCAAAATCAGCTTCAGTATAGAAACCTTGAGTTCAGTGAAATGTAGGCCAAGTTCACAGAGGCTCTACAAATAGACTGACTGCATGTGGGAGGCCACAGTGGTCACACATCAATCAAAGAGTGTTTTCTAAGAGGAATGGACCCTGAGCAATTAATTACCTAAGTGTCTGTACCCGTTCATCAATTTAACAAGTATTTACCGAGTGCCAAGTGTATGTCAGAAGCTGATCTGGGCACTACAGGAAAAACAGGACTGTGGAGATTTTCTAAACCCCTGCCTTCAACATCATACATTTTAGTGGGAAAGATTAAAAATACACAAGATAAATAAAATAGATAGTATATTAGGTTGGTGATACATATAAATGAGAAAAAAAAAAAAAGTGAAGTGTGGAGACCATGAAGTGTCGCGGGTGTTGACAGTTCCATACGCTGGCCTGAAAGGGCTCACAGAGAGATGAGTGTAGACCTAAGGAGGAGGGAGCCCCACACCATGAAGTGTGTAGTGCAGAAACACTGTAGGCAGAGGAAACCCTAAGGCAGAGACATCCCAAGTGTGTCTGAAAAGCAGGAGGGACAGCCAGAACAGAGTGGACAACAGAAGGTAGCTTAAGTCAATGAGGTCATGATAGGAAGCGAGTACAGTACCCCCAGTGACTGTCTGAAACTGGCAAGCTAAGGGTTAATAAACCTCAAGGTCCTATACTGAAACCTAAAGACACTACGTTTTTTTCCTATACATCCACACATATAGTAAAGTTTACTTTGTAAATGACACACAGTAAAAAATTAATCCCAATCACTAATAACAAACTAGAAGAATTATAGGAAACTGTAATAAAGGGCTGGAGAGATAGCTTAGTCTGTAAAGTGCTTGCCTTGCATGTTAGTTACTTTCCTGTTTCTGTGACCAAAACCTGACAAGAAGCAACTGAAGGAAGGTGTGATGGTTTGAATCAGGTGTCCCCAGTAGACTTGTGTTCTGAACACTTGGTCCCCAGCTGATGGCAACTTGGGAAGTTGTTAAAGGAGGTGTGTGCCGCTGGGCTGGGGGTGGACCTGGAGGTTTATTAACCCTTAGCTTGCCGGTGTTAGTTCGGGTCACTCTCCTGCTGCTGCTTTCCACTTGCTGTGGCAAGGAGGTGGTGTCCAGCCTCTGCTCTACCATCTCTCCCCTGCCATCATGAAGCTTCCCCTGGAGACTGTAAGCCAAAATAAATTCTTTCCTCCCATCAGCTGCTTTTGGTCAGGTGCTTTGTCCCAGCAATAAGAAGGTAACTCCAGAGCTGGAGAGATGGCTCAGCAATTAAGGCGCTTGCTTGCAATGCCTGAAGGCCTGGGTTCAATTCCCCAGTACCCACGTAAGAAAGATGCACAAAGTGGCGCATGCATCTGCCATTCGTTTTCAGTGACTGGAGGCCCTGGCACACCCATTCTCCCTCTCTGTCTCTCTCCCTCTCTCTATGTGTGTGTGTGTTGGCAAATAAATAAATATTTTAAAAGGAGGAGGAGCAGGTAGAAGGATCACCATGAGTTCGAGGTCACCCTGAGACTACCAAGTGAATTCCAGGTCAGCCTGGGCTAGAGCGAGACCCTACCTGGTTGGGGGGGAGGGGGTAACTACAATAGAAAGGAAAGGGTTTATTCTGGTTTACAGTTTCCAGAGGATACTTTCCATCGTGGCAGGAAGTCATGGCCGCAGAAGCAGAGCCTATCACATTGCAGCCAGAGTCAGAAAGCAGAGAGAAACAGGAAATGGAGCCCAGCTATAAAACCTCAAGGCCTATTTTCAGTAGCCCACTTCCTACAGCAAGGCTCTTCTTCCTAAATGTTCCACAACCTTCCCACACAGTATCACCAGCTGGGGATCAAGTGTTCAGACACATGAGCCTATGGAAGACATTTCACATTAAACCACAACACCTTGCAAGCATGAGGTCCTCAGCGCCACCCATAGAAGCCATGTAAACAATGAGCATGGCAGCACCTGTCTATAATTCTAGTGCAGGGGAGGCAGAGAAAGGTGGATTCTTGAACTTCACTGGCCAGCCAATCCAGCCTAATTGGTGAGGTCTAGGCCAATGAGAGACCCTGTCTTAAAAAGAGGTAGACAGGGATTGGAGAGATGGCTCAGCAGTTAAGGCACTTACCTGCAAAGCCAAAGGACCTGGGTTTGATTCCCCATGACCCATATAAAGCCAGATGCATGGAGTGATGAATGCATCTGAATTCTTTTGCAATGGCTAGAGGCTCTGGTATGCCCATATATTCTCTCCCTTTCTCTCTCTCTCTCTCTCTCTCTCTCTCTCTCTCTCTCTGCCTCTCTTAAATAAATAAATAAATAAATAAATAAATAAAATATTTTTTTAAAAAGAGACAGACAAGCTGGCCATGGTGGTGCACACCTTTAATCTCAGTACTTGAGAGGCAGGGGGCAGAAGTAGGAGAATTGCTGTGAGTTTGCAGCCACCCTGAGACTACATAGTGAATTCCAGGTCAGCCTGAGCTAGAGCGAGACCCTACCTTGGAAAAAAAAAAAAAAAAAAAAAAAAAGAGGTAGACAGAATACCTGAGGAACAACACCCCAAGACTGTCTTCTAGCATCCACACACCTGCACACATACATGCACATGCATCCTTACACGTGTGCCTATACACAAACATATATACATATACCACACATACTCACATGCAAAAGTAATAATATACTGTAATACAATTATGTGAACATAACCTCAAAATATCTTACTATACTGTCCTCAGCCTTCTCATGCTCATGATGATGTGATTTCTACCTGATGAAGCAAGTGAGGTGAAGGACATTGGCACTGAGGTACAGTGTTGGGCTATGAAGTAAGTTCACGTGAATGCAGGCACTGTAATGTCACAGCAGCTGATTTGCAAATGGAGACAAGCGACCAACAGGTGAGTAGGGTACCACATCCAGTGTGGATACACCTGACAGAGGGAGGCTTCATGTCTGTCTGGGACAGAGCAGGAGAGGCTCAAGATTTTACCACGTTACTCCACACAGTGTGTTATTTAAAACTTGCTTTTTTCAAAAGCCGGGCATGGTGGCGCACGCCTTTCATCCCAGCACTCAGGAGGCAGAGGTAGGAGGATTGCCATGAGTTTGAGGCCACCCTGAGACTCCATAGTGAGTTCCAGGTCAGCCTGGGCTAGAGAGAGACCCTACATCAAAAAAAAAAAAAAACTTGCTTTTTTCTTTTTTCTTTTTTTAATTTTCTTTTGTTTTTGATACACTATTTATTTGAGAGACAGAGGGAGAGAGAAAAAGAGAGGAAGATAGGGAGAGAGAATAAGCACACCAGCGCCCCTAGCCACTGCAAATGAACTACAGACGCATGCACCACCTTGTGCATCTGGCTTACGTGGGTCCTGGGGAATTGAACCTGGGTCCATAGGCTTTGCAGGCAAGCTCCTTAACCACTAAGCCATCTCTCCAGCCCAAAACTTGCTTTTTTCTGAAACTTCCCATTTAAGATTTTGGACCATGATTGACTTTGGATAACCAAACCATAGAAAGCCAAGCCACTGACAAAAGGGGTTTTCTGTCATGAAGGGGTGTGGTCATAGTAAAAGCAGGTGATGAGTGTTGGCATACCAGAGGAGCTGTGACTAGACACTCACCTTCCCTGGTGCTTTTCACTCTAGAAAGAGACAGAATGGAAAAGGCACAAGTTTGAGCAGAGAGTACTTATAGTCTCCAAGAGAGAATCAATGATCCATGGGCCAGCATGGTGGGTGTTATCAATTACTTTCTCATCACTGGGACAAAACACCCAACCAGGAGCAGCTTATGAAAGAAAAGGGTTTATTTCCACCCTACAATTTCATCATGGTGGGGAAAGCATGGCAGGAGCAGACAGGTGGGCATCACATCTCCACATTAGCAGGAAGGAAGTATAGAAAGTGAGCTGAGTATGGGAAGTGTGGCTGGGCTGTAACACCCCGAGGCTTGCCCTCACAAACACACTTCCTCCAGCAAGGCCCCGCCTTCCAAAAGCTCTATGAATTTCCCAAAGAGTGCCACCAAGTGGGGATTAAGTACTCAAATACATGAGGCTATGAAAGATTTTTACATTCAAACCACTCTAATGGGTGGTGTCTGAAGATAGAACCAATGAGCTTTATTGATCTTGTCTTCTTCAGCAAATACAAAAGTAGAATAACTTTTTAAATATTCATTTATTTGAAAGAGAGAGGAAGGGAAGAGAGAGAGAGAGAAAGAGAGAAGATGGACATGAGTGAGTCTTCTGCCACTGCAAACATACTCCAAACACATGCACCATTTTGTGCATCTAGCTTCACATGGGTACTGACTGGCAAACTGAACCCAGGCATCATGGTTTGCAAGCATGCACCTTTGATCATGGAGCATCTCTCCAGCCTGAGAATAACTTTTTTTTTTGTTCTTTTTTTTTTAACTTTTATTGACAGCTTCCATAAGGATAGACAATAAAACTATGATAATCCCCTTCTTCCACTCCCATGCCCCCCTTTCAAATCCAACCCATTGAGTCTCCTCCCCTGAAGCAGTGAGGTTCACATTGCTGGTAGAAATCACCCAACCAAGAGCAGCTTGTGGGGAAAAAAAAGAGGTTTATTTTGGCTTACAGACTCGAAGGGAAGCTCCATGATGCAGGGAAAGTGATAGTATGAGCAGAGGGTGGACATCACTCCCTAGCCAACATCAGGTGGACAATAGCAACAAGAGAGTGTGCCAAACACTGTCAAGGGGACACTGGCTATAATACCCATAAGCCTGCCCCCAACAATACACTCCCTCCAGGAGGCATTAATTCCCAAATCTCCATCACCTAGGAACCTAGCATTCAGAACACCTAACTTTATGGGGGACACCTGAATCAAGCGACCACATTCCACCCCTAGCCCCCATAAACTGATAATCATACATGATGTAAATTGCAATACATTCATCCAACTTTTTTTTTAGTTTTTTGGGTTTTTTTTGAGATAGGGTCTCACTCTAGCCCAGGCTGACCTGGAATTCACTATGGAGTCTCAGGGTAGCCTCAAACTCATGGCAATCCTCCTACCTCTGCCTCCCAAGTGCTGGGATTAAAGGCATGCACCACCATGCCCAGCTCTCATCCAACTTTAAAAGTCCCTATAGTTTTTATCAGTTCCAATGATGTTCATACATCCCCATAAACCAAGGTCTTTCAACTCTGACCAGAATAGTCCATCAAGCTATATTTACAGCACTGCAATGTATCCCTTAGGCCAAGGTTTCAAATCCTTCCACATTCCTCTTGAAAATCAGCTCCAAAAGGCCAAAGTCATACAATCAGATGTCTAGCAGCAACCCCCATCTCGTTACCACTTTACTGTTGCAGTCAGGTTCACATTGCTGGTAGAAATCGCCCAACCAAGAGTAGCTTGTGGGAAAAAAAGAGGTTTATTTTGGTTTACAGGCTCAAGGGGGAAGCTCCATGATGGTAGGAAAAATGATGGCATGAGCAGAGGGTGGACATCACCCCCTGGCCAACATCAGGGGGACAACAGGAACAGTAGAGTGTGCCAAACACTGGCATGGGGAAACTGGCTACAACACCCATAAGCCCAGCCCCAACAATACACTGCCTCCAGAAGGCGTTAATTCCCACATCTCCATCAGCTGGGAACCTAACATTCAGAACACCTAAGTTTATGGGGAACACCTGAATCAAACCACCACATCCCCCTTCCACTTAGTCTCTCTTCTATTTTGATGTCATTATCTTTTCCTCCTATTATAAAGGTCCTTTGCAGGTAGCTTCAGGTACTGTGATATCATAAATATTAAGACCATTTGTGTCTGGAATATTGCATCGTAAGCAGTCCTACCCTTCCTTTGGCACTTACCTTCTTTCCGCCACATCTTCTGCAATGGACCCTGAGTCTTAGAGGGTGTGATAGAGCTGTCTCATCTGAACACCTAGAGTAACTTCTAATTAAGACAGGAAATAAGCAGAAGGAGCAGTGAGTTTTGGAAGAAATATCAGAAGACTGATAAATTATGAACAACATAAATCTGGCATGGTGGCACACCCCTTTAATCCCAGCACTCAGGAGGCAGAGGTAGGAGGATTTCCGTGAGTTCAAGGCCACCCTGAGACTACATAGTGAATTCCATGCCAGCCTGGGCCATAGTGAGACCCTATTTTGAAAAACAGAATAAATAAATAAATAAATAAATAAATAAGAAAAGAAAGAAATATGTATAACAAAATTTATCATCATTGTAGTTTGAGATCTGAACTATCCCCTGAAAGCTTATGTGTTGGGAGCTTGGTCCCCAATGTAGCAGTGTTCAGAAGTGAGACCTTTGGGAGGTGATTGAATCATGAGGGCTATAACCTCAGCAATAAATTGATTCATTGATAAATCCATCGCTTAATGGGCTATTAGAAGGTAGTGGAAGCTTTAGGAAGTAGGACCTAATTGGAGTAAGTAAGTCACTGGAAGTGTGCCATCGAGAGGTACATTTTGTCCCTTTGTCTCTGTCTCTCTTGCTCTTTTATTACTTTTCTTTCTTTCTTTCTTTCTTTTAATTTTTGAGTGAGAGACAGAGAGAGAGAGAGAGAGAATGGGTGCACCAGGGCCTTTCAGCCACTGTGAGTGAAATCCAGATGTGTGAGCCCCCTTGTGGTGCCTGTGCGACATTATGTGTTTGTGTCACTGTGTGTCTGGCTACGTGGGACCTAGAGATTTGAACATGCGTTCTTGGGCTTCACAGGCAAGCGCCTTAACAGCTAAGCCATCTCCCCAACCCTCTTTTATTATTATTTTTTCAATGTCTGGCTATGTAGCTCAGTTGGCCCTGAACCACAACTGATGATCTTGGTGATCCTACTTGCATCAGCCTCCTATATGCTGGAATCTGCTCGCTCGCTCGCTCTCTCTCTCTCTGTCTCTCTCTCTCTCTCTCTCTCTCTCTCTCCTCTCCTCTCCTTTACCCATGTTCTCTCCTGTCATGCTGTTCTGCTGCACCATGAAGCCAGATGTCTACAGCCTGAAACCCTGAGCCAAAATAACCCTTTCCTTTTTAAGTTCATTGTCTTAGGTATTTTGTCATAACAATGGGAATCTAACCAGCCATTCTAAATACATATGCGCCATGGTGCACATTTGGAGGTCAGAGGACAACCTCAGACTGTTGGTCCTCTCTTTCCACCTTGCTTGAGTCAGGATCTCTATTGTTTGCTGGTGGGAAGGTCAGACAAGCTGGCCTGTGAGCTTCAGGATTCTCTGACTCCACCTCCCATTGCCATAGGCACATTAAGATTACAGATGCATGTGCCACTGCAGGTGCAGCTTTATATGAGTGCTGGGATCTGCACTCTGGTTGGCAGACATGCAGAGCAAGTGCCTTCACCTACTGAGCTATCTTTCCAGCCACTCTACTTTTTAGATATTTTTATGTATGTATTTGAGAGAGAGAAAGTATGAGCATGCCAGGGCCTCTTGCCACTGCAAACGAATTCCAGATGCATGTGCCATTTTGTGCATCTGGCCTTACATGGGTTCTGGGGAATCAGTCTTGGGCTGACAGGCTTTGCAGACAAATGCCTTTAATCACTGAGCTATCTCCCCAGCTCCATACGAGGTGGTATCTCCTATAAGGTAGGGGAGCAGACTTCAGTGACCTAAAGTCTCTACTTGAGCTCTGCCACCAGGTCACATCTCAGTTACACAGAACCAGTTAGAGGAATGATTAAAGTCCATTTCTGCTCATGTCTAAACCACCTTGGAGAAGCCTACATGTGTAGCATCTGGCAGGAAGCAGATGTGAGCTCACGGTCGTGGAAACAAGTGCATAGCCTAGGTCCCACTTTTCTCCTCTGCTCACTCGTTCTGATGCACTAAACAAATGACGGGTCTACATTGGTAAAGGCTTTGGCTGTGGTATTGCCTGCCAGAATTTATATCTCACCTGCCCTGCAGGGACCATCTGCTTATTTACAGCACATCTCCCTTCACCTGTTGACATCGACACACGCATGCCAGAGCTAAGAGAAAGCTTGATGAGGACCTGGGGTGTTCCCGTGGTGCTCCACCCTTCATTAGCCAGGTAGGCTGGCATGTGGTTGAAACCAGGGAGTTGTGGGTACGTATTCCAAAGTCCCTTGGGGGGTCTTCACAATGAATGAAACTCCATGGCAAGCAAAAACAATAGCCCTAGTTTGATTCTAACATTTACATGTATATCAGCACCATTCTATCCCAGCTTTTTGTATCCATGGAAACCATTTATGATCACACACACATACACAAAGGATATTGGCCAGATTGCAAAAGGAAAGGTGCCAATAGAAACTAGTTTCCCAATGAATTTCAGATAGAGGGAAAGATAGGAACTGCACCCAGGCTTAGTTCTGATGACATGGCCAGCAGGGTGACCCTTCCAAGTAGGCCTGAAACTTTGTATGTAGCAAAGGATGACCTTAACTCCTGACCCTCCTGCCTCCATCTTCCTAGGACTGGTATTACAGGTGCACACCATCATGCCTGGCTGTCCCGTTGTTTCTCATCATTCTTTTTGATATTTATTTATCAGATAGAGAGAGGAAGGGAGGGAGAATGGGCACACCAGAGCCTCTAGCCACTGCAAACAAACTCCAGATATATGCACCACCTTGTGCATCTGGCTTATGTGGGTCCTAAGGAATCGAACCTGGATTTTTAGACTTTGCCAGCAAGTGCCTTGACCACTAAGCCATCTCTCCAGCCCCTTCATCATTTTCACAATGGCAAGAAAGCCTGATACACACACAACACACACACACACACACACACACATTCTGTCTCTCCCCTTGCAAGTAAATAAAATAAAATATTTCTAATTAGTTCATTTGGGCTGGGGAGATGACGCATTGATTTAAAGTTCTTGCTTGCAAAGCCTGATGGCCTGAGTATAATTCCCCAGTACCCACATAGAGCCAGATGCACAGAGTTGTGGCACATGCATCTACAGTTCATTTGCAAGAAGCCCTGCTCTCTAGCACTCTCTGTCTCTCTCTTCCTTTTCCCTCTCTCTGCTCATGAATAAGTAAAAAAATATTTTAATTAATTATTCATTTGTGTGTGTATGGGTGCACAAGGGTTTCTTGGCACTTCTAAAGAAAGCTCTGAGCTGGGCATGGTGGCACATGCCTTTAATCCCAGCACTCGGGAGGCAGAGGTAGGAGGATCACTGTGAGTTTAAGGCCACCCTGAGACTACATAGTGAATTCCAGGTCAGCCTGGGCTAAAGTAAGATCCCACCTTGAAAAACCAAAAGAAGAAGAGAGGAGGAAGAAGCTCTAAAAAGAAAAAAGAAAAGCAAAGAAGGCTCTAGGGACCAGAGAGATGGCTTAGTGGTTAAAGGTGCTTGCTTGTAAAGCCTGATGGCCTGGGTTTGATCTCCCAGTACCCACTTAAAGCCAGATGCACAATGTGGTGCATATGTCTAGAGTTCATCCGCAGGGGTAAGAAGCCCTAGTGCACTCTCTCTTGCTCGCTCACTCTCTCTCTCTCCCCTTTCTATTTCCGCCTCTCTCCTTGCAAATAAATAAAAATTTTTAAAAATAATGCTTATTGGTTGGCTGGGGAATTGAACCAGGTTGACAGGATTTGCAAGCAATTACCTTTAACTGTTGCGCCATCTTCCCAGACCCCTGACTTTCTCTTACAAAAACACTTATAACCAGGCACAGTGGCACACACCTTTAATCCCAGCACTTGGGAGGCAGAGGTAGGAGGATCACCATGAGTTTGAGACCATCCTGAGACTCCATAGTGAATTCCAGGTCAGCCTGGGCTAGAGTGAAATCCTACCTCAAAAAAAAAAAAAAAAAAAAAAAAAAAAAACCACTTGTCATTGGATTTAGAGTCCCTCATCCACCCTAAATTCAGGGTAATCTCATCTAGAGTTCCTGAATTGTATCTTCAAAAACCTTCCCCCTTGCTGGGTGTGGTAGCTCACATCCTTAATCCTAGTACTTGGGAGGCTGAGGTATAAGAATTGGAAAGAGTTTGAAGACATTCTGGCCTACAGAGTGAGTTTCAGGGGCTGGAGGAAAAGCTCACTAAATAAAAGCACTTGCCATGCAAGCCTGAGTACCTGAGTGTGGATTCCTAGGCCCCATGTAAAAGCTGGAAGCCATGGCGGATGTCTGTAATCCCAGCCTACAGGGGGAAAGGTGGAGAATGTTCAGAAAGCTTTCAGACCAGGGATGGAGAGATGACTCAGTGATTAAGGCACTTGTCTGCCAAGCCCAATGACCCGAGTTTGATTCCCCAGCACCCATGCCAGATGCACAGGGTGGTGCATACATCTGGAGCTCATTTGTGTGTGGTTAGAGGTTCTGGTGCACCCATTCTCCCTGCCTTTAATCCCAGCCCTCGGGAGGCAGAGGTAGGAGGACTGTCATGAGTTTGAGGCCACCCTGAGACTACATAGTGAATTTCCAGTTCAGCCTGAGCTAAAGCAAGACCCTACCTCAAAAAAGAAACAAAGAAAGCTTACAGACCAACTAGCCTGGCAAATACAGTGATAAACAGCCATGGGACCAATGAGAATGGGAGATCCTGCCTCAGAGGAG
Organism: Dipus sagitta; assembly: GCA_036346955.1. Taxonomy (NCBI): domain Eukaryota; kingdom Metazoa; phylum Chordata; class Mammalia; order Rodentia; family Dipodidae; genus Dipus; species Dipus sagitta. Next base: position 131,797,238 of record CM070773.1, read on the forward strand.
ATGGAAGGGGAGGCCCAACACTTGAAAGTTGTCCTCTCACCTCTAAATGTGCTCAGTACATGTGCATGCCACACACATGAAGTCACATACACACACACACACACTAAAGAAAAACCTTTCCTCAAATCATTCCCAGGTTCTGGACATGGACATATCTTTAGGTTGGCACCATTCAATCTACCACATATACTTAACAGGAAACTGCCTGGCAGCTGCATTGATGCCCATTCTGAGCACTGAACAGAAGACCCTTTGGGCCTTGGACTTTGGCCAATTTTAGAGGAATGGAAGGACCAATATTCTAAGACCCTGACATGGCAGGAAATCTGGGGCGTTGCCATGGTGATTCCAAACCTTGAAACCCTTGTCCTTTTGTTTGCAAGGAACTGGAAACTCACACCTCATGTGAAAACCATGACTCCAGCAGGTGGGCTAATCCTGGAGGCAGGCCTGGAAGAACACCCTTGGCCTTCCTCAAGAAATGCACCTTTGATGTGTTTGGGTTTTTGTTGTTGTTGTTTTTCTCAAATGACCACTGCCGTTGGCTTAGCAACTAGATTACACTTCCAATACCATCAGACACATTTGGAGCGGGGAGGACGGAAGAGTTAGAAAGGGGACAGAAATGCTCTCCCACTTACCAGCCTTCTCCACTTCAATTCAGAAGAGATTTGAGAGCACGGCACACCACTGAGGTGCTGGCAGTAACAGGGACTGCGAAGGAGAAGGCTATGCGAGAGGCTTGTCATGATTAATGTGATGCGGCTAGGCCCCTATCTACTACAGGGGGGGCTGGCAGAAGGAGCGGGCAGCAGGCAAGAGCCTGTTTCTCCAAGAAGCTGAACAATCTTGGAGAAACCCACCCTTTGGTAGCCCTTCCTGGGGTTCTCATGTGAGGGAGCAGGTGAATGCGAAGGCCTGAGAGGGCTCATCAGCTTGGCAGCCTGGACAGGATTTTGGCTGAGGGCTCTGATGGTAATTTCCTTCTCTGTGAAATAAAGACGGGGACGACATGTCTCTCATTCATGCATCTATCATCGCCTTCAAGACTCAACATCTTGACTCCAGGAGCGTGCTGAGGCCTTGTGTAGCATGCTGTGGCCTGGAAACATGATGACTTTGCATTTGTGGCACTGAGCCCCTGAGAACCTACCAGGAAGGAGGACGTGGAGGAAAACCCTCTCCATAGTGACTGTTTCACAGCAAAGGCACTTTTAGCTCCTGTAATCCTACAGAGCCTATAATGCCATGTAGGTCCATAATACCTATAGATCCCTATGTAGGCCCCATGAGACTGGGTTTGGCTTAATACAAGAAATCGGGACCCAAGAAAGCAATGCTGAGGAGGGTTAACATTCTGTTATGCCTGTGGAAGGAGGTCAGGCATTTTTTTCAAATACTGGGACTATGACATACATGTCCACAAAGTCTACAAACAGAGCCATCTCTGGACAAGCCACTGAGGCAGGTGCCATTTCCCAAAAACCTTTCTCCCTCTCTTCCTTAAACCTCCAAGTGCAGTTTTCTTTGCCTACTTCTGCTCTTTGGGACCACAAGTCTGCCCTCTGCTGGTGAAGGGACACTTGAATAGTATGACACTTGGGAAGGGGACCTTTGTTGTGGCCTACTCACCTTCTTTCCCCCAAATAGTAACACAATAGTCTTATCTTCTAATTAATAGAGATTTTACTTAGTAGTCGGAGCCATTGAGTCAGGCCATATAACATCCCCTGCCTTTGAGGGTCTAGACAACATCTCCCCACACTACATACCTCAGCAAATTCTAACATAAAGCCAGCATTATCATACACAGTTAAGCATTCTCTGAAAGATCACCATGTAAATTAATCCAAAAGAGAATAAATAGGGCTGAAGAGATGGCTCAGCATCTCTTAGTTCTTCTTACTCAAGCATGAGGGCCTGAGGGGGGCGGAGACTGGTGAGTTTGATTCCGCAGAACCCACGTAAATAGCTGGGCTTGACCAAACACATCTATAACCCTAGTCCTGTGGGAATCAGGAACTGGAGAAGCACTGGAGCACATAAAGCCATCAAAGCTCTGGAATCATTGAAGAGACTCTCTCTCAAGGAAACAAGTGGATGAATGATGTATGGGAACATCCAATGTTCTCCTCTGACCTCCATGTGCACACATGGGATACCACATCTGCACACACACACACCATACACCATATTATACCTAATATATACATACCATATATCTAACACACATACCTATATTATACCTAATACACAACACCATATTATACCTAATACACGGAAACACATATCATATTATACCTAGTACATACACATACACACCATATTATACCTAATACACATACACACACAATACACACACATTATATTATACCTAATACACACACACCATATCATACCTAATACGCACACATACCATATTATACCTAATACACACACACAAGAAAAAAGAAAAGAGCATAAATAAATAATTGTAAAGTTAGTAAAGAAAAGAAAAAACCCAAATCTGAATCCCAACTTCTCTATTCACTAGCTTAGTGAGCCCAAGCAAGGACTTAACTTCTCCAACCCTAGCTTGCTTAAATGTAAAATGAGACTGTGCAAACATTCTTTAAAGGGTAGTTTCAAGATTTTTCTTTTTCAGGGCTGATGATGTAACTCAGTGGTAGAGTGCCTTCTTCACATGCATGAAGCCCTGGGTTCCATCCCCAGCACTGAAAACAGAAAAAAAAAAAATTGATGTTTCAATTCATTTCATTTTAGAAGCTAGAAAATGTTGCTTTGGGCTAGGCAGATGACTTGGTGGATAAAGCACTTGCCATGCAACTCATGAGTAAGTGAGTTTGGTCCCAGAGCCCATGAAAAACCAGATGCTATGGTGCTGGGGTCTGTAATCCCAGCATGCCTAGGGCAAGAAGGAGGTGGAGATAAGAGAATCCCTAGAAATTCACAGGCCAACTAGCCTGGTGGGTTTGCAATGGTGAACAATAAGAGACCCTGCCTCAAACAAGATGAAGGGCAAGGACTTGTAACCAAAGTTATCCCCTGATCTCCATACATGCACTATGGCACATGCACACCCACACTCACACATGAATATGCACACACACACACACACACACACACACACACACACACGGTAGTTTGAATGTAAAATGTCCCCTACAGCCTCATGTGTTTTTGATTAAGCTTCATACTAAGCCCCCAGCAGGTGGAACCTTTAGGAGGAGGAGCCTTACTGGAGGAGGTGTGTCGATGGAAACGGACCTTGAGGTCCAGCCCCACTGAGCTTTCTTAGCTGGTTCACTCTCTCTACTTCCTGATGATATGACAACATATGACCTTTGCCTGTCCTTTCCCCACCATGATGATGATGTGTCCCCTTGAAACTATAAGCTGGGAACAAACCCTTTTCTCCCATAAGCTGCTTCTGGTCAGGTGTTTTGTCCCAGCAAGAAGGTAACTGCTACACCATCTTAACCTATTAGGGGGTTTTGTTGTTGTTTTGGTTTGATTTTGGGGTTTTGTTTGTTGGGATTTTTTTGGCGGGAGGGGGGATTCAAGGTAGGGTTTCACTCTATCCCAGGCTGACCTGGAATTCACTATGTAGTCTCAGGGTGGCCTCGAATTTATGGTGATCCTCCTACCTCTGCCCTGAGTGCTGGGATTAAAGGCATGTGCCACCATGCATGGCTTGTTTTGTTTTTGAAGGCAAGGGTCTCACTATGTAGCCCAGTCTAGCCTCAACTCACAATCCTCCTGCCTTAGCCTGAGTGCTAGAATTACACCATAGCCAGTTTATGTGGTGTTAGAGATTGAACTCAGTGCTTCTTGCACTATAGGCAGACACTCTACCAACTAAACTACCTCTGCAGCCAGAGCCATACCCATTTGAGTGGTAATTGTTTTGTTTAGGTTTCTTCAAGGAAAGATCTCATGCTAGCCCAGGCTGACCTGGAACTCACTCTGTAGCCTTAAGCTAGCTTCAAACTCTCTGCTACCTCAGCCTTCCAAGTGCTGGGATTCAAGGTGTGCACTACCACACCCAGCTCAAGAGACAACTCTCGCCGCCTCCCCTGCTCCCCCCGCCCCACCCAAGCAGGGTCTTACTCTAGCCCATACTGACTTGGAACTCACTCTGTAGCCACAGGCTGACTTCCAACTCACTGCAATCCTTCAACCTCAGCCTGCTCAGTGCTGGGATTAAAAGCATTGACCACCACACCTGGTTTTATCTTAAGCATCTTTAGTATACAGTTCAGTAGCATTAAATACACCGTGCTATTGTGCAACAACATCTGTAATTTTTTTATTTATTTGTTTACTTATTTATTTATTTTGCTGTTTTTCAAGGTAGGGTCTCACTGTAGCCCAGGCTGACCTGGAATTCACTCTGTAGTCCCAGGCTGGCCTTGAACTCACAGCAATCCTCTACCTCTGCCTCCAGAGTGCTGGGATTATAGGCAGTACACCACCACACCTGGATACTGGAATTCTTTTTATAACATGGTAGGGGGGTGTGTGCGTGCTCACGCACATGTGCGCATGCTCCAGGGCCTCTTGCCACTACAAACGAACAATCAAATGCTTACACCATGTTCTGTGTCTGCTTTATGTAAGTACTGGGGAACCTGGGCCAGCAGTTTTGCCAGCAAGTGTCATTAATCACTGAGGCATCTCTATAGCCCCCAGAATTTTGTTTTGTTTTGTTTTTCAGTGTAGGGTCTCTCTCTAACCCAGGCTGACCTGGAATTTGCTACATAGTGAATTCCAGGTCAGCCTGGACTAGAGTGAAACCTCACCTCGGTGAGGGGGGCCGGTAGGGAAGGGGCAGGAATGGTGGCATGCACTTGTAATCCCAGCACTGGGGAGGCAGAGATAGGAGGATTTCCGGGGCTTGTTGTCCACCCAGGCTAGCCTAATTAGGCAAGATCTAGGCCAGTGAGAAACCCTGTTTGAAAATAATAGTAATAAATTTAAAAAGAAAAAAAAAAATCCCAGAGCTCCTTACCTGGCCTTCTCAGCAACCCCACCACTGAGCCTTACCAAAAGTTTATTAATATAAAGGCTCAACAGAAGGATTCTGCCTTCCTCATCCAGGTGTGATGGCGCACGCCTTTAGTCCCAGCACTGAGGAGGCTGGGGTAGGAGGATCACTGTCAGTTTGAGGCCAGCCTGGGCTATAAAGTGAGTTCCACGTCAGCCTGGGCTAGAGTCTACATTGAGGGGAAAAAAGGAAGATTTTGCCACGTAGATAACAGCCTAGCTAGATACCAGATGCTGTACCAAAACTGGTTATTTTGTAAAGTCTGGGTACTGAGGAGCTATGCCCAGCTTCTTCCTTCTCGTGGCTGTTACCTGCTGACAGGAGAAAATAGGACTCCCTTTGTGAAAACCAATTCACCCAAGAGGGGGGGGAAAAAGCACCCTACCAAGCTAACATCTGCAGGACCCACCAGGAGAGTTTCAAACAAACACGTGTTGAATAAATAACCATTTAAGGAACCCCAGAGCTTTGAGGAGATCTCCACCCAAAAAAGACCAAAATAATCACAAGGGGAAATTGTTTTCAGAAATAGAAACAATGAGGGAGTAGAATAAAACTTAAATATAACTTCAGAGGAATAGATAAAACATATAGCATCTGTTATGTCTGAATATATAATGTCCCCTATAGCCCATGATTTGAATGCTTGATCCCAGATGGTGGCACTATTTTCGGAAGGTCTGGAAACTGGATGATAGGGTCTGGTTGGAGGAAACAGGTTGTCGGGGATGGGTTCTTGAGATTATATGACCCCTGATTACTTCCTGTCTCACTCTCTGCTTCCTAGCCCATCACAATGTGAACTGAACTACTCCACCATGCCTTCTCCACCATGGTGGGCTCACCCCTCTGAAACTGTGAGCCAACATAAATCTTTCCTCCCATACATTGTCCACATCAAGTAATTTGATCACAGAGGTGGAAAAGTAACTAAAACAGTATCAGTGAAACTCTTAAAGAAAAATAAATCAAGCCAGGTGTGGTAGCACACACCTTTGATCTCAGCACTTGGGAGGCAAATGTAGGAGGATTGCTATGAGTTTGAGGCCAACCTTGAGATCACATAGTGAATCCAGGTCAGCGTGGGCTAGAGCAAGACCATACCTCGAAAAAAAAAAAAAGTCAGGGCTAGAGAGGTGGCTCAGAAATTAAGGCATTTGCTTGCAAAACCTAATAACCCAGGTTCAATTCCTCAGTATCCACATAAAGCCTGATGCACAAAGTGGCACATGCATCTGTTCATTTGCAGTGGCTAAAAGCCCTGGTACACCCATTATCTCTCTCTCTCTCCTTGGAAACAAATAAATTAAAAAAGAAAAGAAGAGAGCTGGAAAGATGGCTTAGTGGTTAAGGTGCTTGCCTGTGAAGCCTAAGGACCCATGTTTGACTCTCCAGATCCCACATAAACCAGACTCACAAGGTGACACAAGCATGCAAGGTCACACATGCACACAAGATGATGCGCACATCTGGAGTTCAATTGCAGTGACTGGAGGCCCTGGTGCACAATTTCCTCTCTCTCTCTCGCTCGCTCTCTTACTTAAAAAAGGCCAATCTGTTGGGCTTGCCTCAAAATAAGAAGAAGGAGAAGGAAAAGAAAGGGCTGGAGAGACGGCTTAGCAGTTAAGGCACTTGCCTGTTAAGCCTAAGGACCCAGGTTCAATTCCTCAGTACCCACATCAGCCAGATGCACTAAGTGGTGTATGTGTCTAGAGTTCATTTGCAGTGGCTAGAAGCCCTGGAATGTTCATTCTCCCTCCCTCCCTCCCTCCCTCCCTACCTACCTACCTGTCTACCTACCTATGTATCTCTCTCTCTCTCTCTCAAATAAATATAAAAATTAAAAATTAAAAATTAAAAAAAGAAAAGAGGGCTGGAGAGATGGCTTAGCAGTTAAGGTGCTTGCCTGTGAAGCCTCAGAACTCATGTTCGAATATCCAGGTTCCACACAGTGACACAAACATGCAATGTCGCACATGCACACAAGGGGGCACATGCGTCTGGAGTTCATTTGTAGTGGCTGAAGGCCCTGGTGCACCCATTCTCTGTGTGTCTTTGTCTCTCTCTCTCTCTCTCTCTCTCTCTCTCTCTCTCTCTCTCTCTCTCCCAAATAAATTTTTAAAAAAGGAAAATCAGAGGACAGGAAGGGGTATGAGAAAAATTTTAAGTATATAGATTTTTTAAAGGATTAGAAGATATAATTGACATTTCTAACAAAAGGCTAGGAAGATAAGTAAGCTAAAAGAACAGAAACAGCAATTTAGTCCAGGAGTTTCAATAACACAATAAAGAAAGTTTAAGAAGCAAATATATTTTTGCAGAAGTCGTAGATACAAGTCTCCTAGTTAAAAGAGCATGCTAGGGCTGAAGCAATGACTTAGTGATTAAGGTGCTTGCATGTGAAACCTAAGGACCCGGGTTCAATTCCTCAGCACCCACACAAACCAGATGTATAAGGATACTCATGTGTCTGGAGTTTGTTTACAGTGGCTAGAGGCCCTGGCACACCCATTCTCTCTACCTCTTCCCCCCCCACCGCCCCAATAATAAATTTAAAAAAGAAAAGAAGAGCATGCTAAAGTTGGGTGTGGTGGAACTTGGGAGGTGGAGGCAGGAGAATCAAAAATTCAAAGACAGGCAGGAAATATTGTTCAACAGTCAATGCACTTGCCTACAAAACCTAAGGACTCAGGTTTGATTCCCCAGTGTCCATGTAAAGCCAGATGAACAGTAGTGCATGCATCTGGAGGTTGTTTGCAGCAGCTAGAGGCTCTGGTGTGCCCATTCTCGCTCACTCTCTCACTCTCTCTCTCTCTCTCTCTCTCTCTCCTATCTTTATCTCTCTGCTTGCAAATAAATAAATAATATTTGTTAATAAAAAACATTCAAGGGCTGGAGAGATGGCTTAGCGGTTAAGGGCTTGCCTGTGAAGTCTAAGGACCCCGATTCAAGGCTCGATTCCCCAGGACCCACGTTAGCCAGATGCACAAGGGCACATGTGTCTGGAGTTCGTTTGCAGTGGCTGGAGGCCCTGGCGTGCCCATTCCCTCACACTTTCTACCTCTTCCTCTCTCTGTCTGTCGCTCTCAAATAAATACGTAAATAATTTAAAAAAATTCAAAGTCAGCTGGGCATAGTGGTGGTGGACATCTTTAATCCCAGCACCCAAGTGGCAGAGGTAGGAGGATGGCTGTGAGTTTGAGGCCAGCCTGAAACTACATAGTGAATTCCAGGTCAGTCTGGGCTAGAGTGAAACTCTACCTTGAAAGTCAACAACAATTTTAAAACAAAAGAATTCAAAGACATCTTCAGTTACTTAGTGAATTTGAGGCCAGCCTGACTACATGAGACTCTGTGGTAGCTTGAATCAGATGTCACCCAAAGCCTCATGTGTTTTGAATACTTGATCTCCAGCTGATGACAATCTGAGAGGTGGCATTTTACTGGAGGAGGTATGTTGCTAGGGGTGGGCTTTGTGTTGTTTTAGCCCAGCTCCCCCTTGCAAGAAGAGCTAGCTCACTCTTGCCACTCCCTCCTACCTCTGTCTCCCAAGTGCTGGGATTAAAGGTGTGTACCACCATCCGGGTGCACACGCCTTTAATCCCAGCACTCTGGAAGCAGAGGTAGGAGGATTGCCATGAGTTCAAGGCCATCCTGAGACTCCATAGTGAATTCCAGGTCAGCCTGGGTTAGAGTGAGACCCTACCTTGGAAAACCAGAAAAAAAAAAGGTATGTACCACCAAGCCCAGCCATACCCATATATTAATGCTACTCTCATTTTGGTTACAGAAGCTTCTCTTTTCGGATGGTGGTGACCACTGGGATGATCAAAAGGCACCATAGTGCTGAGAAGTGACAGATAAATGTGCAGCACTGAGACATCTCTATCACACCTTCCAAGGCTCAAGGTCCATTGCAGAAGAGGTGGCAGGAAGAATGTAAGAGCCGAAGGAAGGGTAGTGATAGAGTTAGGAATATTCATAATGAAGTAGGCTGTATGGTTGGGTTCCATATATGAAATTCCAAAATATGTACATTAATTAAGAATGGTAGTAGATCAGTACTTACCTGGAACTGGGGGTGATGAGAGAGATAGGTTATAAAGAAGCATGAAGAAATTTCAGTGGTGATGGGAGTGCTCACTGTTTTAACTATAGTAATGCATCCATGGATGTGTACATATACCTAAACTAATGAAATTATTCACTGTAAAGATATGCTTTTTTCACCTTAATTATACCTCAATAAAGCATTTTTTAAAATGGGCTGGAGGGCTGGAAAAATTGCTTAGTGGTTAAGGCACTTACCTGCAAAACCAAAGGACCCAGGTTCGATTCCCCAAAACCCATGAAAGCCAGATGCACAAGGGGGCACATGCATCTGGAGTTCGTTTGCAGCAGTTGGAGGCCCTGGCATGCCCATTCTCTCTCTCTCTTTCTCTTTCCCTGCCTATTTCTCTCTCTCAAATAAATAAAGAAAAATAAAATATTAAAATAAATAAATAAGGGCTGGAGAGATGGCTTAGCGGTGAAGGCACTTGCCTGCAAAGCCAAAGGAGCTCGGTTTGATTCCCCATGACCCATATAAGCCAGATGCATAAAGTGGCATATGCGTCTGGAGTTCATTTGCAGTGCCTGGAGGCCATTCTCTCTCTCTCTCCCCATGTCTTTCTCCCTCTCAAATAAATAAATAAAAATATTATTAAATAAATAAATAAAAATGGGCTGGAAAGATGGCTTAGTGGTTAAGGTGCTTGCCTGTGAAGCCTAAGGACCCAGGTTCAATCCCTCAGTACCCACATAAACAAGATGCACAAGGTGGCACATGCATCTGGAGTTCATTTGCAATAGCTGGAGGCCCTAGTGCAACCATTTTATCTCTCTCTCTCTCTCTCTCTCTCTCTCTTCCCCTCTCTCTGCCTCACCCTCAAATAAATAAATAAATAAAATATTTAAAAATAGGAAAATAAGAGAACTGGTGAGAACAAGATTTGTCAGAGGGGACAATTCACAAAGAAGTCACAGAGGAGGCTGCAGAGGTGGTTCAGCAGTTAAACGCACTTGCTTGCAAATCCTATCAGCCCAGGTTCAATTCCCCAGTACCCACGTAAAGCCAAATGCACAAAATATGTCTGGAGTTTGTTTAGTGGTAAGAGGCCCTGAAGCACCCATACTCTCTCACTTTCTCCCTCCCCCTCACCTGTCTCTCATGCTTGTAAATAAATAAAAAATTTTAAGCTTTTTAAAAGATGCAGCAGATTTTAAAAGGAGAATGGCTGGGGAGATGGCTCTTCCAAAGCCTTCTAGCCCTGGTTCAATTCCTCAGCACCAATGTAAAGCCAGATGCAATGCGGCACATGTATCTGTGATCCCTGTGCTCCTATAACAATGGGAGGTGGAGCCACACGAATCTGAAGCTTGCAGGCAGCTAGTCTGACTTTTGTTTGAGTCTAACAGTTCATTTGCAGTAGCAAGAGACCTCTCTAAAAAAAGGCGGAGCAAAAATAGCTCTAAGTTGTCCTCTGACCTTCAGACATGTACTGTGGCATGCATGCACATATACACACATAAATAAATACATACATATATATTTGTCAAAAATAGGAAAGCAAGAGAACTGTTGTAGGGCAAGATTGGGTCAGAGGGGGCTATTCACAAAGAAGCCATTAAGACTCAAAGAGGAAGAGGAGGAAGAACCAAAAAAGGGAAGAGGAGGAGGGAAAGGGAGAAAGAGTATGGAAGGGGAGAGGAGGCAAAAGAGAAAATAACAGGCTTCTGAAGTGTGCTATGTTGGATTGGGATCCCAGACAAAGTAAAGATAATCATTTTACAACAGTCATCACAGAAACCTGAGGGAATATAATTACATTTCAAGATTTTGGAAAACAAACTAACGGCCAAAGTAAATTTCTTAACCTTTTAACTTAATATTCTTTACTAATAGAGATGTTCAGGTAAGCAAATTTTGAGAAAGTTCTCCAAGAAGTAAGTCCGCCCGCCCACACCACAACACAAAGAAATTCCACAGGAATTTTTAGGCCAAAGATCAATCAGAAATCCAGTACAGGATAAAGAATGAAGGTGCCTGGGAAGTATTTTGGAATCAAAGATCCATGAAGGGCTGGAATGATGGCTTAGTAGTTAAGGCCTTTGCCTGCAAAGCCAAAGGACCCAAGTTCAATTCCTGAGTACCCATGTAAAGACAGGTGCACAAGGTGGCGCATGCGTCTGGAGTTTGTTTGCAGTGGCTGGAGGCCCTGGCGCACCCATTCTCTCTCCCTGTCTGCCTCTTTCTCTCTCTGCCTGTCTGTTGCTCTCAAATAAATAAATAAAAGTAAACAAAAAAAGAAGTCATAAGGGCAGAAGAGATTGCTCAGTGGTTAAAGATTGTAGGCACTTGCTTGCAAAGCCTGCTGGCCCAGAGTTCAATTCCTTAGTAGCCACATAAAACCAGATGCAAAGAAGATGTATCTAGGGCCCCCAAACATGTCTGGGACAATTTGTGTGTGGGTGCACACACACAGGTGTGTGTTTGGAAGGCAAAGGACAACCTTGGGTGTCCTTCCTCTCAGGTGCTGTCCATCTTATTGAGACAGGGTCTCTCATTGGCCTGGAACTCACTAAGTAGGCTACACTGGCTGGACAGCAAGCCAAGGGTCCTCTTGTCTCCACCTCCCAAGCACTGGGATTACAAGTGTATACCACCACATCTAGTTTTTTCTCATGGGTTTTGGGGGGATAAAACTTGGGTCCTCATGCTTGCAAGGCAAGCACTTTACAATAAGCCTTCTCCCCAGCCCAGCTCCACCTCTTAAAGGTTCTACAACACCTTCCACTGGGGACCAACCTTCCAACACACGAACCCTTGGGGAACAACCCACATCCAAACCATAGAAACAGGTAGTCTGTATCTGACCACATTGCTCTTGTCCTCGTCCAAAGTCACCATCATTTCTTCCCTAAAACACTGCAATAACCTCTAACGGCCAGGGCATAGGGGGATGCTTCCATTCCTGGGGTCTACTCCAGTCTCCCTGGAGTGACCTGGTAGGGGGAAAATAAAACTAGACTATGTCACTTTCCAATTTAAAACCCACTAATGGCTCCGTTGTGATCAAAATAAAATTTAAATTCCTGGGCTGGAAAAATGGCTCAGTAGTTAAGCGTGTTTCCTGTGCAAGCTTGAGGGCCTGAAGGGGTCTGAGACCACCTGAATTAAATCTCCAGAACCCACATTAAAAATCTAGGCATACAGATACACAAGGGGGAGTTCTTTGCAGTGGCTGGAGGCCCTGGTGCACCCATTCTCTCTCTCCCTCTCTCTCTCTTTCTCTCTGTCTCTCTCGCTCTCAAATAAATAAATAAATAATTTTTTTAACTTTTTTAAAAGGCTAGGCATAAGGGCTAGAGAGATGGCTTAGCAGTTAAGGTGCTTGCCTGAGAAGCCTAAGGACCCAGGTTTGGCTCCCCAGAACCCACATAAGCCAGATGCACAAGGTGATACATGCACACAAGGTCGTGCATGCTCACAAGATGGTGCACACGTCTGGAGTTCGATTGCAGTGGCTAGATACCCTAGCGCACCAGTTCTCATTCTCTCTCTCTCTCTCATAAATAAATTTTAAAAATTAAAAAGCTAGGCATAGCCACCCATGTCTGTAACCCCAGTCCTGTAGGAGAGGATAGAATGGGGAATTGCTTGAGCTCATGAAAAAAAAAAAAAAAAAAAGAAGGCTGGCATAGAGGTGAAAAACTTTAATCCCAGCATGCAGGAGGCTGAGGTAGGAGGATCGCTGTAACAGGACAGCCTGGGCTAGAGTGAGACCCTATAATGAATAATTTTTTAAAAAAACTAACAAGCTCTGGTATCGGTAAGAGACTCCGATACAAACAAGAATGAGTGGAAGATGGGCTGGAGAGATGGCTCAGCAGTTAAAGGCACTTGCATGCAAAGCCTGATGGCCTAGGTTCTATTTCCCAGCACCCATGTAAAGCCAGACACATGAAGTGGCGCATGAATTTGGAATTCATTTGCAATAGCAGGAGACCCTGGTGTGTGTGTCTGTCTGTCCATCTGTCTGTCTTTCTGTCTTTCCCTCTCTCTCCCTCTCTTTCTCTCTCTCTCTCTCAAATAAATAAATAAAAATCGTTTTTAAAAGACTGGTGGAAAGCCAGGCATGGTGGTGCATGTCTTTAATCCCAACACTCAGGAGGCAGAGGTAGGAGGATTGCTATGAGTTCATTGCCACCCTGAGACTTCATAGTGAATTCCAGATCAGCCTGGGCTAGAGAAACACCCAACCTTGAGAGGGGGAGGAAAAAAAAACTGCGTGGAAGAGTGATGAAGCCCAATACTCCAGCCAATGCAGGTGAGTACACCCTGCCACAGGCAAGCACATAGAGCCACAAAGGGTACATACATATATATATATATATACACCACACACACAAGCAAAATTATTTGAGTTCTGGTCAAACATTTAGGTTCCTCCATGACTCACCCTAGTTCACCTCTCAGAAGCTTTTCCCGCTACGTTCCTCCACCTTCCTCTTCAGGACTCACAGGGATCTCTGACTATCTGGTAAGCACACCAACTCCCCTCTCTCTCGGAACCTCTGCACTGGAAGGTTCTTCCCCCAGGTCTTGAAAAGCCAGCAATGCAAAGTTCCATCTGCAGATACGCTTTCCCCAACCAACCAACACAAGGTTCACTTCCCCATTTTGTCTTTTTTTTTTTAAATATTTATTTGAGAGAGAGAAAAAGAAAAAAGGAGAGGGAGAAAGAGAGAATAGGTGCACCAGGGCTTGGAGGATCTCAGGATGGCCTGGAATTTATGGTGATTCTTCTACCTCTGGCTCCCCAGTGCTGGGATTAAAGGCGTGTGTCACCACGCCCAGCTCCAGCCCTCATCTTGTGTTTTACTTACAGCACTTACTGCCATAAATTATCTTGTGTATTCACTTGTTTCTTGTCTGTGTGTATGACAACACACACACACACACACACACACACACACACGATATTAATTCTAAAAGCACAGAATGCAATAGTGGCACGTCTGTCATGGTGGAAACCAACTGCCCTCTAATTGGACTGGAGGCCCGCTCCATGGAAGGGAATACATCCGTACTACTGAAAATGTAAAACAGGGGTAGTCATGAGCCCTAGGGGATGTAACGTCTGCTGCTGTCTGGCTATTTTTTGCATTGCTGGCTTTTTTTTTTTTTTTTTTTTTTTTTTTTTGGTTTTTCGAGGTAGGGTCTCACTCTAGCCCAGGCTGACCTGGAATTCACTATGGAGTCTCAGGGTGGCCTCGAACTCATGGTGATCCTCCTACCTCTGCCTCCCGAGTGCTGGGATTAAAGATGTGCGCCACCACGCCCAGCTGGCTTTTTTTTTATTCTTATCAAACTGCCCAGTAAGCACTTCTCTTAATATTCATACCCTTATATTAATGCTACTCTCACTTTTGGTAGAGAACCTTCTCTTTTCAGATGGCAGTGACCTTGGAACGATTCAGAAGGCATCACAGTGCTAGAAAGAAGTGACCGGAGTGCTCAGCACTGCAATATCTCTATCACACCTTCCAAGGCCCAGGGTCTAATGCGGAAGAAGTAGCGGAAAGAATGTAAGAGCCAAAGGAAGGGTAGGACTCCTTACAACGTGCTCCCCCAGACACAAAATGGACTGAATATCCATGACCTCACAGTGCCTGACACTACCTACACAAGACCATCAGAATAGGAGGAAAAGATGATGACATCAAAATAAGAGACTGATTGAGAGGGGGAGGGGATATGATAGAGAATGGAGTTTCAAAGGGGAAAGTGGGGGGAGGGAGGGCATTACCATGGGACATTGTTTACAATTATGGAAGTTGTTAATAAAAATAAATAAATAAAAGCACAGAAGCCAATTCCCTCTGTGACTTGCTGAACCTCCAGTATACATCCTGGGACTCTACTTCACACTTGAAGATAAGTGGGACAGACATAGTAGGAGAAGGAGACATTATAGGACATTCAAAACAGGTAACCAGGAAAGGATTGTCAAGTAACACTAGGCCCAGCAGAAGTTGGCAGCATGAATTTCCTACTTGCAAGACTCTCCAGCTACTCCTGTCAGCCTGGGGAGAGTGAGAAAAGTTGATGACAGAAACACGCCAAGCTGGGAATGCTGGTGACTGGCAGAGCCCCAGGCCAAGCAAGCTACCACCTCTGAAGCCACCACTGGAGGTCCATACTGGAAAGGGATCCAGCTGGGTCCCGCTAATGGAGCCAATGGATGAGACAGGAATCTTATAGGGCCCAAGAGAGATCCAGTCCCTAGAAATGAAGGATGGATGATATTGCTGATAAACAATTTTGCTGAGATCCAAAGGCAGAAGCTCTAAATCAGAGCTTTGGTAAATGCAGGCTTTGTAAGACTAGTGAGTCCGGATGTGTATCCCCGTGTTAATGTAGTGTCTCCGCTGCCACCCAAGGCCACCTCTGGGCTCAGACTCTCAACCAGTGTGACTCAGCCTCTCCGGGCCGCTGTCTCCACAGAGACAGGTGCAGCGCTTCCTCTGGGTGACCTGCTACAATTATCATTGTGGCTGAAGATGTCAGTGACAAGTTGGTGATTGCTTGGGGAGCAGATAACATCAGGAAAATTTAATTCTCGTGTGCCTGCAAATTCTCCCTCCTCTCCTGTAGCTCAGGATTTTCTTCTATCTCTTTGTTAACAGGGCTATCAGCGCTCATGAGGGACAGAAAGAATGGGCTATGAATGGCAAGCAAGCACTAAATCCCAGTCAAGACTCGGCGACAGATGAATAATAAAAAGATTATAGGTAATTTCTCCTCCTGAATTATAGACAGGGGGTGTGGATTCAGCTGGCTGGAGATGGGGCTGCCCACACCTTCTCTTAGACTGTTGTTCTGGCCAGGGGGAGGAGGGGAAGATGGAAATGAAACAACAGGGTACCCAGTGTGTTAGTCAGCTTCCTGATACTGTAACAAACACCTGAGAGCCAGCCTCAGCTTACAAACAGGAAAGGTTATTTTGGCTCATAGTTTTGAAGGCTTCAGTCCATGACTGATTGACTCCGTTGCTTTGAGCCTAAGGTGACACATTACATGCAGATGCATGCAGTAGAGAAAGCCCATTGACCTGGAAATAAAGGAAGGGGGAGGAGACCAGGATCCCACAATCCCTTTTGAGAGTTATGTCTACAAAGACCTATGACTTCCCACCAGACTCCACCACTTTAAAAGTTTCCACTAGGGCTGGAGAGATGGCTTAGCAGTTAAGCGCTTGCCTGTGAAGCCTGAGGACCCCGGTTCAAGGCTTGATTCCGCAGGACCCACGTTAGGCAGATGCACAAGGGGGCGCACGCGTCTGGAGTTCATTTGCAGTGGCTGGAGGCCCTGGCGCGCCCATTCTTTCTCTGCCTCTTTCTCTGCCTGTCGCTCTCAAATAAATAAATAAAAATAAAAAACAAAAAAAAATTTTTAAAAAAGTTTCCACTGGCCAGGTGTGGTGTTGCACACCTTTAAGCCCACCCCTCAGGAGGAAGAGGTAGGATTACTGAGTTCAAGGCCAGCCTGGGCTACAGTGAGCCCCTACCTCAAAAAAAAAAAAAATCACTGTTTTCCAACAGTGTCACACTGGGAAACAAGTCTTTAACACATGCAGATGTGGGGATATTCCCAACCCAAAGCACAACACTCTGATGAATTTGAATTTCAGATAAATGATTACTGAGCATACATATATGCCCCCAAGTAATATTAGTACACCTAAGCTAAAAAATTACTTCTTACTTATCTGATATTAAAAGTTCTGGGGCTGGAGAGAAGGCTTAGTGGTTAAGGCATTTGACCGCAAAGCCAAAGGATCCCAGTTTGACTCTCCAGGACCCACATAAGCCAGATGCACAAGGGGGCGCATGTGGCTGGAGGCCCTGGCTTGTCCATTCTCTCTCTCTCTTTCTCAAGTAAATAAATAAAATATATATTTTTTAAAGTTCTTAGCCGGGCGTGGTGGTGCATGCCTTTAATCCCAGCATTCAGGAGGCAGAGGTAGGAGGATCGCCATGAGTTCGAGGCCACCCTGAGACTACATAGTGAATTCCAGGTCAGCCTGAGCTAGAGTGAAACCCTACCTCGAAAAAAAAAATGTTATGGGCTGAGGAGATAGCTCAGTGGTTAAAGGCACTTGCTTGTAAAGCCTAATGGTCCCAGCTCACATAAGCCAGATCTACAAAGTGGCCCATGTGCTTGGAGTTCATTTGCAGTAGCAAGAGGCCATGACATGTTCTCTCTCTCATAAATTAGTAAGAACAGTTTTAAATTTTTAATAAGGCATCTTGTGTTTCATCCGGCAAGCCTGCCTCCAATACATGCTAGAAGAGAGGGTCCCCAAACTATACTGATGCATCAAATCAAGGAACTCCCTGAGTTTCTACACAGAGTGACTAATTGGGGAGCCAAAATATTTTAGGGTTATTCTGAATATGAATGACAATGGAGAAAAATGTCCTTATATTTACTATTTTAAGATGATAGCCCAGGGCTGGAGAGATCGCTCAGTGGTTAAGATGCTTGCCTGCAAAGCCTAACAACCTGGGTTTGATTCCCCAGGGCCCACATAAGCCAAATGCACAAGGTGGTGCATGCATCTGGAGTTCATTTGCAATGGCTAGAGGCCCTAACGCACCCATTCTCTCTCTCTCTCTCTCTCTCTCACTCCCTCTCTTTCTCTCTCAAAATAAATAATTTAATTAAGTTTTTAAAAGGGTGGGGCTGGAGATGGTTCAGTACTTGCCACGCAAACATGAGGATGTGAGTTTGGATCCCCAGCACTCACATAAAATGCCAGGCATAATGGTATACACTAGTAACCATAGCACTGACTAGGCAAGCAGAGACAGAAGGACCCCTGGGACTTTCTAGCTAGCTAGTCTAGCTGAATCAGTCAGTCCCAGATTCCATGAAAGACGCTACCTCAAAAAACTAGAATGGGGGCTAGAGAGATTGCTTACTGGTTAAGGCACATGCCTACGAAGCCTAAGGACCCAGGTTCAGTTCTCCAGGTCCCACGTAAGCCAGATGCACATGATGGCACATGCATCTAGAGTTCATTTGCAGTGGCAAGAGGCCCTCTCTCTCTCCCTCTCTCTGTCTCTAACAAATAAATTAATAAAAATAAAAATCTTAAATGTATTCTTTGAAAAAATAAAATAAAATAAAATAGGGCTGGAGAAATGGCTTAGCAGTTAAGACACTTGCCTGCAAAGCCAAAGTACCCAGGTTCAATTCCCTAGGACCCACATAAGCCAAATGCACAAGGTGGTGCATGCATCTGCAGTTGGTTTGCAGTGGCTAGAGGCCCTGGTATGCCAATTCTCTATCTGCCCCTCTCTCTCTCTCTCTCTCTCTCTCTCTCTGCTTCTTTCTCTCTCTCAAATAAATAAAAAAGTAAAAATAACCAGGTGTGGTGGCACACGCCTTTAATCCCAGTGCTTGGGAAGCAGAGGTAGGAGGATGGCCATGAGGCTACCAAGTGAATTCCAGGTCAGCCTGGGCTAGAGCGAGACCCTACCTTGAAAAAAAAAAAGAGAGAGAGAGAGAGAGATTTCAGCTAGGTGTGGTGGTGCACACCTTTAATCCCAGAATTTGAGAGACAAAAGTAGGATTGCTGTGAGTTCAAGGCCACCCTGAGACTACATAGTGAATTCCAGGTCAGCCTGGACTAGAGTGAAACCCTACCTCAAGAAACAAACAAACAAACAAAAATCCCAGCACTCAGAAGGCAGAGGTAGAAGAAGGATCTCTGTGAGTTCAAGGGCACCTTTAGACTACATAGTGAATTCCAGGTCAGCCTGGACTAGAGCAAAACCCTACCTAAAAAAAAAAAAAAAGAGAGAGAGAGAGAGAGTTTTTTTTTGTTTTTTTTTTTTTTTTTTTTTTTTTTTTGCCTGAGGTAGGGTCTCGCTGTAGCTCAGGCTGACCTGGAATTCACTATGTAATCTCAGGGTGGCCTTGAACTCCCAAGTGCTGGGATTAAAGGTGTGCACCACCATGCCTGGTGAGAGAGAGATTTTGCCGGGCATGGTGGTGTATGTCTTTCATTCCAGCACTTGGAAGGCAGAGGTAGGAGGATCATAGTGAGTTCAAGGCCACCCTGAGACTACAGAGCGGAAAAAAAAAACCGAGAGCCTGGGCTAGAGTGAGACCCTACCTCAAAAAAACAGAGAGAGAGATTGCAATAACAGTTGTAATTATGTGTGTGTGTGTGTGTATGTGTGTGTGTGTGTATATATGCACACTCATAATACCTTTTATAAATATATTGGGTTTTTTCTTCACCCCTAAATTTACAGGTTGCTTTGTGGCTTTATCAAGTGCAAGAAAACACAAGTTCAAGGTCCTTAGTGAAGGTGGCCTTTTGTCAGCTGCTCTGGCTTGAGTAGTGTGTTAGATGTGTGTTTTTAACTTATAAATTTGTACAGCCCTTGGTTTCCATTACTTTGCCCATCACAGATCAGGGGTTTTGGAGGGGAGAAACAAAACAGCCAATCTCTGAAATAAATACATTCCTCAGGCCTGTGGTATATTGAAGTAAGCCCTCCATTTATCACAACCACTTTCCAAGGAACCATAATACAAAATATTGTAGGCCCGAGAGAGGACAGATAGAGAGCGTCTCTGAGTCATTATTTATTTTGTCTGAATGGTGATAAAAACCAGGTCATTCTCAATCATAGAAACATAGACCTGGGTGTAATGAAACATATGTTATGTGCCATTTATGTAACTTCCAGAAGCTATGTTTTCCAAAGCAGAGGAGGAACAGCAAAGAACTCCTCTTAACAAGTGAGCATTACAGCCCAATGAATGTCTACAAACCTAAGGGAAAAAATGTTGCTAGGCTGTAGCATCCTCCCCACCCCCTGCCACCTCTAAGAAATTCTCAAAGACCAGCAAATGTCAGCACGTAGTTTAGAACTAATCACAGCTCTGCAAAAGGAAAGAAAAGCCGATAAAAACTGCTGGAAGAACTGATGGACCATGAGTGACTGTGGATGCTTTTGTGGGAAAGCCTCACCTAGCTAAAGAAATAGCTCTTCATTTACAGCCTGGCCTGACAGCCTGCTGCAGACCCACGACTGACTCCCCAGTTCTGAACAACTGGTCTTGGCACACCTAGGTGCCTCGTGCAGTAAGATCC
The DNA here is from genome assembly GCA_036346955.1 of Dipus sagitta. NCBI lineage: Eukaryota > Metazoa > Chordata > Mammalia > Rodentia > Dipodidae > Dipus > Dipus sagitta. The sequence continues at coordinate 131,817,503 of CM070773.1, forward strand.
TAAGGGGACTGGGCAGCTCAGAAAGGACGCTACACATACCCAGATGGTGCACATCTGGTCAAAAATTAGGAAGAGAAAGAAATCAACCTCTCAAATCCATGGACAGGTGTTGGGGCTTCCCAGGAGACCAACTTATGAAGGGCAACTCTGATGGCTGTGAACTGATGGTGGGAACAACACAGGTTCTTGAGCAACCATAAAGAACTGCTACAGGTCAGTGTGAACCCACAGGCGGAAGGAGCATGAGCTGCTGCCCACTTTCTCTTTATAACAAAGACACTTCAATTATTTAGATTATTGTAACCAAGACATCTTTAATAATGCACCAAACAGCAGGCACCAGGTTGAAATCAATTAGACTCCACTGCTAAATTATAAGGGAGAAATTTACAGCAGAATGGCTCTAGGTTAGGAACCGCAGGTAGACACGCATGCCAGACACAATTACATTAAGAACCAAATGGGTATTGCCTCCTCATTTACGTAGCAGAAAGGATGGCCAGGTGCTCCTAAATATAGGACAATAATATAAAACCACTAAAATGAGAAGGCTCATTCTCTGGACAGGAAGGGGTGGGCAAGAGAAAAAGACAATGGAATAGTACAAATCCCATTTTGGCAGGTTTACTGGACAAATACAAGTCTATTAATTGGGGCCACCTGTAGCCTCAGGCCTGGATGTACCCTCTGCCCAGGGGGGGATATTTAGGCTCCTGGTGCGAGTTCCTTCCCCAGGGTTTGAAGACATGCGTGATACTGTAGAAGCCGTCTCAACAGAGCCTAAAGGGTAACAGAGTCGGACCTTAGAGATTCTCTTTCGAATGCAGAAAACCCCCTCGGGTGTCGAGGCAACACAGAAGGTCTGCATGAGCGTTGCACGCTGCTCGTGCAGGGGCAAAGCAGCAGTCTCCCAGTCCCAGCCTCTTGGCGTCGGTTCCACCTTCCGCCGCGCGGGGGCGCGGTGCGGTTGCCAGAGTGCGCAGGCGCGCCCCCCGCAGGCGCAGAGGCAGCTCCGGGCCGCTAGGGACCGCTGTGCTGCCGTCGTGAGCCTCGCGGTCGCCGTCGCACATCACCGGGACCTTCTTGATCACGGTCTGGCCGGTTTGGCGGGGTGAAAGGTCGCGAAGATGGCGACGGCCTTGAGCGAGGAGGAGCTGGACAATGAAGACTATTACTCGTTGCTGAACGTGCGCAGGGAGGTGAGACCTGCGGCGGGGTGCTGTCGGGGCCGAGGTCCGGCCTGGTAGTTCGGGAGGGTCGGACTAGCGGTTCCCGGCCTGCTGGGACACCGCTCCGCCCGCGAGGCCGCGTGACCCCGCCGACGTGCGCGCTCGCCAGCCGTCCGGAGCTGTCCTCCGCACCGCCCAGACCCCTCGCGCCGGGATGCGGGGCCGACCTCTGCCCCTGGCTGTGCGCGGCGTCCGGGCAGGACCGGAGGCCCACGCCACCGCCCCCAGGGGACAGGGACCCTGGGGGACGCTTCCTAGAGTGGGCTTCCCAGTTCCCTCCGGCACTACAGTACCACGCTCAGCCCACGTACCTGCCCTGCATGATTGGCAGCGTCATCGATGGCCCCCGAGCCCGCACACCGGCACAGAGTCTCAGACACCAAGGTCACGGCCACCAAGGGAACCTCTTCCGGGGCTCTGTCCGATCCCCCCCCCCCCAGTCTCTTCTAGTGAGGATGTCTGGCTGTCAAAGGGAGGCCAGTCCGCAGGGGTCGGCGTCTCGTGCGCTCCTTTAAGGTCCTGAGCCCTCTCCAGAAATGGACAGCAAGAGCCTACCCCTCCCCGGGCCTTGACTCAAGAGGCCGCGGATGATTAGGATGAAGCGCTAGGTCAAATGGGGGGCGGGAGGGACTGTGCCCTGAACACGATTTCAACATCCAGGCCAAATGCTTTCACCCTGACTCCTCACGGAATAATAATAATATACGAGAAGGCTCATATTGCCTGGCACATGCACATTACTAGTACGTTTTCACTGTTGACAGTCTAGGATTGAGATCTGGCATGAAGGGCAGAAAGGCTTCCAAGGTCAGGTCATAGGGTACATCAGTTGTGGCTGGCTCCAGACTTTCCAGCCCTTGCAGAGAATCCTCAATTCCATCTGTGGAGATGTTCTAGTACCCGAATTTGTCCTAAACAAAACTAGACAGCGTGTGTTGTCAGCAAACGTCTGTGTGCTGATTAGCCAGTGTGTGTGTTGGTTTGGTGTTTTTGAGTGTTTCCTCTGTGCTGAATTGCAGTGCTAATGTTTCTCATTTAATTGTCTCCGCAGCCCGGATGGCAATCCTTGATTTATAGTGCAGGAAGCAGAGGCTTAGAGAGATTGAAGAGCTCGCTTAAGGTTAACAGTACTAGAAAGTGTAAGAGCTGGAATTCTTCCCTGGACATTCTGACCTGGAGACCCACCTCTTGATCCCCCACACTGTGCTGATACCTCAGTGTACCAGTCCTTAGACCATAAAGCCACTGATTCTGGTACTGGGTCTACCGGGACCCTATGTTAGTGTGTCAGCCACTGGGTTTTTTTTTAATAGTTTTTAAATTTTTATTTATGCGTGTGAGAGAGGCAGAAAGAGTGAAAGAGGCAGAGAGAGGGAGAGAATGGGCCCACCAGGGCTTCCAGCCGCTGCAAGTGACTCCAGACGCATGTGCCACCTTGTGCATCTGGCTTATGTGGAATGGAACCTGGGTCCTTTGGCTTTGCAGGCAAGTGCCTTAATTGCTAAGCCATTTCTCCAGCCCGCAGCCACTGTTTTCTACAAAAATGTCTGATAAAATGTTTTGGCAAATTGCAAATCTTGTTAAACTGCCACTAGGCACCTGGGCACTGTCCTCCTGAATTTAACAGCACTAAGGCTTTGAGAAAGGCAGGGCTTTGGCCTTTCCTCTCTTACCAGTTGAGTGAAGCTTTTTAGTTCTTGGCAGTGAAGTGGGAATGGAGACGGTTCCTTTCAGATCAATCTTTTGTACCACCCACTCCTGGCTAGCACCTGTATAGACATTTACCTGTTTCCCAGGCTTACTGATCCATTCTAAGCAGCTGTAGGTGAACTAGCTAATGAATGGCAGCCAAAGAAATATTTCTCCCTCCCCCTCCAACTCCCCCCCACACACCCCAGATAGGGTCTCACTCTAGCCCAGGCTGACCTGGACCTCATTCTATAGTCCCAGGCTGGCCTCCAACTCACAGTGATCCTCCTACCTCTGCTTACCTAGTGTTGGGATTAAAGACCATGCCACCATGCTAGGCTCTGCTTTTTTTATTTTCAAGAAATATTTCAGCCGGGCGTGGTGGCACACGTCTTTAATCCCAACACTAGGTAAGCAGAGGTAGGAGGATCACTGAGTTGGAGGCCAGCCTGGGACTACAGGGAAAAAAAAAAAAAAAAAAAAAGCTGGGTGGGGTAGTATATGTCTTTAATCCCAGCCTTAGGGAGGCAGAGGTAGAAGGATCTTTGTAAATCCAGCCTGGGGCTACTGAATGAGTTCCTGGTCTGCGTGCCCTAGAATGAAACTTTATTCCCAAAGAAACAAAAAGAAAAAAAATTGGGGGGGAGGGGTTCGAGGTAGGGTCTCACTCTAGCCCAGGCTGATCTGGAATTCACTTTGTAGTCTCAGGGTGACCTCAAACTCATGGTGATCCTCCTACCTCTGCCTCCTGAGTACTGGGATTAAAGGCATGCGCCACCACACCTGGCAAAAGAAATTTTAATTGCAAATATTGGGCTGGGGATGTAGTTCCATCACAAGTATAGTATAAACTGGGCATGGTTTCACTTAGGAGGTAGAGGCAGGAGGATCAAAAAGTGCAAGGCCATCCTCAGCTACATAATGAGTTCAAAGCCCACCTGAGCTACATGAGACCCTGACTTGGAAAAAAAAAATTATAGACATAGGGGAGTTATACAACTGAAAAAAATACAGAAATGTCAGAAATCAGCCCCAGACTTCACAGGTTTTAAAGTACACTAGTCCCCTGAGTTCCTGATCCAGAGAGTAAGGAAGATAGCTAGACAGGACCACCAAAATTTGCCATAAACAAGACTTTTTCTGTAGTGATGCCCTTTCTCTAGTGTTCTAGCTTCCTGCTCACATAGGAGAGCCTCATCTGTTGGACTTTCTTGCCTCCAGAGCTGGGAAAAATTGATCATTAACTGGGCATGCCAGAACCAGGTTGGCTTTCTGGTTTCGTGTCATTATATGCATGATCCTAGCACCTAACTTATCAAGACTTCTGGGATGATTTTCCAGATGTTACTGGAAAGGATTTCTTAACAGTAAATCAGGAAGTTTTTTTAAAATCCTTAAGCTTTTTAGTTTTGTTTTGTTTTGTTTTGTTTTGAGGTAGGTTCTCACTCTAGCCCAGGCCGACCTGGAATTCACTATGCAGTCTCAGGTTGGCCTCAAACTCACAGTGATCCTCCTTCCTCTGCCTCCAGAGTGTTGGGATTAAAGGTATGTGCCACTACGCCTAGCTTTAAACTTTTTATTGACAACTTCCATAAATATAGACAATATGTTGTTATCATAGTCTCCTCCCGCCATCCTCCTTTTCCCTGTCCCAAATTCCCTCCCTCCATTGGATCCTTTCTTACCAACTAGTCTCTCTTCTATTTTGATGCCATCATTTTTCCTATTATGCTGGTCTTATGTAGGTAGCATCAGCCATCATGAAATCATGAATATCAAGGCCACTTTGTGTCCAGAAGGCAATATTGTAAGCACGCCTTTGCTTCCTTTGGTTCTTACAGTCTTTCTGCCACTTCTTCCATTATGGTCCTTGAGTCTTGGAGAGTGTAATAGAGATGACCCACTTAGTGCTGAACACTCCAGTACTTTGATGAATTTTGAGTCACCCCATAGGTGACTAGGACTTATGACCTCCCCTGCCATAGGCATTTAATTAGGTTTTCAGTAGTAGGCAGGAATTCCCTCTCAGAGCAGGCCTCAAGTCCAATCAGAGAGCTGTTGGTTTCCCCCGTAACAGACTGACACCACTGCACAATTTGGCACATTTGTCCTGTCTGGCCAGCTATAAAGCTTGCAGGGTCCACTGCTGGTTAAGACCCTTGATGATTTTTTCTCTCCCAACAGGCTACATAGCTCCTTCCAGTATCCTGACAGCTAGTCAACAGGGAGGAAGCTTCCTATTTACCTCCAGCTTTTGTTGATTTTTTATATCCTCTTAGATTTTGATTAGCCCTCCCTCCACCTTTCCTTTACTCAATCTCTTCCCCTGACCTACTTGGGCCTTTTCACAACCATTAATCTATTCTACTTACATATATACAATACCATACTATTAAATACCCCCCCTTCCTTCTTTCTCTTCCCTTTATATCTCTTTTCTAGCTTACTGGCCTTTGCTACTGAGTTTTCTTCCTACTCACACAGAAGTCCAATCATCTGTAGCTATGATACACATATGAGAGAGAACATGTGACGTTTTGCTTCCTGGGCCTGGGTTACCGCGCTTAGTATAATCCTTTCCAGATCCATCCATTTTCCTTAGTTTCATAACTTCATTTTTCTTTACCGCTGAGTAGAACTCCATTGTGTAAATGTGCCATATCTGCATTATCCACTCATCAGTTTAGGGACATCTAGGCTGGTTCCATTTCCCAGCTATTGTGAATTGAGCAGCAATAAACATGGTTGAGCAAGTATCTCTAAGGTAATGAGATGAGTCCTTAGGATATATGCCTAGGAGTGCTACAGCTGGGTCATATGGTAGATCTATTTTTAGCTGTCTCAGGAACCTCCACACTGATTTCTACAATGGCTGGACCCATTGCATTCCCACCAACAGTGTAGAAGGGTTCCTCTTTTTCCACATCCTCGCCAGCATTTATGGTCATTTGTTTTCATGATGGTAGCCAATCTGACAGGAGTGAGAGGGAATCTCAACATAGTTTTAATCTACATTTCCCTGATGACTAGGGATGTAGAACATTTTTTTAGATGCTTATATGCTATCTGTATTTCTTCTTTTGAGAACTCTCTGTTTAATTCCATAGCCCATTTTTTAATTGGGTTGTTTGATTTCTTCTTATTTAATTTTTTCAATTCTTTGTATATCCTAGATATTAATCCTCTAGCAGATTTATAGCTGGCAAAGATTTTTCCCATTCTGTAGGTTGCCTCTGCTTTATTCACAGTGTCCTTTGTTGTACAAAATCTTTGTAACTTCATGAGGTCACAGCAGTTAATCTGTGGCTTTATTGCCTGAGTAATTGGGGTTATATTCAGAAAGTCTTTGACAAGACCAATATGTTGAAGGGTTTCCCCTACTTTTTCCTCTAGCAGTTTTAGAGTTTCAGGTCTGATGTTAAGATCTTAATCCATTTGGACTTAATTCTTGTGCATGGAGAGAGAGAAGAATCTATTTTCATCCTGTACAGACACATACCCAGTTTTCCCAGCACTATTTGCTGAAGAGGCTGTCTTTTCTCCAATGAGTATTTTTGATTTTTGTCAAATATTAGGTGCCTATAGCTATCCAGACTTACATCTGGGTCCTCTATTCTGTTCCATTGACCTACATGTCTGCTTTTGTGCCAGTACCATGCTGTTTTTGTTACTATGGCTCTGTAATATAGGTTAAAATCAGGTATAGTATTACCACCAGCCTTATTTTTGTTGCTCAGTATTGTTTTAGATATTCGAGGTTTTTGTGCTTCCAAATGAATTTTTGGATTGTTTTTTCTATTTGCATGAAGAATGCCTTTGGAATTTTGATGGGGATTGCATTAAATGTGTAGATTGCTTTTGGTAAGATTTCCATTTTCACAATATTGATTCTTCCGATCCAAGAACAAGGGATGTTTTTCCATTTCCTAGTGTCTTCTGCAATTTCTCGCTTGAGCTGCACCACCACTTTTAGGCTAACGCTCAGGAGGCTGTAGGAGGGTTTCCATGAGTTCCAGGTCAGCCTGGGCTAGAGTTAGACTCTTGTAACTTTTTCTTTTTTAATTTTAGCTAAGGTAATACACACCTGTTTCCCAGCACTGGGGCTGCCTGCAGAGGCAGCAGAATTGTCACAAGTTCAAGATTAGCCTGGGCTACATTGGGAGTGCCAAACCAAATAGCAAGACCTTGTAACAAAAAACAAAAAAAAGCCGGGCGTGGTGGCGCACGCCTTTAATCCCAGCACTCGGGAGGCAGAGGTAGGAGAATCGCTGTGAGTTCGAGGCCACCCTGAGACTCCATAGTGAATTCCAGGTCAGCCTGGGCTAGAGTGAAACCCTCTCTCGAAAAACCAAAAAAAAAAAAAAAAAAAAAAGAAAGACAGGCTCTCACTGTGTAGCCCAGGCTGGCATCAAATTCATGATCTTCCTGCCAGTCTTTCTAGCACTGGAATTACAGGCATAAACCACCATATTCAGCTTAATCTAGACTTCACGAGGAAAGATGAGTTTGAGGTCAATTCACATTTCCTATCTACTACGTTATGTTTCAAGTATGGTATTTATAATAGTTACCCTGATTAAATGCTTCCATTGGGTATATAGGGTTAAGCCTAGCTGTCCACAGCTAGAAGTTATCCAGATGGCCACATTCTTTTCTTTAATTTTTATTATTTTATTTCATTTTATTTTTGGTTTTTCTTTTTTTTTTTTTTTTGGTTTTTCGAGGTAGGGTTTCATTCTAGCCCAGGCTGACCTGGAATTCACTATGGAGTCTCAGGGTGGCCTCGAACTCACGGCGATCCTCCTACCTCTGCCTCCGAGTGCTGGGATTAAAGGCGTGCGCCACCACGCCCGGCTATTTTTGGTTTTTCAAGGCAGGGTTTCACTCTAGCCCAGGCTGACCTGGAATTCACTATGTAGTATCAGGGTGGCCTCAGACTCACAGTGATCCTCCTACCTCTGCCTCCCGAGTGCTGGGATTAAAGGTGGCTTGCGCCACCATGCCTGGCTTCAGGTAATCAACTTTAATTGCAGAGCCATCTCTCCAGCCCAGCCACTTTTTTTGTTTGTTTGTTTGTTTTTCAAGGTAGGGTCTTACTCTAGCCCAGGTTGACCTGGAATTCACTATGTAGTCTCAGTCTCAGGTTGGCCTCGAACTCACAGCAATCCTCCTACCTCTGCCTTCCAAATAGTCACTTCCTTTAGGATGGCCTGAGAAGCAGGAACTATAGCCCATGATGCTAACCACTTGGGTGATTTTGAATAAGTCATTTAATTTGTCAGATACTTAGCAGAATGGAGACAACGTACCATACTCTGGGGTCATTGATAAAGAGGCCAGGGAGTCATTGTTCACATCCCATGTGTAGCTACCAGGTAGTAACCATGTATTAAGCACTCACTGTAAGCCAGGATAACGTGTTGTATGGTGGGTAGTATGTATGTAAAGCCTCTGGCATAAATAAGGATTCAACAAATATTTATTGGATTTTGATAATGCTGAGGTTTTGCTTATTTTTGTAAAGACATGCAGCTGGACATGGTGATACATCCCAGCAATCCCAGCACTTGGGAGGCAGAAGCAGGAAGATGAAGAGTTCAAAGTCATCCTTGGCTATGTAGCAAGCTCAAGGCCATCGTGAGCTACATGAGACCCAGTCTTCAACAAAAACAAAAACAACCCAACAAAAAGCCTGCAAAATAGAAAACCTTAGTATGCCTTGTACTGGCAAAATTTGCTATCTGTGTTGTACTGCTTAAAAAAAAAAAAAAAAAAAAAAAACACCACAGTGCTGGAGCCAGGCATGGTAGCCCATGCCTTTAATCCCAGCACTATGGCAGAGGTAGGAGGACTGCTGTGAGTTCTATGCCGGCCTGGGACGCCAGAGGGAGTCCCAGGTCAGCCTGAGCTAGAGTGGAACCCTACCTCAAAACCATCCCACCCCCTCCAAAAACAAACAGTGCTGGGGATTTGGCTCAGATATGGAGCAATTTTCTCATATACTCAAGGCCATGGGTTCAATCCCCCATGCCATAAGAAAAGCGAAAGAAGGCCGGGATTGGTGGTGCACTCCTTTAATCCCAGCACTCAGGGGTAGGAGGATTGCCCAGATTTTTTCTGTTCAAAATGCTGAGCTTGTTCTCTTTAGAAGCCAGTTCTCTCCAGCCCTGTGCTTCCTGAGGAGTTTTAGTGGATGGGAGACTTCCCTGCAAATTGGGGCTCAGCATGGAAGTAGGGTGCAAGGTCAAGGTAAATCAGAAAAGGGTGTCTGGCTAAAGATGGAGCTAGGAACTGCCAGCTCTGGAGAAACAAAGTAGGTAGGAGAAGATGCCACGTGGAATTGGCTAGGGTGACCACGTGTGCAGTGCAGTGAGAGCAATGGAGGATGCATCATCTCAGTGTAACCAGCAAGAAACACAGCTAGACTTAAAAATGTATTTCTTAAACCGGGCATGGTGGCGCACACCTTTAATCCCAGCACTCTGGAGGCAAAGGTAGGAGGATCACCATGAGTTCGAGGCCAGCCTGAGACAACATAGTGAATTCCAGGTCAGCCTGGGCCAGAGTGAGACCCTACCTCAAAAAAACAAAAAGTGTTTCTTAGCTGGACATGGTGGTGCACGCCTTTTAACCCCAGCACTCAGGAGGCAGAGGTAGGAGGATCGCTGCAAGTTCAAGGCCAACCTGAGACTACATAGTGAATTCCAAGTCAGCCTGAGCTAGAGTGAGACCCTACATCGAAACCCTCCTCCCCCCCCCCAAAAAAAAGTGTTTCTTTAATGAACCATAAGCCAGTTATTGCCGTCCTGCTTTGGGCATTTCACATAACAGCTCCTTGAAATTTTTATGCTCTGGATTTGTACTATCTGCACTTGTTTTCTTTGTCTTAAAGAGAATTCAGTGGAAAGCTTCTGTATTTGCTGTAGGTTTAGTAGTAGAACAACAGGGAAGAAAGTAGGGGCCTGCATGCTTTGCTTGTTTGTAGAACTCAGGTGTTTACTTTTATTAAATTTTCATTTTCATTTCACCTATTTTATTTATACTCATCTTGTTCAGCTAAGGGTTTAATGGGTTTTTGTTTGTTTTTTTTGTTTTGTTTTGTTTTTCAAGGTAGGGTCTCACTCTGGTCCAGGCTGACTTGGAATTCACTATGTAGTCTCAGGGTGGTCTGGAACTCATGGTGATCCTCCTGCCTCTGCCTCCCGAGTGCTGGGGTTAAAGGCGTGCACTACCACTCCCAGCTTTAATGGATATTGTTTTAGAACAGTATACATTTATAAAGGAGCTGGGGACACACATTTCTTTAAAAAAGATGACCACTGGGGATATTACTGCTTTATTGCCTCTGCCATGGTACACATATGGAACCACTCCTTAGAGGAAGCTCACAGTTGGACTGGAGCCTCCCTTGGGAGGATAGCAGGGGCTTCTGGACTGTGGGGACCGTTTCTACATGTTAGGAGTGTTCAGCATGTCGTTCCTAGTGTGCATGTGCCACAGGAAAATGCCAGGCCACTGGAGATCAACTTCAAGGAGTCTGCATGAGTGCCAGGGCGGGTAGGTACACATGGGGCAGAAAAGATAGAATATCAGTCAGGTTCGGGGGATAATCCACTGGGAAGATGGGTTCTGAAACATCAGTTTTGATGGGCCTCAAACATTTCAAGAGCCTGTGTCCTTTTTATTTACTGTGGCATCTCAAGGGCACCAAACATGTGACATGACCAGAAAGAATAATAAAAAACAATTTACACCATGTAGGAAGATATTTCCTACATCCTTGGAATGACCTCCAACAGGTGTCAGAATTTTTCTCCTGTCCTGTCTATGGAGGTCTGTACTGGAAGACAGGATTCCCCTCTGCCCCATGAACTTTAAAGTTATATGTACCCTGCCTTTACTTATTTATTTATATACTGTACTGGATGGAGTTTGAGCCCAGGGCCTCGCCTTTGCTAAGCTATATCCCTAGACCTCTCTTTTACTTTTTAAATTTTTTTTTAATTTTTTTGTTTTTTTGAGGTAGGGTCTCACTCTAGTCCAGGCTGACCTGGAATTCACTATGTAGTCTCAGGGTGGCCTCAAACTTATAGCAGCCTTTTACTTCTGCCTCCCGAGTGCTGGGATTAAAGGCATTCACCACCATGCCTGGCTTTTACTTTTTGAAATTGTGTTGCTCAGTTGTCCAGGTTAGCCTTAAACTCACTATGTAGTTTAGGCAGGCCTTGTACTTTCAGTTTTCTGGCCTTAACCTGCCAAAACCTGAGATTATATGCTAGTGTCAGTGGGTCTGCTAATTTCATTTTGTTGTTGTTGGAGGGGGGGGGGATTGGCACACCAGAGCCTCCAGCCACTGCAGTCAAGTTCCAGGTTTGTGCACCACCTTGTGTGCATGCGCTACCTTGCGCATATGTCACCTTGTGGGTCTAACTTACCTGGGATATGGGGAGTCAAACGTGGGTCCTTAGGTTTTGCAGGCGAGTGCTTTAACCGCTAAGCTCTCTCTCCAGCACTTTTTTTTTTTTTTTTGGTGAGGTAGGGTCCCATGCTAGCCCAGGACCTGGAATTCTCTATGTCAGAGTGGCCTCGAACTCTCAGTGATCTTCCTACCTCTGCCTCCAGAGTGCTGGGATTAAAGGTGTGCACCATTGGCTAATTTCATGTTTTTGTTTTGTTTTGTTCTCCAAAGCAGCGCCTCACTGGAGCTCAGGGTGGCCTTGAACCCTTGGCAGTCCTACTATTTCACCTCCCGAGTGCTGGGGTAAAAGGCATGCACCACCATGCCTGGCTCCTGATTTCAGTTTTCAAAAATTTTTTAGCCAAGCATGGTGGCACACACCTTCCATCTCAGCACTCAGGAGGCAGAGGTAGGACAATTGCCGTGAGCTCGAGACCACCCTGAGACTACATAGTGAATTCTGGGTCATCCTGGGCTAGAGTAGGATCCAACCTCAAAAAAATTTTTTAATATATTTTATTTTTTTATTTATGAGAGAGAGAGAATGGGTGTGTCGCTGCAAGTGAACTCCAGGCACATGTGCCACCTTGTACATCTGGCTTACATGGGTCCTGGGGAATTGTACCTGGGTCCTTTGGCTTTGCAGGCAAACAACTTATCCACTGAGCCATCTCTCCAACCCTGATTTCAATTTTTTTTTTTTGAGTACTGATTGCCTAATTCTATCTTTGCAATTTGCATTGCCACCTCCCAAGTATTATGTTAGGTAAGTTTCATATGTTTATTCTTTTTTTTTTTTTTTTTTTTTTTTTGGTTTTTCAAGGTAGGGTCTTGTTCTCTAGCCCACGCTGAATTCATTATGTCCATGGTGGCCTGGAACTCACAGCCCTACCTCTGGGATTAAAGGCAAGCGCCACCATGGCTTGTTAATTCTTTAGGAACTCTTTAAGTTAAGTTAAAGCTGTTTTAAGTATCAAAGGTTATTTATTCCTCATTGTAGAAACTTAAGTGTATGGTCAATCTTCTGTTTTGCCTCCCTGTTTAATTTTTGTTGTTGTTGTTCCTGCTTATTTTCTGACTCGTGATATGATTGTTTCTCTCCTAAACTGTTACTTTCATCAACGCAAAAGTCCTGGAGTGGCTATAGAAGGCAGGCTTCTAAGGTCAGATGCAGTGTTATGTACGTACCTGACCACTGACCTCAGCAGAGGTGCAGTGGAGCTCAGGAGCACAGGGAGGGACACCTGAAAGTAGGCAACCTGGGGCCTGGCACTGAGCACCTCTGGACGCTGGTTGGTGATGGCTGAAAATGACCGTGGCCTGTGGCAGCACTGCTTCAAGGGTATGTGAGAAAAGTAGCTTTTTTTATTTTATTTTATTTTTTTATTTTCGAGGTAGGGTCTCACTCTAGCTCAGGCTGATCTGGAATTCACTATGTAGTCTCAGGGTGACCTCGAACTCATGGTGATCCTCCTACCTCTGCCTCCTAAGTGCTGGGATTAAAGGCGAAAACTAGCTTTAATGAGGACAGCAGCTTTGTCCCAGCAGATTCCTTAGCCTTCCTGAACCTGTTTCTTCCTCCTGCAAGTCCAGACCTTGTACTTTCCAAATGACAGTAAGGTGGCGAGAAGTGGGAGTGCAGGTGCTTTCCTGGTGGCCAGCATGTTGTGGCTTTGCAAGTGCCAGTGCGTGCTCATTGGGCTCATGGGCACAAAAGGAAGGAACCAGGCGTAGTGGCACACGCCTGCAGTCCCAGGCAGAAGGATCATGAGTTGAAGAGACCCTGGCCAGGTGTCGCTGTGCATGCGTGTAATCCCAACATTCAAGAGGTTTGGCAAGATCCTTGTGAGTTCAAGACTAGACTGACCACTGACCTCAGCAGAGGTGCAGTGGAGCTCAGGAGCACAGGGAGGGACACTGATCTATGTAGCAAGTTCTAGGCTAGCCAGGGCTACATAGCAAGACTTTGTCTGCAGTGGGTGGAGGCAGACTAAAAGAAAAGAGAGAGAGACCCAGGAAAAGAAAAAAAAGAAGGGAAGAATGCCCTTATGGACTGTTTAAATAAGGGGTCCTGAGACATGTTTTGTAACCCTTTGTTACCTGTTTATTTCCTTTCATGTTCATGAACAAAATTTGTTTGGAGCCAAGCCACACAAATTACTAGTTTCTAGCCAGACTCCTATTCAAGAATCCAGAGCCTGACAAACTTTCTTTAAGAAAGAGGCAGAGGCCAAAGGGTGCACGTGGCGGGCATGGAGTGAGCAGGCCAGATTACTGTTCCCCAGGGCTCCTCCCCAGTTTCCTGGCCCTGAAGGTAGCAAGGCCAGAGGAGATAAAGAACCCTTTGCACTTCAGCCGAACCACAGCTGAATCCAGATAGGAAGGGGGAGTCAAGCAAGAGTGCTGCTTCCATGCTGTTCCTGATAATCAACACCAGGGTATAGGAGACAGACCCTGAAGATACTCAACACCTACCAAAGCAGAGATCCAGAGGCTCCCAAGAGCTCATCACTGAAGTAGACTTAAAACTCACCCAGCACGGCTCAGCAAATTTTATGGAAGAGGGGCGGAAAGATTGTAAGAGCCACAAGTTAAGACATCATGCCCAAAGGCATTCCCCCAGCCCAGAATAATTGACTACTGCTCCCACAACACATAAACTACAACCCCATGGGGAATACCTGCAACCCCACTGAGGAGTGTCCCCAACGGAATGGGGGCAGGGACGAAAGGATACCAACACATGATGTAGCCATACAAAACATCTTGTTAATAATAATAAACATTAAATAATCAGTGCTAGGAGATTGGGGGAAAAATAAAACTGTGTATGGAGCAAACATTGACAATAAATGTTGGTATACTTTAAATAAAAGAGTGAGAGAGAGAATGAGCACACCAGGGCCTATAGCCTGCAGACGAATTCCAGATGCATGCACCACCTTGTGCATCTGGCTTATGTGGGCACTGGGGAAATGAACCTGGGTCCTTAGGCCTTGCCTTAACCAGTAAGCCATCTTTCCATCCCCCTTCTGCATTTTTTATTAGATATTTGATTTTTATTTACTTGACAGAAAGAGGGAGAGAGAGAGATGGGCACTCCAGGGCCTCCAGCCTAACCTGGGTCCTAGGGAATTGAACCTTGGTCCTTTGGCTTTGCAGGCAAACACCTTAACCGCTAAGCCTTCTCTCCAGCCCCCCTTGTGCATTAAAAAAAATTTTTTTTTGTTTATTTATTTATTTGAGAGTGACAGAAGGAGACAGAGAGAGAGAGAGAATGAGCGCGCCAGAGCTTCCAGCCACTGCAAACAAACTCCAGACGTGTGCGCCCCCTTGTGCATCTGGCTAACGTGGGTCCTGGGGAATCAAGCCTCGAACCGGGGTCCTTAGGCTTCATAGGCAAGCGCTTAACTGCTAAGCCATCTCTCCAGCCCCCCTTCTGCATTTTTTATTTATTGGTGCTGGCAATTTCACCTAGGGCCTTGTGCATTGGAGGCAAGAGTCCTACCACTGAGCTATTTCCAGCCCACTGTTTACTATTTTTTATTCTGAGACATGGTCTCACTAAATTGCCCAGACTAGTTGAATTTGGCAATCCTCCTACCTTGGCCTCCTAAGTATCTGAGATTATAGGTCTGCACCAACATGCCCAGCTTATTTGATGTTTTTTTATCCTCAGTAATTTTATTTGTAAATTGAGGATTCTGCTGCATCTGCCGCCCAAGTGCTGGGATTGCAGGTATGACTACCACACACCCAGCTTATGACTTCTTATTTCCTAAGTAAAGGTCAAGTTCTGGCTCTAGTTTTAAAAGACCCTTCGAAATCAGATGTCTTCTGTTTTCTTTCTCCTCAGTGGTGATTTTTTTATGCCTTCCACAGCACATGCAGCTCCATGTGGTCGGGGCCTGCAGCTCTCGAGCACCGTTGTGTGCCCTGCACAACACTGAACATTTAGAGGTTCAGTCATGCATTGCTGGACCACCTTCCCATAAGGTGCTGTCAACACCTTAGCTTGTCTAAACACTTTTCTCAGATAAGCTGCGTAGGACTATTCTTAAAAGTGCTTGCAAAAGGAACAAACAGATGAATGTATGTCCAGATTAATTTCCTGCCTGCATCTTCTCTGTGACTCTCACCAGTATGCTCAGTGTCTGTCGCTGTCCCCAACCTCAGCCTGCTTCTGCTTCCTCCAGCATCTTTTTCTGTGAGATGCCCTGGCCTCTGTCTGGTATCTTTTGTTTCCCTTTCGACCAACCGCTATTCTTGCCTGCAGACTGCCCTAGGGCTTTAATCTGTATGTGCATGGTATTTAGGGGGAAGCCACCTCATCTGCAGTGTCCTGAAGGCAGGGACTAGCTTGTGTTTATTTTGTGCCTCAGATAGTGCCTAGACCCTGGCTGGCATCAATAAACCCACTGAAGCAGCACATATCTGCCGGCACACTGCTCGCTTTTCCAGGTGCATTTTACTTTGTGGAATACCTGTGTTCTTGAGGGGCGCCACATATTTTTGCATTCAAATCATTCTAGAGGAAGTGGTTATTGGAAGGAATGGCTTCATTTTCAGCTTGGTAAATCTAAACTTTCACTTAAGGGAAATGGTCTGAAGTCAGGTACAAGAGGAAAAGAGCAACTTCAAGCACACATGATACTGGGGTCCTGGCCACCCTTGGGCGTCTCGCTCTGCTAGAAGGTAAAACACGGTGGCTCTCCCCCACCAGCCCGTTCTTCCTCTCAGGCTTCTTTATTGTGGCAGCATCAGTTGCCCGTTCATCATCACCTGCACACATACCAGTAGTGATGTTTTTAGAAGAAACCACTCATGTGCATGTTATACAGTTGTTTTTCCTGTCAGCCGCGCAGTTGCCTGCCTGCAGTGGATGTAGGCTAATCCCACACTGTTCACTGCTGGCCAGGCTCCTCGCAGATTGCAGACAGTGGGCTGGTGCTATCTGCACTGGGTTTGGGTTGCAGGATGAGTCCCTCCCATAGAAACTTATTTCCAGCCTCCCCCTCCCCCACCAAGACCTTGCACCTGTAAGTGAAAAGGGAGAAGGCTGTGTTAAGCAGAGAAATGGTATCCAAATAGGGCAGGGCTGTGTATGAGAAAAGTCTTATTGGGTAAAGGGTCAGATCTTTTTGGGAAATGCTTTCCATGTCAGTCTCAGGGTGGCTTTTCAGGCCCTGAGTGTCTTAGCACAATCAGTGTCTGCTGAATGACACCAGATGACATGAGGCCCCTCTCTGTGAAATAACTCTTACTCAGCACAAAGCATCCGCTCTGGCTTGGTGTTCATTAGCTCCAAAATCTGCTGTTCCCTCTAAAGTGCATGAGCACCAAGTATCATTTCAGAAGCCCAGATTGCTATTAGCTGATGCAGTTTATTTCAATCAGATTATTGTAGAACATATGGACAGTAATGAATCTTCAATTGTGGTAATTAGGCAAACTTCCCAAAATCCAGTAGACTATAGTTTGTGGAGTCTTAGTTGCTGAAACTCAGCGATGGAGATACAGACAGGAAGCTGAAGTTGAAACTAGATAGAGGCTTTAGCAACAGCAAACCCAGTCAGTAGCTTTACTATTGTAAAGTGAGAGTGATCATGAGGTGTTACTGAACTGTACCTTGCATCTGTATTCAGTCTTCAAGGTATTGAGTCAGAAGCACAAGAGTGGCCATTGGAAGCCAAATATTACCGGCTCACTCCTTGCCTGGCACACAGGACTGCACTTCCTGGTACGCTGTTGCTCTTGCGAGGCCTGGCCACTGGTTCTAGAGCCCATTATGAGTAGAAGTGATATGTGTCACTTCCAGCCTCAGGGTCCCAAGTGCCAAAGGTCTTCCCTTCTCCTTGGTAGTGGACACTGGTTCTGAAAATAGTGGCTGCTCTGTCAGCTGGGTAGAACACTGCAAAAAGTAGGGCATGAGCAGACCTGGGGTAGGCTTGGAAGATGGGGGAGACACTTGCCTTGGGAATTTCTGGGTGTTTGGTACCACAGTACCAGCCCAGCAGTTCACAAGCCTTTGAAGCATTAGGGCCCTTTATGTTTTTCAGTTACTGGAAATTGCTAAGTGTAGAATATGGCTTTATATTTGTTTGTTTGTTTTATTTTTTGTTTTACGGGGTAGGGTCTCACTCTAGCCCAGGCTGGCCTCAAACTCATGGTGATCTTCCTATCTCTGCATCCCGAGCCTTGGGATTAAAGGTGTGCACCACTATGCCTGGCTGAAATATGGCTTTTGATACTCAGCTAGAAATTAAAGCTGAGTAGGTATGAAGTGTTGTTGGGAAACACAAATACAGGTTGAAGCCAAAGGACCCAGGTTTGATTCCCCAGTACCCATGTAAAGCCAGGTGCACAAGGTGGCACATGAGTCTAGAGATTGTTTGCAGTGGGTGGAGGTCCTGGTATGCCCATCCCCCCATCTGCCTCTTTCTCTCCTCTTTCAAGTAAATAAATAAATTGTTTCTTAGAAAAGAAACACAAGCCGGGCGTGGTGGCGCACACCTTTAATCCCAGCACTCGGGAGGCAGAGGTAGGAGGATCGCCGTGAGTTCGAGGCCACCCTGAGACTCCATAGTGAATTCCAGGTCAGCCTGGGCTAGAGTGAGACCCTACCTCGAAAAACCCAAAAAAAAAAAAAAAAAGAAACACAAATACACATCCACTTCTTGTTTTAAATATTTTATTTTTCTTTATTTGAGAGAGAGAATGGGCGCACCCTGGCCTCCAGCCACTGCAAACAAACTCCAGATTTGTGCATCTGGCTTACGTGGGTCCTGGGGAATTGAAACTGGGTCCTTTGGTTTTGCAGGCAAGTGTCTTAACCACTAAGCCATTTCCCCAGCCCACAAGTCCACTTCTTTTTTTTTTAATATTTTATTTTATTTATTTATTTGAGAGAGAGGAGAGAGGTGTGCATCAGGCTTTATGTGGACACTATTGAACTCAGGTTGTTAAGGCTTTGCAGGTATGCATTTTAATTTTTTTGTTCATTTTATTTATTTATTTGAGAGTGACAGAGAGAGAGGGAGAGAAAGAGGCAGATTGAGAGAAAATGGGCGTGCCAGGGCTTCAAGCCACTGCAAATGCACTCCAGAAGCGTGCGCCCCCTTGTGCATCTGGCTGATGTGGGTCCTTAGGCTTCATAGGCAAGCGCTTAACCGCTAAGCCATCTCTCCAGCCCAACAAGTCCACTTCTTATATGTCAGTGCAGGTACCAAAGAACAGAAGACTGCCAAACACTGCCATTGGGTGGTGATCATGGGGTTACACAAATGTAGATGTCACTGCAAGTGTAACACACAATAGGAAGAACACAGTAGAAAAGCTGAGAACAAGTTCAGTTGATGTCTGAAGATTTTTAAATTTATAGCCTAAAATTAAGTGACCATTGTAAACTTGTAAATAGACAAATCCAAAGTAATCTCTACCACATTAGAACTTCCAGAAAATGTAGGGTACACATATGCATGCCATTCACCTTTAGAACAAAAGTGTTATCACCTGCCATGGATCCTAAAGAAAACTCCACTGGGCAGAAATGAGTAGGTGTCAGTGTCCATAGATTGAATGTGTCAAGAGGTCCACTGTGCACTGTGAGAAGTGAGGAGGAGGTGTCAGTAGCCATAGATTGAATGTAGCATGAGGTCCACTGTGTACCGTGAGGAGGAGGCGGCAGTGGCCATAGACTGAATGTGACATAAGGGTGACTGCAGCGTTGTCTCCATCCCTAGCACATAGCCAAGTGAAGATGTAGCATCTACACTTGCTTGGTGCTTTATGGAAGCAGATACAGTGAAGTTGGTCTTTGGAGACGTAGTAAGGATGCCATTACATCAGAAATCATAAAAGAGATTTGATTCTTTAAAAGTAAGAAACCAGACTAGCCGGGCGTGGTGGCCCATGCCTTTAATCCCAGCACTGGGGAGGCAGAGGTAGGAGAATCGCCGTGAGTTCGAGGCCACCCTGAGAATACAGAGTGAATTCCAGGTCAGCCTGGGCTAGAGTGAGACCCTACCTTGAAAAACCAAAAAAAAAAAAAAAAAAAAAAAAGAAAGAAACCAGACTAGAGAGAGAGAGGTAGTTCCGTGGTAAAATGATTGTCTTGTATACTTGAGGTCCTGAGCTCAATCCCTAGTATCCACATAAAACTTGCATGTTATAATCCTAGCAGTGTGGATTCAATGACAGAAGGATCCTTGCTGCTCTCTGACTAGCCAGTCTGTTGTCAGTGGTGAGTTAGAAAGAGATGGGGTCTTTTTTATTTGTTTTCTTAATTTCTTTTTTCAAATAATTCATTGTTAGTGGGTAAAAATGCCAGTGATTTTGTGTGGGGGAAGGTTGGCTACAAATTCTCTACTTTGCTAAATTCATATTTTCTCTCTTAATAGGTTGTGTGTGCACATGCATGTGTAATCTTTAGGATTATATATATTTTATATATATTATATGTTATAATATATATTATATATATTTAGGATCTATATATAAGGACATCATTTGAGGACAGAGTTCATTTTAATTTTTTCCTTCTCGATTTATATATCTTTATTTCCTTTTCTTGCCTAATTGCTCTAGCTAGGACTTCAGTACTGTATTGAATAGAGATAACAAAAACAGACTACATTATGCTGTTGAAGTTTGTTTGCTAGCATTTTCTTGAGGATTTTTATATCATTAATCATAAAGGGATATTCATCTTTGTGTCTGGTTTTTTGCATCAGAGCCTTAGAGAATGAATTTGAAAATTTTTTGAGAATTACTATTTGTTCTTTTTCAGATGTTTGATAGAGGGGCTAGGGAGCCGGGTCAATGGGTAAAGTGCTTGCTACACAAACGTGAGGATCCCCAGCACCCACATCACATGCCAGACATGGTAGTACTTGTCTGCAATCCCAGTTCTGGGGTTGGGGGCCACTGTAGGGTCCCCAGGACTTGATAACTACCTTGTCTAGATGAGTTGGTGAACTCTGGCTTGAAGTAAGACACCCTGTCTTTAAAAAACGAGGTGAAAAGTGATAGAGGGAGGAAGATCCACAATGTCAACCTCTGGCCTCCACACACACAGAGATTGGTAGACTCCCCAGTGAAGCCATGCCCCCATAAAAAGGAAAGAAAGGCTTGGGTGGTTCAAGGGTCATGGCACTGGTAAAGGCCTGTGGTAAATGGTAGGTATCACAGTGCCTGGCACGTGTATGTGAGGAGAGGGATCATTTATGAGAACTGTGTTAATCTCTTCTGAGGATATGCACACCATGACCTAATGACCTCCCACCAGATCCCATTCTTAAAGGTCCCACTCCCTGTCACATCAATTCTGGGAACCAAGCTTCTAATGCATGAACCTTTAGGGAACACACTTGAAGCCATGTCCAGACTATAGCACTCCTGGAGTTGGGTTGTTGGTATGACATCTTTCTTGCTGTTGTTGCTGTTGTTTTGTGGTGTGAAGGATTGCCCCCGAGCCTTGTGCATGCTCTGAACTAAGTCCCCAGACCTCTCTTGGGCTGGATAGCTGGTTAACTGATTGGTTGGTTGATTTTTTTTTTTAATATTTATTTGAGACAGAGTGTGTGTGAGAGTAAGTGAGTATATGGGCCTGCCAGGGCCTCCTGCTACTGCAAACGAACTTCAGATGCATGTGCCACTTTGTGCATCTGGTGTGGGTACTGGGGATTCGAAATAAGGTCATTAGGCTTTGTAAGCAAACTCCTTTAACTGCTGAGACATTTCTCCAACCATTAGTTGGTTTTTTAGGCAGGTTTTTTTTTAGCTGAGGCTGGCCTCAAACTCTTTATGTAGCCAGTTACCTTGAACTTCTGATCCTCCTGTCTCCACATCTTCCCAGTGTTAAGAATCTAGGCATGTGCCACTGGTTTATGGTTTACGTTTATGGTTTATGCTGTGCAGGGGATCAAACCCAGGGCCTCAGGTATGCTAAGCATGCACTCTACTAACTGAACTGCTGCTCCAGCCCCCTTTGGTTTTTTTTCGTTTTTGTTTGCTTTGCTTTGCTTTGCAGAGAGAGAGAGAGAGAATGGGCACACCAGGACTTCAGCCACTGCAAATGAACTCCAGATGCATGTGCCACCTTGTGCATCTGGCTTACATGGGTCCTGGGGAATCAAACTTGGGTCCCTAGGCTTCACAGGCAAATGCCTTAACCACTAAGCCATCTCTCCATCCTCCCCCCCCCCCCACTTTGGGTTTTTGATATATAGGATCTCACTATGTAACCCAGACTGGCCTGGAAATTGTGGTATAGATCAGGCAGTCTTGAACTTGCATCAATCGCCCTGCATTTGGCTCCCAGGTACTAAGATTACAGGCATGTGCCACCATGCCTGGCTCCTTGTTTCTCAGCACTGCCTTTGTTTCATCCCTTGAGTTTGGTTTGCAGTCTTCTGTGTCCGAGTTCTAACTTGCTGCTGTGCTTTGTATGACGTCAGTCTTCCTACCCATTCAGTCTTTTTGTTTGTTTGTTTTTTATTTATTTTCAAGGCAGGGTCTCCTAGCTCAGGCTGACCTAGAACTCACTCTGTAGTCTCAGGGTGGCCTCAAACTCACAGAGGTCCTGATCCTCCTACCTCTGCCTCCCAAGTGCTGTGATTAAAGGCATGCGCCACCACACCCAGTCTGCCATTGAGTCTTAGCCTAACATATAGTCTGTCCCATGAATATATAACCAGATTTCAGATTCAAAGCATGAGACATTTCTTAATTTTATTACAGAAATTTGGAAATAAATGTGTAACCTTAGATATCATTTTTAATGATACCTCATTACATTTTGAAATGATATTAGTAGTTTTACAGTAGTGAAAGAGGTTATCATTTATGAAGTATCGAACCAGTGACCTTAGCTATTCACTTGTGATGAAAGACCCAATCTAACCTTTTATTGAATGTGATATTTATTAAAAATGAAACTCTCATTTCCATTACTTAATCAATAGCATATTAAGCCATTTATTAATATGATTAAAGGAGGCATTGCAGAGAAGATATTCTGCTCCCCAGTCATCTAGTTTAATTTTAGTAATCAGGAAGTGGCATTCTAGCCTAGAGCCAGGCAAATCCATCTAATCCTATACTTGTAACTTTTATAAGACCAGAAAGAACAATTAAAATTTGCAGGAAGACTCCTCCAGACACAAAATGGCCTGGATATCCTTGACCTTGTAGTGCCTGACACTACCTATGCAAGACCATCATAATAGGAGGAAAAGATGATGACATCAAAATAAAAGAGACTGCTTGAGAGGGGAAGGAGATATGATGGAGAATGGAATTTCAAAGGGGAAAGTGGGGGGAGGGTGGGAATTACCATGGGATATTGTTTACAATTATGGAAGTTGTCAATAAAAAATAAAAAATAGAAATAAATCCTAAAGGGGGGAACCTGAAAAAAAATAATAAAATAGGGCTGGAGAGATGGCTTGGCACTTAAGCGCTTGCCTGTGAAGCCTAAGGACCCCGGTTCAAAGCTTGATTCCCCAGGACCCACGTTAGCCAGATGCACAAGGGGGCGCACGCATCTGGAGTTCGTTTGCAGTGGCTGGAGGCCCTGGCGCGCCATTCTTTCTCTCTATTTGCCTCTTTCTCTATCTGTCTGTCGCTCTCAAATAAATAAATAAAAATGAATAAAATATTTAAAATAATAATAATAATAAAATAAAAAATTTGTAAAATAATAAAATTTTCAGGAAGAAAGCCAAGCATGGTGGCTCATACTTTAATCCCAGCACCAGGAAGGTTAAAGCAGATAAATTTAAGGGCAGCCTGGGCTATATGGCAAGGCTTTGTCAAAAAAAAAAGTACAGAAAAGCCTATGTACTGGCTGTTGAGACAATAATAGCTCCTTTTATATTACCACATAAGTAAACAACCAGGAGCAATGTCTTGTTTCGCCATTACTTACTATTGCTCATACCTGAACCACCAGGGATTAGTACAGATGACATGTTGGAGAGTATGGCAAGAAATGTCTTGCATAATTAATGCTGGTGGCAAAAGGGTCTGTGGCAGGAAGAAGAAAAGGAGCAAAGAGAGATGTGGGTGTGGGTGCCTGTCCCCGAGGTGCCCGTGCTTCTGGTGAAGTAGAATGGGTATAGAAGGAGGTTTGTGTCTTCAGCTCAGTGATGTCATGCAAGACGGCTTCACCAAGTAGTGCCCCTGCTGTCCATGTACCAGGGTGCAGAGCCCTCTCTGATGTCCCTGTTGTCATAAACAGCGATGCTTATGCATGCTGAGCCTCACCCAGGAACTAGCTGGGAGGGACAATCCTGTATACAGCCTTCAGGTCAGGAAGCCACAATGTATGTGACTTTGCTGTGTGGTGGCCACCATGTGAGCTGTTATAGCCCCTATCTTCTTGCATTCTTACAGTTCCTGGGAGGTGTGTTCTCCCTTTCCAGAGGAGAAAGAAACATCAGAAAGCTCACTTCCCAGCATCTCAGAGTTTGGAAGTGATAGGTCCTATGTCCAGACATAGGGCATTTGACTCCAACACCCACATTATGGAAGGCCAGTGTAGAACACCCAGTAAGTCACACAAATAACCAGATGGGGAAGAAGCCAGCTAAAAATTGCTTCCCAGCATCATTCCCAAGGCTTCCCCAAAGAGCAGGTGAAGGACCAAGACTAGTGGTCAAAGGGAAGAAGTCCCCTTATTCTTGGAGGCGTGGGAACTCAGGCTCAGAGCCTGGCCCTATTCTTTTGGAGTGATTTAGAGTCAGTCTGTGGTGGTGTTATCACCCAACCAGCTGTTGCTTTTCCAAGTAACTGTCACATCTGGCTCTCAAGAGATCAGCTGCCCAACCCCTGCTCAGATGCAGGACTATGCTGGTGGGGAGGAAAGGACATGGTGACCTGTGTCGGTCACATGTCTTGTAGTCACATTTATTGCCCCAGAATTTCTTCTGTCAACCTCTGTCAAGCTTGTGCACACTCAATATCTGAATAAGGTAGTTCTGTGGGAATATGGAAATGTTACACCAGAAATTATTGCTAAAGCAAAGCAGAGTCTTAATTTTTTTGGATGAAAAAGATTGCTTAGTTCTGGAATTGAAGTTGTAGAAGTCAGAGAGAAATACAAGGTAGCATGTTCCTTTCTATCCTCAGTCCCTGAGCTCACCATCTCCTTGTGACCTCCTTGAGGGGTTATGGTGTCCAGGACATGACCCTAAGGCACTGTCAGGCCTTGGTTGCCCCTATGCAGATCTGGGTCCATCTTTGCAGATGGCAGGTTTGTTTCTTTCTTTCTTTTTTTCTTTCTTTCTTTCTTTTTTTGGCAAGCCCAACAGTCTGCCTTTTTTTTTTTTTTTTTTTTATGCACACGCAGGAGAGAGAATTTTGGCATGCCAGGGCCTCCAGCCACCTAATCAAACTCCAGGTGCATGTGCCCCGCTGTGCACATGTGCGACCTTGTGCGCTTGTGTCGCTGTGCGTCTCTGGCTTACGTGGGACCTGGAGAGTTGAACATGAGTCCTTAGACATCACAGGCAAGCGCCTTAAACGCTAAGCCATCTTCCAGCCCCAGATGGCTGATTTCCAAGGCCCCTCTGGTGTATTGCCCATGACCCAAAAGTGTGCTTCACTTGTCAGACTGGTGTAGCTATCCCTTCAGCACCACGTTTGATCGATCACAGTGGTTTCAGAGTCCACTGCTAGAATCTTCCCACAGACAGACCCATGGGCCAACTAGCCAGACTGGACAGGGCTCCTAGGGACTCTGGATGGAACCTTCTTGGTGGTTGTGAGGTATGGTTACTGCAGTCAGTGCTGTGTACCACCCAGGAGAGTTAGAGAGTTGTGTGTCAAGGATGCTTCTAAGCCCCTGGGGGAAGGGGAAGGGAGCTTTATTACCCTGGTTACTGCAAGTTGGAAATCATTGGCACAACTTTTTTCCATTTTTCTTTTTGAGGCAAGCCCAAGGACTGGCTTTTTCCTTCTTTCTTTCTGTTTTTCTTCTTTTCTTTCTTTCTTTCTTTTTTTTTTTTTTTATGAGTGAGAACAAGTGAGAGAAAGAATTGGAATGCCAGGGCCTCCAGCTACTATAATCAAACTCCAGATGCGAGTGCCACCTTGTGCCCATGTGCAACCTTGTGCATGCATCACCTTGTGCATCTGGCATACGTGGCCTCTGGGGAGTCAAGCATGGATCCATAGGCTTCTCAGGCAAGCACCTTAACTGCTAAGCCATCTCTCTAGCCCTTTTTCACTTTTTTACTTTTTTATTTTTTTCAAGGTAGGGTCTCACTCTGGCCCAGACTGACCTGGAATTCACTATGTAGTCTCAGGGTGGCCTCGAACTCACAGTGATCCTCCTACCTCTGCCTCCCGAGTGCTGGGATTAAAGGCCTGCACCAATCTCTTATCACTGCAGACAAACTACCAGATTTCAAATAAAGGTCAGCCTAGTTGGGCTTTGAGCTTCAAATTCTCCTGGCTCCACCTCCCATTGTCATAAGCATCTTGGGATCACAGATGCATGTGGCACTTTGCATCCAGTTCACACACATTCTGGGAAATGGAACCCAGGCTAGGAGACTTTGCAAGCAGGCACCCTTAACTGTTGAGCCATCTCCCCAGTCCTGTTGTTGCCAGTATTATAATTAGAGGCTGAGTTAGAGGTATGCATTGGTTTTATTTGTCTTTTGTCTTGAAGAATTAATATGTAGTAGCCAGGCGTGGTGGTGCACTCGGGAGGCCAAGGTTGGAGGATCACCTTGAGTTCGAGGCCACCCTGAGACTACATAGTGAATTCCAGTTTCAGCCTGGGCTAGAGTGAGAGAAAAAAAAAAAAGAAAGAAAGAAAAAAAAAGAATTAGAGCTGGGTGTGGTGGCACACGCCTTTAATCCCAGTACTTGGGAGGCAGAGGTAGGAGGATTGCTTGAGTTTGAGGCCACCCTGAGACTCCATAGTGAATTCTAGTTTCAGCCTGAGCTAGAGTGAGACCCTACCTTGAAAAACCAAAAAAAAAAAAAAAAGAAAATAATTAATATGTATTGTCTTTGTAACAAACTGGTTGAATGGATGTCATTTCTGCCTAATGACATGTAGCATTTTTCTCTCTGAATGTACTTTCTGGTTCGGTGTACTTCACATAGCTTAGGTGGGTTGGGAGGGGCAGCTCTCTGGCATTTGGCTTGGAGCATATTGAGCCAGTAGAGACAGAAGCTTCTATTCCTTCTGAGAGCAGTGTTCCTCAGCCAAACAGTCTCTGCTGATGTACATAGTTGATTACCTTATTAACTGTGGAAGAAGCAGTCTTTCTGGGGTAATAAAGCATAACTTCATTATATCCTGTATGCAGAGGGCAAACATGGTGGAGTGTGGCTGACAGGTTCCCATTCCCAAGCTGATTCTGATAATGATAGTGTTTAAGTACCATTGATTGTCCTCTAATTGAATTTTTCTTTCTTTAGGCCTCTTCTGAAGAGCTAAAGGCTGCCTACCGGAGGCTGTGTATGCTTTACCACCCAGATAAGCACAGAGACCCGGAGCTCAAATCACAAGCGGAACGGCTGTTTAACCTTGTTCACCAGGCTTATGAAGGTCAGTGGAGGGCTCAGCTTCACAGGAACACTCAGGTAGCAGGTACTCGATTTTTAAGAGACTTGATTTGTAGAGGATAGAGAAAGAGAGTCCTTAGAGATGTATAAAAGAGGTGGGTTAGTTCAGTACTTTTTACTGGCAGTGTCCTTTGAAAGAGTAGTATTTTGCTTTGGAAATCAATATGTGTCCAGTAAGTAGAAAATGAGAGTCTGGGTGAAATAATGGGCCAGGCTCGGAATTGCATGGGAACACTCAAGTTCTGAATCGCTTACCAATGTCTTCTAAAGGGAGCTCGTGGAGGGAAAGGGCTGGTCGTTGCTGAGCTTTCTTTGTTCTTTTTTTTTTTTTTTTTTTTTTTTTTTTTGAGAAGCTACAAGGACTTTCTTTTTTATCCAATAGTGATTTTATTGGTTCTGAAGCATTCAGTGAAAGAAAGGGTCTAACAAAAGAAAGAAGATGGGTTAAGAAGGCTGACAGGACACAGAACCTAGTAATTCAGATTTTCATACCTACAGCTTATGGGTAACAGGAAAAAAAAAAGAAAGCCTTTGATACGTTTGTCAGTGTGAGAGTTAGAGAGCTTCTCTGGGGTGACAAAAGGCTCTGAGTGAAGGTGGTTTCCTGACACCAGGAATGTGCTTCATGCCACTGAGTGGCACATTTCAAAAAAGTTAAAATGGCCAGGCGTGGTAGCACACACCTTTAATCCCAGCACTCAGGAGGCAGAGATAGGAGGATCATCACTGCGAGTTTGAGGCCACCCGGAGACTACGTAGTGAAGTCCAGGTCATCCTGGGCTTAAAGTGAGACTCTACCTACCTAAAAATAAATAAAGGTTAAAATGCTCATTCTACCCTTGGGAGGCAGAGGTAAGAGGAGTGCCATGAGTTCAAGGCCCCTGTGAAATCAGCCTGGCTAGAACGAAACCTTACCTTGAAAAACAAAAACAAAAAGTCAATTCTATTTGTGCATTTTACCACAACTTAAAAATAAAAAATAGGGCTGGAGAGATAGCTTAGCGGTTAAACACTTGCCTGTGAAGCCTAAGGACCCCGGTTTGAAGCTCGATTCCCCAGGACCCACATTAGCCAGATGCACAAGGGGCACACATGTCTGGAGTTCGTTTGCAATGGCTGGAGGCCCTGGCGTGCACCTCTCTGTCTCTCTCTCTCTCTCTCCCCCCCCTCCTCCCTCTTTCTCTCTGTCTCTTTCTCTCTCTCTCACTCTCAACTAAATAAGTAAAAGTTAATTAATTAATTAAAAAAATTAAAACTAAAACTATATTAAATCACTCTTAGGACATATACCAAGTGAAGTCAGTTATTTATTCAACAATCCTTTGTGAGCTCCTTAACCTGAAGCTAACACATAATGTGTTTCTTACAAAATAATAGTGATGTCTTGAGATCTTAATGACATAAAGCCAAGGACTAGAACATGATAGACGAAGGGTGGGTAAGTAGTGTGTCATGACTGAATTGTAACTATTCAGACCATTTCATTTACTAGTTATGACAAAAACTTTAGCTTCTCATTGTATTCTGTTGTTTAAAGGCTGCAGCAACTTCACGGTTGTCTAGTTAACCCCCACTTGCTTGTGTTGTTTGAGGGGACAAGTCAGTAGAAAAGCCTGCGTGCTTGTGAAACGCTGCAGCTGCAGACCTGCGTGTTTCATAGTAAGCAACATGTCCTCAGTAAGTCCTAGAGTCTAACTCAAGAAGTTGGCTCACATGTTTTACAGGGGTCAGCATTTCTTTCTTCCTCGCTAGATTTGAATATGGATAGACTGGTTTGTATCGTTTTTAATTGGACCTAAAAATATATGGGAAACTCTCAGGAGGAAAGATGCAGAGGTTCTGAACAAAACTGCGTGCAGCACAGGAAGGAAGTAATGATTTGGCCTCACTGTTGGTCCAGCTCAGGGGTAGGCAGCCTGTGAATAATTGTCACCCTTGCTGAGGAATCCTTTTCTGATTAGATGATGTGGTCAACAACACTGTGAGAGGTATTCACTGGGGGAGGGGAGTTGGGTGTGCATGGGATGCATCTTTGTCCTCCTCTATTGCTCTTCTATCTTATTTCCCTGAGACAAGGCCTCTCCTAAACCAGGAGCTTGCCATTTTTTTTTTTAATTAGATTTGCTGATCAAGGCGCCCCAGTATCCATCCCCATTATCACTGCCTTTTACATGGGTCTGGGGTTCAAACTTGGGTCCTGTGCTCTTACCCAGGGAGCCATCTCCCCAACCCCTATATTCATGTCTTTTAAAATGATTTACAAGCTGGGCATGGTGGCACACACCTTTAATCCCAGCACTCGGGAGGCAGAGGTAGGAGGATCACCATGAGTTCAAGGCCACCCTGAGACTACATAGTGAATTCCAGGTCAGCCTGATCTAGAGCGAGACCCTACCTCAAAAAACCAAAAAAATTAAAAAATAAAATGATTTACAATGCCAGGCATAGAGGCACATCCAGTGATCCCAATACTTGAGAAGTAGGGGCAAGAGAATCAGGAGGAAGTTCAAGGTCAGCCTTGCATACATGAGACCCTGTCTCAAAAAAAAAGTAAAACAAAAGCATTCATTCTTTAGTGCTTAGAGCCGAGACGACTTCCTGCACAGAGACCTTGCACTTTGACCCTCTAGTTAAGAGAAGGTTGGACCCTGGGAAAATCCATTTTTCTTAATCTGTAGCCTCCTTGGAACACACCATAGGTTAGTTCAGAAAAGCACTTAGGAGGACAGAGGCAAAGGAAATGAAGAGCATCTCCAAGAAGATTGTGGTCAGACAAGGGAGATTGAGAGATGGGCTTAACTAATGACATCGCAGCCAGAGTTTTCAGAAAGGACTGAAAGGTAAAGTGTGTATTATATAAACATGTTTGATTTTTTTTTTAATTGCAGTGCTTAGCGACCCCCAGACCAGGGCCATCTATGACATATATGGGAAGAGAGGACTGGAAATGGAAGGATGGGAGGTAAGAGAAATTGAATCTGGTGACCAGAAAAGACATGAAACAGCTTACAAAGCATCACCTCACAATTGTCCTTTAGGGACCTGTGACAAGGTCTTTGAGAACATTGGAGACACTAGGCCCTCTTCCTTGCCTTTTAAGTTTAGAGGTTGAATTCTAGACATGACTTTGCCACTTTGTAACTCTAGGATTTGGACAAGTCTGTTGTCTGATTTGTTCATGGCACCCTAACCTGCCAGTGCAAAGGAAGGAGCATGATAGTACCAGTGATGCTTAGCCCAGGTGTGGAGGTGGGACTGCTTGCTGGTGGTGACTGCTTCAAGGGTGCAGTTTTCTCCACAAACTCCTCCCTCCACTGTCGATGCCTGTCACTCCATCTTTGATGTGAAGGCTGCATTTCTGTGGGAGTGTTACATGTGTAAGCAAAATGGAAGTTAAAAACAACTGAGAGCTACTAGATTACGTCATTTGTGATGACCCTCCCAGCTGTAATGCACTGGAAAGTTAGACCTACTAGATTAAAGCAGCTGGGGGAGATGGCTCAGTGGATAAAGGCATTTGCTAGCAAAACCTGCCAGCCCAGGTTCAGTTCCCCAGTACCCACAGACGGCCAGATACACAAAGTGGCATATGCGTCTGAAGTTCATTTACAGTGGCAAGAGGCTCTGGCACACCCACTCTACCCTCTCAACTAAAAATTTTTTTAACCTGCTAGATTACATCATCTATGACAATCCTTCTAGCTATAAAGCACTATAAGAGTGCTGTCAATATAGTGAGGAAACCAAACAGCTGGCCAGCTTCTATGAATCTGGCTGCCCTTGTCAGCCCTGCTGTGTGAGAAGAGCCACAAAAACTCAGGTGCCTCTGATTTTGTACCTTCCCTCTCCGCAGCTGACTAGCAGAGACATGGGCAAGACATTCTCCCACTTTATACTGAAAAATAGATGAATGAGTAGAAAAATAAACATGAAAACAAATTATAATATATAGGTATTATTACTTGATTTCCTCGAGTGCCCATGACATTTTGACAGGTTGTTAACATCAGTTTTTAAATTCTTTTGGGGGCTGGAGAGATGGCTTAGCAGTTGAGTGCTTTCCTGTGAAGCATAAGGACCCCGGTTCAAGGCTCGATTCCCCAGGACCCACGTTAGCCAGATGCACAAGGGGGCGCATGCATCTGGAGTTCGTTTGCAGTGGCTGGAAGCCCTGGTGCGCCCATTCTCTCTCTCTCTCTCTCTCTCTCTCTCTCTCTCTTTCTCTGTCACTCTCAAATAAATAATTTTTTTTAAATGAACAAAAAAAATATCTAAATTCTTTTGGTGTTTGACCTCAAGCATGTGTCTGTCTCTTCAGATCGTATCAGGAACCCTTACTAAAGGCCTGTGGGCATAGGGTGGAAGAGATTCAGAACTGATGCTCTTTCCTTTTTGCCTGACATTGGTGTTTTGTGAGCCACATTCCACCAGTAGCCTTTTCTTGATTGCCACACACAGTGAATTATAGTTGCTAATGTTCAAAGCCCAGGAGGTTTTGTGTAGGCAAGTGTCCAGTCAGCTGTCTTCTCTTAAAGCACCAGAAGAGTAAACATTGGATCTGAATGTCCTTGTGGGCAGCACTGCCCTGTAGAGGGGGCCAAGCTTGTACCTAGTCCCAGTCCCCACCCCGGATTATGTCATCAGACCTTCCACTCCTCCATGTGGTTCTGGTAGGCAATTGATTTGTAACCTGTGGCTTGAAATAGCAATGCCTCCATGCTATATTCAAGCCCCAGTGGTTCTCCCTCTGCTCCCTGCAGGGCAGGCTTTACAGGTGTGTGTGCCATACCTGGTTGTTTATGTAGGTGCTAGGGAATCGAACTGGCCCTCATGCTTGCATAGCAAGCACTCTTTGGTTTTTCAAGGTAGAGTCACTGTCTATCCCAGGCCTTACCTGGAATTCAGTATGTAGTCTCAGGCTGGCTTCCAACTCACAGCCAACCTCCTACCTCTGCCTCCCAAGCAAATACTCTTAACTGCTGTGCTATCTCCTGTTCTGTTTACAGAATTTCTCTTCATACTTTATATATGATTTAAAGTTCTCTCGCTTTTGTTGTTGTTTTGCTACTTTGAGCAGTCCCACTCTAGCCTCAAACTCATGGTGACCCTCCTATTACAACATTCCAAATATTGGGAATAAAAGTACAAGCCACCATGCCTGGCTTTCCTTTTTTTTTTTTTTTTTTTTTTTTTTAACTAATGTAGGATCTCATTCTAGCCCAGGATGGCCTGACATTCATTCTGTAGTCCCAGGCTGGTTTTAAACTTACAGTGATCCTCCTGCCTCTAAGTGCTAAAGTTAAAGGCGTGCTCGACCACACCCATCTCCTTTGATAAGACATGGATTAGTTAACAGTGTTGGAGGCAGCAGTTAGGGGCACTGAAAGCTCTAGGCACCTGTTACATAGCCCCACTTCAAAGGGTTCTTGTGGGTCAGAATTGGCTTTTTTTTTTTTTTTTCTAATAAGCCTATGAAATAAAGCCAGCCAGGTGTGACGGCCCACTCATATAATCCCACAACCTAAGCTATATATTGAGTTCTAGGCTAGCCTGATTCCATGGCAATCCTATCTCAGAAAAGCATACAGTTAAATAAGCAAAATGATAAAAAGCCGCCTCTGATGATTAGTGCCTAATCTACGGTAGGAGGGCTGGAGGGATGGCTTAGTAGTTAAGGCGCTTGCCTGCAAAGCCAAAGGACCCAGGTTTGATTCCCCAGGACCCACGTAAGCCAGGTGCACAAGGTGGTGCATGCATCTGAAGTTCATTTACAGTGGCTGGAAACCCTAGTGCACCCATGCTCTGTCTTGTTCTCTCTCTCTCTCCCTCTCTCTCTCTCTCAAGTAAATAAATAAAGAAGCCCCCCATTTTTAATCTACAGTAGGAATCCAGTGCCCATTATTGACATGTGGCTCCTGAACACAGTCCTTTAAGGAATCACTACAGTAGATTGGACTCTCCTGCCACAGTAGCTTTTACTCCAGACCATCTTTTCATTGTGTTGCTAGTGTTTTCAGACCATCAGTCTTTGCCAACTGCTGAATGGTATCTATTTACAGCCTGTTGATTGTGATAAACATATGGGTAGTCGGTGATGGATGAAGGTCACTGTTAATATCATGAGTGTCTAAAGTGCCTTTAACTCAACAGTCTCAAAGTACTCAGTCCCAACTTTAGTGTGCAGTGTCACTTCCACACTGGTAGATATAAAATGGGGCTTTTTTTGGGTCTTGGTTTCTCTCTCTCTCTCTCTCTCTCTCTTTTTGCCTGTCCCCCTACCCCCTCTACCTCCCTCCCTTAAGAAACTAATGCTCAGCTGGCTGTGATGGTATATACCTTTAATCCCAGTACTTGGGAGGTAGAGATAGGACCTCCCTGAGTTCAAGGCCACCGTGAGACTACATAATGAATTCCAGGTCAGCCTGGGCTAGAGGGAGACCCTACCTTGAAAAGCAAAAACAAAAAGGCTGGGAGTGACTTGCAGCCACCCTCGTTCTGAAACACTACTCAGCAAAAGTGAATCATACTGGATGGCAGAGGTCAGAGGGAGGCAGGAGAGAAGTTCAGCCCAGGAAATGGCCTTCCCATTCTGGGTGTACTAGCCATTTTACCTTGGCAAGTAGCTCTGATTAATGTACTAGCTGTGTGCAGACTATGTGAAGTATGACTAGAAATGGAAGGACCTGGCACCTTCAGGTGACTTTCTCTGTAGCTTATCACAGACTGGAGCAGAGAGAACCTAATTTGCAGCTATAAATTCAGACTGCCATGATTTGATCCCCAGTACCACACTTTTGCTGATCTCCCATGCTCTCACAAGTACCTAGAACTGTACAGTTGTAAACAGGACCCTTAGAAGTCCTGTGCTGACTTCGGCAGCACATACACTAAAATTGGGATGATACAGAGAAGATTAGCATGGCCCCTGCACAAGGATGACACACAAATTTGTGAAGCGTTCTTTATTTTTATTTTTATTTTTGTTTTTTGTTTTTAATAAAGCTTTTAAAACAATAAAATGTTCAACGTCTCACTTAAAAAAAAAAAAGTCCTGTGGTAGTGTCTTCTTACAGGTGGGGTACCTGAGGGTCATAGTGGTCTTGCCCTCACATGTTTCTTACAGCCTCCCCCTCTTTGAAGTCCTAATGAGTTTGTCTTCTTCATGGTGAGCTAAGAAAGACTCATGGAGTGAGTGCCCTAGCACCTCAGACTTGACCTCCCTGTGCATCCCTGAACTTCATGTGGTCTGCTGTTTGACCCCTGAGTGCTGTAGGACTAAGACGAAAGTGTTGTGGCATGCTCTGTGCTAAGATTCACATTATACTATAGGAGGAAGGCTGACTCTAGAACACGCAGCCCTCACAGCTGAAGATCTCTTGAGTCTAGTGACTTCCTCTTATGGTCTGGAATCAGAGATCATTTGAACTGTGGGGTTCTTTGTGAGTTTCCTGCAGCTGGAGAAAGGTTACTGAATCAAGGGACCACACAAGCCAGGAATGGCCTCCAGGGGAGCAGAGTTTTGATCCTTTCACAGTGCTGATGTCTTGGAGTCTGCAGAGAGACCCAGGTGGAACCCGGGCATCATTACGTGCACACCAAATTATTGCTTTCAGCTCTCTGTGAGTCTTCCTCACCTCCCAGGTCCTCAGCTGTCTCGCTCACTTCTGTCCACAGGTGGTGGAAAGGAGGAGAACTCCAGCCGAGATCAGAGAAGAGTTTGAGCGGCTACAGAGAGAGCGGGAAGAGAGGAGACTGCAGCAGCGAACCAACCCCAAGGTAGCCAGCGCCGTCTTAGTGAGATCTGTTAAAAGCCACATTGGAACTCATTAAATGGGGTGGACTTTTTAACCAACCATGTTCAAAACTAGGCATTGAGCAGGGCCCTCTGCTTTCCTCACCCCAGGACATTAGTGCTGTGAACCCTAGTCACTTGATTGTCTCAGCAGCCACAGGTGACTGGAGTCCCCAATGGAGTGAAGTTGTTTAACCCAGTGACACTACAGAATCAGCCCCTTGTACGGTATCTTTCTCCCATTTGCTGTGCCCAGCCAGGTAGCAGATGGATATCTCAGTAAGTTTGAGGAGCCCATTGTACTATAGCTAATAGACTGTGGCTTGGTGGCCTGTTCAGCCTTGGTGAGTGAGAAGACTCAGTTCCTGTCCCTATCAGTGTGGCCAGGAGGGCCTGGCAGGCAGCAGGTACCTGTCCTGATAAGGAGCTAGTAGCCTCACTCCACCCTGCCATTGCCTCTTCCTGAAGGGTGCCAGGATCTGCGTTGACTCAGCGATGTTGTTGGAAGGAAAGGTGAAGCCATGCAAGCAGCATCTTTAAGTCTTAAAAGAACAGTGCCAGCTTAAACTCAAAAGCACAGTACAATGGTCTTATGATCAAATTCATTCTACAGTATTTTTAAGCTCCTATAGCATTTAAAGGACCTTGTTCTCACAATAGAACTACCTATTTGAATCTTTCATTTCAAAGTATATAACAGCTGAATGTGGTAACTCACACCTGTAGTCTCAACATTTGAGAGGTGGAGGCAGGAGTATCACTGTGAGCTTGAGGCCAGCCTGGGCAAGACCTTGTTTCGAAAACAAAACCAGCTGGGCGTGGTGGCACACACCTTTAGTTCCAGCACTTGGGAGGCGGAGGGAGAAGGATCACCATGAGTTCAAGGCAACCCTGAGACTACATAGTGAATTCCAGGAGCTAGAGTGAGACCCTACCTTGGGGGGGGGGGGGGGCGGGGACAATAATTAGGGCTGGAGAGATGGCTTAGCTATTAAGGTGCTTGCCTGCGAAGCCAAAGGACACAGGTTTGATTACCCAGTATCCATATAAAGCCAGATGCATAAAGTATCCCATGCATCTGTAGCTCATTTGCAGTGGCTGGAGGCCTTGGTATGCCCATTCTCACTGTCTGTCTTTTCTCTTACCTCTCTCTCTCTCTCTGCTTGCAAATAAATAAAAATATTTTAAAACCAATAATTAAACTTTATATAGTTGGCTGGGAAAATGGCTCAGCAGTTAAAAGAGCTTGCTTTTAAGCCTGCTGGCCCAGGCTCAGCTCGCCAGTACCCATGCTGGCACATGCATCTGTGATCCCAGTGTGCCTGTGGCAACGGGAGGCAGAGCCAGGAGAATCCAGATGCTCACAGGCCAGCTAACTGGCACTCAACAAAGTGAAGTGGCAAAAACAAACTGGCAAGGGAAATTCTGCCTCAGTCAGGGTGGAGGAAGAGGACAAATATCCCCCAGTCTTCTTATGCCTCCATACATGTGCTGTAGCACACATATACCCACACACACACCATTTTTTTTAAGTGTATACTGTTAAGGGCTCGGCATATAAGTCAGTGGTAAAGTGCCTAGCATGTGCAAAACCCTCAGTTTGAGCCCTAGCACCTTGAAGGAAAAAAAAAAAGATGATACAAGCTGGGCGTGGTGGCGCACACCTTTAATCCCAGCACTTGAGAGGCACAGGTAGGAGGATTGCCATGAATTCGAGGCCACCCTGAAACTACATTGTGAATTCTAGGTCAGCCTGGGCTAGAGTGAGACCCTACCTCAGGGAAAATTAAAAATATATATATATATGATACATAGTCACTGGACCTAGTACCACAGGCCTGCTATCCCAGCTCCTTAGGAACCAAGGAGCAAGATTACATGTTTAAGGGCTATCTGAGCTATATAGCAAATTCAAGACTAGCCTGGGCAGCTTACTGAGATCCCCATCTCAAAATTTTCTTAAAACTGAGCATAGAGGGCACTGTGGATATAGTTCAATAGTAGGTAAAACACTTGGCTAGCATGTGTGAGGCCTTGGGTTCAATCCCCAGCACTGAAAAACAAGTGTATGCAGCTGTCTGTCAGTACAACAGAGTGATTGGCTTGAGGACTTCTAAAGACGCCCAGTGCCACAGATGCTCTGGTCCCTTATATAAAATGGTATGGCATGTACTCATAACCTAAACTCATCTTCCTATAGACTTAAAATCATCTGTAGGGACAGGGTTACAGCTCAGTGGCTAAACATTTGCCTAGAATTAACTCCCTAGCACACCCCCACATCATCAGTGGAGGATAAGTATTGTTTGAGGAATAATGACAAGGAAAACAAGGAATTTTACATGTTCAAAATAGGTGCATTTTTCCCCCAATATCTTCAGTCCATGTTCGGTTGAACAACACAGTAGATATGTGGGTAGGAAGGGCCACTGTATTTGTCAAGGCCAGTACCACCCCTCCTATCAAGCCCTCCACAGTAGATAACTATGTCATGTAACTTTTTCTTTCTTTCTCTCTCTCTCTCTCTCTCTCTCTCTCTCTCTCTCTCTCTCTCTTTGTTTCACTTTAGCCCAGGCTGACCTGGAATTTACTATGTAGTCTCAGGGTGACCTCAAACTCACAGCAGTCCTCCTACCTCTGCCTCCCAGTGCTGGGATTAAAGATGTGCGCCACCACACTCAGCTATTTATGTAGCATTTTATTTTGGTCAGAAGGAGGTGGAGCCAGAATGCAAAACTGACCAGGGTCTGGGGTACACCAGCTGTGCCAATGGTTCCCCGTGGGGATCTTTTGGCCAGGACATTAGAAAGAGCTACTTTGAAAGTCAGTGTTGGCACGTGGGGCTGGGTTGGGCAAACTGTTGTGTTGTTAGCCTGCCTGTTCTGTCTGTGGTTTTGCTGTACCCAAGCAGTGAAGCTGCAGGGAAAGGGACACTCATCTTGACCCGTGTCCTGCAGTGAAGTGACCATCTGGGTATGTGTAGTAGTTGCTACCACTATTCTGCAAATGTGTCTGCTGGCCATGGCTTTGGGCAATGAACAGAGCACAGCTGGGACCATTTCCTACAGTCATACAAGATATTTTTAAATTTCCAGCATTTTATTACTTCTATAAACTGCTTTCAAATAAATAAAAACATTTTCTAACCAGAAATACTGAGTAATAACCAGATGTTGGATCTGCAGCATTTTGAGGATTGGGTATGAGCTGGGTCTTCTGTGCCATGTACAAGGAGCTTATGAGCAGGAAGGCTTGGGACATCGTTCTCCTAAGAAGAGTCCCCTCTTGATAAGACCACAAGGAAGCCAGGCATGGTGGTACATGTTTGTAATCCCAGAATTTGGGATGCAGAGGTAGAAGGATCTTGGAGTTTTAAGGGTAGCTTGGGCTATGTAACAAGACTTTGTTTCAAAAGATTTTTTTTTCTGGGTTTTTGAGTTTTCACGGTAGGGTTTCACTCCCAGGCTGACCAAGATTTTTTTTTTTTTTAAATAAAAAGACCACAAGGAGAATAGCGTGTCAACTGCTCTCCCATTCCCCCTAGCCAAAGGAGCACTCATAGGGGATTAGCACCCCAGTCAGTGGGAAGCTGGGCATGGTGGCGCATGCTTTAAACCCTGCACTCCAGAGGCAGAGGTAGGAGGATCGCTGTGAGCTCGAGGCTGCTCTGAGGCTACATAGTGAATTCCAGGTCAGTCTGAGCCAGAGTGAGACCCTACCTCAAAAAAAAAAAAAGCTGTTAGTGGGGATTCTGCAGGGGTTATATGTACTGAACAGAAAGGCTAGAATAGTATAGGGGAGAAATAATGACTGCCCTGGGCGTGGTGGCGCACACCTTTAATCCCAGCAGAGGTAGAAGGATCACCGAGAGTTCGAGGAGCCACCTTAAGACTACAGAGTGAATTTCAGGTCAGCCTGAGCTAGAGTGAGACCCTGCCTCGAAAAACCAAAAAAAAAGAAAAGAAAAGAAAAAAAGAAAGAAAGAAAGAAATAATGACTGCCATAAGAAAGGCAGGACACAGGGCAAGCTGTTTGTCCTATGTTTAGTTTCTCATGTGTGAAATTAGGATAGCCATCCTAACTACCATATCAAGCTATTGAAGGATGGAATAAACACAAAATAGATGTTAATTTACAGGAAGATAACCCTGCTGTAGATGCCAAGCAGTACTGGTACCAAGTTGAGCTTCAGAATCTAATTTTGGGTGTTTGACTCAGATAATCCCTTTGACCATGGAGACTGCATTAGATGATACCTGTCACTAGTGATGTGGATATGGCCTTCAGCCTCCTTCTATGGCCAGGACCTGACCTGTAAGAAGGTTCTGTGGGGCCAGCAGTGCATGGCACCATGTGCTGGAGGATGCACACATTTAGATACTGAAGGTAGAGTCTTGGGCTTGGAGTCAGATTCCACCTTCCAGTCTTTGCTTGGCTAGGTCTCCTCTCCAGCCTCAAGTGGCTTCTCCCCATGTGAAATATATTTGCTTCAAGCCTCCCCTACAGGTCTATATCTGTGGACCCCATAATCCCTAGTTTTCACTGCCTCTCTCTTCTACTGTCCCTCTGCCCTGTACAAAGAGACTTATGTCTATGTTTCCTGCTAGGAAACTTGAAGCTCAGTTGCTGGTATCTCAAGGTCCCACCACAGTGAGCATTGTGGAAGAGGGCATTGGTGGCTGGGAGGCAGAGATGATACTTTTGGCCCCCTTCCTCCATATGACCTCCATGAAAAGGCCACAGGTCTTGCCTTTTAGAGGCTGAGATCCTGTAACAGGATTGCTCTGTGCTGTGCTCACTCCCAATGGACCAGTTTCACTGCTTGGGTTTTTGGGTGTCCATAAATCTCTCCGAGTAGACAGCAGCCTTGCTTCTTTGAAGATCTGGTCCCAAGCATCTTGTTGGCTTTCTGCTGCCTCCTTCACAAGCCTATATAGGGGTACAATGGCTTGCAGGGCTTGACTGTCTCTGAGGGCTTAGGATGCCTGCTTTTTTGACCCTGCTACAAAATAGTGGATATTAAAGCCGGGCATGGTGGTGGTGGTGGTGGTGGTGCACGCCTTTAATCCCAGCACTCGGGAGGCACAGGTAGGAGGATCGCCGAGAGTTCAGGGCCACCCTGAGACTACACAGTTAAGGGAGACTGTTAAATTGTTTCCTGGTCTATTGCATTTTCCCCATGTCCCATAGTTGATATAAACTTTGTGAATTTAGAATGGCTTATGAACCAGAGTTCCTGAAATGCAGTTGTACCTGCCCTGAACAAGCCTATGGAATGTTGCAAGAGCCACAAGCTGAATCACTTTAGGCTGTCTTGAGCCTCTTACTTGCCACTTATTGCCCACCACTGTGTCTGCTATCAGGTGAAACATTTTTGGAATACACTAATAGACCACGAGCTTTCATCAATTCAAAGTCTAAGAATGGCATCAGATAACATCGGAGGCCTGTAGCAGAGATTTCCCCACTTTGTTGTAACCTGCCTAACTGATGTTTCCACTAATATATTTGAAAAGTGCCTTGGTTTACGACTTTATTTTATATATATATATATATATGTGTGTGTGTGTATATATATATATTTTTTTTTTTTTTTTTGAGAGAGAGAGAGAAAGAAAGAGGCAGAAGAGAGGGAGGGAAGTAGAGAATGTGCGCACCAGGGCCTCTAGCCACTGCAAAAGACCTCCAGACACATGCGCCCCTTGTGCATCTGGCTTATGTGAGTCCTGGGGAATTGAACGGGGGTCCTTTGGCTTTGCAGACAAACGCCTTAACCGCTAAGCCACTTCTCCAGCCCATGCCTTTTTTTGTTAACACATTGGAACATGGTGTTTGGGGCCTCCTGAATCTGTGTTGCCAGGCAATGGTCACTCATATTTGCCTTCCGAATAAATCTATATTGTCTTTGAAGTGAGAGCTGTGTTTCTTGTTGAGAAGCTCCACTGCCTTTGCACACATAATAGCTTATTCAGCTTTATCAGAAAAACAATTGAATTCTGTAGCAGGGAATGTATGTAACCATGCTCATGTTTTAAATCCAAGAATGTTTTCAAAAAGATATTTGAGGACTTGACTCACTTGTTTTTTAAAGATTTGTTTTTGGTGGCCAGTCTGAGCACAGCTATCAGAATGAGCTTATGGTTATGGCTTCAATCTGTTCTGTGAAATGCTTCTGGTGTCATAAACTGACTTGTTTGACTGCAGGATAATAGTGTGGGAGAAGAGCCGTTGGAACCCATATGTTTGCTGTATTCAGTAGCAGACATGGGCAGCTACTGAAAATGAGACCCTGTCATGTAAGAAGGGACAGAGCCTGGCTGACCCAGTCTGGGAATGTGCTGTAATGTGGAATGGGTTTCGGAGGGAAAGCTG
This sequence comes from Dipus sagitta, assembly GCA_036346955.1. NCBI lineage: Eukaryota > Metazoa > Chordata > Mammalia > Rodentia > Dipodidae > Dipus > Dipus sagitta. Next base: position 131,858,628 of record CM070773.1, read on the forward strand.
TTTCCTTAAGGAAGTATCAGTTGAAGAGCTATTTACCCCATTGCATCTTCATACTCCCTTATCAACAGACTTGGGAATCGAAGACTGCTATGGGGCAGGAGCAAGAGGAGAGCAAGTGGTGTTTGGGCCAGATTGTTCTTAAACCATTAGTAAATTTGAGTTTGATCCTCCCCTAAAATTGGAGAGTATGGTCCTGACTTTCATATGCAATAAAATGATCCTGTGGCCATCATAACAAGAGCTGTCCTGGGCTCCCTGGTGATAAAGCAGGCAAATTTCACTCTGCTCTTTGTTGCCTTTTGGGGAAATTATTCAGTTATTAAAGTCATTGCTGAGATGACATTTGATAGAAATTTCTCATATTCTCCTTAAGGCCAGAAGCAGAAATACAAGCTTGAAAACAGTTCGGCAATTCAGGGGTAGTGATGGGGGCATTGAATTCTCACGTGTATCAGACTGTCCTACTGCATACTTTGTTTACATATAGTCCTTATCAACATTTTTTTTAATACTTATTTACTTATTAGAGAGACAATGGGCACACCGGGGCCTTAGCCACTGTAAACAAACTCCAGACATGCGCCACCATGTGCATCTGGATTACATGGGTTCTGAGGAATCAAACCTGGGTCCTTAAGCTTTGCAGGCAAACACCTTAACCGCTAAGCCATCTCCCTAGCACAACAAAATATTTTGATAATCAGGGCTGGACAGATGGCTGTGGTTAAAGGCAGTTGCTTGCAAAACCTGATGGCCCAGGTTCAGTTCTCCCAGTACTCATGTAAAGGTAGATGCACAAAGTGACACGTGCATCTAGAGTTGACTTGTAGTGGCAGGAAGCCCTGGTGCGCTCATTGTCTCTGTACTCTTTCAAATAATTTGTTTGGTTACTTTTGAGAGAGAGAATGGGCTCACCAGGGCCTTCAGCTGCTACAAACAAACTCCAGACGTGTGCGCCCCCTTATGTGCATGTGCAACATTCCATGTTTGCGTCACTATGCGTCTGGCTTACGTGGGACCTGGGGATTCAAACATGAGTTCTTAGACTTTGCTGGAAGCACCTTAACTGCTAAGCCATCTCTCCAGCCCAGTTATGTTTTTTTTAAAGATTTGAAGCCAGGCATGGTGGCACACGCCTTTAATCCCAGCACTCAGGAGGCAGAGGTAAGAGGATCGTCATGAGTTCGAGGCCTCCCTGAAGACTACAGAGTGAATTCCAGGTCAGCCTGAGCTAGAGTGAGATCCTACCTCGAAAGACGCCCCCCCCCCCCAAAAAAAAAAAAAAAGATTTGAAATAAAAATAAGGGCTGGAGAGTTAGCAGTTAAGGCACTTGTCTGCAAAGCCTAAGGACCCAGGTTTGATGCTCTAGGTCCCACGGAAGCCAGATGCACAAGATGACACATGCGTCTGGAGTTCGTTTGCAGTGGCTATAGTCCCTGGCATGCCCAGTTTCTCTCTCCCTCTCTCTGTCTCCCTCTCTGTCTCTAATTAATAAATAAAAAGTAAAAAATCTAAAAAAAAATAAAAACTTGAAAAAATTTAAAAAAATAATTTTGACCTCTGTACATGCCCCTCACATACATACACATTCACACAAATAAAAATTCTGTTTAAAAAATAATTAAGGCAGCCGAGCATGATGGCGCATGCCTTTAATCCCAGCACTCGGGAGGCAGAAGGAGGAGGATCACCGTGAGTTCAAGGCCACCCTGAGACTACATAGTGAATTCCAGGTCAGCCTGGGCTAGAGTGAAACCCTACCTGGGGGTGGAGGGGGAGGAATTGGGCTGGAGAGATGGCTTAGAGATTAAGGCATTTGCCTGCAAAGCCAAAGGATCCTGGTTCAACTCTCCAGGACCCATGTAAGCCAGATGCACAAGGGGGCACATACATCTGGAGTTTGTTTGCAGTGGTTAGAGGCCCCTGGAGTGCCCATTCTCTCTCTCTCTCTCTCTCTCTCTCTCTCTCTCTCTCTCTGTCTCTCAAATAAATAAAAATATTTTTTAAAAAGTTAAGGAAAGCCAGGCATGGTGGAGGATCTCTGTGAGTTCAAGGCTACCCTGAGACTGCATTAGTAAATTCAAGGTCAGCTTGGGCTATAGTGAGACTCTACCTCAAAAAAACCAAAAACATAAAAATTTTTAAAATTAAGGGCTGGATTCATCTGGACACTGTTTTCCATCCCATTCCATACACAAAAGGGAAAGGTGTAGCTGGACCTCCAGCTATGTAGGCACTTGCATGCTTCACTGACTCAGTGGAAGAACTATTTAGGGTGCAGACTGAAAATTAGAGTGGTCCTTAATAGCCTGAGTGGACGCGCGCGCGCACACACACACACACACACACACACACACACACACACAGCCCACATGCATTATTCATGTAGAGTCAGAACCTTCCCTCAGTTCTTTTCCTTAAACATCAATAAAACCATTTTTGGCTGCTTTCTGAGACCATCACCCCTACCACTAGAACCTCATACTTTTTGTTTGTTTTGCCTCTGGATCTTTGTTTCAGTAACCTTCTTCAAAATCATACCAACCTTTAAATACCAAATTAAAAAACAACAACAACAACAACATTACACATGCTTGGCTATTGACTCGACCTCCATTGCTGAGGCATAGCTCTCCCCGCTATGCACAGTGGTGTTGTGTGCTCCACGTTGAGTCCATCCTTGGCATTTTACACCGCAGCCCTTGGGGTAGACATGATCTCCTCCCACAGAAGATGGTCTATTTCGGGATGGGGATTGTGCTATTAGTATCCAAGTTCTTGGTCACATGTTAATGAACCTGTGCTAAACTAAATTTTGGTTTAAAATAATTAGACACACTAATCTACTACGAAAAAAAAAATTAAGGGCTGGATAGATGGCTCAGCGGTTAAGGTTCTTGCCTGCAAAGCCCAAGGACCCAGGTTCGATTCCTCAGTACCCACATAAACCCTAGTGCACCCATTTATTTTCTCTTACTTTCCACCTCTCTCTACTTACAAATAAATAATATTTTTAAAAAATAATTAAAAGTAGTTGGGTCAGACCTGATGGGGCATGCCTTTAATCCCAGCATTCAGGAGGCTGAGGTAGGAGGATCACCATGAGTTCAAGGCAGCCCTGAGACTACAGAGTGAATTTCAGGTCAGTCTGAGCTAGGGGGGGTGGGGGTGGAATAGCTGGGTGTGGTGGCACATGCCTTTAGTCCTATAGAGAGGCAGAAATAGGAAGATCACTGGTAAGTTTGAGATGAATCTGAAAATGTGATTTAGGGCTGGGAAGATGGGTTAGCAGTTAAGACACTTTTGCCAGCAAAGCCAAAGGACCCAGGTTTGATTTCCTGGGACCCACATAAAGCCAGATGCACAAGGAGACACATGCATCTGGAGTTCATTTGCAGTGGTTAGAAGCCCTGGCATGCCCATTCTCTATCTGCCTGTCTCTCTCTCTCAAGTAAATAAAATATTTTTAGAAAATTTTAAGTGTGATTTCCAGGAGTGGTGGAACATGAGTTTAAAGCCACCTTGAGACTACACAGTGAATTCCAGGTCAGCCTGAGCTAGAGCGAAACCCTACTTCAAAAAAAAAAAAGCCAGGTGTGGTGGCGCACTTGGGAGGCAGTGGTAGGAGGATCACCGAGAGTTCGAGGCCACCCTGAGACTACATACTGAATTCCAGGTCAGCCTGAAGCAGAGTGAGACCCTACCTCAAAAAAAAAAAAAAAAAAAAAAAAAGTAATTGAGTAACAGTTTAATGAGACATGAACCTACATAGATTTAATTAGAAGCTATTGGCAAACTTCTAACCCATTTGGCTTATCCAATGGTAGAGTCCCATCTTTATTTTGCTTTCTATGTTGGAGTACGTCAGAATTCAAATCTTAACTTTTCATTCCTCTGAGACTTGTGGCTTTTCATTATATAAAAGCATCTTGTCTTGAGAGTGAATGGTAAGCTGCAGTCCCACCTCTCCCTGTTTGGCACATAGAGAAGAAATCCATCTATTCTGGGTTGTGACCATGCCATTTTCAAAGGTTATTTCCCTGAAATGGCTCAGAAGGGAACATCTAGGCCACTCTGTAAAATAAAGAAATGTCCTCGTCAACTCAAAATGACCTAACCAGTCATTTTCCAGGACAGTTAATTTCATCAAGCGAGTTGGCACTTTGAGCCTAACATTCTCCTCTCTCACTGTTACTGTTCCGGTTTAGTTGTTTTCCATAGATTTGGGTCAGCACCAAAGGCTGTACTCACCAGCTCGTTGGAATTTTCAATTATTGTGGCCTGTTTAAAGATACAACAGTGTGGGCTGGGGAAATGGCTTAGTGGTTAAGGTGTTTGCCTGCGAAGCGGAGGCCCTGGCACGCCCATTCTCTCTGCCTCTTCCTCCCTCTGTCTCTCAAATAAATAAAATATTGAAGAAAAAAAGAAGAAGAAGAAACAACAATGTGGCAGTGTGGTTGAAAACTGGTGACTGGGCTACTCCAGCGCCTGGTAGTCACTTGTTTGTCAGCATGGAGTTAGTATGAATGTGTATGTTTTTGTTTGTGTGCATGCCTGTTTGTTCACTTGTTTCTTTTTGACAGGGTCTAGGCTATCCTGAAACTTGTGATTCACCTGCTTCAACTTACCAAGAGCTACGATTATAGGCATATTCCACGATGGCCCCCTGAATACCTATTTCAAAAACTTTCTGAGACAGATGTGGTAAAGCCTCAGAAGGTTGAGGCAGAAGGATTGCCACAAGTTGAAGGCTAGCCTGGGCCCTAGTGAAAGCCAGGCCAGCCTGGTTACACAGCAAAAGCCTATCTCAGAAAGAAATTTTTAAGTTGGGCATGGTGGCACATGCCTTTAATCCCAGCACTCGGGAGACAGAGATAGGAGGATCACTGTGAGTTTGAGGCCACCCTGATACTACAGAGTGAATTCTAGGTCAGCCTGAGCTCAAGTGAGACCCTACCTTGAAAAACCAAAAAAAAATTTTTTTTTGTTTGAGTTAGGATCTCACTTGAGCCCAGGCTGACCTGGAACTCACTATTTATTTGCAAATAGAGAGAGATTGGGCACACTGGTGCCTCTTACCACTGCAGATGAACTCCAAACACATGTGCCACTTTGTGCATCTGGCTTTATGTGTAATTGGGGAATCAAACCCTGGCCATCAGGCTTTGCAAGCAAGTGCCTTTTAACTGCTGAGCCATCTCTCCAGCCCCAGGAAATTACACTAATTATGTGAATATAAAAAGCATAAACGGCTGGGCGTGGTGGTGCACACCTTTAATCTCAGCATACTGAATTCCAGGTCAGCCTTTTTTTTTTTTTTCTTTTTCTTTTTTGTTTTTTCGAGTTAGACTCTAGCCCAGGCTGACCTGGAATTCACTATGGAGTCTCAGGGTGGCCTCAAACTCATGGCAATCCTCCTACCTCTGCCTCCCAAGTGCTAGGATTAAAGGCGTGTACTACCACGCCAGGCTAATATTACTGTTCTGATTCTATGTAGTGTTACTGTGTAACAGACCATCCCAAGACAGTAGCTTGTGACAGCAACTATTTCTTTTTCTTTTTTTTATTTAAATCTTTTTATTATTATTAACAATATATTTCATATGGGTCATGGGTTGTACCCTTTTTCCCTTGTCCCTGCCCCCATCCCATTGGGGACCCTCCTCTATGGGGTTGCAGGTATTTTCTATGGGGTTGTGGGAGCAGCAGTTATTTTTGTGGGGGGATGCCTCTGGGCATGATGTCATAACCTATGGCTCTTAGAGTCTTTCTGCCCCCACTTCCGCAAAATTCGCTGAGCTGTGCTGAGTATGTTTTAAGTCTGCTTCTCTTAGGAGCCTCTGGAACTCTGCTTTGGTAGGTGTTGAGTATCCTTAGGGTCTGTCTCCTACACCCTGGCGCTGATTATCAGGTTCAGCATGGAAGCAGCACTCTTGCTTTTCTCCCCCTTCCTATGTGGATTCAGCTGTGGTTTGGCTGAAGTGAGAGTAGTTGTTTATCTCCTCGTCGAGTCTCGCACCTTTTGAAAAAGAACAGATTCTCCAATGGAGAGTGAAGTCATTTGATGTGTATTATTCTTCTTTTAGCCACTTTTTTTCTTTTTGATAGCTGGGGCTTTTGTTTGTTTTTTGAGATGGATCTTATGTGGCTCAGGCTGGCCTCAAACTTGACCTGCTAAGGATGACCTTGAACTCCTGATCCTCCTGCCTTCACTTAAAGAGTACTGGTATAAAAGCATGTTCTTGGGCTGGAGAGATGGCTTAGCGCTTAAGGCGCATGCCTGTGAAGCCTAAGGACCCCGGTTTGATTCTCCAGGTTCCATGTTAGCCAGATGCATAAGGGGGCACATGCGTCTGGAGTTCATTTGCAGTGGCTAGAGGCCCTGGCACGCCCATTCTCCCTCCCTCTCTCTCCTTCTCTGTGTCTCAAATAAATAAAAATAAAATGTTTACCTTTAATCCCAGCACTCGGGAGGCAGAGATAGGAGGATCGCCGTGAGTTCGAGGCCACCCTGAGACTCCATAGGGAATTCCAGGTCAGCCTGGGCTAGAGTGAGACCCTACCTCGGAAAACCAAAAATAAATAAATAAATAAATAAAATCTTTAAAAAGAAAAAAAAACATGTTTTTGACTACCTGGTTTTAGTTGGTGTTTTGGTGTTCTATCTCATAGCTACATCCTCAGCAGTTAGAGTTTGTGCTGGTTTGAATGTATTTTTTTAACTTTTTTTAATTGACAGCTTCCATAATTATAGACAATAAATCATGGTAATTCCCTCCCTTGCCCCACTTTCTCCTTCACATATCCACTCTCCATAATATCCCCTCCCCCTCTCAATTAGTCTCTTATTGATGTTGTCTTTTTTTTTTTTTTTTTTGGAGAGAAAGAGAGAATGGGCATGCCAGGGCCTACCTGGCAGTGCAGACAATCTTGAACTCCAGGGGACACTGGGAATCGAGCCTCGAAACAGGGTCCTTAGACTTCAAAGGCAAGCGTTTAACCCCTAAGCCATCTCTCTAGTCCCTCTGCAAGGTAGTTTTGATTGAGCTTTCTACTTTAGTCTCCAGTAGATGGAGCCCTGCTGGAGGAGGCTCGTCCCTGAGGGCATATCTATGCTACTGTGTGTTCTCTTTCTGCTATGTATGTGTAATGTGGTAAGCCAGTTGCTTTTCTCCACCATGATAACACTTCCCCTTGAAACTGTAAGCCTGAATTAGGCTCTTTCTTCCCATAAGCTGCTTCTGATGAGCTCTTGTTTCCCGGTAACTGCTACAAAGTTGTGGTTCTGGGATTGATTGGACTCTACTGGCTGGCTCTGGATGTCATCTGCTGCTGTAGTTATAGTCAGATGTTGAAGAAAGCTTGTTTGGCTTGCTTTGCTGAGAAAGGTCTTCCTAGTTAGCCCAGATTAGCCTCAAACTTGGAGCAATCCTCCTGCCTCAGCCTCCTGAATGCTATATTAAAAGTGTTCAGCACCATGCCCTGTTTTGACAATGGCTTTGACACATAGCTCTTCCTGGCCAGCTGGGAAGTCCTTTCAGCACATCAGTTTCTGGGTAGTTATTACACAGCTAACCTTTACATAGGTTTTACATAGAATTTACATGGGTACTGGAGAATCAGATCTGGGTCCTTAGGCTTTGCAGGCAAGTACTTTTAATCACTGAGCCATCTCCCCAGCCCCATTTATTTATTTATTTGAGAGAGAGGTAGAAAGAGAGATATTGAGTACACCAAGGCCTCTAGCCACTCCAGATGTACGTACCACCTTGTATATCTGGCATTACATGGGTACTGGGGAATCAAACTTGGGTCCTTAGGCTTTGTATATTTTTTTATTATTATTAGTTTATTTATTTATTTATTTTTGGTTTTTTGAGGTAGGGTCTCACTCTGGCACAGGCTGACCTGGAATACACTATGTAGTCTTGGACTGCCTCATGGTGCTCCTTCTCTCACTGTCTCCCGAGTCCTAGGATTAAAGGCATGCACCACTATGCCCAGCATTTTTTATCACTTTGTGTGAGTGTATGTGTGTAAGTGTACAAGTGTGCATGCATATGGAGGCCAGAGGATGATGTTTGTTTGTTTGTTTGTTTGTTTGTTTGTTTGTTTGAGGTAAGGTCTCACTCTTTCTCAGGCTGACCTGGAATTAACTCTGTAGTCTCAGGGTGGCCTCGAACTCACAGCAATCCTCCTACCTCTGCCTCCCAAGTGCTGGAATTAAAGACATGCGCCACCTCATCTGGCCCAGAGGACAATCTTGTATGTTATTCCTCAGGTACAAGGTCAACCTCTTTGTTAGACAGTCTCTCCTTGGCCTGGAGCTTGTCAAGTAGACCAGTCTACTATCCAGTGAGCCCCAGGGATCCTCCTGTCTCCACCTCCCCAGTGCTACGATTTCAAGTGTGCACCACCACATTCTGCAAGGCAAGAACTTTATTGACTGACCTGACCTATCTCCTTAGCACCTGTATATCATGGTTTTGTTGTTGTTGTTGTTGTTGTTGTTTGGGGCGTTTTGGGGGGGGGTATTTTTTTTGAGGTAGGGTCTCACTCTAGCCCAGGCTGACCTAGAATTCACTATGTAGTCTCAGGGTGGCCATGAACTCACAGTGATCCTCCTACCTCTGCTGTTTGGTTTGGTTTGGTTTGGTTTGGTTTGGTAGGCACACCAGGGCCTCAGCCACTGCAGTCAAATTTCATTTGCTTGTGCCACCTAGTGGGCATGTGCAAACTTGCACTTGCATCACCTTTGTACATCTGGCTAACATGGGATCTGGAGAATCAAACATGGATCCTTAGGCTTCACAGGCAAGCTCCTTAACCACCAAGCCATCTCTCCAGCCCTAAGGAAGTCTTTTGAATTAAGCGACCCTTAGAGTTGTCCACATATATATTTTAGTAACTATTTTGACATCTATGGGTTTTTTTTATTGTAGAATTAGAACTATTAGGGGTTAACATGCCTTAAAGCCTTGTTTGTTTCCTCTTTTGGAAAGCTTTTGTTCTGTACTTAATAGGCCATTTATATAATACTTGTAGTATCCCTTTATCTTTGGTTATATATTTCTCTCTGCTTTTTTCAAGGTAGGGTCTTGCTCTCACTCTGGCTGACCTGGAATATACTATGTAGTTTCAGGCTGGCCTCAAACTCACAACAGTCCTCCTACCTGTACCTCCCAAGTGCTGAGATTAAAGGCATGCACCGCCACACTGGCCTTAAAATATTTTTTTAATGTTTACAAGAAGATCTCTGTTTAGAATAGTCTTTGATGATTTTTAAATAGTCTTTTGAATGAGCCATGAGCTGTAGATACTGTAGAACTGTGGCCTTTATATTCCACCCCAGGATGGAGGTCAGTTTCACCAAAAATGGACATGCTAAAATGCCACGGGATTTCAAATCTATTTCACAGACCATCTGAGCATTTCAAAATAGTACTTTATTTTCAGTAATTGCAAACCCATGAGAGTTTTTTGTTTTTGGTGTTTTTGTTTGTGTGTTTGTTTGTTTTGTTTTGAGGTAGGGTCTTGCTCTAGCCCAGGCTGACCTGGAATTCACTCTGTATTCTCAGGGTGGCCTTGAACCCATGGTGATCCTCCTACCTCTGCCTCCCGAGTGCTGGGATTAAAGGCATGTGCCATTATGCCCGGCTGAGAGGGTTTTTTTGTTTGGTTTCTGTTTGTTTGGTTTTTTCTTGTGTGTGTGGTATGGGCTCACCATATGCTCGCCAGTGGTGGCTGGAACGGAGCTCAACAGTGAGCTCTGGGTTGAAATAGAAGATTGATTTTTGTGCCTGTCTTTAAGTCTTTGTCCATCACTTCAACAAACACAAGCAAGTGGTAAACACTAAACACTCTTTGGTTTTTCAAGGTATGGTCTCACTCTAGCCCAGGCTGTCCTGGAATTCACTATGGATTCTCAGGGTGGCCTCAAACTCACAATGATCCTCTTACCTCTACCTCCCGAGTGCTGGGATTAAAGGCATGTGCCACCACACCCGGCTAAACACTCTTATTTAATCTACCACTTCCTCTGAAATGTTTCTAGGCCCTGGCAGATATAATAGGGATGACTTGTATAGTGCTAAGCACTTGCCCTTCTCTTCTTTCCTTAAGTATATATTTTTTAATATTTTTAGTTATTTGCAAGCCAAAAGAGAAAGAAGATAGACAGAGAGAATGAGCATGCCAGGGCCTCCAGCCACTGCAAATGAACTTCAAGTGCATGTGCCGCCTTGTGCATCTGACTTAACGTAGTACTGGGAACCAAACCTGGGTTGTTAAGCTTTGCAGGCAAGTACCTTAACCACTAAGCCATCTCTCCAGCCCTCCATAAGTTTTGTTTGGTAGGTTGATTGGTTGGTTGGTTTTTCAAGGTAGGGTCTCACTCTAGTCCAGGCTGGCCTGGAATTCACTCTGTAGTCTCAGGGTGGCCTTGAACTTATGAGGATCCTCCTACCTCTGCCTCCCGTGTGCTGGGATCAAAGGTATGTGCCACCATGCCTAGCTCTCCTTAAGTATGTTTTTAATGTTTTTATTTATTTATTTATTTATTTGAGAGTGACAGACAGAGAGAAAGAGACAGATAGATATAGAGAGAATGGGCATGCCAGGGCCTCCAGCCACTACAAACGAACTCCAGATGCATGCACCACCTTGTGCATCTGGCTTACGTGGGTCCTTGGGAATCAAGCCTCAAACCGGGGTCCTTAGGCTTCACAGGCAAGCGCTTAACCACTGAGCCATCTCTCCAGCCCTCCTTAAGTGTTTTTAAGGCTGGAGTTTGTATTTCTGAGAACTAGGCATAGTGGCATACACTTGTGGTTCTAGGATTCTGAGGTGGGAACATTGGTTAAACCCAGGTGATTGAGGCCAGCTTAAGCAATACAATGGGACCCTCATCTCAAATATAATAGTCAGGCGTGATGGCGCACGCCTTTAATTCCAGCACTTTGGAGGCAGAGGTAGGAAGATTGCCAGGAGTTCAAGGCCAGCCTGAGACTACATAGTGAATTCCAGGTCAGCCTGGGATAGAGTGAGACCCTACCTTGAAAAACCAAAATAATAATGATGATGGCTGGGGAGGTTGCTTTGTGGCTAAGGCACTTACCTGCAAAGACTATCAACCTGGGTTCGATACCCCAGTACCTGTGTAAAGCCTAATGCACAAAGTGGCACGTGCATCTGGAGTTCGGTTGCAGTGGCTAGAGGCTTTGGCCTGCCCATACTCACTCATTCTCTCCTTGCAAATAAATAAAATGTCTAAAATTAAATTAAATTTAAAAATAATAAGTCAGGTATGGTGGCATGCACCTCTAATCCCAGTATTCAAGAAGCAGAAGCAGGAGGATCAATGCAAATTTGAGGCTACCATGGGTACATATAATAAGACACTGAAAACGAAAACCTGAAAAATAAAAAATAGTAAACAAATATTTAAAAGAGAATTCTGAGAAATGGGAAGTTGGCTCATTCAGTAAGGTGCTTCCTGCACAAGTATGAGGACCTGAGTATGGCTCTCCAGTGCCCACATAAAACCAGACGCTGCTGCCATGGGCCTATAAATCCCAACATTGGGGAGGCAGTGACAGAAAGTTCCCTGGGGCCCACTGCTAGCTAGTCTAGCTAGATTCATTGAGACCTCTCTGAAAGAATAAAGCGAGAACCACTGAGGAAGACACCAGACATTGACTTCTGGTTTGCACACAGCACATATACACACATGCATCCAGACACAAGTGTACCCATACACATAAACATGCCCACCAAAAAAAAGAAGAAAAAAAAAGGAATTATGATCAGGCTTTGTAGCATTTGTAGCGCAGGCCTCTTGGGAGGCTGAGCAGGGGGACTGAAAGTTCAAGGCCTGTTGTGCAATTTAGTAAGACGCTGACTCTTGAGAGCTTGTTTGGAGGTTCTAGCAGGAGAGCACAGCTACTCGTATACCCTTGGCCAAAGACCACTCCTTCTCTATTCAGGGGAGGTCGTCCTCTTCGACCAAGTGTGCAGCTTCGGGAGGGTTGCACATGGAACAGTGAGGGAAGAAGGGGACACTCACCTAGTCAGCCAGATCGTCCTCACATCCAAATCCCTGACTCTTAATACAAAACAGGCTAGGGATATAGCTCAGTGGTAGAATACTTGCCTAGCATGTATTAGGAAAGAGGGAAGGAAGAGAGGAGGGAGTTCAGCTTTCTCAGAGAAAGTGAAGCTTGCCTGAGAGTCTGTTGTGAAAGCAGGCACTGCCAGACAACAAGACTGGATGGCTCAGGGACAGCCATTTACAGCTGGTGCCTCATGTGCAGCCTTTGAGCTAAGAAACAGTCAGAAAACATCAGGACTCCTACTTAGTGACATGTGAAGGTCACGTGCAATTCAGGGTTCATGTACAGGTACCTTGGTGCACAACCATGCCCAGGTGTTTGATAATATCCACTGTTCTCCCTCAATGTAGCAGTGTTGGACAGGTGGGACAGAAGCCATATGGCCTGCACCCCTGGCTCTGTGAAAATGACCATTCCTAATTTACATCACCCACTGAGTGACAAAGACTTGTAGCAACAATACTCAGGTTCTGCTACACAACAGACCCACCTGTTTCCCTCAAGTTGTCACACATAGCCAATGTCCTGTGATTGTGGCTGGCAGTAGCTTGATAGCTTCCTGCACCCCACCGCCAGCACACTTCCCACCTGCAACAGCATGTGTAAGATGGCTCCACCGCTCATTGAACGTGGAAGGAGCTGGCTGTGTCATCTTGTCAGTATGAAGCACATGAGCCATCCTAGGGCATGCTGCTGCCTTTCATCCTAAAGGAGACGGCAGAGAAGATGTGGGCTTGCTGGGCGTCTCATGTCCTATGGACCTCACACCCTGACATGAATGAAACATTGCAGATGCTGGAAGTGCAGAGGGATGTGTGATCTGTTAAGTCTACTCTGGCATCTCCATTTAAGGCACCTATTGCTGATGATAAACTACAAAGAAAAAAATAATAAAAAATCTAGGCTAACTGCCAAACCCACAAAAACAACAGGCTCAGTAGGTAGAGAGCCCACCTAGCATGCACAAGCAACTGAGTTCAGTCCCTAGCACCACATAAACAGGGTATGGTGGTATACTCCTGTAATCCCAGGATGCAGGAGGTGGAGGCAGGAAGATCAGAAGTTCAAGGTCATCCTTGGCTACATAGCAAGTTTCAAGACAGCGTTACATAGTAACCTTGTACAAAAAAGCCAGGGTATAGTACAAGTGTACTGTAATCATAGTCTGTGGGAAGCAGGAGACTGACTCAAAAAAAGCTGGGCGTGGTAGCCCACACCTTTAGTCCCAGCACTCAGGAGGCAGAGGTAGGAGGATCACCATGAGTTTGAGACCACCCCTGAGACTACATAGTGAATTCCAGGTCAGCCTGGGCTAGAGTGAGACTCTACCTCAAAAAAAAAAAAAAAAGCTGGGTGTAGTGGCACATGCCTTAATCCCAAGCACTCAGGAGGCAGAGGTAGGAGGACCACTGGGAGTTCAAGGCCACCCTGAGATTACATAGTAAATTCCAGGTCAACCTGGGCGAAAGTGAGACCCTGCCTTGAAAAAAACAAAAGGGGTAGGGGCGCCTGGAGAGATGGCTTAGCAGTTAAGGCGTTTGTCTGCAAAGCTAAAGGACCTTGGTTTGACTCCCCAGGACCCACATAAACCAGATGCACAAGAGGCGCATGCACCTGGAGTTCGTTTGCGGTGGCTGGAGGACCTGGTGCACCCATTCTCTCTCTCCCTCTCTCTGCCTCTCTCTCTAAATAAATAAATAAACAAAAATAATTTAAAAAAAAAAAAAGGAGGTCTGTAGAGAGGCTCAGTAGTTAAGGTGTTTGCCTGCAATGCCTAATGAGCAGTACCCATGTAAAGCCATATGCACAAAGTGATACATGCATCTGGAGTTCATTTGCAGTGGCTAGAAGCCCTGGTGGACCCATTCTCTCTCCTCTCCTTGTAAATAAATGAAGTATTTTTTTAAAAAAAGCAAAGAGAAGCCGGGCGTGGTGGCGCATGCCTTTAATCCCAGCACTCAGGAGGCAGAGGTAGGAGGATCGCCATAAGTTCAAGGCCACCCTGAGACTCCATAGTGAATTGCAGGTCAGCCTGGGCTAGAGTAAGACCCTACTTCAAACAACGACAAAAGAAAAAAGCAAAGAGAAGCTGGGTATGGTGGCACACGCCTTTAATCCCAGCACTCGGGAGGGGAGGCAAAGGTAGGAGGATCACTGTGAGTTCAAGGCCACCCTGAGACTACATAGTGAATTCCAGGTCAGCCTGGGCTACAGTGAGACCCTACCTCAAAAAAAACAACAACAAAAAAAAAAAAAGCAAAGAGAAGCCGGGCATTGTGGCACGGTAGGAAGATCACTATGAGTTCAAGGCTACCCTGAGACTACATAGTTAATTCCAGGTCAGCCTGGACTAGAAAGAGACCCTACATTGAAAAAGAAACAAAAGAGAGAGAGAAGGCCGGGTATGGTGGTGCGCTCCTTTAATCCCAGCACTTAGGAGGCAGGGGTAGGAGAATCGCCATGAGTTCAAAACCACCCTGAGACTACATAATGAATTTCAGGTCAGACTGGGCTAGAGTGAGACTCTTCCTCAAAAAAAAAAAAAAAAAGGCAAAAAATGAGGGCTTGAGAAATTGCTTAGTGGGTAAGGTGCTTGCCTGCGAAGCCTGAGGACCCATGTTTGATTCTCCAGATCCCACATAAGCCAGACACACAAAGGTGAGGTAAGCAAGCACAAGGTCACACATGCCCACTAGGTGGCACTAGCGTCTTGAGTGCGATTTCAGTGGCTGAATCCCTGGTGCACCAATATTCTCTCTCTCTCTCTGTCAAAGAAAAAAATAGGGCTGGACGAGTGGCTAAGGCATTTGCTGGTAAGGCCAAAGGACTCAGGTTCGATTCCCCAGGACCCATGTTAGCCAGATGCACAAGGGGGCGCATGTGTCTGGAATTCATTTGCAGTGGCTGGAGGCCCTGGCCCACCCATTCTCTGTTAAATAAATAAGTAAAAATAAAAAATTAAACAAAAAAAAAAGAGGATAGCACTGCCAATAATAATGCAATAATCCCACTGCTGGATCCATGTCAAGAGGAAATGAAATGAGGATTCTGAAGATCTGTCTGCATCCCATGTTCATTGTAGCATTGTTCACAATAGACAAGAATCAACCTAAGTACCACTGATGGATGAATGGATGAAGAAAATGTGGTCTGTATGTACAATATAAGGTTCAACAATAAAAAGCCATCTTTTATTTAAAAAAAAATTAGGGCTGGAGAGATGGTTTAGCAGTTAAAGCACATGCCTGCGAAACCTAAGGACCCAGATTTGATTCTCCAGGTCCCATGTAAGCCAGATGCACATGGTGGCACATGCATCTGGAGTTAGTTTGCAGTGGCTAGAGGCCCTAGCGCAGCCATTCTCTCCCCCCCCCCCATCTCTAATAAATAAATAAAATATATTTGAATTTTTAAAAATTTAAAAAGCAAAGAAAATAGGTTTTTTTCTGGCTCATACTTTGGGAGGCTTTAGTCCATGGTTGGTTGGCCCAGTTGCTTCAGGCCTGTTATATCAGCTTTTCCTAGGAGACATAAGCAGGTGCTTATTCACCTCAGATAGAACACAGGTGACAGACCAAAGTCACAATTTGGAACTGCGCATGGTGGTTCATGCCTATAATCCCATCCCCCCAGAGGCTGAGTTTGAGGCTAGCCTGGGGCTATAGTTCCAGGTGGGCCTAGGCTAGAGTGAGACACAAATCTAACTTGGGGAAGCAGAGTTTATTGGGGTTATTTACAGGAATATCGTTGACTCACAGGCAGGTGCATCACCAAAATGCCCACCCCAGCAAAAATATCCGCTCACAGAAGCTCATCTCCGGAGGCATTGTATGGCTTTCAGGCAGCTGGCTGGGAGGCTCTTCCCCAGCAGTCTTGGTGTAAACTTAGAGAGGGGCCTCATGGATCTTGCAAGGGTAGAATCTGCCTGAGTCTTAAAGATATTGTGCAGTAATGTGGAACTTACTAAGAACCATCCCTTCAGGATGGAAAGTTTTAGTTGGAAGGAAATTGCTTCTTAGGAAAGCTTGGGAGCAGCACATCATGATTTGAAGTGTAGCAAAACTGCCCCACCTTGTGGCCAGAATGAGAAAGGAAGAATTGGGTCCCACAGTGCCCCTAATTTCTACCACCTCCCAACAGCTCAAAGCTGAGGCCAATTCTTTTGGGGGGAGCATCAGGGAAGACTCACCATGTTACCCAAACCAGCCTTGACTCTGGGGCTCAAAGATTCCTGCTGCAGTCTTGGAAGTAGGTGGGACACTGGTGCTGTGTGTGTGCCTTGGCACCAGATTCAAACGGTAGGGCTTCTCTTTAGCCCACCCCTCTCCAGTGGCCCTAATGGCCTCTTGGCTCCTTCATGAGGACCATTGCTCATTCTGTCACAAAGCTTCATTCACACATCTCCTTCTCAAAGTTACCCACAGTTACTTGGAGTGTGACTTGGGAGGGGGGTAGTATGTTCATCTGACAGAACAGGCACATTGTGGCAAACATAGTGGGACGCACCCGTAACTCCAGAATTTGGGAGGTGAGGGAGAACAGATAGTTCAAGGCATCCTGTGATGTCCTATCTCAACACCACCCTCTCCCCTCACAAAAAGGGGGAACTGAGACTGGAGAGATGGCTTAGCGGTTAAGGCACTTGCCTGCGAAGCCTAAGGACACTTGTTTTAACTCTCCAGGTCCCACATAAGCCAGGCGCACAAGGGGACACACACATCTGGAGTTCAATTGCAGTGGCTAGAAGCCCTGGTTTGCCAATTCTCTCTCTGTCTGTCTGTCTGTCATAAAAAAAAAAAAAAAATAGCCAGTCTGTTGGGCTTGCCTCAAAGAAAAGGGGGTTGAACTGCAGAGTCAGGTGTGTGGGTTTATGCTTGATCCCAGCACTTAGGAGGCAAGGCAGGAAGCGTGCCTCGGGAACAAGTCTACCCTGAGCTACAAGGTAAGACCCTACCTCAAAAATAAATAAGAGCTGGGTGTGGTGGTGCACGCCTTTAATCCCAGCACTCAGGAGGCAGAGGTAGGAGGATCACCATGACTTCAAGGCCACACTGAGACTACATAGTGAAATCCAGGTCAGCCTGAGCTAGAGTGAGACCTTACCTTGAAAAACTCAAAAAACCAAAAATAAATAAATAATAAGGGCTGGAGAGATGGCTTAATGGTTAAGGCACTTGCCTGCAAAGCCAAAGGATCCAAGTTTGATTCCCCAGTGCCCACATAAGGCCAGATGCACAAGGTGGCACATGCATCTAGAATTAGTTTGCAGGGGCTGGAGGCCCTGGCATGCCCATTCTCTATCTGCCTCTTTTTCTCTCTCTCAAGTAAATAAAATATTAAAAACAATAAAATGAAAATGGATTATGGAGAGCTGAATGAAAATGTGTATAGTCATTTTTACACATTTGGGTTAAGATACATGCCTATGAGAAAAATCCTAGACCTGTGAAAGAAAATGATAAACATTGATTTTTCTGAGCAAGGAACATTTTACCCGTCAGCAAAATTTTAGTTTAGTGTTTCTTGAAAAAAATATAATCTCTTGTTTTTCATAACTCAATTCTCATGTTAATTTTAGAAGGCAGGCCACTTCAACATCTCTTGTGTGTTCAGCTTCTTTTATCTGAGCTGCTTTGTCTTGGTAGGTATTTTTATGTTCTATAGTGTTTTGAAGTAGTTTATAATACAAGAATGTAGGCTGGGTGTGGTGGCACATGCCTTTAATACAGCACTTGCGGGCAGGAAAGATAGCTTAATGTTTAAGGTGCTTGCCTGCGAAGCCTAGGGACCCAAGTTCAATTCCCCAGAACCCACATAAGCAAAATGCACATGGTGGTGTGTGTGTCTGAGGTTCATTTGCAGTGGCTAGAGGCCCTGGCATGCCCATTCTCTCTCTCTCTGTCTCTCTCTCTCTTTCATATATCTATCTGCCTCTTTCTCTCTCTCTCTCTCTCTCTCTCTCACACACACACACTCTCTCTCTCTCTCTCTTAAATAAAATAAATAATCCAGCACTCAGGAGGCAGGGGTAGAAGGACTGCCATGAGTTCGAGACCAGCCTGGGACTATAGAGTGAGTTCCAGGTCAGACCCTATTTCGGGAAAAAAAAAATTATATATATATATATTCACATACATACATGTATAGAGAAAAATAATTGATTCACTAGGCAGGTTTCTAAGTGATGCATCCTGAGGTCCTGTTTTATTCCCTGTAGAGCAAAATGTCGCCCTCATTCCTGCCACTTTTCTCTAGTATGTCATTCTTGTGTAGGTGTGCAGCTGTCTCCTGTGGTCAGATTGATGCTGTCTAGCTCTGGCAATCTGGCACTCTGCAGCTCTTTCATTTGAACTGTGACATTCATGCTGCATGGGCTTCATGGTGGAGTGTCCTGCCTGAGCCCAGGGACCATGAAGTCAGATGCCTGCTTGAGTTAAACTGAGCATGGGCTTAAATGTACTGTTGTCTTTCATTCCACAAATACCACGGCTTGTGCTGACTGCTGCTTTTTCTGCCCCAGGGAACCATCAGTGTTGGAGTAGATGCCACTGACCTTTTTGATCGCTATGATGAGGAATATGAAGATGTATCTGGAAGTGGATTTCCACAGATTGAAATTAATAAAATGCACATATCCCAGTCTATCGAGGTAAAGCACATAACCTCTCCACGTTCAGCTTGGGCTCAAGTTAATGAGGCACAGCACCAGAGCAGCTGGAATGCGTCTGCTTAGGGTTTCTCCTCATCTTTATTTATGAAAGGCTGCAATTAGCCACTTTTTGAAAAAGAAAGCGAGCTCCAGTCACTGCCTTGTTTGTTATTACTCTGCCCACATGCAAGCCAGCAGGAGTGCAGGCACTCGGCTCCCAAGGTCCCAGATCTTGCCAATTAGTAAGTGCTAATGGTCTGAGAGAAGAAGTCCAAGGTCATGGTGATTTTAAGAGTGAAGGCAGACCTCTGTGGACAATCCTCAATACTTGTTTGAGTTCTAAGGCCTGCTCATTTATGTAAAGAAAAGTTCTGGGTCACCTTTCTGCCCGCTATTAGGATGTAGCACAGTCAGGCCATTCTGCTGGGGACCACAGGTCTCCCCTTCACAGCACATTCATTATCAAATGCCTAAGTCTAATGACAGCATGGCATTAACTAACAGAAACTTGCCCACTCTTGTTGTTTTGAGGTAGGGTCTCACTGTAGCCTAGGCTGACCTGGAATTCATAATGTAGTCTCAGACTGGCCTTAAACTCATAGTGATCCTCCTACCTTTGCCTCCCGAGTGCTGGCAAGCACCACCACACCCAGCAAAAAAGAGAGAAAGGTTTTTAGGCCAAGTTCACTTATATAATCCCAGCACTCAGAAGATACAGGTAAGATCACCATGATTTTGAGGCTAGCCTGCTGGGCTAGAGTAAGACCCTGCCTCAAAAAGGAGAGGGAGGAAGGAAGGGCCATTTGAGGTGGCTGGCTGCCTCCTGTACCATGGTATATCTGTGAGGCTGCTGACTTGGGGTCTCCTGCACCCTGTACCTCGGGTATGTTTATGAGGCTGCTGACTCTGGCACTTCCTGTTGCTTCCGTTCACTTCTTATCAGCATTTGTCTTTTCCTAGGCACCCCTGACAGCAACAGACACAGCCATCCTCTCTGGAAGCCTCTCAACCCAGAATGGCAATGGAGGTGGTTCCATTAACTTTGCTCTCCGGCGAGTCACTTCTGCAAAGGGATGGGGAGAGGTAAGACTCATGGGTGGTTTCCTGTTGTCTGTGGGCAACCTTATTTCTGAACACTGACCCTCACAATAACGGATGGCCACCTCCCAATGAGACTACTGCAAATATCGAATTTCCAAACCCTGACTGGCCTCAAACAAAAAATGTCTCATATCTCAGGGGTCCTGTCACTTCTGAACAGTTGATAGTCAGGATAAGATGTGCTTAATGTCAACTCCAGAAATCTGATGTCTGGAAAGTGAGCAGCTTTCTTTCCCTGGGCTGCCATTTCCTGCACATGCAGAAGGTGGTGCTGATCTCAGTGTCCTGGTCCATGTTGGTGGTCATGAAGAGCCAGCTCTGATCTCAGTGCCCTGGTCCATGTTGGTGGTCATGAAGAGCCAGCTCTGATCTCAGTGCCCAGGTCTACATTAGTGGTTATGAAGAGCCGGCTCTGATCTCGGTGCCCTGGTCCACGTTGGTGGTCATGAGAACTGGCTCTGCACTGCAGATGAAGCCACATTAATTACTATCATGGCTTTCTTTTTTGTTGGTGGTGGTTTTTGGTTTTTGAAGGTAGGGTCTCACACTAGTCCAGGCTGACCTAGAATTCACTATATGTTCTCTGTTTCTTTCTCCAACAGTTGGAGTTTGGAGCTGGAGACCTCCAAGGGCCTTTGCTTGGTCTCAAGCTGTTCCGAAATCTCACACCAAGATGGTAGGTAAAACATCCTCTTCAGTGGTCTGTGTTGGCTTAGAGCCTGGAGCCTGGGGATGATTGTGACCAAGGTCACTGAGCACGACGGGGCACATGGCATGAGCAGCCTGCAGGCTGGGGAGAACTTTGCCTTGAGAAGCAGGGCTGACTCTGGGACCCACCCTGCCAGGCTTCACCTCTGTACTGAGACATTTCCTACATGGGTGTTGTTTGCCTCATAGTCATGTGGGGACCATGGAGGGAAAGTGCTTTGTAAGCATACTAGACAATGGTCTGTAGTGTTTACAATCCTGTGGAAAATGTGGTTTGCCTGGGTCAGGTAGGCTTACCCACATCAGAGCTTGCCTCTCCTCTCTGCTGCTGCGGTGATGTCACGCTCCCAGGACTGTGTCACTGTCCCTTCTAAAGCAATAGCAATGTCTTCTTTTCCATTATGGGAGCCAGGGTTTGTGTGAGCCCAGATCAAAGAATAGTTTGGAGGGGGGAGCGGTCTGGAGAGATGGCTTAGCCATTAAGGGAAGGGGCTTGCTTGCAAAGCCTAAGGGCCCAGGTTCAGTTCCCCTGTACCTGCGTAAAGCCAGATTCATAAAGATACACATGCGGGGCTGGAGAGATGGCTTAGTGGTTAAGGTGCATGCCTGCAAAAGCCTAAGGACCCAGGTTCGATTCTCCAGGTCCCACGTAAGCCAGATGCACATGGTGGCACATGTATCTGGAGTTCATTTGCAGTGGCTAGAAGCCCTGGTGTACCCATTCTCATTCTCTCTCTGTGTCTCTCTCTCCCTCTCTCCATGTCAAATAAATAAATAAAAAATTTAATAAAAAAAAAAAAAAGAAACACATGCATCTGGAGTTTGTTTGCGGTGGCTAGATGTCCTGGAACACTCATTTTCTCTCTCTCTCTCTCTCTCTCTCTCTCTCTCTCTCTCTCTCTCCCCCTCTCCTTGCAAGTAACTGTATAAATAAAATATTTAAAATAAAGAACTGAGGGGGGTTTAAAGCTGAGGGGTCCTCAGTGGGATGTATGTTGATAAGAAGCTATTTCAGGGCTAGAGAGATGGCTTAGAGGTTAAGGTGCTTGCCTGCGAAGCTTAAGGACCCATGTTCGACTCTTCAGATGCCACATAAGCCAGATGCACAGGTCACACAGGCACACAAGGTAGCACACACATCTGGAGTTCCATTACAGTGGCTGGAGGCCCTGGCACGCCAATTCTTTCTCTCTTTCTTGCTCTCATAGTTTCTCTTAAAAAAAAAAAAAAAAAAGGCTATTTCACTTCCAGAATGCATATGTATACATATCTGCATGCCATGTAGTCCCTGCCCACCAGGCTGGTCCTTTAGTCTAGTGGGGTGGTTAGGGTGGCTTAGTGAGAAGCAGTGTCAGCACAGGAGACACAGCAGAGCCCTCAGCTTGAACAGCATGAGCAGCTCTTCCAGGCAGGAAAGGGAAGATGAAGGTTGCTGCTCATCTAGGTGTGCTCGAGCCTTCCTGCAGGTCTGCTCTAAGGGCTGGCACACAAACACGTTTACTGGCATGCTGAGTGATGCCCTGTATATAGATGCCAGTAGTGTCCTGATTCCATATATATATATCAACCTCCGTTACTAGTGAAAAGCTGACTGGGCCTTCTGTCAGGGAGGAAGCAAGGAATCTAGTTGTCAGGCCCAGGTGGCCCCTTTAAAAAATATATATATATATATTCATTCATGGCTGGAGGGATGGCTTAGCGGTTAAGGTATTTGCCTGCAAAGCCAAAAAACCCAAGTTTGATTCTCCCAGGACCCACATTAGCCAGATGCACAAGGGGGCGCACACGTCTAGAGTTCATTTGCAGTGGCTGGAGACCTTGGTGCACCCATTCTCTCTCTCTTTCTCTCACCCTCTTTCTCTGTCAAGTAAATTAGTTAATTAATAAACTTAAAAAATAGCAATAATTTTTTAAAAAGAAAAGAAGATGAGGGGAAAATGCAAGAAAGAAACATCTAGGCAATGTAGTGCATTTGGATTGAATCCTACAGAAGCAAGCTATGAATCGCTCTGGTGAAGTGAAATACACACTTTAGCCAGAAGGTGGGGCTGCGCTCCCACAGAAGCCAACTTCTGAGCCCTTTGTGGCAGGTGGCTTTGTAGCTTCAGTCAGTACACCAGAATCATCTCGGTAGTTTTAAAAACTTGTTCATGCTGGAGAAGGAGGTGAAGGGGCCCCACCCAGAGTTCTGGCTTAATTGGCCCTGGGATATGCTTGATGTGTGTGGTTCTAATGCACACTTGTGTCATCTGAGAGGGCTGTTCATGTGCAAAGCCTGTGCTAAAGAAACCAGGATGCCTGCATGGGAGCTGCAGATCAACTGAGTGACTTGAGTGCAGTGCAGTTTGGGAACCGCTGTCGTGGGCCACTTTCTAGAGGGTGGTGCCAGCTTGTGCTAGATTGTGATAGTAGCATAGGAATACAACATGCAGGTGCCTGAGTTAGGATGGATGGGGGAGGGTCCTAAATTGGTTGCCTACCTTTCCTTGCTGAGAGCTGGCTGGAGTGGTATGGGAGTGATAGTGAGCAAGGCAGAGAGAAGTTGATAGCAGCTGAAAGCAGGTGTCATCCCCACCATTTCTGTCTGTGTCCCCACAGCTTTGTGACGACAAACTGTGCTCTGCAGTTTTCATCCCGTGGGATCCGGCCTGGCCTCACCACTGTCCTAGCTCGGAACCTGGACAAGAACACTGTGGGCTACCTGCAGTGGCGATGGGGTATCCAGTCAGCCATGAACACCAGCATTGTGCGGGACACGAAGACCAGCCACTTCACTGTAGCCCTGCAGGTGAGCCAAGGAGCCACAGCCTCCTGAAGAAGCAACCCAGGACCCTGTGGGGCAGCTGACCCTTTGGGCTGCCATTGTTGAAGACCATTGTTCTCAGGCACCAGGCAGTGTGCTCAGAGCACCCTAAAGTAAAATGGCATTTTAACCTCCTCTGCTGAAGATGAACTCCACATACATGTTTCACTTGACGCATCTGGCTTTACATGAGTAATGGGGAATCAAACTCAGACCAGTAGTCTTGACAGGCAAGCATCTTGAGCCACTGAGCAGCCATCTGCCCAGCCACAAATACCTTCATGGTTTTTTTTGTTTGTTTGTTTTTATTGACAACTTCCATAATTATAAATAATAAACCATAATAATTCTGTCTCTTTCCCCACTCTTCCTTCACAAATCCATTCTCCATAATATTCCCTCTCCCTCACACCCAGTCTCTTTTAGTTTGATGCCATCATCTTTTCCTCTTTTAAAAAAAAAAAGAGAGAGAGAGAGGCAGAGAGAGAGAGGAGGGGTGCTCCAGGGCCTCCAACCACTGCAAATAAACTCCAGAGGCATGCACCACCTTGTGCATCTGGTTTATGTGGGTCCTGGGGAATCAAACCAAGGTCCTATGAGTTTGCAGGCAAGCACCTTAACCTCTAAGCCATCTCTCCAGCCCTTTTCCTCCTATTATGAGGGTCCAGTGTAGGTAGTACCAGGCATGGCGAGGTAAATACTTTAGTTTGTTTGTTTGTTTGTTTTGGTTTTTCGAGGTAGGGTCTCACTCTGGCTCAGGCTGACCTGGAATTAACTATGTAGTCTCAAGGTGGCCTCGAACTCACGGCAATCCTATCTCTGCCTCCTTAGTGCTGGGATTAAAGGTGTGCGCCACCACGCCTGGCAAATACTTTAGTTTTTACAGTCTATTTATGTTGACAGTGTACCACATATAGCTCTGTCACGTAAGATCATACCTCCTAATGACTTCTTAGCAATCCTGTAGTTTGCAGGTTTACTGAGGCCTGCACAGTGACAGAATCACTGTTTCTCCATGTACCATCACATGTCTTGTGGCTATACTGGCTCCTGGTAAATGTTCACCCACCTGTGCAAAGCAGGCCCCCAGCAGCTGGGAAAAGGATGGGCACCACCTTCCCAGAGTGGTGAAGTTAAACCACATCCTTTTATGTGTCTCCTCAGCTGGGAATCCCTCACTCCTTTGCCCTGATCAGCTATCAGCACAAGTTCCAGGATGATGACCAGACACGTGTGAAAGGGTCCCTCAAGTAAGTCCCAGCCTTGCTGACATGGAAGTGTGGAGGGTTCTCTAGATATGGGGTACCTCTGTGACCTCTTTGTACCCATGATGCTACCTGAGTGCCTCCTGTTAGGTGGTAGATTTACTGCTGTGTGGTCCACCTTGAGGAGCCACACGTCAGGGCATCCTGGTGCTGTTGTTACCCCGGGGGCAGCATCATGACTGCTCCCATGGGTAAGGGCCTAGTGTGCTGACTGCTGTGCTCCACTCCCACAGGGCAGGCTTCTTTGGGACAGTGGTGGAATATGGAGCTGAGAGGAAGATCTCCAGGCATAGCGTTCTGGGCGCAGCTGTCAGCATTGGAGTCCCTCAGGGCGTGTCTCTCAAAGTCAAGTAAGTGGAACCTAGCTCTGGTGAGGTGTGTAAGTCACTGAGGCCCAGTGCCTGTGATTCAGGCTGTGCTCCAACACTTCCATGCAGTGGTAGAAAGACAACTTGAATGCTTGTCTTGAGGATGTTATCTGAGTTTGCTGAGACAGTTGTTAAACTGTCCACATTTTTTACACTGGCTGCGTGTCCTTTGTCCATAATGCTTGTGCTTTGGACTCCAGATCTTTCCAAGTTTGGGATAGTTTTGTCTATATCATAGGTATTTTGGGAGTGGACCCAAGTCTCAAGGAATTCAGTTCCCTTTATGAATACAGAGCTTTGCCAACCATATTGGTGCAAGCCTTTAATCCCAGCACTAAGGAGGCAGTGGTAGGAGGATTGCCATGAGTTCAAAGCCAGCCTGAGACTACATAGTGAATTCCAGGTCAGCCTGGGCTAGAGTGAGACCCTACCTCAGAAAACAAAAAAAAACCCTTTCAAGGCCTGCTAAAGCCCTCAAATTAAAGTTCACACTTTTTACCAAGGATGTGACTCTGTGCATCCACTTGTGCCTGAGGACCCAACCTCGAAAAAACAAAAAAAATGTGTGTGTAGAGAGAGAGCCCTTCTCAAACTTGTTTTATCATATGTCAACTGCTATTTTATGTTTTTCAAAAAACAAAATTAAGCTGAGCATGGTGGTGTGCACCTTTTATCCCACCACTTGGGATGCAGGAAGTAGAAGGATCACCATGAGTTCAAGGCCACCCAGAGACTACATAGTGAATTCCAGGTCAGCCTGAGCTAGAGTGAGACCCTACCTCAAAAAAAAAAAAAAAAAAAAAATTAAAAAGTAAAAAGCTGGGCATGGTGGCACTCGCTTTTAATCCCAGCACTCAGGAGGTAGAGGTAGGAGGATCACTGTGAGTTCAAGTCCACCCTGAGCCTACATAGTTAATTCCAGGAGCTAGGCCATACCTTGAAGAAACAAAACGAGCCAGGTGTGGCGCATGCCTTTATCCCAGCACTCCGGAAGCAGAGGTAGGAGGATCACCATGAGTTCAAGGCCACCCTGAGACTACATAGTTAATTCCAGGTCAGCCTGGACCAGAGTGAGACCCTACCTCGTGGGGAAAAAAAAAAAAAAAAGTATGTATCTGTCAAAATTGCCAGCATAAATGTGCTCATAGCATCTACTGGGCCTCTTTACCTTGATAGAGGACTCTTCCATTCCAGATATTGGCAATGTTTCCTTTCCATCTCTTTCACAGTCTGCCTAGAGTACTTATCTTTTTTTCTTTTGTTGTTTGTTTTTGTATTTATTTATTTGGGAGAGAGAGAGAGAGAGAGAGGCAGATAGAGAAAGAGAATGGGCATGCCAGGACTTCCAGTCACTATAAATGAACTCCAGACAGATGTGCCACCTTGTGCATCTGGCGTATATGGGTCCTGGGGAATCAAATCTGTGTCCTTTGGCTTTAAGCACCTTAACTGCTAAGCCATCTCTCCAGCCCTGTTTGAGGATTTTGTTATCTTTGCAAACTTTCTAGTTTCCTTCTCCTTTACCTGTTTTGTATTTCACAGACTTCCTTTTGCATGTGGGGGCACATTTGTGCAGGTATATTCCTCAACAGTTCTCTACTTTATTGAAATGAAAGTCTCTGACTTGTGCCCAGAGCTCAGAAATTTAGCTAATCTAGCTAGCCAGCTTGCCCCCAGGGATCCTGTCTCTACCTCCTGAGTGAGAACAGACATTATAGGCAGATTGCCACACCCACCTATCATTTATAGGGTGCTAGGAATCCAAGCTCCAGTCTTTATTTGGAGGGAGTTTCCACATTGGGTCCCTGTCTAACCTAGGCGGATTTGGAATTCACTATGTAGCCTCAGGGTGGTCTGGAACTCACAGCGATCCTCCTACCTCTGCTCCCATGTGCTGGGATTAAAGGCACTCATCACCATGCCTGGTTTTGTTTTTGCTTATTGTTGTAGTCAGGTTCACATTGCTGGCAGAAATCACCTGACCAAGAGCAGCTTGTGGTCAAAACAGCGGTTTATTTTGGCTTACAGGCTCAAGGGGGAAGCTCCATGATGGCAGGGAAAATGATGGCATGAGCAGAGAGGGTGGACATCACCCACTGGCCAACATCAGGTGGACAACAGGAACAGGAGAGTGTGCCAAACAGTGGCAAGGAGACACTGGCTATAATACCCATAAGCCTGCCCCCAACAATACACTGCCTCCAGGAGGTGTTAATCCCCAATTGCCATCAGCTGAGGAGACTAGCATTCAGCATACCTAAATTTATGGGGGACACCTGAATCAAACCACCGCACCTTTTTTTTTTTTTAAATGTTCCAGTCTTTGCACTTGCACAGTAAATTATCCACCGAATCATCTCCCAGGCCTCTCTCAGTTTTTTTGTTTTGTTCTTTTTGTTTTTTCGAGGTAGGGTCTCACTGTTCCCCAGGCTGACCTACAACTCACTTTGTGGCCCCAGGCTGGCTTTGAACTCATAGTGATCCTCCTGCCTCTGCCTCCCCAGTGCTGGAATTAAAGGTATGTGCCACCATGCCCTGCGTTTTTTGGCTTTTTGAGACAGGGTCTGGTTTAACCTAGGCTGACCATGTAGTCACTATGCAGCTGAGGATGACCTAGAATTCCTGATCTTCCTTGCCTCTACCTCCTGAGTGCTAGGATTATAGGCATGCATCACCATGTCCAGGTTTGGGATTTTTTGTTGGTGGTGGTGGTATGTATGTGTGGTGTGTGCATGGCACACAAATGACGGTCAGATAACTTCAGTGTCGGTCCCGACATCCACCTTGTTTGGAGCAGGGACTCTCACTCTTGTTACTCATAGCTGGATCAGCTTGGTGAGCTGGTGCTCGAGCTTCTGAGAATCTCTTCTGTCCCCACCTTCCAACTCATGTCCTCACACTGGGATTACAGGTACCATGCCCAGCTTGGTTGGTTGTTTTGAAACAATTATCTCACTCTGTTGCCCAGGGCAGCCTCTAACACACAGCAGTCCTCCCTCCCTAGCCTCCCAAGTGCTAGAATTAAAACTGTGAGCCACCATACCCACCTGAGACCTTTTTAATAACAACTTTTTGTTTGTTTGTTTGTTTGTTTGTCTGTTTTTGTTTTGTTGTTGTTGTTGCTGTTGTTTGTCTCAAAGTAGGGTCTCACTCTGGCCCAGGCTAACCTGGAATTCACAATGTAGTTTCAGGGTGGCCTCAATTTTCATGGCGATCCTCCTACCTCTGCCTCCTGAGTGCTGGGATTAAAGGAGTGCACCACCATGCCCAGCTAATAAAAACATTTTTTTTTTTACTTTTATTTATTTATTTGAGAGAGAAAGAATGGGCATGCCGGTGCCTCCAGCCAGTGCAAACGAACTCCAGACACACGTTCCACCTTGTGCATCTGGCTACGTGAGTCCTGGTAAATTGAACCTGGGTCCTTTGGCTTTGCAGGCAAGTACCTTAACTGCTAAGCCATCTCTCCAGCCTAATAAAAACATTTTTAAGGCAAAAAAAAAAGCGTTTTCTTTTATGCCAGGCACAGTGGCTCATGCCTATAATCCCAGCAGTCAGGAGGCTGAGTAAGAGTGTCACCAACTGAGGCCAGCCTGGACTACAGAGTAAGACCCTGCTGAAAGAATGGAAGGAAGAGAGCGAGAAAGAGAGGAGGGAAGGAAGGAAGAAAAGAAAAAGTAACAGTGAGGAGATAGCTCAGGACTTTGGAGCACCTGCTACTTAAGTAAGAGGGTCTCTTGGGCTGGAGACCACTGAATTTGACTACCCAAAACCCACATAAAAGCAGGGCATGCCGCTCGTGGTGGTGCATACCTTAAATCCCAGCACTCAGGAGGCTTAGGTAGGATCGCCATGAGTTTGAGGCCAGCCTGAGACTACATAGTGAATTCCAGGTCAGCCTGGGCTTGAGACCCTACTTTGGGGGGTGAGGGGAGTTCCTTTTAGGTGCTATTTCATCTCAAAAATGTACTGCAATGTGTTTTCATTATCCAGTTCAGATTCCTTCCTTTCTAGTTTCATTAGAAATACTTTGCTGGAAAATTGCCAAGGAAGGGCAGGATGGATGGATGCTTGGATAGGTATTTCTGGAGCAAGGTGTTTTGTCTCAACACCTGTAATCCCAGTTAAGACAGGAGGATTGCCATAAGTTTGAGGCCACTGAGATCCTGTCAATAAATCCAAAGCCCAGCATGGTGGCACACTCCTTTAATATCAGCACCCAAGAGGCTGAAGTAGGACAATCACCATGAGATCGAGGCCAGCCTGAGCTACAGTGAGCTCTGGGTCAGCCAGGGCTAGTGAGAGACCCTGAAGTGGGGGCCATGGTGGTGCACGCCATTAATCCCAACACTAGGGACACAGAGGTAGAAGGATCACTATGAGTTTGAGGCCACCCTGAGACTCTACAGTGAATTCCAGGTTAGCCTTGGCTAGAGTGAAACCTTACCTCAAAAAAAAAAAAAATAGGTAGAGAAAGACATCTGACATTGACCTCTGGCCTCCACATGCACATGTGCCCACACACGTACAAGCATGCACACACACACACTAATAAAATGAACTGGGGTATAGCTCGTTGATGTAGTATTTGCAAGTTTCCATGTTATTGTTTTGTTAAATTTATGTACATGCGCACATTCACACCAGGGCCTCTTACTGCTACACTTGCACCACTTTTTGCATCTGTCTAATGTAGATGGTTTGGGAACTGAGCCCTGGTCAGCAGGCTTTGCAGCAAGTGTCCTTAACACTGGTTAGTCTTCCTAATCCAAAGTCTTGGTTTCAAAATAAAACAAGGGCTGGAGAAATGGCTTACTGGTTAAGGTACTTGCCTGGGATGCCTAAGGACCCATGTTCCATCTCTCTCCCGATCCCTTGTAAGCCAGACACACAAAAGGTGAGGCAGCACAAGGTCGCACATGCCCACTGGTGGCGCAAGCATCTGGACTTTGATTGCAGTGGCTGAGACCCTGGTGCACCAATTCTCCCTCCCTCCTCCCTCTCTCTAAAAAATAAAATAAAACAAATACTAACTTGAGCCAGGAGGATCACTTGAGTCCAGAAATCAAGGCCAGCCTGGGCAACATAGTAAGACACTGCCTCCCGCCAATTTAAAAAAAATGTAATGTCAGATGTGGTGGCACACACCTTTAATCACAGCACTCAGGAGGCAGAGGTAGGAGGATTACCATGAGTTCAGGGCCACCCCGAGACTACATAGTGAATTCCAGGTCAGCCTGGACTAGAGCGAGAGCCTACCTCAAGAAACCAAAAATAATAAATAAATAATGGAGTCCCTGTTTTTATAGTTGCTGTTTGGGGCCATTGATCCAGGAACTCCTCAGCCATTACAGAACTTCCTAAATTTGCTAATTTTTGAAATTTCAGACTCCTCTGGGACATGTGCTTTAAGGACAGGTGACATTCACTCCACAAACACTAGTTCTCTAAGGCCCTGGGTCCATTATAGTCACAGGGGACATTCACTCAAGTTAAGCATTCACTTTTTTTTTTTTTCGAGGTAGGGTCTTACTCTAGGCCAGACTGACCTGAATTCACTATGTAGTCTCAGGGTGGCCTTGAATTCATGGCAATCCACCTACCTCTGCCTCCTGAGTGCTGGGATTAAAGGCATGCGCCACCACACCCAGCTCAGCATTCACTTTCTTGCATTGCACTTAGGACATAGGGGTCCCTTTCTTCTATCACACAGACCAACTCCTGCAGCTAAATTATTGAATGGGGAACCAGAAAAGGTAGTGATGTGTCAAACTAGCAGGCCCCAGGTTTCTTGGAACTGGTGTTTGAGAGGTGTCCTTTAATGGGTAAGGCCCCAAGACCCTTCTTCAACAACCTGCTTATTATCTCAGGTGTTTCATCCTCTGCTTTCTCTTAGGCTGAACAGGGCCAGTCAGACCTACTTCTTCCCTATTCACTTGACGGATCAGCTTCTCCCCAGTGCTGTGTTCTACGCCACCGTGGGGCCTCTCGTCATCTACTTTGCTATGCACCGTCTGATCATCAAACCATACCTCAGGGCTCAAAAAGAGAAGTGAGTTTAACATGTGTCATGGAGATATCGCTGAACAACCTCAGGCTCCTCTTTAACCAGGAGACTATGAAAGGAGCTGTTTCCTGGGAAAATCATACTAGTCAATGCCAGTAAAGTGCTTAGCATGGCATCAGGTCCTGCAGAACACAGATAGTGTTAACTAGCAGCACAGGGAATGAAATTGTTGTCTCTTCATTGGTCAGTCCTGCTTTCCAACACTGATGCCATTTATAAAATCAATGCTTCAAACCAGGGCCACCAGAAAAAAAAAAAAAATTGTGTCCTAACCACTCAGTTTTCAGTAGAATGGGCCTATTATTATTGGGATATGCACTAACCATAGTCGTGGAAGCCACAGAAAGGAATTTACTTTGCAATTTCCTGTAGGTAACCTATTGAGGCCCACCACTGAGCTTAAACTCTGAATGTGAGCACCCCTCAAAAGCCGGGATAGTGTAGGTGCCTGTGCAAACATCTAGGTAAGCTTAGATGAAGAGAAGGGAAGGATGTGTCTCCTCTGACCAACTATGATCTCTGACATTACTGAAGTCCAGGGTTCCTGTTCCCCTGCGGAATTGAGGCTTGGAATGTTTCAGATCAAGTCTTCTGACAAGGCTGGTGAAGCGGACCCAAGTCTCTGTTCTTAGTACAAGAAAGTATATTTGTGTGTATCTGAAGTGGTGTAAACTGTTCCTACCCAAAGTGGACTCTAATGATGCCAGAAGATTGGCAGAATCTCCTGAAGTTCCTGCCTGATGGAGGCTGGCAGGGAGAGGCATCTAGGGACTAAAGGAGACAAACACAAGCCTGCAGCTCAGGAAGTATCTTGTAAAATTTTAGAGTAAGCCAGGCAGGGTGGTAATCCCAGCACTCAGGAGACAGAGGTAAGAGGCTTGCTGTGAGTTTGAGGTCACTCTGAGACTTAATAGTGAAATCCAGGTCAGCCAGGGCTAGAGCAAGACCCTACGTTGAAAAAAAAAAAAAATTACAAAAATAATAAAGTAAAATTCTGGAGTAGAAATTCAGTAAGATCAGATTGCACATTAGGCTCAGGTCCACCAGGGGGCCCCATTGACTCACTGCCAGTGACAGTGGCTGTGCTTCTCTCATAAAAGGGAGCTGGAAAAGCAAAGGGAGAGCACCGCCAGTGACATCCTGCAGAAGAAGCAAGAGGCAGAAGCTGCTGTAAGTGCCACACAGGCATCACATGGGCCCGCCCCACATGTGCCTCCTCGGCTCTGCAGAGCTCAGAGCTCTTCTCTGGATTGTCTGCTCAAGTGGGGGCTGGGAAGGAAGCTGCTTCCTCCCTGCATTGGGCTCAGTGCCTTACTTCTTTTCTTCCCCAACAACCTCATTCATCTTTTGGCCTTTCTGTGGCCTGTGGGGTGCAATTCAGGAGACTTCAGTCTCTGCCTGTAAGATGAATTCAACCCTCCAGAGGCCTAACAAGGTTTTAAGTTGGTGGGTACTGTCCTCTTTACATCCTGCCTTCTGTGGGACATGAGGGGGAAGAAGCATCCTGGGTAAACAGCAGGGTACCACGGGGCTCCTTGTGGCCATGTGTGCAGCTGGAAGCATACTGGTGGCTGTGTACGTGCTCATTTGCAAGGAGGCACACAGACCAGGTGAATGGTGCCACAGAGGATACGGGTTCTTTCCAGGAGGGGTTGGACATCCAGCTGCTTTTTTTCAGACATTCTTACTATTTAATGCATACTGTCCCAAACTCACTATGTAGCCCAGTCAGGTCTCTTGTCTCTTTGTTGTTAAATCCTGACAGTGTGTTTAGTAGTTTCTCATCAGGTTAGGAAACTGCTCTCCCACTGGGGTCTGTGGGGTCTGCCCCAGCTGTGCCTTCTCAAAGGTTGCAGGCTTCAGGCACCTGCTCCCTCCCTGCTAGACCATGAGCAGATGCCTTGGCCTGCACACAGACTTCATGTTGTGGCCCTCTGACCAGAACAAGCCCAGCACATTCCGTGACACTGGTCATCTTGTTCTCTCCCAGGTTCGGCTTATGCAGGAGTCTGTCCGAAGAATAATTGAAGCAGAGGAGTCCAGAATGGGTGAGAAGATTATCCTCTACTGGGCTGGGCTGGGCTGGATTGGGGAGGGCGCTGGGGGTCTCAAAGCTTGGAAAAGAATCGTTTGAAGCAACCTCTGTCAGCCTAACTGTCAGGTCTCTTCTCAGGGCTCATCATCGTGAACGCCTGGTACGGAAAGTTTGTCAATGACAGGAGCAAGAAGAGCGAGAAGGTGAAGGTGATCGACGTGACAGTACCACTGCAGTGTCTGGTGAAGGACTCAAAGCTCATCCTCACTGAGGCCTCCAAGGTACAGCTGCCTGGGCACCTTGCCATGTGTTCATAGGATTAACAGGGAAAGGCCATTTGAGGCCAGGACAACCTGGCCTGGCAGTGGCCTCCATATTGCCAGCATCCGCTATATGGACAGTACCTGTCAACATCCATGCTGGAGCCACTGCCTGCCTTCCCGGCGCTTGCATTCAGTTTATCTCTTCCGTGTTCCAGAGCCTCAGTGGGGACTCTCCAGAAGTCCTGGCTCCCCAAGACATCAACAGTCTACCAGAGCTGTGTCTGGGTGGATTTCCCATGAGGATGGGGTGGCGAAGAGATGTGTGTGGAGGGGAGGAGCAAGTCTAGCACTGTCCAGGCAGCTCTTTGGGATTCTCACTTCTCCAAGCCCCCAAGTGTGCATCTGTCTCCACAGTGTTCCCAGGTGGAACAGCACGGACTTGAGTGACTGACCCTTGGTACATTGCAGGCAGGGCTGCCAGGGTTCTATGATCCATGTGTGGGGGAGGAAAAGAACCTGCGAGTGCTTTACCAGTTCCGAGGCGTGCTGCACCAGGTGATGGTGCCTGACAGCGAGGCCCTGAGGATACCAAAGCAATGTGAGTGGCTACCCCTTTGTGTCGCATTTCTTGTGCACAGGAAGGTTGTTGGTAACTTCTTGGCATGTGGCATGATAGTCACCTTTCCACTAGGGTCCCAAGGGCACATTGAGACCCTTTGGCTCAGGGACTTGTCTGGAGCCCCAGCAAGCAGGATGGGCTATGTCACAGGTGCAGTTAGATCACACTTTTTGGTCAGAGTGATGGCTCATGCCTCCAGCACTTAAGAGAACAAGGCAGTAGGATCATAAGTTCTGAGCCAGCCTAGGTACTGAGACCCATCTCAAAAACAAACAAAAAAGGGGGAAAAAAGAGGGAGAGAGAGAACATAGCCCAGTTGGTAGAATGTTTGTCTGGCATGCATGAAGCACCACATAACCTGGCTCTCTGATCTCAGCACTCAGTCAGGAGAGACCAGAAGGGTCAGAAGTTCAAGGTCATTCTTGACTGCAGAGAGAGTTTGAGGCCAGCCAAGGATCTATGGGACCCCATCTCAAAACACACAACCACCACCACCACCACCACTACCACCATACACACACACACACATGACTGCTCTTGGTTGGCAGCTGCCAGTGTGAGCCTCACTCCCAGGCCACAGAAGCAGGTGCTTCTCAGCAGCCTGCCGCGTTGCTGAGCCCTCAGGCAGAAGGCAGCTTTGGAACCACCGCCTTTGGTAGTTCAACTTGTTCTTTTCTTTCCCAGCTCACAGGATCGATACAGATGGATAAACAACTGCCTAGGAACCTGATTAAAGAGGCTGCAAAAAAATCGTTTCCTGGGAGTCTATAAATTTGGAAGCAGGGAAAACCCAGACTCAGATGTTTTTAGTTTATTCTTCAAGAAGGTGGCACCATATCAATTATGTGAAGGGACATGCAGACACTCGTGGGTGCTGTGGGTAGGACTGAGAAGCCCCACCAGGCCAGACCACAGCACAGCCATGTCTTTCCCCAAGGATCATGTTCCTGAGGGCAGGGCCCGGGCCAGCTCTTGGGAATTCCCCACACCCTGGGTCCTCAGCACACGTGCCTGAGCCCAGCAGCTCCTTCTCAGTTGTCTAGAGGTGTCGGTGAACATCCTGCCCTCACACACAGGACTGCTTTCCTGAAGCCCACGCTGCATTTGGGAAACGCCGAAAGGAGGGAGTGAAGGGTATCACCTGCCGGGGCCACTGCTCAGCCGACTTGCCACAAGCCACGTTTCCTCTGCTGAAATATTACTGAGTGAACTGGAGAGGACTGTGGGTTTATAAAACTGCTTTTTATCTGAGAACAAACATGTTTGGAAACTGGTCTCTTTTTTCCCTAATTCCAGAGCTTCTCAAATCATTCCTGTGGCCCTAGGCTTGGGACAGAGTGGTATAACCCCAGGTCCCATGGCTGGCCCTGTCATGATGTGTTGTCTGTTTCTGAGAAGAGGTCCTGCTGTCCCTTCCTCACCCCACTAGAGGATGGGGTTGGAATGGAGGGAGCTTTACAAGCAAAAGGGCAAGAAGGCCCAGGGCCAGACATATGCCAAGCCCTTAAGTGTGGACCCCAGGCTGGTGATTGTGCCTCTGGTGAGTGTCCAGCAGGTGACACTGTTACTCACTAGGCTCTCCTCAAAGGGCAACTTGAGGGGTGTCTCACCTCCAAGACCCCTTCTCTTGCCCACTTGCTGTTTGGTGAGCAAGAGGCATGTTGCACAGGTCCTGGAATAGGCACCGTCACTGCTCACACACACACACACACACACACCCAAGCACATGCTGCTTGGGAAGTGGTGTGACCCAACGCCCTGAAGGCTTAGGTCCCTTGGGCCTGAGCACCCTTGCAGCCATTGTTAAAACCAGTGCTGGTTTACCAGCTAACTGTAATGACCCTATCCTCCAGTTTCTAAAAGGAGTTCAGATTGTCCAATTCTGTAATATTTAATTTCCATTTTCAAAGAGAATGTTTCTTTGCCCCATGGACTGACCAGTTCACACCATGTTGCATGAGCCTCAGTTCCCACGGTGCTGCTCCTCGTTAGCCTGAAGCCGACTGTATGGCAGCACTGCCCGCAATAAACCTGTCCTGAAAGCCCAGGCTGCTGCTTCCGTCATCTGTGCGCATTTCAGAAGTGAGCAGTAAGCAGTTACCCCTTCCCAAATGCCTTTGTTCCTCACTGTTTGGACATTTTGACCTATGAGATGGAAGGGAAAACTGCTTCCATTTACTTTGCCTAAGAAATAGACCCTCAAGCCGGGTGTGGTGGCGCACGCCTTTAATCCCAGCACTCGGGAGGCAGAGGTAGGAGGATCGTTGAGAGTTCGAGGCCACCCTGAGACTACAGAGTGAATTCCAGGTCAGCCTGAGCTAGAGTGAGACCCTACCTCGAAAAACCAAAAAAAAAAAGAAAAGAAATAGACCCTCATCTTAGGAAACTAGTTAGCCTAAAATTGTGTGTGTGTGTGTGTGTGTGTGTGTGTGTGCGCGCGCGCACACAACCCAAAACATGTAATCCTCCTGCCTCACCCTCCTGAGTGCTGGGACTAGAGATGTGGAGATGTGTACCACCACAGGTATTTTCTCTCTCCCTTTTTTTTTTTGGGGGGGGGGGGGTTGAGGTAGGGTCTCACTCTAAACCAGGCTGACGAAGTCTCAGGGTGGCCTTGAACTCATGGCGATCCTCCTACCTCTGCCTCCCAATCCTCCTACCTCTGCCTCCCGAGTGCTGGGATTAAAGGCGTGCGCCACCACACCTGGCTCCTTTTTTTATTTTAAGCCAGTTTTTCTGTAGTCATGGTAGTAACAACCTTCCTACCCTTTGTTGGTGGAAGTTAGCCTTAGCAGCAGTAAACCAAAAAAACTAAATGGAGAAAAGCCTGCTGTACTTTATTCCATATTAGTGTAAACCAGGCTGAGGAAGGATTCACCTGGAACACAGCCACCTGAGCCACATGCTGCCAGGCTGATGAAGGTCCCGTCACCATGCTACTGTCAGTCATTGCTCCTGAGATGCACTGTGCCCTTGGGGAGCATCTGACACTGGGGGACAGCTCCTGATACCAAGATGTGAACTACTCTTCGGTCACTGCCGCCAGCCTCAGCCTGGGGTCCAGGAGACCTGAGCTTGTCCTCACAACCTGCTTTCCTGACCTGAGGCCACTCAACTCCCCAGCACATGGGCCCACCTGATGGCCTCAAGTAGCAAGGTCACTTTGACAGCGGATGGAAATACCCACAACACAGCACCCAACCAACTGGAGTGTTGCTGCCGCCAACATCCTGGAGCCAGCTCAGCCTCAGCTGCGCTGCACTGGCCGGCGCCTGGCCCGCAGTCCCCACTGTCCCTGTCTGCGGGCACGGAGGTGGCTGCACATCCTCTGTATCATCAGTCTCTGGGCCTTCAAGCGCTTTCGCAACTTCTCATTTTCCTTCAGCGTAAGGAAGAGTTTTTTTTTCAGGGCATCCAAGTCCAAAAGGGCATAGCTGTGATCAGATGGCTGTCCAGGAAGGGATCTTCCCAGCCCCAGAGGTCTGGTTGGCCGACCAGGGACCTCCATTGTTTCTGGTCTCTGTGGTAAGACCTGAGGACAGAGGTAAATGAGCTAGGAGCTGGTCAGAGGCAAAGGACCTGGATGGCCCTGTGTCCCCAGCAGGAAGGGTTCTGCAAGAAGCCCTTCAGCAAATCACTGGACTGGTTCAGCCCAGCCCTGGACAGCTGGACCCACTTGCCCTGCTGTCCTGAGAAATGCAGAGGTGCCCAAGGCTCAGGGTGCTTACTAGGAAGCCATGAAATTCAAGGCCACCTACCCTGCCATTCCATTTCTGTTTTGTTTAAGCAAAACCCATCTTGTGATAAGACTGCCTCAAAGCCCAAGTCTTACCTGTTTCATAGGGCCTTCGGGGTTGGGGACCAGCTGAAGCTCCTCAAGTGTGACAGCCATGTTCCTTGTTGAGCTATATTCCCCAGTCTCTGCGTCATGGCAGACCTGAAAACGGGAGGCATGGTCAAGCTAGCTGAGCTGAAAGACACTGGATCCTCCCACACCTGCTACTGTCCATCCATAAGTTATCTCTACCCGGGGGGCTGCAGCCAGGAACGGCCACAGGGCCGGTGCCAATGCCGTGACATCCCGCCCCCACCACCAACAACAACTTAGGAGCCTTCAGGAATCGGCTATCAGCCTGTTACCTACTGAGCTCTGACCCACTGAGGCTTCCCTCCAGAAAAGAGCATCCTAAATTCACACAGGACAAAGTTCACAGGCGCCCTGGCGAGGAAGCTGCTGCCCGTGCATGCTGTCTCTGCCCCATAGCATCACAGATGTGTGGGGAGCACCCAGGACAGGCTCACCTCTCTCTCTGAAGCAGCCTCTCTCTCGCCAGCAGGGTCTGTGTTCTCTCTCACCAGCTGCAAGTCAGACAGAGCTGTGCAGATGATATGGTAGACATCCTGCCTCTCCCAAAAGAAGGTGCCTCCCCTGGCCGCAAGCACCTGCATCCCCTTGTGGGACACATCTAACAAATATTTGTTGGCAGGCGGCTCAAGTGGTAGATTGCTTGTCTACTTGTCCATCCTGCCCAAAGCCATAGGTTCCATCCCCAGCACTGCATAGAAAGGGCCGTTAATCCCAGCGATTGAGAGGTAGAGGCAGGAGGAGCCAAAGTTCAACATCGTCTTCCTCTACATATCAAGTCTGAGGCCAGCCTGGACTACAAGAGACTCCGTCTCCAAAAAATTAAAAAAAAAAAAAGTAAGATGGGTATGGTCGTATATGCCTTTAGTTCCAGCACTTGGGAGACTGAGGTAGGGTTGCTGTGAGTTTTGAGGTCAGACTACAGTTAAGAGTTCCAGGTCTAAGCCGGGCATTTGGGAGGCAGAGGTAGGAGGATCACCATGAGTTCTAGGCCACCCTGAGACTCCATAGTGAATTCCAGGTCAGCCTGGGCTAGAGTGAGACCCTACCTCGAAAAAAAAAAAAAAAAAAAAAAAAAAAAACAGTTCCAGGTCAGTCTGAGCTAGAATGAGATTCTGCCTCAAAAAACAAAATAGCCAGGTGTGGTGGCACACACCTTTTAATCCCAGCACTTGGGAGGTAGAGGTAGGAGGATCACCATGAGTTCAAGGACAGCCTGAGACTACAAAGTGAATTCCAGGTCAGCCTAAGCTAGAGTGCGACCCTGCCTGGGGTGGGGGAGGGAGGTAAACGGGGCATGGTCTCACAAGCCTTGAATCCCAGCACTCGGGAGGCAGAGGTAGGAGGATCACTGTGAGTTCGAAGCCACCCTGAGACTACATAGTGAATTCCAGATCAGCCTAGGTTAGAGCAAGACCCTGTCTCAAAAAAAAAAAAATTATATATATATATATATATATATATATATATATATATATGAATGACTGGGAGGATGGCTTAGCAGTTAAGGTGTTTTCCTGCAAAGCCAAAGGACCCAGGTTCGATTCCCCAAGACCCATGTTAGGCAGATGCACAGGGGGTGCACACATCTGGAGTTTGTTTGCAGTGGCTGGAGGCCCTGGCACACCCATTCTTTCTTTCTCTGTCAAATAAAAATAAAATATTTTTTAAAAATTAGGTAAGCCTGGCATGGTGTTGCATGCCTTTAATCCCAGTACTCGGGAGGCAGAGGTAGGAGGACTGCTGTGAGTTCGAGGCCACCCTGAGACTCCATAGTGAATTCCAGGTCAGCCTGGGCTAGAGTGAGACCCTATATTGAAAAAAAAAAAATTCGACTAGCTGGGCGTGGTGGCACGCGCCTTTAATCCCAGCACTTGGGAGGCAGAGGTAGGAGGATCACTGTGAGTTCGAGGCCACCCTGGACTCCATAGTGAATTCCAGGTCAGCCTGGGCTACAGTGAGACCCTACCTCGAAAAACCAAAAAAAAAAAAAAAAAATCGGACCAGCCCAGATCCCTTTCTCCTAAATCCTGGGTCAGCAGCCCCTGAACAGATCCCTAGAGAGCCAAGGACCCGGCATCCTCCTCAGTGTGTGCCAAGTGGCAGTACACAATGGGAAGTCTGTCACTGCTCCAGGGTCCAGACAATCTAAAGTCCTACCAGGTGTTGATGGAGTCCATAGGGGCCATAAACAGCTTCTCACCACCAACCTGGCACAGGGACACTAGGAACAGCAAAGTACA
Organism: Dipus sagitta; assembly: GCA_036346955.1. Taxonomy (NCBI): domain Eukaryota; kingdom Metazoa; phylum Chordata; class Mammalia; order Rodentia; family Dipodidae; genus Dipus; species Dipus sagitta. Next base: position 131,898,725 of record CM070773.1, read on the forward strand.
ATGCTCAGCTCTTATTTCAGAGGCAGACATCTTCACATAAATTGGTAAACAGGACAAGATGTCTAACAACTCACAAATACACCAAAGCCAGGTATAGTGATACACTCCTTGGAAGGTGGAGGCAGGAGGCTTGGGTCAAGGCTAGCCTCTTCAGCCACATGGTAAGTTCAAGGCCAACTGAACATGAGACCCTGTCTTAAAAAAATAACATGCACCTAGTGGCCCACTTTGTGCTCTCACTTCAAGACAGGAGAGAAGATGAAGGAAATGCAAAGTAAGACCAGTGGGTGGTACAAAGAAGGGCGCTCTGGAGGGCCAGCAGAGGGGCGGGTGATGGCACTAGAGGCACAGACTCAAAGGAGAGGAGCCGAGAGAGCATGTGGAGAGAACACAGGTGAGAGGCCCTTCCTCGCCCTCCTCCTCCACTCTAGTCCACTGCTGCTCTGCTCATGGCTCCCTTCACTTTCTCCCCATAAAAATCAAGCAGGTCAGCCTTGTGTTTGTCCCACCACCACTCTGCCTTCCAGTAAAAGTGAGCAAACCCCTGAGGCCCATACTGCCTCTGGGACTTGGTAAACCGTTAAGCTTGATGAAATTCACCTGGGTTTCTGTGGCAATTACTGTGACTGCAAACCCAAGTCATACCACCTCCATGTCCCATCAACACATCAAAGCCCACATGCACAAAACACAATAGGTAGTCTGAACCAGGTCCCAGCACGCTTTGCTCTTCCTGACCTTACCCTGCCGTCTACACTCAAAGCTCAGTCCACTCACCCAGGACCTCCAGGCCTCCTTCACTGTGAGCTTCCTTCCAAGCCATTTACCCACAGCCAGAAGGAGCCTTCCAAAGCTATGTGCCTTCCCACAACCTTCTGAAGCCATGTCAAGAAGCCTAGGGAGTTAACTAGGTCATGAGGGTGGGGCCCTCATGACATCAGTGGCCTCATAGGAATACATAGTAGAAAGCATGCTCCCTCTTTGCATGTACCTCACCAAGACATGCCCATGTTGGCATCCTGACCTTGGACTTCAGACTCCACGACCCTGAGAAATACTTGTCTTCAGAAAAGATGCTATGTAGGCAACATGAACCCATGTCCCTGGGCCACAGTCACTCACTGGGCTAGGAAAGTTCTTAAAAGACTGGAACTATGGCTCACCAGTTCAGAGCACTTCCTGTGCAAGTGATGAGGGCCTGAGGAGGCCTAAGAGTTCTGTCCTAGGACACCACATAAACGGTTGGGCATAGCCATGCACATCTGTAACCCCATCCTGTAGGGCAGCAGGGGCTGGAGCTCCAGGATGAGCAAAAGACACTGGCTCAAATAACATGCAAGCCGGTCGTGGCGGCGCATGCCTTTAATCCCAGCACTCAGAAGGCAGAGGTAGGAGGATTGCCCGTCAGTTCAAGGACACCCTAAGACTACACAGTGAATTCCAGGTCAGCCTGAGCCAGAGTGAGACCCTACCTCCAAAAAAAAAAAAAAAAAAAGAGCATGCAAAAGAAAAATGGAGCAGAACACCCAACATTCCCCTCCAGCCACCGGAAGTGAGCACACAGGATGCCACATGGACACATACACACCAACCACATTACACTTACACAAAAACAAAATTTCGGGTGGGCCTGGTAGCACATGCCTTCAATCCCAGCACTTGGGAGGCAGAGGTAGGAGAATCACTGTGAATTCAGGCCACCCTGAGACTACATAGTGAATTCCAGGTCAGCCTGGGCTAGAGCGAGACCCTACCTTGAAAAACCAAAATAATAATAATAATAATTTTGGGGCTGGAGAGATGGCTTAGTGGTTAAGCGCTTGCCTGTGATGCCTAAGAACCGCGGTTCATGGCTTGATTCCCCAGGACCCATATAAGCCAGATGCACAAGGTGGCGCATGCATCTGGAGTTTGTTTGCAGTGGCTGGAGGCCCTGGTCGCCCATTCTCTCTCTCTATCTATCTATCTATCTATCTGCCTCTTTCTCCGTCTGTTGCTCTCAAATAAATAAAAATAAAATTTAAAAAAAATTCTCTCGGGGCTGGAGAGATGGCTTAGCAGTTAAGCACTTGCCTGTGAAGCCTAAGGACCCCGGTTCGAGGCTCAACTCCCCAGGACCCACGTTAGCCAGATGCACAAGGGGGCGCATGTGTCTGGGGTTCGTTTGCAGTGGCTGGAGGCCCTGGCGCGCCCATTCTCTCTCTGCCTATTTCCTTCTCTGTCTGACACTCTCAAATAAATATATAAGCAACAAAAAGAAATGTTTAAAAAAATTCTCTCTTCTCACCTCTTGTGCAAATGAGTAGATAAATAGATGATAGACATTTTGGGAGAGGGGTGTTTTGAGGTAGAGTCTCACTATGCAGTCTCAGGATGGCCTCAAACTCATGATGATCCTCCTACCTCTGCCTCCCAAGGTCTGGGATTAAAGGCTTGTGCCACCACACCCAGCTAAATGGTAGATTTTTTTTTTTTTTTTTAAGTTTTTCAAGGTAGGGATTCACTTTGCTCTAGGTTGACCTGGAATTCACTGCATGGTCTCAGGGTGGCCTCAAACTCATGGCAGTCCTACCTCTGCCTCCCAAGTACTGGAATTAAAGACATGCGCCACCATGCTGGGCCTTTTTCCTTTTCCTGTTTTTTTTTTTTCCAGCATAGGGTCTCATTCTAGTCCAGGCTGACCTAGGATTCACTCTGTAGTCTCAGGGTGGCCTTGAACTCAAGGCAATCCTCCTACCCCTGCCTCCCAACTGCTGGGTTAAAGGTGTGTGCCACCACAACCAACTGTTTTCTTTAAAAAAATATGTATATATGTATGTGCCTGGGCTAGATAGAGTGAGATCCTACCTCAAGAAAACAAAACAAAAGTGATGGGGAGACCCTGCGGTGGTAGTGCACAGCTTTAATCCCAGTACTTGGGAGGCTGAGAGTGAAGGATCTCTGTGAGGTTGAGTCCAGCCAGGTAGAACCTGGGTAGTAAAGAGCTCATTACACAAACACGAGGGCCCGGTGCTACACAAGCTTGAGTGTTACACAGCATGAGGGCCTGATGCCTCCAGAGTTACAATTCCCAAGCAACCATATAAGCATCTGGGTATTGCCAAACACACCTCTAACCCTGTTCTATGGAGAAGGTAGACAGGTGAGTGGGTGGGGCTCACTCGTCTGTCAGTCTGACCAAAAAAAGTGCTTCTGGGCTAGAGAGATGGCTTAGTGGTTAAGGTACTTGCTTTTAAGGCCTGTCGGCCCAGGGTTCAATTCCCCAGTACCCAGATACACAAAGTGGATGCACATGCATCTGGAGTGCGTTTGTAGTGGCAGGAATCTCAGGTGCACCCATTCTATCTCTCTCTCTCTCTCTCTCTGTTTGCAAACAAAAAACTAAATACCTTTTTTTTTTTTTAAATTGCAACTCAGGCTGGGGCAATGGCTTAGTGGTTAAGGCATTTGCCTGTGAAGCCTAAGGACCATGGTTCGATTCCCCAGGGCCCACGTAAGCCCTATGCACAAGGGGGCGCATGTGTCTGGAGTTCATTTGCAGTAGCTAGAGGCCCTGAACTGCCCATTTTCTCTTTCTCTCTGTCTGCCTCTTTTTCTCTTCCTCAAATAAATAAATACATTTAAAAACTGCAGCTCTGGATGGGTTTGGTGGCACACGCCTTTAATCCCAGCAATCGGGGGGCAGAGGTAGGAGGATCAGCATGAGTTAGAGGCCACCCTGAGACTACATAGTGAATTCCAGGTCAGCCTAGGCCAGAGTGAGACCCTACCTAAAAAAAATAAAAAATAAAAACCTGCAGCTCTGGATTCAGTGACTCCCTATCTCAAGGAAACGAGCAGAGGTACAATAAAGGACACGTGGCAGGTGCCTCTGGGCTCCACTGTGCATATCTAGGCACGTGCAAAAATGCATGCATGCACACCCATATACAAAGTGCCTGTGAGCCCCCCAAAACATTATAGGTCATTGATTGCCAAGGCCTTTGGTTTCCCACCAGAAATAAAGACCGTATTGCTGAAGATTCCACATGCTTGGCTGCAAGATCACTGAGAAATAAAGCTGGAGCAGAGCTGAAAACCACTTCCCTGTGGATGGCTGACAGAAAGCTGGAAAAAGCTATGCTGCATGCAGCCCTATGGAGGGAAAAGTCATCAGCAGTGATAAACAGCAGTGGACTCTGCCAGCCTTAAGTTTTCCCAGCCAGGCCAAAAGAGCCAATGAATGCAATAGTAGCATGTCTGTTATGGAGGAAACCAACTGCTCTCTAATTGAACTGGAGGACCACTCCATGGGAGGGAATATATGCCTGGTACTAAAAACCTAATCAAAAGCCTATGGCGGGGGAGGTCATGAGTCCTAGAGGACTAACACCTGCTGTTATCTGGCTAAATGCATATATTATACTCACCGAACTGCCCTGTGAGCACTTTTCTTAATGTTCATACCCATATATTAATGCCATTCTCACTTTTGGTTAGAGAAGCTTCTCTTTTCAGATGGAAGTGACCACTGGGATGACTCAGAAGGCACCAGAGTGCTGAGAAGAAGTGACAGAGGAGTGCTTAGCACTGAAACATCCTTATCACACCCTTCAAGGCTCAGGGTCCATTGTGGAAGAGGTGGTGGAAAGAATGGAAGAGCCGGAGGAAGGATGGGACTGCAAACATTGCAATACTCCAGATAAAAAATGGCCTTGATATCCATGACCTTGCAGTGCTTCATACAAGACCCTCATAATAGGAGGAAAAGATGACAACATCAAAATAAAAGAGAAACTAACTGAAAAAGGAAGGGGATATGATGGATAGTAGATTTGTGAAGGGGAAAGTAGAGGAGGGGAGGGAATTATCATGCTTTATTGTCTATATTTATAGAAGTTGTCAATAAAAGGTGTTTTATGTTTTTTTTGTTTGTTTGTTTGTTTTTGTATTTTAAGTGCCTGGGCTGGAGAGATGGCTTAGCAGTTAAGGTGCTTGCCTGCAAAGCCAAAGGACCCAGGTTCAATTCCCTAGTACCCACATAAGCCAGATGCACATGGTGGTACATGCCTCTGGAGTTCATTTGCAGTGGTTAGAGGTCCTGGCACACCCATTCTCTCTCTGCCACTTTCTCTCTCTCAAATAAATAAAAATAAAAATGTTAAAAAAATAAAATAAAATATTTTGCTGGGTGTGGCGATGCACACCTTTAATCCCAGCACTTGGGAGGCAGAGGTAGGAGGATCACCGTGAGTTTGAGGCCACCCTGAGACTACATAGTGAATTCCAGGTCAGCCTGAGCTAGAGTGAAACCCTACGTTGAAAAACAAAAACAAACAAATAAAAGTGCCTGTTACAGCAGCCTAAGTCAACTAAGACACCCTAAAACTTCATGACTTATCCCCATCTCTCACCATCTGGCACTGCTCAACCCTCCAGCTCTCAGTGATCCTCCAGCCGAATTCATGTTCCTGAATCTCTAAACCCGCCCATATCTCTTCCAGCCTCTGCATACTGTCAGATCTCCTTCTACACTTCACTCTCCTGACCAAGCTGTCCTCCTTCACTATGTCACGTAAGGCCCAGCAGCTCCCAGCAAGGTGCACAGTAGGACCTTACAGAGCACACAGTGACAGGCCTAGCTGGCTACCAGGACAGGAGCACAGGGTCAGAAAACAACTGAGCTGCTGCTGGGCTGGAAGGTTTCATGACCAGCCAGGGTAAGATGTACATGGCCACACTCCAAGCACATCTACCAGGTGAGGCTTCCTGTTACGAAGTGTGATGGCTTCTTGCTATTTCTTTCTTCTTTCTCCATACGTATGTGTATGTGCATGTGGTATCTGTGTGTGTGCGTGCTCACATGTGTGGGAGCAGATAGGGGCACGTGCATGGAGAGGCCAGAGTGGACATCAGGTGTCTTCCTTGATCACTATTCCTTGAGACAGAGTCTCTCACTGAACCTGGTGCTCACTGACTAGGCTAAACTAGCTTCTCCCTCCCCAGTGCTAGAATTACTGGCAAGAAAGAGCCACTATACCTGGATTTTACCTGGGTGCTAAGGATCCAAACTCCAATTCCCATCCTTGTACAAGCACCTTACCCACTGAGTCACCTCCCCAGCCCTTTTTCTTTTTTCTTTGTTTTCATTTTTATTTATTTATTTAAGAGAGAGAGAGAGAGAATAGGAGTACCAGGGCCTCCAGCCACTGCAAACAAACTCCAGATGCATACACCACCTTGTGCATCTGGCTTACATGGGTTCTGGGGAATCGAACCAAGGTCCTTTGGCTATGCAAGGAAATGCATTAACCGCTAAACCATCTCTCCAGCCCCTCTTTATTTATTTATTTATTTTTGTTATTTTTATTTATTTATTGAGAGCGACAGACAGAGAGAGAAAGAGGCAGATAGAGAGAGGGAGAGAGAATGGGCATGCCAGGGCCTCCAGCCACTGCAAACGAACTCCAGATGTGTGCGCCCCCTTGTGCATCTGGCTAACGTGGGTCCTGGGGAGTCGAGCCTCAAACCAGGGTCCTTAGGCAAGCGCTTCACCACTAAGCCATCTCTCCAGGTCCCCTCTTTCTTTTTTAAAGATTTATTTATTTATTTATTAGAGACGGGGTGCAGGGGTGAAAGAGAGAGAAAGAGAATGAATGTGTGTGCCAGGGCCTCTAGCCACTGCAAACGAACTCCACACACATGTGCCACCATGTGCATCTGGCTTACATGGGACGTAGAGAATAAAACCTGGGTCCTTAGGCTTCACAGGCAAGTGCCTTAACTGCTAAGCCATCTTTCTCCTTTTTCTTCAAAGTAGGGTCTCACCCTAGCTCAGACTGGCCTGGAATTCACTATGTATTCTCAGGGTGGCCTTGAACTCATGGCAATCCTCCTACCTCTACCTCCCAAGTGCTGGGATTAAAGGAATGCACTAACATACCTAGCTCCAGCCCTCTCTTAAATTTGTATTTATTTATTTATTTTCGGTTTTTTGAGATAGGGTCTCGCTTTGGCTCAAGCTGACCTGAAATTCACTCTGTAATCTCAGGCTGGCCTCAAACTCACAGCAATCCTCCTATCTCAGCCTCCTGAGTGCTGGGATTAAAGATCTGGCCCTGCACTGCCAGCCTACAATTTCTTTTTTCTTTTTAATATTTTATTTATTTATTTGAAAGAGAGAGGAAGAGAGATACAGATAATATAGAGAATGGGTGCATCAGGGCCTCTAGCCATTGCAAACAAACTCCAGACGTATGTGCCCCCTTGTGTATCTGGCTTACGTGGGTTCTGGGGAATCGAACCGGGGTTCTTAGGCTTTGTAGGCAAATGCCTTAACTGCTAAGCCATCTCTCCAGCCCCTACAATTTCTTTGTAAGCCTCCCCCCTCACCATAAACCTATGTTCTCCTTTGAAATGCTGCCTCCATCCCCATATGATGAAACAGCATGGGCTGCGTGAGACCACCGTCCTACCTGTGTTGGGTCCTGAAAGGCAAACACGGTGGGCACGGCATTATGCTTCAGGTTCTTGCGATTTCCAAAAGCACTGAAGCACTCAGGCCGGAAATGCTCCGAGCAGATGACCGTGTGCTGCTTGGGCTTGAAGTTGGCCCGGCCAATATTCAGCACCCATTCCTTCAGCAGCTCCGGGCGGCTAAATGGGAACCTGTGAGCACAGCAGATTATGGGACAGTTCTAGAAACTCTGTACGCCACATAAAACATCTAGAAGTGAGCTGGGCATGGTGGACCATCACGGACTTCAATGCCACCCTGCGACGACATAGTGAAATCCAGGTCAGCCTGGGCTAGAGTGAGAACCTCTAGGTGACATGAAAATAAAAGGCACCCAGAAACCAGCACTTGGGAGGTAGAAGCAGGCGGATTAAGAGTTCAAGGCCAGGGCTGAGAGATAACTTAGTGGTTAAAGAGTTAAAGACCAGTCTTGACTATATAGCAAGTTCAAGGCCATCCTGGGGTACCTGTCTCCAAAGGAGAGGGGGAAGGAGAAAGAAAATTATCTGGGAGGGGCTGTAAAGATGACTCAAAAGTTAAAGGCACTTGCTTGTAAAGCCTGTGGCCAGGTTCAATTCTCCACTACCCACATAAAATCAGATGCACAAAGTGGTGCATGCATCTGTTTGTTTGCAGTGGCTAGAGGCCCTGGCATGTCCTCCCTGCTTCCCTCCTCCCTCTTGCTTTCTCCCACTTCCCCTGTAAATTAATAAAAATAATATTTTTTAAAGATTTATTTTTAGCCAGCATGGTGGCACACACCTTTAATCCCAGCACTCTATAGGCAGAGGTAGAAGGATCTCCATGAGTTCAAGGCCACCCTGAGACTACACAGTGAATTCCAGGTCAGTCTGAGAAAACTTAAAAAAAAATAGATTTATTTCAATTTATTAGAGAGAGAGAGAAAGTGAGAATGGGCACACCAGGGCCTCTAGCCACTACAAACTCCAGACACATGTGCCACCACATGCATCTGGCTTACATGAGACCTGGAGAATCAAACCTGGGACCTTAGGCTTTGCAGGCAAGATCCTTAACTGCTAAGCCATCTCTCCAGCCCCCACATAATGTTTTTTTTTTTTATTTTATTTTTAGGGCTGGAGAGATAGCTTAGTGGTTAAGGCACTTGCCTGCAAAGCCTAAAGAACTATGTTCAACTCTCCAGATCCCACATAAGCCAGACACACAAAAGGTAAGGCAAGTACAAGGTCACACATGCCCACTAGGTAGAATAGGCATCTGGAGTTTGATTGCAGTGGCTGAGGCCCTGACATGCCAATTCTCCCCTCTCTCTTTCTCTTTCTCTCTCTCTCTCTCTCTGTCTCTCTAAAATAAAAAATAAAAAAAATAAATAATTATCTGGGCTGGGTTTGGTGGCACATGCCTTTAATCCCAGCACTTGGGAGACCGAGGTAGGAGGGTCATGAGTTCGAGGCCACCCTGAGACTACATAGTGAATTCCAGGTCAGCCTGGGCTAGGGCAAGACCCTACCTTGAAAAACAAACAAACAAAAAAGACAAGGGGGCCAGGCATGGTGGTGCACATCTTTAATCCCAGCATCTGGAAGGCTGAGGTAAGAGGATTGCTGTGAGTTCGAGGCCAGCCTGAGACTAATTCTAGGTCAGCCTGGGCTAGAGCAAGAACCTACCTTGAAAAACCAAACCAAAAAGAAAAAGTCAAGGGGGGCTGAAGAGATGGCTCAGTGGTTAATGTGCTTGACTGCAAAGCCTATGGAGCCAATTTTGATTCCCCAATACTAATGTAAAGTCAGATGTACAAAGTGGCGCATGTGTCTGGAGTTCCTTTGCAGTAGCTAGATGTACCTTGTACCTGATGTACCCTTTCTTCTCTTTCTCTCACTCTCTCTCAAATAAATAAACAAATAAGACAAGGGGCTGGAGAGATGGCTCAGCAGTCAAGGCACTTGTCTGTAAAGCCTAATGACCTGAATTTAATTCCCCAGTACCCACATAAAGGCAGATAGATGCACAAAGTGGTGCATGCATTTGGAGTTCGTTTGCAGGGTCTGGAGGCCCTGGTGATAGCACACCCTTTTTTTTTTGTTTTGTTTATTTTTTATTTATTTATTTGAGAGTGACAGACAGAGAGGAAGCGGCAGATAGAGAGAATGGGCATGTCTGGCTAAAGTGGGTCCTGGGGAATTGAGCCTTAAACCGGGGTTCTTAGGCTTCACAGGCAAGCGCTTAACCACTAAGCCATCTCTCTAGCCCGATAGCACATACTTTTAATCCCAGCCCTCAGGAGGCTGAGGTAGGAGGAGCACTGTGAGTTCAAGACCAGCCTAAGACTACACAGTAAATTCCAGGTCAGCCTGGGTGAGACCTTACCTCAAAAACCAAAAAGGAAGGAAGGAAAGGGAAAAAGAAAGGGGAAGGGAAGGGGGAAGGAAGGGAAGAGAAAGGAAAGGAAAGGAAAGGAAAGGAAAGGAAAGGAAAGGAAAGGAAAGGAAAGGAAAGGAAAGGGCAGGGCTGGAGGTGTGTGTACAGCTCAGTGGTAGAGGTAGAGGACTTGCCTACCCTTCAGGAGGCCTTGAGTTCCATTCCCAGTATTGAAAAAAATAAAGGTTTGCCAGGCATGTTGTAATCCTAGCACTTGGTCGACAGAAGCAAGAGGAATGCTGGAAATTCAAGGCTGGCCTGGGCTACAGTGAGTTCTAGTTCCACCAAGACTACAGACAGAACAAGGCCTTGTTTCAAAAGGAGGGAGGGCAGAGGGAATGAATATGCTATCTATCCATGAGTACATGCTCAGTGGAAACATCAGAATACACGTTCCACATGCCCTGAACATTATTCTATTGCAGAACAGATAAATTCTAGTATTACATGTGTTTGGTGGAGTACTATGCACTGGTGAAGAGCCACCGGTTTAGCTGTTGCGTGTAGCAAGGATGACTCTCAAAAACAGGAAAAGTACATGGTGTGATTCTGTTGCTGCCCAACACAATCCACGGACAGGCAAGATACTTCCCTGTGAGCCAGAGGGAGGAAGGACTGAAAGAGGGTGCAGTTCTTTGGGGGGACGAGGGGAGGTGCTGCGTACCGACTGCACTTTTCTGCACCTTGTTACCCGTCCATAAAGCATGTACCCGGCACGGAGAGTTCCCAAGATGCAAGCTGTACTCTAGAGGGGCGGGCTGCTACCGGCAGGGCCTGGCACGTGGCGCTCTAGGAAAGGATGGACTGCAGGACAGACTCAAGTATCCACCACGAAGTTACTGCCAGCCGGCCGGGCCACCCTGGAGGGCACTCATTTCTCCACCCCGCGCCCGGGTTCCCCTGGAGGTGATGCAGGGCCGAGCCAGGCATGGCCAAACGCGACCCACACTGGCTCAGCCGGTGAATGCGGGCACCTGCTGCGTCCCAGGCAAGGTGAACCAACACCAGTGTCTCCAGGAGGGGCTGTGCGGCTACGGACGGGCCGCTCACCCTCTCCAGCCGTCCCCTCTCTCCGCCCTTGGGCCTTGCAGCGTCACCGACCCGGTGACCTCCGCGAAGACTCGGGGTCCGCGCCTCCCGCGCCCCACTCCTCACCGGTGGAAGGTGAGCTGCTTCCTGCGGCTGCTGTAGCGGTTGCAGCACTGCCGCGCAGCGCACGACTTCGGCATCTCGGAACTGGGCAGCTGCCCCTAACAAAGATGGCGGCGGCAGAGACATGGAGGTGGGCGGTGGTAGGCGGGGCTAGCGGGGGCGGGGTGTACAGGCCGGCCAGACTTGGGCATGGGGCACTCTGGGATCCCAACCCTACTCTGAAACCTCAAAACGTAACCTTGGGGGCCGTGAAAGCATTACCCGGTTTGATAAAGCCCATGACCTCCTTGCTTAGAAGCCTCCCAAGGCACACATCATCTGCCTTGGAAACCTGGAAGAGGAGAAAGCTTCAGAGGTGTTTGTTATGGTTGTTCCAAGCTAGCCAGGAACTCACTCATGATCCTCCTGCCTCAGCCTCCCAGATAAGGAATTTTCTTTATCCCATTGATGTCACCAGAGGTAACAGTTGACCTGGTGGTCAAATGAACAAAATAAGCCTGGCCTCGGGGACTCAGTGTAAGGATGGAATGAGCACTCAGCAGAGGTTCCAAAGCTGTGCTTCAATCTCAAGAGGCTGCAGCTCTCACAATACAGGTTCTGCCCCCAGTGAGACATGAGCTAAACTCCCATACAGGCTCACATTAGAGGATTTACCTCTAAAAATCACTACAAGTATATCCAGACACTGGCATCTTCATCCAGCTAAATGCCAACTTGGACTTGACCTTGCCAGAGCCTGCCTGTCATCGTGGTTTGGGGAGGTGGTGGTAAAGACCACCTGTACGCTCATCACAGAACAGTGGGAGTCAGACGACCTCAAAGTAGCAACATCTTTATTTACAGAATATACAGTTTCACAGAAACGGCTGGCTTTATACACATCAACTTTGTGTCAAACAGAACCACAGTAAACGATGTTGAGTGTCTGGCCTGCCAAAGCCAAGGGAGGGATCTACTTTGGGGGTGACACCTTTCCCTCCTCGCTTCATTAGCCACCAACCAGGAGCCCTTGGATGGGTCATGCCTCATTTGCATAAGAAGCTGATTGCTGCTGTCCAACTCCATCTACCCCCAACCAATCCACTGGGATAGATCTGCTCAAACAGAAAGAAAATCAAGCAAACAAAACTGAGATGAGTATCAAGTACAGAGCAGAGATGGCAGTTCCACTCCTCAAGCACACCCATTCTTGGGTGCAGTTAAAACGCCTATGGAGCTGGTAATAAAAAGGAAACACACTTTGGAGCTTTGGTCTCGTGGCGAAGACACTGGACAAATATTGTCATGGGGCAGATCTTTGGCAAATTTCTCCCCAACTTGCCCTGAACGTTTGCCCCAGTCAGAGCCAGACAACAGCCTGGGGTTGTTTATAGTAGAATCCTCCCTCAAGATCTTCACAAAAAAAAAAAAATTGAGTTTCAAAAACTACTTAGCTGTACTTTTGTACTTTAATAGAAGCAACGGGACTTTTAAAAACTAAAGACAGTTAACTGGACAAGTCTGAAAGATACCAGGGCCAGAAATAAAAAAATTAAAAGGGCTCTGATTAGCCAAACTACAGTCCAAGCCCCTAGGTGTTTTATATGTAAGAATGCCTGGTGGCCCAGCAAAGGTGCCACAGGAAGGGGTAGCCCCGAGCGGGGAGACTGCAGCCTATCCTGCCACCAATAACATGCAAATTAAGTATGATGACCAACTTGAGCGTTTTTCCCTTTCCATGCCTAACAAGAAACAATAACTATGAACATACCCATCACTTTGCCAAACTGGAACTGCTGAAGAGCAATAACACTTTCAGAGAGAGCCAAACAAAGCCTTCTGGTCTTCCTCCGAGTCCCAGGGTGCAGTGTTTCCTGTGCAAACTCCCTGGCTTCAGAGCTGGCCTTCACTGGGGCCCCCAGACCAGCGTGTCTGTTCATGCTGGTGTTACCATACCACTCACCAATCCAAACAAAAAGGATTCCAAGTCCTGGGGAATTTGACCAGCCTGAATGGAGGACACCCTAGGAGAGAGCTCTCTCCCTATTCTTACCCCATTATTCTAAAGAACAGAACACATGTCCCAAGGACCACCTAATCTAGGTTGCTACTGGGACAGGTGAAGAAAAGACAAGAGCTCCCATGCTGCAGAGCAGCCTGACACACACCAACCAGAGAGAGGGGCTCCACCAGAACCTGACCAATACTTTTGGCTGTATCTTGAGAAAAGTTAAATTTTTGTATCGTGCAAAACAGGAAACTGAGTCATGAACACAGGCCACCTCCACCCCCAACCAACCCTCTTTCCACAGAAGTGGCCAAGTACTGTCCCTTTTAATGGGGAAACCAGTATCAGCTCACCCACCACCCAAGGCTCCTCTCAACACCACCACAGGGCTCCCACAACAGTTCCCGAGCCCAGCAGGTACAGCTGAGGCAGGTCAAATGTGTACCACAGTGGACAGGGCAACTTGGACGGGTAGACACACTGATGGAGACACTAACAATGAAGACTCACATGTATGGCTGTTCACCATGGGAGCAGGATGAACAGCTAGCACTGGCTCCCAATGATGAGAACTGGTTAATGAAAGTGAAATGTCACAAGAACTATGTGCCCTCACTCTCAGCCAAAGCAACCTCAGAAAGAAGCGGATGACTCTGTCCACCTCTGCTGCAGAGAACACAGCTCTGGCAGCACTTTGGCCAACAAGGTTTTATTCACTCGCTGGCTGGGAACAGTCTCGACCTTGGACAGCCTGTCCTTTTGCTTAGGCACCTGAATAGCAGGCTCAGCCTGCACCAGAGCTGGGAGTTCTGTGCTCAACTAAGGAGGGCCAGAGCCCCCATCCCTTCCAGTCCCTCGCCTGTTGTGTCCTCGCTAGCTCGCAGTCAGTCCAGAAACAGCTTCCGGGACCCCATTCGGGAACGGTTGGAACGACGGATATCAAACTTGGAGTCCCGGCACTTTTGGCAGACAAACACTTCTGGAACATTCGATTTCCGGATCTTGGCACAGGACAGGTGGATCCAGGTGTGGCACTCGTTACACTCTATCATGGGGCGGCCAGCAAACGGCTTCATGCAGAAGCAGGTGACAAGGTCCCAGGAATCATCATCTGGAAGGGAAGGAAGCAGAACTGGTAAAGGGGAAAGAACTTCTCAGAGCTCTTCTCCCCATGGAAGCTACAGGTCTGATGGACAGAGCCACTGAGCGTAACCAAAGCCACTATTCCAACTTGACACAATGCTAACCCTCTTCTCTGAACATCCATTAAGCACACCCAAATGGCAGAGGTGAGGCAGGAACAGGTACAACCTACAAGGAGTGCACTCATGAGCTACATGGTTTTACATGGTTGTTGGTAGTGGCAAGGGACCCCTTCCCAAGTGACTCCTGCCTTCCTGCACTGTTTCCTCCTGAGGATGTGGGGTATGCTCTAATTCCACTCCATGGGCCCAGCCCCCTCTACCCTCAACCAGCTACCCTTGGGGACCACTCACCTGAGTCCACCATGATGTCCTCATCGTTGCCAGTGCTGTCCTCATCTCGGAACACCACCTGCTTTCCCTGCCGGACAATAGTCCGTTTTCCTTCAGTTTTTATTTCTTTGACCTGATCAGGTGACACAGCGGCACAAGAGCCACTTGAGGGAGTGTCAGAATCCCAGCCGGAGCAGGGATCACCAGGAGCCTGAGGGCTATCTTGCAGGGTGGGACTTGTGGGGGTCTCCCCGTAGGGATCAGCAGTTTCCAGCTTCAACAAGCCCTCCCTGTACCCCTCCTTCACAGGCACATCGCTGTCCCTTCGCTTCCTCTTCTTCTTCTTCTTCAGTTTGTCCGTCTTCTTTCTGTCCAGCAGAAAGTTACTGGGCTTGGCTCGCTGCAAGAGGGTGGGCTGCAGGTGGCTGAAGCAGCGGTCAGACACAGGCAAGGGCACAGAGGATGTGATGTCAGAGAAGCCAGTGTCCCAGCCATCACTGTCAATTGTGCCAGCTGTGCTGTTGGCCGGGCTGGGGCTGCTTCTCAGAGGAAACTCCTGAAAGACAGAGGCACACAGGCATGATGTGGGTGCTTCCACCACCCAACAATCAAGTTCCACATCGCAACCATTTATGAGCCAGTACAACCATAGGCCTAGGCTCTCCTCAGGCAGCTTCAAAGGCACCTTCCCTCACGAAACTCTTGGCCCCTACTCCAGAGCAAGCACTGGGCTCATGCTCAGGTAACATGGGGAAGGGGCTGGGGTGCAGCTTAGTGGTAGAGCAGCAGTGTGCTTGCCTGGCATGCAGTCTCCTATATCCCACAAACGAATGCTGCAAACACCCTCTCAGACTTCTTCCCCTGACTGAAGACTCCCTCTTCTTAACCAGGCGTGGTAGTGCACACCTTTAATCCCAGCACTCTGAGAGGCAGTAGGAGGAGGATTGAAATGAGTTCAAGGCCAGCCTGGGACTAAAAAGTGAGTTTCAGGTCAGCTTGGACTAGAAACCCTATCTCAGAAAAAAAGAAGAAAAGAGCCCCCTTCTATATATGTCTGTCTTTCCAAGTGATGTGGATTTTAACTAACTGAATTTTAGTTTAAAGAATTTTTTGTTACTCTTGAAAAACTGGAGAAGGCAAACATTGCAAAATCCAAGTAGGTAAATACTATTCTCAAGCAGCAAATAAACACCATGCATGGTTCTTATGATTGAAGCACATTGCTGGTAATTGTGGTGACATTCTAAAGCACACAACTTATCAAGTGGGGGAAAAAATAAATCAATGCCATGATTTGTGCCTCCTAAGAAGCAGATTCTTTTGTTTGTAGGTCAGTTTGACACAAACAAGGCCCTGAGGTCTCAGCCCCACAATGACTCTGATCCACAGTTGTACCCTTTTCTTGGCAAGGAAACCCTTTCATTTATGAGAGATTTGGGGCATGGGTAGGAGTCCTTGAAGACTTGGTTATGTGGTCTTTATAGCAACGAGAAGGCTGTCTCAGAGGCCATGGAGTGTATTCTCTGTGCCTCTGGTATCATCCTCAAAACTTGGGTTGAAAACATCCCATCTACCTCATAGCATCATAAATGTCAAGAACAGGGTATGGCCACAGAAAACACCTAAACACCTAGCATTTTTTAAAAGAGCAAGCAAATTTCAACACAGTACTTAGAAATGATTTTTTTTTTTTTTTTTTTTTTTTGCTTTTGTCTTTGTTTTCTTGAGACAAGGTCACACTGCCCAGGCTCGTCTCAAACTCGTGGCAATCCTCCTGCCTCAGCCTCTTGAGTTGCAATGAAAGGTATGAGCAGCCAGACTAGGCACAAATGAACTTTCAAAGTTTGTCCAATCATTTCTAGACAAGCCTTCATTTTTTACCAGAATTTAAAGAACCACTTCCCTGGCTGGGCTGATCTAAGTACTGGAAAAACATTGCTGCAGCACCACTGCCTGAGGTCTTCACCAGCAAGCACTTTTGAGATGTAATGCCCCCCCCCCCCCAAAGCCATCTCTTAAAGACCTGTGGGTTATTACCTCCTTCGGATAGGGGATGTAGCCAGCATAGGCCAAGACAAAGGTGCAGAACTTGTTGAAGTCCTCCACAGTCCTGCGCCTCTTGCAGCCGGGCGAGTATTCCTGTAAACAAGAACAAAGGGAGTATGAAGGGGAGACCACTGAGGATAGCCAAGCACTCACAAAACACTCTGCTGGATTTACAGACAGTCTAGAAACAAGATAAGGTAGGTTCAGGTCAGCAAACAAGGTTTTCTGAAGGTGGTTAGAGGAGTAGTAAGATTCTGAGCCAAGAACACAGGGAAACTGGCTAGGAGATAAAAGCTTGTCTAAAAGTCCGCCTTCTGGCGCTCGTGGGACTTTTCCGACCTTATCTATTTTGTCCCAGCAGGCCTCCCAAGAAGCTCTACTATCTACACTTTTGCTACAGATTTTTTTCCGTTTTGGAACTAAACTGCTGCTGTTGCTTTAACTAAAAACATGTTAAGTGATTTCAAAAATGGGAAACTTTTTCATTCCTTGATCTCCGGGCCTGACTCCCACACGGCCACGGACGCAGCGTCTGCCCACTCCAAGTTAGAGTAGGAAGCAGGACGGCTCCTGCCCACTTAGGGTGCACACTTAAGACGAATGCTAGAGAAGCTGGCTCGGGAGCCATTCCCATTGGCCATGGCAGCACCCATTACAAGGAGCGATTTTCTCCTGAGGCGGTGCCTCGGGAGGCTCCGGACAACACGAGTCTCCTCCTCTGTTCCTTTCCATACCTCGCGGCCACCCCTGCCCACACCCTTGCTCAGGTGCTGGGGCCCGGCCTGCTAGGGGGCCAAGGACTGGTGCGGGGCTCCCACAGAGGCTCTCCCGCAGAGGGGCGCACACAGCAGCCCACAGGTTTCCTCTGGAAAACTCCACTTTTGCAAACGTTCCCAACTTGCTCTAGCAAGCCTCTCCCTCCCGGTCCGAGGCCACGGGCAGCGACAAGCCGGCCGCGCGCTGCGTGCAGCCGGGGGACGCCCTTCGGGCCTCAAACTCGGGGAGAACTTTTCACTTTGCGGTGGGGGGCTCCGGCGCACCAGTGGTCAGACCCGCGGACGCGAGTGCGGGGCGGCGGTCTGGAGACCCAGCCGCCCGCTCTCCCCGAGGCAGATGGCGCTCCGCGCCCGCCCGCCGGCCCCGGAAGGTGCGGGGCCCACCCGTGGGGTGCAGGCACGGGACTCCGGCAGCATCTAGAGGGGTCCCGGCAGCGGAGGAGGTCACGAGAGCTCCCCGAGGCCATAACGAGTCCCTGGGTGGGTGCTGAGCACCAACCAGTCCGCGGTCCCCTGCGCCCGCCCCCCGCACACGACCCGGGGCCGGAGGGGAGCGCACGGGAGACCGATCCCCGGAAGAAGGGGGAGGGCGCGGGGCGGAGCGAGCCGAGCCTGAGGGCGGGGGGCTGGGGGAAGAGACAAGGCTCCGGTCTCCGGGGTGTGGGGGACCCCCAAGGACGCGGTGGGGGCGGGGACCGAGGGCCGCGAGCGGAGCGGGGTGGGGGGAGGAGGGGCGGGGCGCAGCAGGGCCAGAGCCGGGGAGGGGGCGGCGGGGCCGCGAGGCGCCGAGCCGTTCCGAGGGGGCCCCGCCGCACCGAGGGGGGGGAGGGGACGCAGCGGGAGCCCGGGCGGCGGCGGCGGCGGTCAGGCCCGGGGCCAGGGAGGCGGACGCAGGCCGGTGGGAAGGGGCTGGGGACGAGGACAGGTCCCCGCGGCTGACGTGAGGACGAAGAGGGGCATCCTCGGAGCTTGGGGTGGGCGCGGCGCCCCGGGATAGGGACGCGGGTGTCCGGAGAAACGCCGGCGGGGAGCACCCAGCGCGGGCCCGAGCTGGGGGCGGAGGCCGGGCCCCGGGGGGTGGGGGGTGGGACGACGAGAGAATGTTGGGGCGAGAAGGGAGGCCGGGCTCGAGGTGGCTTGCCGGGGGATCCGGCTTCCCCGGCGGGGGGACACAGAACGGACTGAGGAGAGGCCAGGAAGGGGGCGGCCGGGACGCCGCTCGCACTCACCTCAGGGTGGAAGGCGGCGGCGCAGGAGTCGGAGTCCATGTTCCGGGTGGGGGGCAGCGGCTGCGGGAGTAACGGAGACGGGAGTGCGTGAGTAAGGCCGCGGGGAGGTCGGAGCCGGGGAAGGGGGGCGACTCCGGCGGCCAGCAAGGCGAGGGCTGACCGGGGAGGGGTCGCCCGGACTGGAGGTGACGACGAGGGGTTCGGTCTGTCGCGTCGTTGGCTCGGTGATCCCGGACTGTCGACTCTACAGTAAGCAGAGTGGGCGATGCAGCTCCCGCGACTCGCGCCGTAGAGAGGCGGGAGAGGCGCTGCGGGGGCGGCGGCGGCAGCGGCGGCAGCGGCGGCGAGCGGGAACCCGACCGGCTCCCCGACCTGACGCCCAGTTCGGCTCGTGTCTCGGGAGGGAGGGCGGGAGTGCCGCGTAGGCAGTCGGGATGTGTAGTCCCGAGTGTCTGGACTCCGCGGACGAGGGGGTGTGGCGGCTGCAGCGTGATGCATGACGGGAGTCGTAGTCCGTCAGCGGCTCACCGCTTCGCCCAGAGGCTGCGTCAGAACTCCAACTCCCGTGAGGCTCCGCGGCTGCCACTGACGACGGAGGCGGTGCCTGCGGGAGTCCAGGCTGCCTCAAGGGGGTGGGGGTGGTAGGTGGGGGTGGGTCGTACTGGCTCGGCTGTGGGGGGAAGGGCGGCCGCCCACGGCTGAGGCAGGGGCCGGTACTGAGGGTAGTCGGAGAGGCGGAGCGGAGCTGTTGGCTGGGAAGGTGGAGGGCGGTGTCCTGGGCTCCCCTTTCTCCCGTGGGGCCTGGGTCTCGCCCTTTGTGGGGTGTGGGGGGCTCCCCGCGCCGCGGGAGGGGGCGGGCGGGCGTGGGGGCGGGCTGCTGACGTCCCCGCGGGCGGGCGCAGCGCGCTTGTTTTCGCGGCCGTGGCTTCTCAGTCAGGGACTCCTCCGCGCTGGTGGCGGCGGCCGCCTCAGGACGAGGCTGGCGGGGTCACTTGTGGGAGTCGGGCTGGTGCGGTGAGAAGCGCCGCGGGACCCGGAGCCGGCGAGCTGGGCTCTGGAGATGCCTTCAGTCCCCTTTTTGTTTTCCTGAAGGCTGCTGGTGCTCCGGAAACTCCCTGTTTTTTTTTTTTTTTTTTTTTTTTTTTTCTTTTCTTGTTTTCTGAATGTTACATTCCTCTCGGGAGCTGAGCGATGGAGGAGGAGGTGAAGACTCGGGGTGCGACGAGGGAAGGGAGGGTCTGCTCTGCAGTGTTCGCTGACAGCTAGTGGGCAGTGCTCGGAGACCACGCCGCACACTTTCTCAAACACTTCTCATGAACGTGACCCGAACCCGTAGTGGAACGCCACAATGGCTGCCTGCTTTCTGTTTGGTTTTGTTTTTGTTTTGCTTTCTCGACAGTGCTCATCTAAGCTCAGGCTAACCGGGAGCTCACGCTGTAGTTCCAGGCTGGCCTTGAACTCACGGTGAGCATCTGCTTCCCAAATGCTGGGTTTAAAAGCATGAGCCAACACACCGGGCTGTTCTTTAACATTAATCATCGTTGGGAAGGGAAAATATTCATGTACATAACCTGAGGTTTGGTAGCTTTAAAGACAAACTGTCAAGGGAGTGACAGGATTGTAAATTCAAATCAGAAAACCAATTCCACATGCTAGAAAGAGAGATTGTTTGACAGGTTATGACTATTGCTGATGTAATTCTGACGTAAATATTTAGCGATTAAAAGACTGGGTTTATTAGGAAGTGGAAGGAAGATTAGGCGTTAAAGACCAACCTAGTCTACATTGTTGGAAGCCAGTCTGGGATGCCTGAGATCCTGTTTCAAAAAAACAAAAAGAAGCACTCCGGAGGCAGAGGTAGGAGAATCGCTGTGAATTCGAGACCACCCTGCCACTACATAGTTCCAGGTCAGCCTGGGCTACACCAAGACCCTACGTGGGGGGGGGGGGGCAAATTTACTGTCACTGGTTGTTTTTTTTTGTTTTTTGTTTTTTGTTTTTTTTTTTTTTTGGTTTTTCCAGATTAGTGTTTCACTCTAGCTCAGGCTGACCTGTAATTCACTATGTAGTCTCAGGGTGGCCTCAAACTCACAACGATCCTCCTACCTCTGCCTCACATATTATCATTGTTTTATGATTTCTACAATATTGAAACCCATTAGAGGCCTCCCAAAGATAAAATTTATTAATTATTGGGCTGCAGAAAATGGTTTGGTAGTTAAGCCACTTGGCCTGCAAAGCCAAAGAACCTCCGTTCAATTTCCCAGGACCCACGTCAGCTGCACAAGGTGGCGCATGCGCCTGGAGTTCCTCTACAGTGGTTGGAGGCCCTAGCGCCCATTCTCTCCCCCCCCTCTCTCCTCTCTGTCTCTCTCTCAAATAAATAAATAAAAAGAAATGGTTTAGCAGTTATGGCTCTTGTCTGCAAATCCAAAGAACCCAGGATCAATTCCCTAGAACCCACCTAAACCAGATGCACATGGTGGTACATTCATCTGGAGTTCCTTTGCATTGGCTAAAGGCCAAGGCAAATCAATGTTTATTCTCTCTTTAACTCTTTCTCTCTGAAATATATAAAAATAAATTTCTCAGAAAAATATTAATTAAAAAAAATATTGCTGAAACCCAGTGTGGGGCCTCACGTGTCTAATCCCAGCACTCAGGAGGCAGAGGTAGGAGGATAGCTGTGAGTTCCAGGCCACCCTGAGACTACATAGTGAATTCCAGGTCATCCTGGGTTAGAGCGAGTCCCTACCTCAAAAAATCAAAAAAAAAATTATTATTATTGTGGACTTGGCCTATTAGGACTTCGTTTACAATTTTTTCCAGAGTCAAATCCAAGTGTAGGTGCTACAGAATTAACATGGTATCATCTAATGTCAGTGAGCAGAGCAAATGCCCTGAGGTTAACCAATTTTGTCAGAAGCAACTTGCTTTGTTTTGTTTTGTTTTGTTTTGTTTTTACTCATGAATACAAAAGGGGTTTAGAGTTGGGTGTGGTGTAATCCTAGCACCCAAAAAGCCTCAAGAGGATTGCTGAAAGTTGGAGGTCTGCCTACTAGTCTGAAGACTGAGGCAGGAGGATGGCAAACTCAAGACCTGTCTGAGCAGGGAGACCCAGCTTTCAAAAATTATTTAATAGAGAGCCGGGCGGCAGAGGTAGGAGGATAGCTGTGAGTTCGAGGGAACCCTAAAAAAACAGAGGAAATTCCAGGTCAGCCTAGACTAGAGTGAAGCCCTACCTCAAAAAACCAATAAATAAATAATAGAGAGATGGCTTAGCAGTTAAGCCTCTTGCCAGCAAGACCAAAGGATCTAGGTTCAATTCCCTATTACCCACGTGCAGCTGGTTGCACAACGTGGTGTATGCATCTCAGGATCCTTTTCAATGGCTGGAGGACCTAGTACACCCATTCTCTCTCTCCCTCTCCCCCTCTGTCTCTCTCTCTCATAAATAAATATTTTGAAAACATTAAAAACAACAGTAAAAAGCCAAATGTGGTGCCACACGCCTTTAATTCTAGCTGAAATAGGAGGATTACTGTGAGTTCTAGGCTAACCTAAGACTACATACTGAATCCAGGTCAGGGCTAGATCAATACAGTGTCTCAAAAACCAATAATAGTAAAGAAAAGAATAGGAATGTAGCTTAGTGGTAGAGTGCTTTCTCAATACTCTTAGTACTTAAAATTACTATTACCAAAGAGGATCAGGATATGATCCTTTGGTTGGTTAAAAACAAAACCAGGAGCTGGAGACATGGTTTAGAGGTTAAGGCATTTGCCTGGGAAGCCTAAGGACCCAGGTTTGATTCTCCAGGGCCCATGTAAACTAGATGCACAAGGGAGCACATGGGTCTGGAGTTCCTTTGCAGTGGCTGGAAGCCCTGGCGTGCCCATTTGTTCTCTCTCCCCCTCCTTTTCTGTCTAATAAATATATATTAAAAAAAAAAAACAGGAAGCTGGGTGGGGTGGCACTTAATCCTAGCACTCAGGAGGCAGAGGTAAGAGGATCTGTATGAGTTTGGGGCCACCCTGGGACTACATAGTGAATTAAACAGGTCTGCCTGGGCTAGAGTAAGACCCTACCTCGAAAAAACAAAAAATCAAAACCATGGACTGGGAAATATCTCAGCACTTCCCATTCAAGCATGAGAACCTGAGTTCATTCCCTGCACCCACATGAAAAGAAGAGCAGTAGGCCAGGATGGGTGGCACACGCCTTTAGTCCCAGCACACAGGAGGTAGAGGTAAGAGGTTCACAATGAGTTCAACGCCACCCTGAGACTGCATAGTGAATTCCAGGTCAGCCTGGGCTAGAGTGAGACCCTACCTCAAAAAAACAAAACAAGAAAAAAGAAAAAAAAAGAAGAGCAGTAGAGTTTCTATATGTGTACACACATGCATACTCTATATATTTAATATTTTTTATTTTTGTTTATTTATTTGAAAGTGACAGAGAAAGAGGCAGAGAGAGAGAGGATGGGTGCACCGGGGCCTCCAGCAAACGAACCCCAGACACATGCGCCTCCTTGTACATCTGGCTAGTGTGGGTCCTGGGGAATTGTGCCTCGAACCAGGGTCCTTAAGGCATCACAGGCAAGCGCTTAACCACTAAGCCATCTCTCCAGCCCGCATACTCTATGTATCTACAGACCAACCACTAAAGATGAAACCAAGCTGAGCATGATGGCACATACATAATCCCAGCATTTGGGAGGTGGGGACAGGAAGATCAGGAGTTCTGGGTCATCATCAACTGCATCATGAGTTTGAGGCTTGTCTCAAAACAAAGACACAACCCAAAAATCACAATTACTACAAGTGAAACCCAAGGATAGTTTTTTTTTTAACACCTGTTCTTATTCCCTGTGATAAATGATTCATATATTAAATATTGGGTCCTTCTCATATATACATATCAAGAAACCAGCTTAGGGGCTGGAGAAATGGCTTAGCAGTTAAGGCGCATGCCTGCAAAGCCTAAGGACCCAAGTTTGAATCTCCAAGTCCCACGTAAGCCAGATGCACATGGTGGCACATGCATCTGGAGTTCATTTGCGATGGTTAGAGGCCCTGGTGCACCCATTCTGTCTCTTTGTCTCTCTCCCTGTCTCTAAGGAATAAAAATACATTTTAAAAAAAGAAAGAAAGAAAAAGAAACCAGTTTAGGAGGCTAGAGAGATGGCTAAGCGATGAAGGCACTTGCCTGCAAAACCTAATGGCTAAGGTTCAAGTCCCCAGTACCCAAGTAAAGCCAGATGCACAAAGTGGCGCATGCATGTGGAGTAGTGGCTTGAGGGCTTTGTACCCATTTCCTCTCCGCCCCCCACCTTTTCTTTTAAAAAAGAAATCATGGTGCCACATTGCCTTAATCTCAACATTCAGGAGGCAGAGGTAGGAAGAGATGGAATCCCAGCATTAAGGAGGCAGAGGTAGGAGGAGATGGAGGCCACCCTGAGACTACATAGTTAATTCCAGGTCAGCCTGGGCCTGAGTGACACCCTACCTCGAAAAACCAAAAAATAGAAAGAAAGAAAGAAAGAAAGAAGACAGGCCAGGCATGGTGTCGCACACCTTTAATCCCAGCACTCAGAAGGCAGAGGTAGGAGGATTGCTATGAGTTTGAAGCCACCCTGAGACTACATAGTGAATTCCAGGTCAGCCTGAGCTAGAGTGAAACTCTACCTTGAAAAAAAAAAAAAAAAAACAAGGGGCTGGAGAGGTAGCTTAACAGTTAAGGTGCTTGCCTGCAAAGCCAAAAGACCTCCCTTCAATTCCCCAGGAACCACATAAGCCAGATACACAAGGTGGCATATGCGTCAGGAGTTTGTTTGCAGTGGCCAGGTGGCATTTGCGCCCTCTCCCTCTCCCCCTTTCTTCCCCCCTCCCCCTCCGCCCCCCCCCCCTCGTGTTTTGTTTTGTTTTTTTAAGCAACCAAATCAGGCATGGTGGTGCATGGCTTTAATCCCAACACTCCAAGGCAGTAGGAGAATCTCTGAGTTCAAAGCCAGTCTGAGACTTGATAGTGAATTCCAGGTCGGCCTGGGCTAGAGCAAGACCCTACCTTGAAACAACAAAAAACAAAACAAAAGACAAGAAAGAAAGAGAACAAACCAGTTTAGGACTGGCACAGTGGCTCATCACCATAATCCTAACATTAGGAAGGCTGAAGCAGAAGGATTGAGAGTTAAGGCCAGGCCCTGTCTCAATGAAAAAATTAATAATAAAATTGATTCTCAGCCTTCAAATGAATTTAAGGACCTACTTGTCTTGGCAAAAACAACCTAGAATTAAGGGACCTAGCTAAGACTACTAAGGAAGGACTACCCCAGATGCAAAACTAGTTCAGATTGAGTATTTAATGCTTTTTTTGTGTGCTTTGTTTTTGTTTTTTCGAGGTAGGGTCTCCCTCTAGTCCAGGCTGACCCTGGAATTCACTATGTAGTCTCAGGGTGGCCTCGAAATCATGGTGATCCTCCTACCTCTGCCTCCAGAGTGCTGTGATTAAAGGTGTGCGCCACCACGCCCAGCAATGCATATTTTTAAATGCATAGTTCTTTTATTTTTTTAAATATTTATTCTCGTGTGTGTGTGTGTGTGTGTGTGTGTGTGTATCATGGTATCTTGCTACTGCAAGGAAATGCTCATCCAGCTTAACATGGGTGGCTGGGAAATTGAAATTGAACACTGGCTGGTACGCTTTGCAAGCAAGCGCCTTTAACTACTGAGCCTTTTTTCCAGCCCTTTACAATACATAGCTCTTGACCCCAGTAAACAGATGTAGACGTGACCAGTCTGTCTGTGTTTGCCCCTCTCCCAAGACCCCTTTTTCTGTGGGAGGGGGTCTCTAAGTTTCCCTTAGTCCTTTGGAATGTTTTTTTTTTTTTTCCCCTGAGACAGAGAGAGAAGGGAGAAGAGAGAGTTGGCACGCCAGGGCATCCAGCCACTGAAAACGAACATCAGGGCTGGAGAGATGGCTTAGCGGTTAAGCACTTGCCTGTGATACCTCAGGACCATCGAGGCTGGATTCCCCAGGACCCACGTTAGCCAGATACACAAGGGGACGCACGCATCTGGAGTTCATTTGCAATGGCTGGAGGCCCTGGCGTGCCCATTCTCTCTCCCTCTCTCTCTCTCTCTCTCTCTCTCTCTCTCTCTCTCTCTCTCTCTGTCTCTCTCTCTCGTCACTCTCAAATAAAAAAAAATTTTTTTTAAGAAATGAACATCAGATGCATGCATGCGCCACCTTGTGCATCTGGTTTATGTTGGTCCTGGGGAATTGAACCTGGGTCCTTTGGGTTTTTTTGTTTATTTGTTTTTGGTTTTTCGAAATGGGGTCTCACGCTAGCCCAGGGTGACCTGGAATTCACTATGTAGTCTCAGGGTGGCCTCGAACTCATTGCGATCCTCCTACCTCTTCCTCCCAAATGCTGGGATTAAAAGCGTGCCTGGCTTTGGGTTCTTTGGTTTTGCAGGTAAGCACCTTAATCACTATGCCATTTCTCTCCAACCCGGAACTTTTTTGTTTTGTTTTGTTTTGTTTTGTTTTGTTTCCAGGTAGGGTCTCACTCTAGCCCAGGATGACCTGAATTCACTATGTAGTCTCAGGGTGGCCCTGAACTCATGGTCATCCTCCCTCCTCTGCCTCCCAAATGCTAGGATTAAAGGCGTGTGCTGGGGCCTGGGGACATGGCTTAGTGGTTAAGCGATTGCCTGCAAAGCCAAGGGATCCCCGTTCAACTCTCCAGGACCCACATAAGCCAGATGCACAAGGGGCATGCATCTAGGGTACATTTGCAGTGGCTGGAGGCCCTGGTGTGCCCATTCTCTCTCTCTCTCTCTCTCTCTCTCCCTCTCTCTCTCTCTCTCTCTCTCTCTGTGTCTCTGTCTCTTTCTCTCTCTCAAATAAATAAATAAATAATATTATTTTTAAAAAGCCAGGCGTGGTGCCTTGTTTGTTTGTTTGTTTGTTTGTTTGTTTTTTGAGGCAGGGTCTCACTGTAGTCCAGTCTGACCTGAAACACAGTGTAGCCCGAGCTGGCCTCAAATACACAGCAATCCTTCTCTCTTCACTCCAAAGTGCTGGGATTAAAGGATTGTGTCCAGCCTTTGGAACTTTTGACCCAAACTGTAGCACAAGCCATTCTTCAGGTGACAATCTTCTTCTAAACCTGTTTGTTTCTTAGGTGCACCACTACTATCTCTGGGCTACAGGGGGCAAATCTAGAATCTCTTGAGTAATTCAACAGCTTTGGCCACAGTAATTGCATCCTGGGACTCTATGATTCTTTGTTTTCTGCTTTTAAAAATATATATTTGTTGCACATGCTAATTCTCATATGTGATTGCTCAGGCAGGAGAAAGGAACAACGCCAAGGTGAGGTAAGCACAGGTTGTGACAAGTTAAAAATACTAAGAATACCATGGTTTCCCAGGAAGTAACTTGAGAATGTAGTTATTTTAATTGAGTTACCAAATATAGCTTCACCTTCCTAAATCTCCTGGCCCCACTATCTTCACTTAGGGGAACTTTCAGGAAGCCTTTCTGTTTCCTTTTTTTTTTTTTAATTTTTAAGTTTTTATTTATTTATTTGCAAGCAGAGAGACAGACCGAGAGAGAACGGGAGTGCCAGGGCCTGTAGTCACTGCAAACAAACTCCAGACGCATGTGTCCCTTGTGCATGTGGCTTACGTGGGTCCTGGGGAATCAAACCTGGATCCTTGAGCTTCACAGGCAAATGCCTTAACTGCCAAGCCATCTCTCCAGCCCCCTCTGTTTCCCTTTCTAACCGTGCACATGAATTTGTCTTTTTTGCTTGTTTGTTTTTGTTTTTCAAGGTAGGGTTTCGCTCTAGCCTAAGCTAACCTAGAATTCACTATGTAGTCTCAGGCTAGCCTTGAACTCACAGTAATCCTCCTACCTCTGCCTCCCCAGTGCTGGGATTAAAGACATGCGCCACCATGCCTGGCTGTGCATGTGAATTTGTATGGGAATGATAAGTTTGTTTTCCCCTGAATAATTTTATGTTATTTTAGTTTTTTTGTCAAGTTAAAATGGCAGTTTTAAATTTTGTTTTTGTTTTTGTTCTTTTCAAGGTAGGGTCTCTTGGAACCCCTGGCTGACTTGGAATTCACTGTGTGTTTTCAGGTTGGCCTTGAACTCATGTCCATCCTCCTACCTCTGCCTTCTGAGTGCTGGGACTAAAGGAGTGTATCACAACATCAGCTTAAAATCTTTTTATTAGCCTTTTCATCAGTGTGGCATTTAGGTTTCTCCTGGCAGTAGTCTGCGCTGCTGTGGTGGCGAGGCCGGCGACCGCAGCCATGATGCCCACCTCTCCAAGAAACTACTGGACCTCATTCAGCAATCATGTAACTACAAACAGCTTCAGAAAGGAGCCAATGAGGCCACCAAAACACTGAACAGGGGCATCTCTGAGTTCATTGTGATGGCAGCGGATGCTGAGCCCTTGGAGATCACTCTGCACTTCCCACTGCTGTGTAAAGACGAAAATGTCCCCTATATGATTGTGTGTTCCAAGCAGGCTCTGGGCCAGGCCTGTAGGGTCTCCAAGCCTGTCATTGCCTGTTCTGCCACCATCAAAGAAGGCTCTCAGCTCAAGCAGCAGATCCAGTCCATTCAGCAGTCTATTGAAAGGCTCTTGGTCTAAGTGTGGCCTTGGCCATTCCCTGACACCCTCCCCCTTGTGTATCATATTGTCTGTGTTAGCATATAGTATTTTCAGCTGCTCTCTTATAAAGTATTGTACTAGAAAAAAAATCTTTTTATTCGCTGGGTGTGGTGTTGCAGAGGTAGGAGGATCTCCATGAGACTACATAGTGAATTCCAGGTCAGCCTGGACTAAAATATATATATATATTATATATATATATATATTATATATATGTGTGTGTGTGTGTGTGTGTGCGTGTGTGTGTATACAAACACACACACACACACACACATATGTAAGCAGATAGAGAGACAGAGAGGAAGAATGGGCACACCAGGGCTTCTTACCCCTGCAAACAAACTCCAGATGCATGCATCATTTTGTCCATCTGGCTTTAGGTGGATGCTGGGGAATCGAACACAAGCTGTCAGACTTTGCAAAGCAAGCATAAAATGATATATTCTTAGGAATTCTTCCTACCCTCACTCCCATTTCCAGGAGATTGGGTGGGGGCAGGGTAAAGATTCTTCAAAATCATTGTATTTACACCTCTTAGTACCTTGACTCCTGGATGAGGATGTGTGTGCTGAATTTGACCTCATTACTTTCCACACTACACTGTCAGCATTCACAGAGAGAGGTGTATGACCTGCTATGCTAGAGAAACCAAGGGAATTTCTTTTTTTCTTTTTTTTTTCTTTTTTTTTTTTTTTTGGTTTTTCGAGGTAGAGTCTCACTGTAGCCAAGGCTGACCTGGAATTCACTCTGTATTCTCAGGGTGACCTCGAACTCACGGCAATTCTCCGACCTCTGCCTCCCGAGTGCTGGGATTAAAGGCGTGCACCACCACTTAGGGAATTTCTTATTTTTGTTTTGTTTTGTTTTGCTTGTTTTTTGGTTTTTCAAGGTAGGGTCTCACTCTAGCCCAGGCTGACCTGGAATTCACTATGTAGTATCAGGGTGGCCTCCACCTCATGGTGATCCTACCTCTGCCTCCCAAGTACTGGGATTGAAGGCATGTGCCACCACACCTGGCTATAAAATATGTTTTAAAAGAATATAATAAAGGTGGACTGGAGAAATGGCTTAGCATTTAAGGCACTTGACTGCAAAGCCAAAGGACCCAGGTTCAATTCCCTAGGACCCATGTAAGCCAGATGTATCAGGCGGCACATGCATCTGCAGTTTCTTTGCAGCAGCTGGAGGCCCTGGTACACCTGTTCTCTCTCTCTCTCTCTGTCTCTCTCTCTCTCAAATAAATAAAAATAAAATATTTTTAAAATAAAATAATAATAATAAAGGTAACAGCAAATAAATATTAAATACTTTTATATTTTCACTTGGGAGGCATAGGTAGGAGGATCATTGTGAGTTTGAGGCCAGCCTGAGACAACATAGTAAATTCCAAGTCAGCCTGGGCTAAAGTGAGACCCTACCTCATAAAAACAAAAAAATTGTATTTTATTTCTTTGCAAATACATGGGTACTGGGGAATCCAACCTGGGTCCTTAGACTTCACAGGCAAGTGCCTTAACTACTAAGCCATCTCTCCAGCCCCATTGAATGCTTTTATATAGAATATCTCATTACTTCTCAGCCTATTGGTTAAGTACAAGTGCATAGAGTATTCATTCACATATGTACATGCAGTTAATATAAAGAACACAACATTTCCTAAAGGAAAAGATTAAGCTTGGTATAGAGGCTCACACTTGTAATCCCTGCACTCAAGAGGCCGAGGCTGAATAATTGCTGTGACTTTGCTGATGATCTGGGCTACATAGGGAGACCCGGTCTCAAAAATAAATAAATATAATAAGTGTATTATAGGCCACATCTTAGGAGGCCAGAATCAAAATGAAATCAGGAAGATTGATATGTAGTAGGAAAAAGGCACATTTCTCTCTCTTTTTTTTAAAAATTTATTATATTTATTTGAGAGAGCGAGAGAATGGGCACACCAGTGCCTTCAGCCACTGCAAACGAACTCCAGATGGATGTGCCACCTTGTGCATCTGGCTTACATGAATCAAACCTGGGTCCTTTGGCTTTGCAGGCAAGTGCCTTAACTGCTAAACCATCTCTCCAGCCTCACATTTCTGACTCTACAAATGCTTCATCATATGGTGCTAAATTTCTCAAAGGAAGAAGAAAAAAAGGAAGTCACCCTTTAGACTGCTTCACTCTAGGAGTGGGAAAAATTGCTTCCTCTTGGCTGTGCAAAGTACCCAAGTCCTAAAAAATATGCAGTTCCTCTGTCTGGAGGAGTCTGGAGATTAATGCAAGTAGGAGTCACCTCCTGATGGTATACCAGCTATGATATACACAACTGCTGATTTTGTCTCTGTTTTAAGAACAAAACAAAACGACATGATCTTGGGCTGGAGAGATGGCTTAGCAGTTAAGGCATTTGCCTGCAAAGCCAAAGGATACTGGTTCGATTCTCCAGGACCCACGTAAGCCAGATGCACAAGGGGACGCATGCATCTGGAGTTCATTTGCCATGGTTGGAGGCCATGGCATGCCCATTCTCTCTCTCTCTCTCTCTCTCTCTCCCTCTCAAATAAATAAATTATACATATATATGACACGGTCTTTGGCACATTGTGCCGTGGGAGATTTTTGGTTACTTTTTTTAGATTTTTTTTAAATTTTTTTTTTTTTTTTTGTGTGTGTGTGTGTGTGTGTGTTTCAAGGTAGAGTCTCACTCTGGCCCAGGCTGACCTGGAATTTACTATGCAGTCTCAGGGTGGCCTCAAACTCACAGCGATCCTCCTACCTCTGCCTCCCAAGTTCTGGGATTAAAGGTGTGTGCCACCATGCCCGGCTTTTAAAAACAATTATTTTTATTTATTTATTTACTTGAGAGACAGAGAATGGGTGCACCAGGGCCTCTAGCCATTGCAGGTGAACTCCAGATGCATGCTCCACCATGTGCATCTGACTTATGTGGGTGCTGGGGAATCAAACCTGGGTCCTTAGGCTTCTCGGGCAAGTGCCTTAACCACTAAGCCATCTCTCCAGCTCGTTTTACATATTTTTAAATTTTTATTTATTTATTTGAGAGAGAGGCACAGAGAGAGTGAGAGAGAGAGAGAATGGGCATGCCAGGGTCTCCAGCCACTGCAAACAAACTCCTTCAGACACATGTGCCACCATGTGCATCTGACTTGCATGGATCCTAGGGAATCAAACCTAGGTCCTTTGGCTTTGCAGGCAAACACCTTAACCACTTAAGCTATCTCCCCAGCCTTTATTTTTTTTTTTCAAGGTAGGGTCTCACTCTAGCACTGTAGCTCAGGCTAACCTGGAATTCACTATGTAGTCTCGGAGTGGCCTTGAACTCATGGTGATCCTTCTACCTCTGCCTCCCAAGTTCTGGGATTAAAGGCACGTGCCACCACACCCAGCTTCCCAGTCTTTTTTTGTTTGTTTGTTTGTTTGTTTTAAGCAAGGTCTGTAGCCCAGGTTGGCTTTTGGTCCCTATGTAGCCAAATGACAGTGAACTAATCCTACTGCCTCCTCCTCTCCAGTGCCGGGATTACAGATGTGAGCCAACATGCCTGGTTTATGTGGGGCTGGGGATTGAACCCAAGGCTTTGTGCATGCTAGGTAAGCACTGACTGAGCCACCTCCCCAGCCTAGAGAATTGTTTTTAGTAGTGTAAGGCAATTTAGTGTCTTTATAATAATTAAGTTTACTAATTATTTTTATTTTATTCATTTAGTTGACAGAGAAAGAAGGAGAGAGAGAGAATGTGTGCACCAGGGCCTCCAGCCACTGCAAATGAACTCCAGACACATGCACCCCCTTGTGCACCTGGCTAATGTGGGTCCTGGGGGATCAAACCTGGGTCCTTTGGCTTTGCAGGCAAATGCCTTAGCTGCTAATCTATCCCTCCAACCCCTATTTGTGTGTGTGTGTGTGTGTGTGGAGAGAGAGAGAGAGAGAGAGAGAGAGGCAGAGAGAGATTGAAAGAGAGAGAGAAAATGGGTGCACCAGGGCCTTTAGTCGTGTGCGCCTCCTTTTGGTGCATGTGTGACATTGCATACTTGCTTCACTGTGTATTTGGCTACGTGGGACGTGGAGATTCAAATGTGAGTTCTTAGGCTTTGCAGGCTAGCAACTTAACTGCTAAGCTATCTCTCCAGCCCTAATTCTACTAATTTTTATTAATATGCAAAATAATGGATTTCAATGTGATTTTGGTTTTCGGTCTTTTTCAAGACTGGGTCTCACTCTACTCCAGGCTGACATGGTACTAACTTTGTAGTTCCAAGCTGGACAGGAGCTCATGTTGATCTTCCTACCTCACCCTTCCGAATGCTGGGATTGAAAGTGTGTGCCACCACAACTGACTTTCTGAGGCATGGTCTTATGTAACCCAGGCTGGCCTTGAATTCCATGTAAAGTTTAGGATGGCTTTGAAACTCCTGTTCTTCCTACTTATGCCAACTAGGTGTGGGGATTCCAGCCATATACCACCATACTTATCCATCATTACACTTCACACATGGATAATATGTGTCTTGACATTGGGAACTTTTATTGTTTATTTCTTTGGTTTTTCAAGGTAGGGTCTCACTCTAGCTCAGGCTGACCTGGAATTCACTTTGTAGTCTCAGGGTGGCCTCAAATTCATGGTGATCCTCCTACCTCTATCTCCAGAGTGCTGGGATTAAAGGAATGCACCACCACACCTGGCTAATTTTTAAAATATTTTATATATTTATTTTGAGAGAGAGAGAGAAAAGGAATGGATATCTCAGGGCCTCCAACCACTGAAAAACAAACTCCAGACTCATGTACCACCTTGTGCATCTGACTAGAGAATTGAACCTGGGTCTTTAGGCTTTGTAGGCATGCATCTGAACTGCTAAACCACCTCTCCAGACTCATTTTTTTTGGGAGAGGTTTTCAGGGTAGGGTGTCACTCTAGCTCAGGCTGACCTGGAATTCACTATGTAAGCTCAAGCTATCCTGAAACTCACAGCTATCCTCCTACCTCTGCCTCTCAAGTGCTGGGATTAAAGGCATGTGCCACCACACCTGCCTCCAGCCCCATTTTTTAAAAATTTATTTTTATTGACAACTTCCATAATTGTAAACAATATCCCATGGTAATTCCCTCCCTGCACCCACTTTCCCCTTTGAAACTCCACTCTCCATCATGTCTCCCCCGACCCAATCAGTCTCTCTTTTATTTTGATGTCATGATCTTTTCTTCCTATTATGATGGTCTTGTGTAGGTAGTGTTAGGCACTGCGAGGTCATGGATATCCAGGCCATTTTTTGTCTGGAGGAGCATGTTGTAAGGAGTCCTACCCTTCCTTTGGCTCCTACATTTTTTTTTTTTTTGCCACCTCTTCCTCAGTGGACCCTGAGCCTTGGAAGGTGTGATAGAGATATTTCAGTATTGAGCATTCCTCTGTCACATCTTCTAAGCACCGTGGTGCCTTCTGAGTCATCCCAAGGTCACTGCCATCTGAAAGGAGAAGCTTCTCTAACCAAAAGTGAGAGTAGCATTAATATAAGGATATGAACATTAAGAGAAGTGCTTACTGAGCAGTTTGGTGAGCATAGTATATACTTTTAGCAAAACACCAGCAGACATTACACCCCTAGGGCTCATGACTACCCCTGTTGTAGGTTTTCAGTATCAGGGATGTATTCTCTCCCATGGAACGGGCCTCCAGTCCAACTAGAGAGCAGTTGGTTTCCTCCATAACAGACATGCCACTATTGCACCTATTGGCTCATTTGGCCTGGCTGGTCAAATTTAAGGTTTTCAGGGTCCACTGTGGAGTATCTTCACTGGTGATTTTTCTCTCTCCCAATGAACTGCATGCAGCATGTTTTTTTCCAGCTTTCTGTCAGGTGGTCTACATTGAGGAAGTTATCAGCTCAGCTCCAACAGGATTTCTCAGTGACCTTGCAGCACAAGTATGTGGAATCTTCAGCAATAGGGTCTTACCACCTATTCCTGGTGGAAACCAAGGGCCTCAGCAATGGCCTGTAATGTTTTGGGAGTATCAGGGACTTCCCTGGCCAACAACTCACTGGAAAGTATCCCATCCCTGTACAGCCTCATAGTTGAAAAATATTTATTTAGCTGGGCATGGTGGCATACACCTTTAATCCCAGCACTCAGGAGGCAGAAGTAGGAGAATCGCCACAAGTTTGAGGTCACCCAGAGACTACATAGTGAATTCCAATTCAGCCTGAGCTAGAGTGAAACCTTACCTTGAAAAACATCTCTCAAATATGTATATATATATATATATATATATATATATATATATATATATAAAAGAGAGATGAACATGAGCATGGGCTTGCCTGGGCTTTAGCCACTGCAAACAAACTTCAGATGCAGGTGCTACTTTGTGCATCTGGAAAATTGTACCCTGTCAGTCAGGCTTTTCAAGCAAGTGCCTTTAACTGCTGAGCCATATCCTCAGCCCCAGCATTGGAGAATTTTACTTATTTTTGGAGGAGTTTTAAAGATGGGGTCTTGCTCTAGCCCAGGCTGACCTGGAATATACTATGTAGACTCAGGCTGGCCTTGAACTCACAGCAATCCTCCTACTTCTGCCTCCTGAGTGCTGGGATTAAAGGCCTGCATCATTATGCCTGGCTCCTCTCTCTCTCTTAAATAAATACAACTTTTGTATTGTTTTGTTTTTCGAGGTAGGGTTCGCACTAGCCCAAGCTGGCCTACTGGCCTAGAATTCACTTTGTAGTCTCAGGCTGGCCTCAAACTCATGGCGATCCTCCTACCTCTGCCTTCTGAGGGCCTAGAGTAACAGCATGTGCCACCACGCATGGCCAAATTATATTTTTTGTTGTTGTTGTTTTTTTTGTTTCTCAAGGTGGGGTTTCACTGTAGCTCAGGCTGACCTGGAATTTATTATGTAATCTCAGGGTAGCCTCGAACTCATAGTGATCCTCCTACCTCTGCCTCCCAAGTGCCAAGTGCTGGGATTAAAGGTGTGCACCACCACGCCCGGCTCCAATTTTTTTTTTTTTTTTTTTTTTTTTTTTGGTTTTTCGAGGTAGGGTCTCACTCTAGCCCAGGCTGACTTGGAATTCACTATGGAGTCTCAGGGTGGCCTTGAACTCACAGCAATCCTCCTACCTCTGCCTCCCGAATGCTGGGATTAAAGGCATGCGCCACCACACCCGGCTCCAAATTCTTTTTTTTAATCTAGAGTTTCTGTCATGTACCAGGTTGCTGAGTGATCCAAGGAGTTTAAATCACCCTCATATAGTTTGCTTATAATTTTCTCTAGTTCATTTTGACTGTATCAATGACATGGTCACACGGCAGTGAATAAATGTTTCACATTCTCATTCACAGCCCATGAGCTAGACAAGGAGCTAGATAGCATGTCTGGGTTGGTAGGCTATTCCAAATTCCAAACACAGCTGATGGGTCTAAATCTGGACCTTTCTGTTGTCACCACATTCCTTTACTGACTTTGCCTATAAGCATGGTTTCCAATCCCAGCCTGTTGGCTTGGGAATGTCATGATGTGCTGGGTTTTCTCATCAAGAACTAAATTTTCTTCTTTCCTCTTTCTTTCCTTTTCTTTCTTTCTTTTTAAGGTAGGATTTCACTCTAGCCCAGACTGACCTTGAATTCACTATGTAGTTTCAGGGTGGCCTCGAACGCCTAGTAATCCTCCTACCTCTGCCTCCCAAATGCTGGGATTAAAGGTGTGTACCACCATCCCCAGCTTGTTTTTCTTAATATGTTTTTTTTTTAATTATTTATTTAACAGAGAGAGAGAATGAGAATGGGCACACCAGAGCCTCCAGCCATTGCAAACAAACTCCAGATGCAAGCACCACCTTGTGCATCTGGCTTACATGGGTCCTGGAGAATCAAACTTGGGTCCTTTGGCTTTTTAGGCAAGCACCTTAACCACTAAACCATCCCTCCGGCCCTTGTTTTGTTTTTCGAGGTAGGGTCTTGCTCTAGCCCAGGCTGACCTAGAATTCATGATGAAGTCTCAGGGTGGCCTGGAACTCATGGCAAACCTCCTACCTCTGCCTCCTGAGTGCAGGGATTAAAGGCGTGTGCCACCATGCCCAGCAAGAATTGAACTGAATTTTCTTTCTTTTCTTTCTTTTTTTTTTTTTTCTGTTTGGTTTTTCGAGGTAGGGTTTCACTGTAGCCCAGGCTGCCCTGGGATTCATTATGGAGTCTCAGGGTAGCCTCGAACTCTGGTGATCCTCCTAACTCTACCTCCTGAGTGCTGGGATTAAAGGTGTGCACCACCACACCCGGCTCTGAATTTTCTTTTCTTAAAAATTTTAGCAGGGCATGGTGGCGCACGCCTTTAATTCCAGCACTCGGGAGGCAGAGGTAGGAGGATCACCGTGAGTTTGAGACCATCCTGAGACTCCATAGTGAATTCCAGGTCAGCCTGGGCTAGAGTGAGACCCTACCTCGAAAAACCAAAAAAACAAAAATTATTTATTTATTTATTTATTTGAGAATTTGTTTGCAATGGCTAAAGGTCCTGGTGTACCCATTTGCTCTCTCTCTCTCTCTCGCTGAGTCTCTCTCTTTCTCTTTCTCAAATAAATAAATATGTAAAAATTTATTATATATGTATGTAGCCAGGCGTGGTGGCACACACCTTTAATCCTAGCACTCAGGAAGCAAAGGTAGGAAGCTTGCTGTGAGTTCGAGGCCAGCCTGGGCTAGGATGAGACCCTATCTCAAAAAAATAGTATTATGTATACACTGAATTTTGCTTTTAGGTGCAGTGCTAGCAATTGAGTGCTCAGGGCCTTATATATAGTTAGGCAAGCACTTTACCACTAAGCCACATCCACAGTGCCCCCCTTTTTACTTTTTCAGATAGGGTCCCACAAAGTAGCCCAGGCAGGCCTAGAACTTGCATTACTGCCTCAGCCTCCCCAGTAGCTGGTATTACAGGCATGAGATAGGAAGATCACCAGTTTCAGGTCAGCTTGGCCTACATTATGAGACTCTGTCTTAAAAAAAATTGTTCATTGCTGGGAGCAGAATGTGAGTTTTAGTTAAAGTCAACCCATGAATTAAAAATAAACAACTAAATAAAACCAGGTCTGGAGCAAAGGTTTATGCCTATAATTCCAGCACTCAGCATGAGGGATGCTAGCATAAGAAAACGGCTTCCATGGTAGTCTGGGTTAGAGTGACACCCTACCTCAAGAAATTTAAAAAAAAAAAAAGATGGCTGCAGTGATGGCTTAGTGGTTAAGGTGCTTGCCTGTGAAGCCTAAGGACCCAGGTTCAATTCCCCAGGACCCACATAAGCCAGAGGCACAAGATGCTACATTCATCTGGAGTTCATTTGCAGTGACTGGCACACCCATTCTCTATCTGCCTCTCTCTCTTTCTTCAATAAATAAATAAAATATTTTTAAAAACCAGAAGCTTTGACTGAAACCCTACCTGGAAAAAACCAAAAATAAATAAATAACAGAAGCCGGGCATGGTGGTGCACGCCTTTAATCCCAATCAGTGCTGGGGAGGCAGAGACAGGAGAATCCTTATGGCTTGATGGCCAGCTAGTCTAGCTGAATCAATGAACTCCAGGTTCAGTGAGAAACTATCTCAAAAAATAAGGTTCTAAGGGCTGGAGAGATGGTTTAGCGGTTAAGGCATTTGCCTGAGAAGCCAAAGGACCCAGGTTCAATTCCCCAGGACCCACATAAGCCAGATGCACAAGGGGCACATGTATCTGGAGTTCATTTGCAGTGGCTAGAGGCCCTGGCACGCTCATTCTCTCTCTATCTGTCTCTTCTATCTCTCTCTGCTTGCAAATAAATAAATACATTAAAAAAATATTTTAAAAAATAAGGTTCTAGCTGGGCGTGATGGTGCACGCCTTTAATCTCAGCACTTGGGAAGTAGATGTAGGAGGATTGCCCTGAGTTCAAGGACATCCTGAGACTACATAGTGAATTCCAGGTCAGCCTGGGCTAGAGTGAGACCCTACCTTGAAAAACCAGAAGAAAAAAAAAAAAGTGAGGGTGCTGGAGAGATGGCGTAGTGGTTAAAATGCTTGCTTCCAAAACCTAAGGACCCAGGATTGATTCCCCAGTACCCACATAAGCCAGATGCACAAAGTGGTGCATGTGTCTGGAGGCCCTGGCATGCTCATTGTCTCTTGCTCTCTTAAATAAATAAAATATATATATTTTTTAAAGTCTGGGGAGTGATTGAAGAAGACACCTGAGGATGTGAGAATGATCTAGCCTCCACATATGGAACCCTCATATACATGTGTGCTAACACATGAACACATGTACAGGCATATCATACACACATACACATGCAAAAAAATAAAACCATACTGAATTCTCAACTATAGAAACATGGCTGGTTTAATCTCAGCTTCATGCAAGGTGGATGAACAGATCCGAAGGCACTGTACTTTTTCCCCACAAACATCTCACTTCCTGGCTGTTCAGACTTTGTCAGAAAGACTGTGTAAGTTAGCTATTGGCCAAGATCCTGGGCTCAGGAATGCTGCACTGCCCTTATTAGCTGTGTGAACAGTCCTTCTATGGGCAACAGGCAGTAGCCCGGGTACCTGCACGTTTTCCTACTTAGGTCCCGTGCTTCCCACACTGACTCTGAAATTTAGACCAGATGCATACTCAAGGCAAAAGGCAGTGATGTTCCCGGGTAGAAGAGAAAGTCATAAGGGCTCATTTCAGAAATAGACTAAAACAAAATGTCTCCCTTGCAAGGCTGGGCGAACTAGCAGGAACCCAGAAATGACAGCAAGTTCCAGGGTGCCTGGTCTTCCCCTGGGCACAGTGGGCGGAACCTTCAGCAAGATCGCGTTCAAAGAGGCCCACGGAGTGGGGGTGGGGGATAGACAAATAACAAAAATCAAAGTTCCTCTGCAAAATGGGAGGTCTGGAATGGGGGGGGGGGGACTGCTGGAAACTGAGCAATGCATACATTAAAAGCAGCTCCCAAGCGGGAGCTTTTTTTTTCTTCTTCCTATAGTAGTGTTCAAAGCGGCGCTGATATAGGAACTGAAGTAAAGGAGACTTGCTTTCGGTACCCATCACTGCTCAAGTGACTGTCACAGCCAAATGACCCCAAACTAAAGGCACTCCCTTCCTTTGACCTTGAGCTGTCTCCGGACCCCCCTTGTGCCACTGGAGGCTTGGGATCCCTGAGTGTCTGCCAGCAGGACTGCACCTTGTGAGGGCCGCGTTGGGGCCTGAAGGAGTCTGACTAGGAAAATGAAGCCACCTGTCTGTCTATGCAGTCTAAACTCGACTGTGCTGTTGTTGCGTTTGAAACTTGGGAACACAGTGGAGCGCCTTCCTGGAATCTGGCTCTTGGTCACTTAAATGCGCCAAGAAAAAGCATCAGTGAGAAAACCCTTAGACTTGTTTGTGGTTTGGTCCTAGATTGTACAAATCCTACCGTTTGAAATCTGAACCTTGCGGGGGTGGGGGGTTAAACTAGACACCCTTGGAAGTAATAAAACAAAAGAAAACAAACAAAAAAATAAAACTCCTGCGATCATTGCACCCAGCTGGCCAGAGCGTCCGGGGCAGCGCAGTAAGGCATCTGGCGCAAAAGAGGTGACTTTGGATTCGGGTGCTGAGCTCGCCTCCTTGGCTTTTGCTCGCGTCGCCTGGTCGGTGGGTCGTGCGCAAACCCCCGAGGCCCGTGATCCCGACGCGCGCTGGCGCCTCGGCTCGGAGCTGGCACTTGTCACCTGCCGTCCCCTGCTCAGCGTCAGCGGGAGGAGGCAGGAAACCCCGGAAGGGCGGAGAGGGAGCGGGCGCGGGCGGTGGTGACTCAGCCAGGAGGGCCGGGGGCGGACGTCGCGACTGGAGGCGAACCGAGCGGCGGCGGAGAGGCGCGCCGGGTCCGGAGGGGTTAAGCGGGCGTGGCCAACAGCGGCCCGCCCCACCGGAGGCCGCGGCGCCGGGAGGTATTTATAGTGGAAGTGCCGGGCGCGCCGCGTCTCTCCGCAGGCCCCGGCCGCGGCGTCCCTGTGTCCCCAGAGCGAAACGTCATGGAGAGGCCGGCGCCCTTGGCGGTGCTGCCCTTCTCGGATCCCGCGCACGCCCTGAGCCTCCTGCGCGGCTTGAGCCAACTCCGCGCCGAGCGCAAGTTTCTGGATGTGACTCTGGAGGCGGCGGGAGGGCGCGACTTCCCGGCGCACCGCGCCGTGCTGGCCGCCGCCAGCCCCTACTTCCGCGCCATGTTCGCGGGGCAGCTGCGCGAGAGCCGCGCCGAGCGGGTGCGCTTGCACGGCGTGCCTCCCGACATGCTGCAGCTGCTGCTGGACTTCAGCTACACGGGCCGCGTGGCGGTGAGCGGCGACAACGCCGAGCCTCTGCTGCGCGCCGCCGACCTGCTGCAGTTCCCGGCCGTGAAGGAGGCGTGCGGCGCTTTCCTGCAGCAACAGCTCGACCTGGCCAACTGCCTGGACATGCAGGACTTCGCCGAGGCCTTCAGTTGCGCGGGGCTGGCGAGCGCGGCGCAACGCTTCATCCTGCGCCACGTGGGCGAGCTGGGCGCCGAACAGCTGGAGCGGCTGCCGCTAGCACGTCTGCTGCGTTACCTGCGCGACGACGGGCTCTGCGTGCCCAAGGAGGAGGCCGCCTACCAGCTGGCCCTGCGCTGGGTGCGCGCCGATCCGCCGCGCCGCGCCGCGCACTGGCCGCAGCTGCTGGAGGCCGTGCGTCTCCCCTTCGTGCGCCGCTTCTACCTGTTGGCACACGTCGAGGCCGAGCCGCTGGTGGCGCGCTGCCCGCCCTGCCTGCGCCTGCTGCGCGAAGCGCGCGACTTCCAGGCGGCGCGCTACGACCGTCACGACCGCGGCCCGTGTCCCCGCATGCGTCCGCGCCCCTCTACCGGCCTGGCCGAGATCCTCGTGCTGGTGGGAGGCTGCGACCAGGACTGCGACGAGCTGGTCACCGTCGATTGCTATAACCCACAAACGGGCCAGTGGCGCTACCTGGCTGAGTTCCCCGACCACTTGGGAGGGGGCTACAGCATCGTTGCGCTGGGCAACGACATCTACGTGACTGGTGAGTATGCCGGAGTCGCGTTCCCATTGCTAAGGTTATGGGGAAGATGACCACTTTCCCGGAGAAACCCACAGAATCTGGAGTCGGAAGGCCCAACTGAGTCCATTGCATGGCAACCATGTTTCTGTTTCTCCAGTGACTTCAGACTAGAAGAAGGGCCCCTTGTGTGAGCAAGAACAAGTAGCTGCTTGTGGGCCTCTGTGCCTGGTGTGGCAGGGCCTGCCTAGCTCAGCCAACTCCTTGCCCTGAAGGTGCCTGTCCCCGCCCCTCTCGGTTGGAAAAGACCAGGCATTGACCTGGCACAGTAAGTTCCTTTCTTTTTCTCTCCAAGGAATGCAGGGACTGGCCAGAGGCTGATGCCTGGTGAGGCATCCCTCTTCCCAGCAAGGGGCATATCTACCTCCTTACTTTACCACAGGGGCCTCCTGACTCACTGGCTTTGTCACCAGTGACAAGGTTCCTTAGGGCCTGCACCTAAGCCTGGTGCTGTGGGTCACATGTTGTTTAGGCTGAGCTGGTTTTTGACTGTAAACATGGTCACATGTTAGGAGATTTTCTTCCAGTTACTTGGCGGAAACCCCAAACACTGCCAAGTCACAGTGGGCGGGTCCCAGTCTGCACTAGTGCTGGGTTTCTCCCACATTTTTAACTAAGGATGAATCCAGGATCAAACAGGATGGCAACTACCTCCTTCCGTGGAGACACACACACACACACTCTCTTTCTCTCTCCCTCTCTCTCTCTCTCTCTCTCTCTCTCTCTCTCTCTCTCTCTCTCTCTCTCTCTCTGGTACGGCTATATAAGGAAAGAAACCACTGGGGCTGGCCTGTGGCGGTCTCTGTTATCAGTCAGGCAGGAGCGACTGGGTCGACTCAGAGGCTGTGCTCAGCCTGGCACGTTCACAGAAAGCCCACTCTGAACTGTTCTGTGGCATACTTAGGAGGCTCTGAGCTGGCTGGCTAAGGGGCACATCTCAACCAAGGGACAGTCTTGCTCTGGCCTCAGCTTCCTTGGCCTGTAGTCCTAGATCCAGCCCTCTGTTGGAATCTACTGGAATCTATCCCTCTATGCAACCTGAAGTTGGCCCAGTGTTAGGTACTCCTCCCCTACAACCCCACCCTCATCTTCTCTGAAGTGTGGCTGGTGACTGAACAGAAAACTCCCTCCCAGAACTAGCCAGACTCGCCCCTGCACCCTTCTATAAATGTCACAGTTGAGCAGCTAATCCTTTGGGTTTGGGCAGGTGGCTCAGTCATCCCATTCAGCTGCTGGTTGGGAATTTCCTGGGGCCCAGGAAGCCACATCAGCTGCCTTTGCATTAGTTCCCTGTGAAAGAAAGGAGACTCAGAGCTCTACCAGATCCTTGTGGTCTTTCTCCAAAAGCTCAGGCGGCGCTGGGAGACAGACAGAATGTCGCTACTCTCCCCTGAGGCGCCAACCAGAGGCCAAGGGGTACAGCCCCCAGGATTCCTGGATTCCCCTCCTGCTATGAGTTTCATGCTTTAGTTTATGACAGCACACACTTTTTTTTTTTAGCCTATTGCTGCCATAAAAAAGTGTATCATTGTGCATCTTTTTTGTTTTGTTTTTTGTTTTTTGTTTTTCGAGGTAGCAGTCTCACTCTAGCCCAGGCTGACCTGGAATTCACTATGGAGTCTCAGGGTGACCTCGAACTCAGGGCGATCCTCCTACCTCTGCCTCCCGAGTGCTGGGATTAAAGGCGCGCGCCACCACGCCCAGCTTCCTTGTACATCTTGATGGATTTTTTTTTTTTTTTTTCAGATGAAACACACCCTGTGCCCTACACTACACTTGGGGCCTGGAACCTTACAGGTGCCTGGTAGTGATCATATGACCCACTGAGTTAAGTCAGTTGCTGACAGCAGCGGTTTCCTGTCATCTTGCCCTTGCACAGATTTGGTTAATAAGTGCCCAGTAAGCCTATCATTTTAAGGCTAAATCCCATGCCTTGTGTCCACACAGGAGAAGCCTGATGCTCTGGGCCACTTGAGATATTTGACAGTATATGTTGTGGAGGGAGGGGCAGGGGCTGAGGCTGAGTGTTTATTTAGAGTGGCATCTCACAGTCTTCCTTTGATGGCGGTGGTGGGCCCCATGGATTGGCCTCAGTGACAGTGTCACACTTCTAGCTCAGGCTTTGGAATAGAGGATATATGTTTTGGGTGAAGGAGGTGAGGTTAATTCTCTGCAGGGAGAGGCCACCACGGAAATCAAGGAAGGTATAGGCGGGGGTGACTCACCCTATGTATGCTGACCATCTGCCCCTCTTGCACCTTGGCAGGCGGATCTGATGGCTCCCGGTTGTATGATTGCGTGTGGAGGTACAATTCCAGTGTAAATGAGTGGACTGAGGTGGCACCCATGTTGAAGGCTCGAGAGTACCACAGCTCCTCTGTGCTGGACGGGCTGCTGTATGTGGTGGCTGCTGACAGCACGGAACGCTACGATCACACCACCGACTCCTGGGAGGCCCTGCAGCCCATGACCTATCCCATGGACAACTGCTCCACCACCGCCTGCCGTGGCAGGCTCTATGCCATTGGCTCCCTGGCCGGCAAGGAGACCATGGTAATGCAGTGCTACCATCCAGACACTGACCTGTGGTCGCTGGTGGACTGTGGCCAGCTCCCACCCTGGTCCTTTGCACCCAAGACCGTGACCCTGAATGGACTCATGTACTTTGTCAGGTGAGCCCCCTCATGCCCAGTGTACTGTGTTCGGCACATCATCCCTGTGCCCCTCCGTTTCACAGGTTTTAAGGCAAGGTCTCACTGTACCCCCAGTTCAGGCTGGCCTCTGTCTAACTCATGGCAATCTTTCTACCTCAGCATCCTGAGTACTGGAATTAAAGGCACCACCATGCCCAGATCCAGGTTTTCTTCCTTCCTTCCTTCCTTCCTTCCTTCCTTCCTTCCTTCCTTTCTTTCTTTCTTTCTTTCTTTCTTTCTTTTTTGTTTTTCGAGGTAGGGTCTCGCTCTAGCGCAGACTGACCTGGAATTCACTGTAGTCTCAGGGTGGCCTTGAACTCATAGTGATCCTCCTACGTCTGCCTCCCAAGTGCTGGGATTAAAAGCCTGTGCCACCACGCCTGGCTGCTCCAGGTTTTCTTAAACCACCTTAAGGTTGGTGGAGTTAGGTCCTGCTGGAGCCCTGGCATGCATTCACTGGCTATGTGTGTTCTTGAGAGAGAGAATACTGAGCTACAACCCCTGTTTGTTGGTCTTGATGACCTGTCTGGTCACAGTCAAATATTCCCTCCTGGCTGGCTCATGGATATCCAAGGAGGTCCTTGGAGCTTCCTTCTGTATACGTGCGAGCATGAGTACCTGTGTACGTGCATGAGTACATGTGTGCATATACATGCCCTGAGTCTGAAGCTGCAGGGCCAAGAGGAAAGGAGAGAGTGTGAACAACAATCTTCCTCACTCTCAATCTCCTTTTGGTCTGGGTCTTTGAACTAGGAACCTCTAAAAGTGTGTGTA
Source organism: Dipus sagitta (assembly GCA_036346955.1). Classification (NCBI taxonomy): domain Eukaryota; kingdom Metazoa; phylum Chordata; class Mammalia; order Rodentia; family Dipodidae; genus Dipus; species Dipus sagitta. The sequence continues at coordinate 131,943,535 of CM070773.1, forward strand.
CTTTGCTTCTGGGCCTGCGACTCTTTGCCTAAGCAGCACTGACTTGTCTGCCCCACCTCCTAGACAGGAGATTCCTCTCTAGGGTGAGTCCTAAAGAGAACAGAAGCAAGGCCTGGCGTGGTAGAGCAAACATTTAATCCTGGCACTCAGGAGACAGTAGTAGGAAGATCACCTTGAGTTTTAGGCCAGCGTGAGACTACATAGTGAATTTCAGGCCAACTTGGGATGGAGCAAGACCCTACCTCAAAAAATAAGTAAATAGGGCTGGAGAGATGGCTTAGCAGTTAAGCACTTGCCTGTGAAGCCTAAGGACCCCAGTTCGAGGCTTGATTCCCCAGGACCCACATTAGCCAGATGCACAAGGTGGCGCATGTGTCTGGAGTTAGTTCGTTTGCGATGGCTGGAGGCCCTGGTGTGCCCATTCTCTCTCGTTGTCTCTCTCTACCTCTTTCTCTCTCTGTCTGTCACTCTCAAACAAATAAAGCTGGGCGTGGTGGTGCCTTCAATCCCAGCCACTCTGAGACTACGTAGTGAATTCTAGGTCAGCCTGGGCTACAGTGAGATGAGACCTTAGCTCGAAAAACCAGAAACTAAATTAATCTCTTTCTCAAATAAATAAATTAATTAAAAATAATTATAATAAATAAATAAAAGAAAGAACAGAAGTGGTACTGCCTGTCATGTAAGTGACTGAGAGACCTGGTGTCCTCATATGCTAAAACCCAAAGGTCTGCTCTGAAACCTTGGCCAGCCCTGGCCCTGTTATAAAACTGCTTGGCTCTTCCACTGCTCCCCACCCCCCTGCTAGAGGTATCTTCAAGGAGGGACTGGAGATGGGTATAAATAGAACTTATGAGCATGCCAAGCCTTCCCTTTAGCCCCTCTGTCCTGGCTGCAATCCTAGGGCCTTTGAGAACGTCCTCCCTGTCCTGTGGTCCTTGAGTGGGATGTGCCCTAAGGCTGTCCTGTCCTGACACCTGCTCACTCTGTTCCTCCAAATGGAAATCTGTTTCAGTTGCTTAACCTCCCAGGTGGAAGCAGGAGGGCGTTGCCGTGCCTGGGTTTGCTTGCTCACTGCACCTCAGGACAGGTGGGAAGAGGTGGCTTCAGCCCCACCTGAATGCCAAGAAAAAGGAAGGCAAGGCTTTCCTGTCATATAGCCTGTGAGGGGGAGTGGGAGCTGCCTCAGCCTGTCTGGATACTGTTGGAACAGAAGGTTCTGGGGAGGGGACGGTCAAGACCTAGGGCCTGCACTCAACTCTACTATACCAGGCATTTTTATTTTAATGCACGGTTTCACTCTAGTCCAAGCTGACCTCAAACCCAGTGATCCTCCTGCCTCAACCTCCTAAGTGCTAGGATCAAAGGCGTGCGCCCCCACACTTGCCCCAAGGTGCTTCTTGTGGCTCTGACCCAGTGTCTTCCTCCCTCCACAGGGATGACTCCGCTGAAGTGGACGTATACAACCCCACAAAAAATGAATGGGACAAGATCCCATCTATGAACCAGGTAAGTTTGCTGGCCTGCCAATGTTTGTAGAGCATGGGTGGGTCCTGATTTTGCAACCGGAGTGTCAAGACTGAGTGTCTGGGAGACCATCACCATGAAGGGCGGGCCTCCTGTATTGGAGCCTCTCCAGGTGTGACCTCAGTTAATGAAAGGCCAGTGTTACCCTCATTACACTTGCTGACACCAGCTGTCAAGTAGATCCCAAGAGCAGGGTTTATTGAGTTCATTCACTTGACTAACATCAGGCACTCACTACAAGCCAGAGCAGGAGGTGAGGGGCATCTTCCGCCAGTGCAAAAGGCAGTGGGGCTGGTGTGGTTGTGCAACCAGCAGCAGCCCATTGTGGCTGGAGGGAATAAGCTCAGACAGGAGATCTCTGCAAGTGAACACCCCCTACTCCCCAAGCTGATTGACCTTGGAAACACACTTCTTGGACGCCTGTTGCCACTTCTGTCTCTGCTTATTGAGAAGAGCCTCTGGTCTCTCACACACACCTACCTGTAACTTGAGTTCCACAGGGAACAGAGACCCAGAAGTGGGAAGGCTCAGTGGCATCTGACTAGGGTTGAATCCCAGTTCTGCCACTATTGGCCTTACCAGCTTCAGTTTCCCTGTCTGTAAGGAGAGAACTGACAAGCCTGCACTCAAGATTATGTATGGAGGTTGGGTGTGGATAGAGACTATGTTGTGGCAGCTGCCCTGACCTCCATGGGCGGGGGGGGGGGGATTACCTGCCACACTAGGTAAACATGTGGCCCCAGGAGCCTTGTTGGCCTTCCTGGCTACACTTCCTCCGAATTGAGCTGAGGATGGCTTCCTATGCTGTATAGAGGAAGTGCTGGACCCTCCCCTGGAGGTTACCAGAGAGGAGCAATGAAGGGGATGGTGCTTGGCCATAGCTGTCAGCCTCACTCACAACCTCTGCCTTGGCTCACAGGTGCATGTGGGGGGCAGCCTGGCCGTCCTGGGAGGAAAGCTCTATGTATCTGGAGGATATGACAATACATTTGAACTCTCAGACGTGGTGGAGGCATATGACCCTGAGACCCGGGCATGGAGTGTGGTAGGGCGGCTTCCGGAACCCACCTTCTGGCATGGCAGTGTCAGCATCTTCCGCCAGTTCATGCCACAGACACCTGCAGGGGGCCGTGGCTTTGAGCTGGACAGTGTCAGCAATGACATGGATGTAGGCCGACACCGGCCACCACAGAACCCTGAGGAGCTACACTAGCCCTGGCCTGGCCCAGGGAGGGCCTTGGTGCAGGGGGATCTGGTACCTGTGCACTGAATACCTGGGATCACCAAGCAGAACGCAGGCTTGTGGGTGCTGTGCGAGTCCCAGGATGCATCATCTGGACATTTTTGTGCCTGTGAGTCTGAGTCACAGCTGCTGGGCTGGAGCCAGTGGGGACCACTCCTCCTGTGGACAAGGAAGAATGATGTCCCTGCTGACATCTCTGCCTCCCAGAGATCATTTCCAGCCTGTGGCATGCAGATGTGACCAATGCAGTGCACCTCTTCCTGCTGCCACTACCTGGGCTTGCTGCTCCCACCTTTGGAGCAAAGGGCAAGGGTCCCCTGATTGTTTGAGAACAGCCTGGCCTAGAGCACTGGGGACCAGGTAGATGGTGGCCACAATGGAATTCCAAACTCCACACATCCAGTACTGCAGGTCCCTGTGACCAGCTCCCCAAATAGAAGGGTATCTGTTCACCTACCTTCGCATCTCTGCTAGGATCTCACCAACAGGATGGACTTCCCAGAATTGAGAACAGGGCTGGGGAACTGAGCTATGGTGTGAGCCCAAAGGGGGTTCTAGAGGGACCCATTGAGTTTTCTGTTTATGGAGGAGTTAGGTGTCTATGGTAGGTGCTGGGTATCTTCCCCAGGCAAGGAGACCTCCCATAGGGTCATCCCAGGCCAGCAGAGGGTGAAATCCTGCAATGCAAGGTCATGGCTCCTTGGGTGTCTGTCACTGATGCCCAGCCAAGCAGGCAGTTGCTGGATCTGGAGTGAAGAATCCTGTTTCTAAAGGAAGCCTTGGGGCAGTGATGGTCCCAGTGGTTGGTTCTGGGTTTGAAATGTTTCCAGTTTGGCCTATAAAATAAGAGGTAGGGAGCCAGAATGATAGATAGGCTGGCTCTGTCTGACTTTCAGATCCACAAAGCATCATTGCAGAACTCTGCCAAAGCTGAGTCCCTGGTTTTCACTGGAGGGTTTGTGGATTGGGAGGCTGGGGCTCCTTGAGGTACTGCTACCACTCTTTGGCTTTGTTATCCCCATTTCTGAGAAAGAGGTGTCACAACATTTTGTTGGGAGAGGTGACAGCAAGTGCACCGAGTTACCTTTTCCCAGAGAACTAACGTGGGCAGTTGAGTCCAGGGTCAGAATAGTCTCAATGGTGTCATGTCCCTCCAACCCCTCTTGGACAGGTGTGGGTGGGTGGGTATGCCTTAATTCCTCCCAAGTGCCTGCCTGCTCCTTGTTTCATGACTTGCTCTGTAGATGTCATTGTGTTGGGTGAGAAAACTATGTTCTAAAATGTGTTGCTGGGTGCCTGGCACTAGGAACAGGCTGGGAATGAAGGGGGTAGTACTATCCCAGCTCAGGCTCACTGTTAATCTTTAGAGTCCCTGTGGGAATGAGCAGCAGTGCCCAAGGTATTGTGGCTTGTTCATGGGTGCTGTCAGCCCAGCCCTCTCTCAGGCCCATCCTACCCACCTCCATAGCCAAGTGAACCGTTTTGGGGAGCTGCTGAGGCCAGCCAGGTGTGCTGGACTCTGGGGATCTTCTTTTCCATCAGCAGCCGAGGCATGTTAAGGTGAGGTCCCTAGCATGTACCAGGCACCAAGTTCAATGCTAGAGAAAGTATAATGTCCAGTCCACTTGGGGACAGGGCCACTGTTGTCATGACTTCTTAGGAATTGGCTGGGAGGCTTTAAGCTCTATATTCCTATGCTGCTGTGATCTGAAATACTGTGTTTTGGTGGCCACTTGCATGGGGGCTGTGCAGGAAAAGCTTGGGTTTGCATTTCTCTGCAACTGCGCCCAAGCCCCCCAGGTCTCCACTATCGGAACGCCCTCCTTTTGGATTTAAAAGGCCAAGGATGGAAAAGAGCAGACATCAGATTCTGCTGTTCCATAGGCTCCCGGCTGTATTTCCCACCACATACAGATGTTTGGACTGATGCTGAGCCACCTGGGGATGTTGCTACATGTCACATGTACAAAGCTTTTATCCTTTAAGGTGAAATTAAGTTATGAAAAGTTCCCTGGGTATTTAATGCTGATACTGTAAGGTATTTCTATATTTATATGACTTCAGAGATGTAGGTAATAAAGGTCACCTTCCTCCAGTGACCACGTCCAGTCAGATTTGCATATTTATTTTTGATTATTCTATAGGCTTACATGTCCAGAATCCTAAAGCAGATGCCTTCAATACCTTTTGAAATAAAAAGTATTTCCTGTACACTCAGTGTCATGTCTATCTTCCTGCTATGGCTCTGGAAATCCTTCAGGCTAAGGCCAGCAATAGGGAATCAGAAGAAAGGGTCCCAGAGGCAGCAGGTGAAGGGGCAAGCTTTGTGAGCCTTTCTCTTCAGTTCATCAGGAGGTGCAGGAATGCTGAGAACAGGTGACAGCTTGACTTCTGCTTAAAGCTTATGCTCTTCCCCTTGTAGTGCAGTATGAGAGGTGAAGCCCCTAAAAGAGGATCCCCAAATAAGCTGAGTTCCCAAGGCTCAGAGAAAAGGAAAATTGGATGGGTGGTCTGAGTCTGAAACAAACTTTCCTAAGCCTCCAACTCCAGGAAGAATTTTAGTGGGGGGATGGCCTCCACATGAGCCCAGCAATGGGATTACACAAGGCTGTGACCATCATTACCACTGATTCAGCCTACTGGGGGGCCATTTCAAAATGTATCCACCCACCCTACCAAATAATCAGAGGTCTAATGTTTCTTCTAATCTGTAGAAGGACTAGTAACAGTGTCATCCAAAAGGATATGGCAGTTACATGACTTCATGTGATTGCCAGGGCTAGGTCATGAAAAGACCTCATACTTTTGACCTTTGGGATATTTATGCCCAGCCACCAAGATATGGGGAAGCCACAGCATCAGGTGGAGGGATTCCAGATGCCCAGTCCCCAACCATACCACCTGATAGGCATGAGAGCCACCTTTTTCTTGTTTGGTTTTTCAAGGTAGGATCTCACTCTGGCCTAGGTTGACCTGGGATTCACCATGTAGTCTCAGGCTGGCCTCAAACTCTCAGCGATCCTCCTACCTCTGCCTTCCAAGTGCTGATCTTAAAGGTGCATGCCACCATGTCCAGATGAAAGCTATTTTAAGAGCAGACCCCAGTTCCCAGATAAGTTTGCAGTGGCTTGCTATCCAGCAAGCTTTGCTGCTTAATTTTTGCCTAAGAAGCAAAAACCTAATACCATGAAGTAGTAACTTTCTCAGGGACCTAGGGCTAATAAAGAACTTGGGAAGAAATTTAAACAGGCAGTCCACTGTAGCACCCATGTGTATTTCTTCCCATTGCCCACTGTACCCCACCACTGCAGAAGCTGAGCACCACCAAGGCTCCTTCACATTCACGGGTGGGCCTTACCTTCCTGGACAGACCAAGCTACGGCCCTCGCAAGGGATGGGTCCCTTTGTGACTATGCGGTCAACTAGCTTAGCTTGCTTAACTGCTCTAGGACTGTTCAGGTCCACTCAAGAATGGTTTCACTCTACCCAGTGAGGCCATCATCATGGACCCTAGCCACTTGTCTGACTTCAGAGGCTTAGTGGTGAATTCTATTCCACTGGCTGGCCTCACCACTAGAACAAGAATGCTACCAGTTTAGCCAATGCTTCTGGTTCCAACATCCTGGAAGAATGAGGAATAGAAGATAACCAGAAAGCCAGACGCTTGGCCCTCACAGCTGCTCAGATCTAGAGGACTGGGTGAGTACCACGAGGGCTCAGGTGAGAGGAAGGAAATGATTCACTATAGTCTACCGCTGATCTAGAATACCAAGCCAAAGACCATCCCACAAGCAAGTCTAAAGTCACATGATTTATTCAGGGCTGGATCTAAGGGGTCAGGGTGGGCTATGTGTCACAGTCCTCAGGGACCGCAGCTGTGATGATAAGCGAGGGCTCTAGGACTCCAGGGCTGGCAAAGCTCTCCTCTGCACATAGCCTCTGGCCAGGGAGTTGGGAGGCCAGGCCACCCTGAGCCAGGGACTCCACAATGACCTCAGCCGAGCCCACCTCCAGATCTGCAGGTGGCTGCAGTGCCACTACCACCACCTTCTCGTCCTCAATAATGAGGTTGCGGAGTTTGCGCTGCCTTGGGTTGTAGTTCTCCACACGATCGTGGATCTCCATGTGCCTCCGCAGGTGAGCCTAGGGAGCAGAGCAAGCTCAGAGCTGGGGAGGAACCTGAAGGATAGAAAGGGGGCCCAGGGCTCAGCCCACCTACCTGCCGAGTGAACTTGTAGCCACATTCACTGCACTCGAACTTCCTCACCCCCTTGTGTCGCCTGACATGCACACGTAACTGTTCCACAGCTGCAACAGGGATGGAGCCACTGGCATTAGGAGCAGGACAGATAGAGGGGACGGGGCCTTGAGATGGGAGACAGGAACCCCAGTGCCCAGGACACAGTCAAGATGCTCTTGACAGGAAGTTCTCCAATTCCAGGCTCTACAGCACCATGCTGAGGTCACAGGTCCCAGGGCGCTCCTGTCTGACCTCCACTAAGCTTTTTTTCTTGGCACATGGAAAAGGGAAGAACTTCAACAGCTACTCAGAAGCATCTGGAAGCCACATTGCCCCTGATCTCTGTGTAGACTCCAACAGCCTCCAACTCAGGTGAATAGAAAATGGAGATAGCCAAGCCTCCACTGTCCCCACAGCTTGCCCAGGTACCTTTGAAGGTTTTGCCACAGATTTGGCAGAAGTGAGGCCGGCCTTCCTGGTGGCGGCTGGCCACATGTCTCAGAAGGGGTCCCTTCTCAGTGAAGCGTTGCTCACAGAACTCACAGCTGAAAGGCCTCTCACCAGTGTGGGTGCGGTTGTGTTTGTCCAGGCTGGCTGTGGGGGACAAGGCATGGCTCAGCCACTGGCTTCTTCTGCCTTAGGGCAAAGAGGGGCCAGGCCTGGCTCACCTTGGGTTCGGAAGGTCTTGCCACAGAGGTGGCACTGGAATGGCTTCTCGCCTGTGTGTGTGCGCAGGTGCATGTTGAGATTGGCCTTCTGAGTGAAAGCATGGCTGCAGAACTCACAGACATATGGCCTCTCATTCCTGTTCAAAGGGAGACATGAGGCAGAGGCCATCACTGAGCAAAGTGGTGTCCTTTCACTCTGCTATAGCTGGGGCATGGCAAGCAAGAAGGCTTGGGTGGTACCAAGAAAAGGGTACCACCTCTAACCAGGCAATAGGAGGCAAATGTATGGAGTAGGGAGTCCCATGAAGGTGAGGAAACCAAGAATTTGCCCAGGGTGGTAAAGCCTTGCCTCAGCCCCACCTTCCCCCTGCCCCCACCCAAGCCCAGCAAGCTTTTGTTAGGTTTAGGGAGGAGGCACACTCATCCACGGGCATGTGCCCAGCTGCTTCCTTCCTGACCCAATGCCATCAGCAGGGCCACACTCTGGGAGAGGAGGACAGACCCACACCTGTGCTTGGCCTTGATGTGCATCTGCAGCCCATTGCGACTCGAGGCGCGGTGTCCACACTCTTCACACACAAATAGCTTTTCCCCACGGTGCTTGAAAGCCTCGTGCAGCTGCAGCTCTGTCCGGGACAGGAAGCACTTGGCACAGGTGGGGCACTGCAAGGCAAGCGGGATAGGCAGAGGGCCCAGCACCACGTGAGGTCTGAGTTGGGCTGTGCAGGAGTCCCAGCATCCAAGCACACCCAGCCCCAGCTGTATGGCACTTACTGCGTGGGGCTTGGGGGCTCCGTGCAGCTTGATCATGTGGCTCTGCAAGTCCTTCTTCTGCATGAACTGCTGGGAGCAGGAGGAACACTGAAAAACAGGCGCAGGGTCACCTCCAGGACAGCCTACAATGGATAGAACGCTGCCATCTGGTGAGATGGTGAAGAGAGGGTCCAGCCCAGATGCAAAGAGGGTCCCTGGCTTCTGGAGGAAGAAGTGCTCAGCTTGCTCACACCATGCCCGTAGAACTGTATGTTACCCTACATGGAGAAGCTGCAGCCAGTGGCCTATTGCAGATGCAGTGTCACTGGAAGAGCAAGGCAAGCTCCTGAGCACTATCAAAGGAGAGGCACTAGACACCACCCCAAGCCAAAGGGGGACTCTGGGACTGCCACAACCTAGTCCCACCCAGCCCATGGCCCTAGGGACAAACTGAGCCTGACCTTGTAGGGCATTTCCCCTGTGTGGGACACCATGTGCACCCTCAGCTCCATCCTCCGGCGGAAGGTCTCCTGGCACACAGAGCACGTGAAGACCTGGCAGTTGAGGAGCAAGCAGGGCCAGCATCAGGGAGGGCCTGTGCCTGTGACGGCAGCCTCGGCTGGGACTTCCACTCGCTGCTAGGAAGTGTCTGCCTGGGGTGGGGGATGCTATGGTGGGAGAGGGCAACATGTAACCCGCCTGCTCTGACCATCACAGAGCACTGCACATTACAAGCCAGGGCCTTCTCAGGCCCAGACAGACTGGGGACAGAGGCTCAGCTGCCACCAACCAGCCTTTGGGAAGAGAAGGGGGATTAGCCAGATACTACCCACATGGCACAGCAGTGGGGTAGTCAAGGTGGCCCTTCCAGCAGCCATCTTTTACAGAGGATGCCCTGCTCCAAAGTCCAAGGTGGAGCTGGGCCAGGATGCTGAACAAGCAAACTCAAAATATCTCCCCGTTTCCCTCCAAGCTTGCCCCTTCTGTCCTTTGGACCTGTATTAAGATGTGGAGTTGATAACATCAAAGGACTCTATAGATGTGTGCTTATAGTCCCCACTGGGTAGTCTGGGGCCCTTCCCAGATGCTATGAAAACACAGGTCAGCATGCTCCTGCCCACAAGTACCTGTTCTGAACGGTTCATGCAATTCCGGGCTTCATGCTCTAAGAGGTTCTCCTTCCGAAAGTAACACTTCCCACATTTGGAACACTCGAAGGGTTTCTCCCCAGTGTGTTTCCTGCCATGAAGAAAAGCCAGAGGGGTGTAGGAGCTGAGAGGGTCTAACTCTCCTGAGCCAGGTCCCCCTCCAGCTTCAGCCACAAAACTGTGCTGTGATGCATAGCAGGCAGGAAGAGGTGTCCTGAGGCCAGCCAGAGCTCACCATGTGGGCTAATGACAGTCAAGCTGAGCATGCAGACGAAAGCCCAGGAATCCCTACAGTATGGAGACCCTCGGCAAGGAAGGACATGATGGCCATAGGCCCCTAAGCCCTGTGCTAGAGAAGACATCTGGGAGCCAGGAGCCAACCCCACCTTTGCTAACCTCCCTAAATGGTCCCTTAGAGCTCACTGGCACAAAGGCTGCTGGCGAAGCCTAGTGGCAGCCTCTTTCTATGGCTCCACCTTCAAAACTGTGGTTAGAGTCTGCCCACTTCACTTCAGCACTACCAGCAAGTGTGGCTGCAGCAGCCCCCGGAGCCCCATGAGTCACCACTGCTCTCCTGGCTCCCAACCAGCCTTCCTGACAGGTCTAAAGAAATTCAGAAGGCACAGGGGCCCTCCAAAGATGGAGAAGCCCTCATCCCATCCCCTATTGGTTCACAACCCTCCAGTGCTTCCCTTTTGGTTATTTTGGTTTTTCGAAGTAGGGTTTCACTCTAGCCCAGGCTGACCTGGAATTCATTATGTAATTTCAGGGTGGCCTTGAACTCACTGCAGTCCTTCTACCTCTGCCTCCCTTGTGCTGGGATTAAAGGTGTGCGCCACCATGCCCAGCTCTGGTTTTTTTATTTTATTTTTTTTGAGGCAGGGTCTCACTCTAGCCCAGGCTGACCTGGAATTCATTATGTAGTCTCAGGGTGCCTCCTGAGGGCTAGAATTAAAGGCATGTGCCACTACGCCCAGCTCAGTGCTTCCCATTTGAACTTGAAAGCTAGGGACTCTCATGAAGGCGTGGGTGGCTCAGTGAGTCTGCCTCTCACTTCAACTGGCCTTGCTCTGAAGTCCCCATCTGTCCCCTAGCCCATCAGGCCCTTACCCCTTACTTCTGCCAGGTTCATTCTTAACTGAGGGCATTAGTGCTGGTTCTTGTTCTTGCCAAGAATGTTCACCTCTGTGGATAACTTCCTTACCCTCTTTCAAGTCTTATCTTCGCAAGAATGCTACTACTGGGCTATATATATCCCCAGCCCATTCCCAGCTATGTGTGCGGCCTAAGGCAGGAGGACTGAAAGCTTATATAACACATAGGCTGCAGAGTGAATTCAAGGCCAGCCTGAATTAACTGTCTCACAATAAGGAAAAAGGGGGTAAAGCCGTGGAGGCTCTGGGGTTTGATTCTTGGCACCCAAGAGGTCAAAGAAAAAAAATCTCATCCTCTTAATATATTCCCCAGTTATTTGAAAGTGTATGGTGACACTGTCAGAACACCCCAAGCCCTGGGCCCTGCTCTCCTGCTTCTTTCCGTCCTACTCCTTGTTCCTCTTGCTCTATTGAAACAGTGTATTTCGCTGTAATTCAGGCTGGCCTTGAACTTACAGTAATCCTCCTGCCTCAGTCTTGTGAATGCTAGAATTATAGGTGTCAGCCACCATGCTTTGCTCCCGCTTCCTTCTAAAACCCTGCTCACTTTTAGCAAGCTGCAAGTTTACTTGTCAGTCTTGTTTCCATCTGTACTGCCCTACCCAGAAGTATCCCCCAAGTTTCCAGAAGCCAAGCACTCCTCTCATCCTCTGCCACAAGTGTCCTCATCCCCTTATCCTCTACCATTGCAATGGCCTATTTGGTTTGTTTTTTTGTTTTTGTTTTTCGAGGTAGGGTCTCACTCTAACCCAGGCTGATGTGGAATTCACTATGTAGTCTCAGGGTGGCCTCGAACTCATGGAGATCCTCCTACCTCTGCCTCCTGAGTGCTGGGATTAAAGGCATTCACCACCATGCCTGACACCAGTTTGGTTTTTTGAAACAGGATCTTAGTCTAGCCCAGGCCAGGCTTGAACTCACAGCAATCCTACTTAGCCTTCAGAGTGTTGAGACTATAAGCATGAACCACCATGCCCAAGTCTCATTTTTTTGAGACATCTCGTGTAACCCAAGCTGGTCTCAAAACTCACTATTTAGATGAGGATGACCTTAAATGTTCATCCTCCTGCTTCCACTTCCTAAGTGCTGGGGTTACAGGCATGAGCCACCATACCCAGCTTCAAAGATCCCTTGAAGACACCACTTTCCCTTCCAGTTCTCAGGGTCACCTAACAAACCAGAAACCAAGTTATGAATGAAGGGAGACAGTGCCCTGCACCAGTCTTTTGCTAGCAGTGACTGGGGCATCTGAGAAGAATTTTCATACCCTCAGGGTTCCCCCTACACTGGGCTCACCCAAGGACTCCACTAGTTACTCCACTAGTTACAGCTCTCAGAAGGCCAAGCTCAGGTACGGCAAGCCAGTCTCAAGACCAGCTCCAACTCCAGGCAAGCAATGACAACAGGTGTGTAGCACATCCTGGACTGGTAAGAATGCATACTGTCATGAGCTAGTGAGTGATGTCATGGCAGAACTGGAAGGCATGTCATCTAGCTGCTGTCCCCAAAAGCCAGGCAGGGGCTCTGAAACAGCACCATCCAAGAGAGCGGTCTGTGACAATTAAATGCTTGGTCTGCAGGGACCAGGCCACATGGCTAATGAGCACTGAGATGTGGCTGGTTTGTCTAAGGCACTGAATTGACATCAAGAAGAATTACCTGGACTAGAGTGAGACCCTACCTTGATAAAAACAGAAAGAAAAAAAAAAAGGAATTAAGTTAGCTGGGTATGGTAGTACATGTCTTTAATCCTAGCACGTAAGAGGCAGAGGTAGGAGTATCATTGTGAGTTCAAGACCGTTACGGAACTACAAGAGTTCCAGGTCAGCCTGGGCTACAGTCAGACTGTACCTTGAAAAAACAAAAACAATACCAACCTTATAGTGCTCCTGCATCTTTAGTCAAATGCCATTATGTTCTACTGACCCACAGCACTAACATCCCCAGAAACACAAGTTGCACCAATCTCAAAGGCCAGCATCTTGCCAAAGCCCACATCAGCAAGCAGTGGAAATTCCTACAGTCAGCCCCATATGCCAGCTCAACAGCTAAAGGCTTCTCTCACCTTCTTGGCAGAAGCTAGCTCACAGTCAAAGTCCACAGTGGGCAGAACCTGTTTATAAGGTGTCCACAAACCCACCTCCAACAGCAAAATTCACAAGAGGGGGAGGGGAGAAGAATCCAACCCAAAGGGAGGTTCCCCATTTCTGATAATCAGAGACATGCCAACACCTGGCACTGTGTGGGTCAGAAAGAGGCCCCAACCCCGACAGAGCCCAGAAGTGGGAAGTGCAAACCCCTCCCCCAATGTGGGAATGGCAGATGGGAAAAGAAAATAGAAAAACTGAGCATTTACCTGTTGTGGACTTTTAGATAATATTTGCTGAGGAACCTTTTATGACATGTGGGGCATTCAACGGGCACCGCTGTACCTTTTCTGTTCTCAGCGGGCTCAGATGCTAGAGAACCTGCACCCAGGGCTGGCTCAGCAGCATGGGGCTTTCTGATTACGTGTGACTTCCTCCTGGTCAGCACAGTCTCGGGCTCAGAAACGTAATCGCCATCCCCGTCGTCCTCAACTTGTACCACCACTTCCCACTAGAGCAGAGGAGGCAGCAGGAGGGGGTGGGGTCATCAAGTATCAGTAGGGGCTGTGGGGACCCAGCTTTTTCCAACCCAAACCCCACCCAAGACAATTCTCTTCATCAGAACAGAATCTTGGATTTGGAAGGAAGTGGCGAGGTGCCAGCCAAATTTCCCTATCCAAAAGAAAACACCTCTGACCCTGAGACTGCCCACACCACCCCCCAAAGAAGCTGGCAACCGTGGACATTTGTGGCTCATAGAAAGGTCAGCTGAGGCCATTGGCTTCCTATGCTTTGAGAAAGCCTATTCTACAAAACAGGGATTCTAGCTGGGGGTCCACATTGCCCCAGAAAAGTGTCATTCTTTTCTGCCCTTCTCGTGCCTACCCAGTTCTAGTACCCTGGGCATGTACCTCATTACTCTCGCCCTGCAATGGGGCAGCCTCGGCCTGGAAGGACCTTGGGAGCACTTTACAGTCCTCATGCTCTTTGTCCTTTGAGGGACAAGACTTCAGAGCCTGCTTGAGTTTCCCACTAAGAAAGGAGGGGCTGCTCTGAGCAGGGGGGTTGAGCTGGGGCCTCAGGGGGCTATGACTTTCTCTGGATTCCTTATCCTTGGGGGCCAGGCCCAGAGTCCTCGAAACTTCCTCCTCCTCCTCCTCCTCCAAGTCAGTTGGTTTTTTGAGGTGAGTTTTCATATCCTGTGAGGCAGATGACCCCACTCCACTCTGGCCACTTGGTGCCAGTCCCACTGAGGTTTTTGGCTGGAAACTCTGGCATAACTCCACAGCCTCTGGCACTCGCAACTCCCTGGCTGCCAGGAGCAACTGATCCCGGTTCCCTGAAGTAAGGGCGAGATGACCAGTGTAGAAGAAGTCCAACAGGAGGCCAAAGATCTCAGCAAAACCAGCAGGGAGGACGACATTGCCCCCTGAGCCGTCCCCATAGAGACTCTGAAAGAAGTGACTGCAGCAGGCAAGGACACTCCAGTGTGCCTTGAACACCAGGCCCCCAACATCTAGGGTGGCATCGCAATACTGCCCCTTCTCCCGCTGTTTGTTGAGTTCCTGCAGAACTCTCACACTGTGCTGGATGAAGGAGCCGTCCATGATCTGGAGGAAAGGAAGGCAAAAAAGAAAAAGACACTGCGGTCAGCCCAAACGGAAGTAAGTGAGAAAGCTCCTGGACCTGAGGAGAAAGAAAGGGAGTTGGACTCTGACAATCACCCGTAACAGGATGAGAGCTGGGGTCAAGGTTAGAGGGTGTATGGGGTGGAATGCAACAGAGTGACAGCCTCCCGGGGGCGGGGGCCCGCACTGGATTGGCTAAAGGAGACAGTTCCGGGTGGTGGGGATGGCTGGGGACAGGGCAAGGGGTACTGGGGGGGGGGGCGTAAAAATCAAAGTTTGGGAATATGAAGCGGGAGTGATCGCAACCAGATACTCCATGCACAGCTTCAGCACCCCGGGGCTGCGGCTGCGCACAAATAACCCAAGCCCACGCCGCGCCGACAGGTCGCGAGTGGCCGACGGAAGGCAGCCATGCCTCGGTCAGCGGCCCCGGGGGCCCGCATCCCGGTTTCTCGCGCCCCAAGCCTTCCTCACCCGGCTAGTCTTCCCTGCACCGGCCGCACTGGCCTCGGCCGTGCAGCGTCCACAGCCCACGGACCAACTGCCACTGCCTGACGTGCCCCGCCCACAGGACACAGACGCCGCCGACGTCGACGCGCCGGACGTGATGTAAGAGCACTTCGGCCTCTGCGTGACGCCTTGCCGGCGCAGAGTTCCTAGATCCCGCCCCCTCGGGGGGAGGAGCCTCAGAGCACAACCAATGGGACGCATGGAAAGCGGGGCCATGTTCCACTTCCAAAGTTGCCTAGCAACAGCAACCGGGAGCCTAATCTAGGACCAGGCTCCTACTAAATAGAAGTCCCCCCCCCCACCCTTCCCCAGACCGGAAGCACTGCTAAGAAGTCACAGTTGCTTTTCACGTCTTTTATTGGCAGCCTCGGAGGCCGGGCTGGGAATCCCGGGTGCTTATAACACCACCAACTGAGACGGAGGAGCCCGAAGGTCTCCCTATCCCCGGCCCCGCTCGACCTTCAACCCTCGGGGAAGCGGAGTCTTCCTTGCAGTCCTCTCGCCCCGTGCCTCCGGGCCCCGCTGATCAGGTGGAGCTACAGCGCCTCGTGTAGTCCTGGATGGAAGCCTGGAAGTGCTCTGTATTGTTGAGGTCGGGGCGGCACAGGATCACATAGCACTTGGGGAGGAAGTAACCACTAAAGCTGCCACTCAGGCTGGTCAGCCGCACCAGCACATAGACCGCGGTCAGGTATTTGCCCTGGTAGATGTTGGCCGTGGTGAAGAAGGTGATCCAGGAGACGAAATTGAGGAGCAGGCTGAAGGTGACACATTTGGCCTCGTTATAGTTCTCTGGAAGTTCCTTGCCCAGGTAACTGCAGGCAAAGGCGCTGACCGACAGGAGGGCGTTGGAGGAGAGAGCCAGCAGGAAGCCCACAGAGCTGTCCTCTGTGCACTCAAGTATCACCAACTCTGGGAAGCGCTGGTATTCCCTGGTAGGCAGTGGGGTCCACACTGCAAACCACATGACACAGATGAACGCATGCAGCGCCGAACTGATGACCACAAAAAGGCCAGCACCATGGTTTTTGACCCAGGCATGGTAGAATGTGGGGACTTTGGTGGAAAACTTGAAGATGATGACGAGTTGGAAAGAGCGGACTGTCAAGCAGGACAGGAAGATGGCAAAACCGAGGAAAAAGAGGGCCTGGCGTAGCAAGCATGCAAGCACCGTGGGCTCCCCGAAGAAGCCATAGAGGCTGCAAGTACCGCCTGCTAGGGAGCCCAGCATCAGGAAGCACAGCCTGCCCCCAGCTGACCTCACGACAGGAGTGTGAAGGTGCCAGGCAAACAGGATAGCAGTCCCAACCACCACCAGGAGCAACAGGGTACTAGCTGCCAGTAGCACACAAGTGATGGGCTCATGCCAAGCCAAGAGCACCACGGTGCGGGGAAAGCAGGTCTGGCTTCCCTCAGGTGCCCATTCTTCTTTTCCACAAGGCTGGCAGACATGGAGGTCTGAAAGGGAAAGAAAGCAAAGAATGTTCTTGAGAGCCAGGTGAGTTGTGAGAAAATGGAGAAAGGTCATGCAGGCCTATAAGATGCTGGGAAAATTGTACCTGGCCACCTAGAGTCTGGAGGCACAGTGATTGGGGAAGCCTGGAACAGCCTAGTCCAAGAGTCTCCTCAAAATGCCTGTGTTGGAGCCATCATGCCCAGCTACTTATTTTTTTTAATTTAAAATATTTTATTTAATGTCGGACATAGTGGCACACACCTTTAATCCCAGCACACAGGAGGCAGAGGTAGGAGGATCGCCGTGAGTTCGAGGCCACCCTGAGACTACATAGTGAATTCCAGGTCAGCCTGGGCGAGAGTGAAACCCTACCTCAAAAAACTGAAAATAAAGCTGGGCGTGGTGGTGCATGCCTTTAATCACAGCACTCGGGAGGCAGAGGTAGGAGGATTGCCATGATTTCAAGGCCACCCTGAGAATACATAGTGAACTCCAGGTCAGCTTGAGCTAGAGTAAGACCCTGCCTCAAAAAAAAAAAAAAAATGAAAATAAGTAAATAAGTAAGAAAAGGCTGGAGAGATGGCTTAGTAGTTAAGGCATTTGTTAAGGTGCTTGCCTGTGAAAACTAAGAACCCAGGTTCGATTCCCCAGAACCAACATAAGCCAGATGCACACGGTGACACATGTTTTTTGCAGTGGCTAGAGGCCCTGGCATGCCCATTCTCTTTCTCTCTCTCTCTCATAAATAAATAAAAATAAAATATTTAAAAATAAATGAGATGAAATATGTCCATATCTAATAACAAAATAACCGCTTAACTGCTAAGTGTTCATTACCTATTGGAGACACATGTTTTAGCTTATGTTGTTAAGGGAGATTTGCAAACAAAGAGGGGCCTAACTCTAGTAGTTCTATCCACATGCCGGTGAGATCAACCAGCCACAAAGGTAAAGCATTTTCATCTCTCTCCAGCACATCCACTAACCAAATTCACCTTCTGAGCTTCTGCTTTGAGATGTCAGAGTCCTGGCTCGGAAGATAGATGACATACATTCCCATCCCCAAAGAGAGAGGAAAAGGAAAATGTGGCCCCTGGAGTCCAGCTCTGAGTCAAGTTCATAGCTACCTAATGTGTTCCCTGATTTCCACTTTGAGTTACTACAGGGAGCATACTGGCTTTTTTTCTGCTGCAGATGTGCTGGGCCTACATTTAGGACAAGCTGTTCAGGTACTGATGCTCCTTGCATGCATAAAACTAAGAACAGTACCAAGGAGAATTGCTACATCTGTTTGGATAAGAGGTTGAACTCGGATGAGCTCCATGTGTGGGAGCTGTGAGCGGGAGGGGCTCTCTTAACAGAGGACATACCTTTCTCTGAGGTTTTCAGGTGGATTCTGCCTGGTCAGAATGTAGTCCAGTGTCAGGTGTCCTCCAACCTGACACTGAGAGGCCAGTGAACTAAGACCTGGCTCTGGGGCCGATTGAGCATGCACACACCTGAGAGAGGTCTTTCCACCTGCAGTACAGACACTGGAATAGTGGGTCACTCACCACTCTTGTTGAGGAAGGTCCCAGCATCACAGGGCACACACTCAAAGCAACAGTGATAGGAACCTACAACCACTCTGTGGTGCCCTTCAAGACAGTCCATGGTACACACAGATGTGGGCACCTGTAAGAAGTCACAAGTGGATTGGGAATGTACCTCATTTGGTAAAGTATTTGCCTAGCATGTATGAAACCCAGCACCACATAAAACTGAGCATGGCACCACACCTGTGTTCCCGGCAATCAGGAGGTAGAGGCAGGAGGATCAGAAGAAAATTTTTGTCTACTTAGAGAGTTGGAGGCCAGCCTGAGCTACATAAGACCATATCTTTTTTGTTTGTTTGTTTGGTATGGTTTTTCAAGGTAGAGTCCCACTCTAGCCCAGACTGACCTGGAACTCACTCTGTAGTCCCAGGCTGGTCTTGAACTCATGGCAATCCTCCTACCTCAGCCTCCTAAATCCTGGGACTAAAGGTGTGTACCATCACTCCTGGCCATGACTTTATCTTAAAAATAGGGCCGGGCGTGGTGGCGCACACCTTTAATCCCAGCACTTGGGAGGCAGAGTTAGGAGGATTGCCATGAGTTCGAGGCCACCCTGAGACTACATAGTGAATTCTAGGTCAGCCTGGGCTAGAGTGAGACCCTACCTTGAAAAACAAAAAAGAAAAAAAATAGGGCTAGAGAGATGGCTTAGCAGTTAAGCGCTTGCCTGTGAAGCCTAGGGACCCTGGTTCAAGGCTCGATTCCCCAGGACCCACATAAGCCAGATGCACAAGGAGGCACACGCATCTGGAGTTCGTTTGCAGTGGCTGGAGGCCCTGGCGCGCCCATTCTCTCCCTCTCTCTCTCTCTCTCTCTGTTGCTCTCAAACAAATAAATAAAAATTAAAAAAAAAATAGGGCTGGAGAGATGGCTTAGCAAAAGGACCTTAGCCAAAGGACCTCAGTTCAATTCCCCAGGACTCATGTAAGCCAGTTACATAAGATGTTGCATGCAACTGGAGTTCGTTTGCAGTGTCTGGATGCCCTGGCACGCCCATTCTCATTCTCTGTCTCTCTGTCTCTCTGTCTCTCAAATAAATAAAAATAAAAAAAATTTTTTAAAAATTGGACCAGGTGTGGTGGTGCCAGCCTTTATTCCCAGCACTCGGGAAGCAAAGGTAGGATCACTGAGAGTTTGAGGCCACCCTAAGACTACATATTGAATTTCAGGTCAGCCTGAGACCTCAAACAAACAAAACAAAACAAACAAAAAAATTGGAGCAGCCAGGCATGGTGGCGCATGCCTTTAATTCCAGCACTCAGGAGGCAGAGGTAGGAGGATTGCTGTGAGTTCGAGGCCACCCTGAGAATACAGAGTAAATTCCAGTACAGCCTGGGCTAGAGCGAGACCATACCTCAAAAAAACAAAATAAATAAATAAATAAATAAATAAATAATAATAATTGGAGCTAGGCTTGGTGGCACATACCTTTAATCCCTGCACAGGACAGGTAGGAGAATCGCTGTGAGTTTGAGGCCACCCTGAGACTACATAGTGAATTGCACATCGGCCTGGGCTAGAGTGAAACCCTACCTTGTAAAACCAAAAATAAATAATAATAATAATAATTGGAGGGCTGGGGAGGTGGGTCAGCAGTTAAGGCACTTGCCTGCAAAGCCTAAGGACCAGAGTTTAATTCCCCAGCACCCACCTAAAGCCAGATGTACAAGGTTGCACATGCATCTGGAGTTCATTTGCAGGAGCTGGAGGCCCTGGCACACCCATTCTCTTTGTCTCTCTCTGTTTTCCAATAAATAAATAAAATATTTAAAAAATATATTTTTCACCAGGCATGGTGGCACATGCCTTTAATCCCAGAATTTGGGAAGCTGAGGTAGGAGGATCACTGAGTATGAGACCAGCCTGAGACAGTGAATTCCAGGTCAGCCTGGGCTAGAACAAGATCTTAGCTTGAAAATACAAAACAAAAATAATAAGGCTGCAGAAATGGTTCAGCAGTTAACAGTGCTTGCTTGCAAAGCCTAATGGCCACGGTTCAGTTCCCTAGTACGTACATAAATCCAGATAGACAAAGTGGTTCATGCATTTAGAATTTGTTTGCAGTGGCATGAGGCCCTGGTGCAAATATTCTGTCTCACTTTCTCTCTGCCAATAAATAAATTATAAAATAATAATAATAATAATAAAGGTCTGGAGAAATGGCTCAGTGGTTAAAGGCACTTGTGCTTGCATTGCCTGATGACCTGTGTTCAATCCCCCAGCACCCTACATAAAGCCAGATGCACTAAGTGATACATGCATTTGGAATTCATTTGCTGTAGCCAGAGGCTCTGGCCATGCCCACATTCTCCCTCTTTTGCTCTCACTCTCACTTCATCTCTCTGTTTGCAAATAAAATTATCTAAAATAATAATAATAATGGACTGGGAAGGTGACTCAGTGGTTAAAGGCACTTGCTTGCAAAGCCTGTCATCCCAAGTTTAATTCCCAAGCCACTTATGTAAACCATAGCAAAAAAATGGTACAAAAGCCTGGTGTGGTGGCGCATGCCTTTAATTTCAGCACTTGGGAAGCAGAGGTAGGAGATCGCTGTGAACTCGAGGCCACTCTGAGACTACAAAGTGAATTCCAGGTCAACCTGGGCTAGAGTGAAACCTTACCTCAAAACAACAACAACAAATGGCACAAGCATCTGTTGTTCAATTGCAGCAGTAGAGAGGTCCTGGCACACCCATAAACACACACAAGCAAATCAAAATAATAGCCAGGCCTGGTGGCGCATGCCTTTAATCCCAGCACTCGAGAGGCAGAGGTAGGAGGATCGCTGTGAGTTCGAGGCCACCCTGAGAATACATAGTGAATTCCAGATCAGCTTGAGCTAGAGTGAGACCCTGCCTCGAAAAAAAAAAAAAGTAATAATAATAATAATAATCAAAATAATAATAAGC
The DNA here is from genome assembly GCA_036346955.1 of Dipus sagitta. Taxonomy (NCBI): domain Eukaryota; kingdom Metazoa; phylum Chordata; class Mammalia; order Rodentia; family Dipodidae; genus Dipus; species Dipus sagitta. Next base: position 131,964,453 of record CM070773.1, read on the forward strand.
CACAGGTTTTCTGCAACCACACAGAAGACTCCAAGTCAAAGGACAATTCACACGTGGAACAGAAACGATATTCTCCGTGCCTCTGCCCTCCAGGCTCACAGCACAGAGCCCCTGGTTGCCAACGGGCATCTGTTAGCACATGGAACTAGGACTGAGCAGAGTAATTGTAGCTTCTCAGGCTCTGGGCACCATAAGGCAGAGTTACCTGGTGATGACCACATCCCCTTACCTGGCTGTTGTTCCCATGCCATTTGATTTTTGTCTTATTTAAACTCAGCCGAACTGGAGACAATGTGGCAGAGCCAATGTTGCTGAAGTTCCATGTGAGCCCACTCCAGTCCCAGGCAATGATAGCATAGTCACTTACAATGTCTCCATTGCCATCAAATGTCACTGTTTTCTCATGTAGAAGGAAATTCACTTTGTGGATCTGCTCCAGAAGCTGGGACAAACAGATATCATGAAGCCACCATGGACCAGACAGCCCAGGAAGAAAGCCCACAGACATCTCTTGGGATTTTGTCCCGGTTGGTGCCAACCCTCCTAAAAGTCACAGTTCCTTCTTTAGTGTCCCCTCCCCTCCTAGCAAGACCCTTTACCCTGCTGACCAGTTTCCTGAGAGAAGGTCTTTACCAAAGGACGTCTTTGCAGAGATTTTTAGGCCTTGATGCCCTGAGGCATGGTGGTAGGACAAGGCAAGGCTCAGAGGAGAAAGATTTGTCTAAACCAAGACCAGCCCTCGTCAGTGGCTCCTAGGGGCAGCCAGTGAGCACCTACTCGGCTTGTCTTCAGGATTGGCTGTTTTCCTGGATACTAGGACCCTGGCTGTGCTCTTACCTGCCAGGGGTAGACTGGGCCCCTGGAGCAGGCTCCAGACGTGCAGTGCAGGAGCCGGTGGAGGCCATGGGCCACAGCGTACACCGCCTGGTACACATTGTAGGCAGCACTCATGGAGAAGGCTCCAAGGCCCGGCATGTGGTGTGCCGAGAAAGCATGGCAGTCTCTGCAGAGCTGATTGCTGCTGCACCAGGAGCCCTCGGGGCAAGGCCTAGGGGCTCCCTTTTCTGCCTGGGCATAGGCCTGTTCAAACTCCTTCAGGCCAGGGACAGGCCTCTGCTGGATAGCAACACCCAGCACTGTCCCAATGCCCTGGATCCCAGGCACGCGGGCGATGTGTGTGGAGATGGCCCAGTCTTCTGAGGCGATCCACACTTTGCCATTCAGGTTAGCCAGAACCACAGACTTGAAGAACACCGCGGCCAGGTGCCGGTTAGAGAACACCACAATCACGGTGGTCCTGACTCGGACCAGGTGGTCAATCATGTCCTGCATTGACTTGTCACCCACCTCGGCAGACAAAGGTATGATGGCCTTGGAAGCAATACAGATGCCGCGCCGCGTGGCCAGCTCCTCCAGCGCCTGCACCCCAAGCTGTCCGTAGTCACCATAGCTGCCAACCAGCGAGATCCAGACCCACCCGAACCTCTGCAGCAGCAGCACCATGACCTCCACTTGGTACTCGTCGCTGGGGATGGTTCGCAGAAAAGAGGGATACTGCCTCTTCGCACTCAGGATCGTGCTGCTGGCCTCGTAGCTGATCTGTGGGGGAGCAGGTCCATTCAGCAAGATCAGTGGCGTCAACCTTGACTAAAGGGGCACCCCCCCCCAGTATCTGTTAAGCATTGTGCTGGGTGTGAAATACAGGGAGGATGGAGAACAGGACAGTAGTCTCCACTAAGGAGGATTCTGAGAGAGGTGTGGGCCTCTGCCTGGTGGGCCATGTGAAAGGGACACGTGTTCTGAGTACACGGAGGAAACTGTGTTCACAGGGAGTAAGGTGGGCACTGCAGAAGTTTCCACTTGGCCAGAGGTGCTTGGCATGAGCAGGCCAGGGTAGGAGGTCAAACTGAGGGGCTCACTTTCATCCTGAAATGGCGTGCTCTACTTCCAGGGAGGAATGTGAAGGGAAGGCCCAAGACTAGAGTAGGGAACCAATGGAATCATCTAGATGACTGTGATGGTCACTCTCTGTTGTCTACTTCACAGGACTACACCATAGGAACAAGTCCCTGGTCACATCTGTGAGGGATTTTTCTAGATTAGGTGAAATGGGAGGGCCCATCCTATGGGCAGCACCATCCAATGGGCTAGGTTCCTAGACTGTAAAAACGAGAGCTTGAGCTGGCATAGTGGCACATGCTTTTAATCCCAGAACTCAGGAGGCGGAGGTAGGAGGATCGCCATTAATTTGAGGCCACCCTGAGATTACATAGTGAATTCCAGGCCAGCCTGGACTAGAGACCCAACCTGGGGGGGGGGGGGGCGGAGGAGAGAGCTGGCTGAGCACGTGCCATTCATCACTTGGCCTCCTCACTGTGGACTGAATGTGACCAGCTTCTGCCACTCCTCCATGATGGACTCAAACAAACTTTTATTCCCTTAAATTGATTTTTTTAATTGATTTTTTTTTTTTTGAGGCAGAGTCTCACTCTAGCCCAGGCTGACCTGAAACTCACTCTGTAGCCCCAGTTTGGCCTCAAAATGGTCCTTCTATTTCAGCCTCCCAAGGGTTGTGACTAAAGGTGTGGCAGCTGGATATGTTGGAGCACGTCTTTAATCCCAGTACTCAGGAGGCAGAGGTAGGAGAATCACCATGACTTCAAGGCCACTCTGGGACTGCATAGTGAATTCCAGATCAGCTTGGACTAAAGTGAGACCTTACCTCGAAAAACCAAAAAAAAAAAAAAAAAAAAGAGGTGTAGGCCACCACGTCCAGTTCTTTTAAACTGATTTTTGTCAGATATGAGAAGGTAACTAACACAGTGTTGATCTCTAAAAGGTGACGGATTTAGCTAGGAATAGACTATAATCCCAGCACTTCCAAAGAAGGATGCTTTCCCACAAGGGCTGATGTGGGGAAGTCATCTGGAAGCAGCCCTTGGAGAGGCAGGCAGGGACTTGTGCAATGTGACTGAAGAGATCAAGGTGGGACTGGAGAGATGGCTTAGCAGTTAAGGTGCTTGCCTGTGGAAGCCTAAGGACCCAGGTTTGATTCCTCAGTGCCCACGTAAAGCCAGATGCACAAGGTGGTGCATGCATCTGGTTTTTTTTTGGGGGGGGGTGGTTTGAGGTAGGGTCTCACTCTAGCCCAGGCTGACCTGGAATTAACTATGTAGTCTCAGGGTGGCCTTGAACCCGCAATGATCCTCCTACCTCTACCTCCCTATTAAAGGCATGCGCCACCATATCCGGCTTAAGTAATTTTTTTTTTGTGTGTTGGTTTTTCATTGTAGGGTCTCACTCTAGCCCAGGCTGACCTGGAATCCACTCTGTATTCTCTGGGTGGCCTCAAACTCACGGCGATTCTCCTACCTCTGCCTCCCGAGTGCTGGGATTAAAGGTGTGTGCCACCACGCCTGGCAAATAAAATTTTTTTTTTTTTTTTTTGGTTTTTCGAGGTAGGGTCTCACTCAAGCTTAGGGTGACCTGGAATTAACTATGGAGTCTCAGGGTGGCCTCAAACTCACGGGATCCTCCTACCTCTGCCTCCCAAGTGCTGGGATTTAAGGCGTGTGCTACCATGCCCGGCAGATAAAATATTTTTTAAAAAGATCAAGGTGGTTAGTCTAACCTCAGGGGATAGCAGCAGCCACCACCCCCACCCCAGCCCATGCTGGACTTGTAGAGGGGAATCTCTGAGACTCCAGCTTACCAGGGGCACCAGAAAGGGGCTCAGCAGGGCAGCAGTTGTGACAGCGTGGTTGGTATTGTCAGGCCCAATGATCGCTACCACCTTGGGGGAATAGTGGTAAAGGTTTTCTTGCACCTCTATGTGGCCAGTGTCCCGTAGGGAGAGCACCTGTAGTGTGGCGTACACATTGGCGGACTCTGAGCACACGTCATACAGCTCGTATCCCAGGGTGACGTTGGGCAGCAGGGTTGTGGAGTTGTTTATCTCCTCAATGCTGAATCGCATGGCCTGGAAGAGGTGGTAGCCATGGCCATTGAAGCTGTCAGGTCTGTGGGAAAAGCCCAGCGAGAGTTGAGAAGGTTGAGACCCCCACCTACCAAGACCCTTCAGACTCAGCATCTCGGACTTTGGAGGCAGAAAAGCACCTCTGAGGTCATTGTTCAGGCCTATGCAACAGTGACCTCAGCAGGGCCCTTGAAGAATACATAATTTCAAGAGGTGTTAACAGCCCTAGGGACTAAAAAAAAATTGGCAACAGGAACAGGTTTCTGAACATGCAATTACCAAAAAGCAACTCAAAAACCAAACTTGGAGCTGGGTGTGGTGGCGCACGCTTTAATCCCAGCACTTGGGAGGCAGAGGTAGGAGGATTGCCGTCAGTTCGAGGCCACCCTGAGACTACATAGTGAATTCCAGGTAAGCCTGGGCTAGAGTGAGACCCTACCTCGAAAAACAAAAAAACAAAAACAAACAAACAAACAAAAAATCAAACTTGGGCAGGGCACATGCCTTTAATCCCAGCACTTGGGAAGCAGAGGTAGGAGGATCACCATGAGTTCAAGGCCACCTACATAGTGAGTTCCTGGTTAGCCTGGGCAAGAGTGAAACCCTACCTCAAAAAATAAAACAAACAAACAAACAAAAAATCAAACGGGCTGGAGAGATGGCTTAGTAATTAAGGAATTTGCCTAAGGACCCAGAACCCACGTAAACCAGATGCACATGGTGGCACATGCATCTGGAGTTCATTTGCAGTAGTAGCTATAGGACCTAGTGCGCCATTCTCTCTCTCTCTCATAAATAAATGAAACAAAAAATAAAACGTGTCGGGTTGGAGAGATGACTCAATGGTTAAACACACTTGCAAAGCCTGACAACCCTGTTTTGATTCTCTAGTACCCACATAAAAGCCAGATGCGGAAAAGTGATTCAGGAGTCTGGAGTCTGCAGTGGCTGGAAGCCCTGGCACACCCATTCTTATATATAAAAAAATCAAACATGTAATGAATTTGAATCTGCGGTGCTCTGGCAGTGCTCACCCATGTTGCATCCTGTGACTTCACTTGGTTCTGAACACACAGGTGTCCTTTGCACCATGACTGTCATCACTTCCAGCATCATGAATGCAGCCTGGAAGAGCTCAGATTTGAAACTATTGTATGTTATACATTGTAGTGCTTTACCGCACATACAAAGTTTCTGCTCTTACAGAAGTGTAATGCTTTAATTATGGAAATTAAAGACTTGCCAGGCATGGTGGCACACACCTTTAATCCCAACACTCCTCCAGAGGCAGAGCTTGAAGGATTGCTGTGAATTTGGGGTAGACCTGAGACTAATTCCAGGTCAGCCTAGGCTAGAGCGAGACACTACCTCAAGAAACAAAAAAATTATCTGGGCGTGGTGGTGCACGCCTTTAATCCTCCCAGCACTCAGGAGGCAGAGGTAGGATTGCCATGAGTTCGAAGCCACCCTGAGACTACATAGTTAATTCTAGGTCAGCCTGGACCGGAGTGAGACCTTACCTTGAAAAAGAAAGAAAGATAGTAACTTCCTACCATCATTTTGAATATGTAAGCATCACATTAGTATATCTTAAGACTGGATTGTGTTAGAAGGGTTTGACATATATTTATTTATTCATTTATTTTTGTGACGTAGGGTATCACTTTAGTCCAGACTGACGTGGAATTCACTATGTAGTTTCGGGTGGCCTTGAACTCATGGTAATCATCCTACCTCAGCCTCTCGAGTGTTGGGATTAAAGGCATGTGCCACCATGCCCAGCCCTATTTTATTTTTTTAATATATTTTATTTATTTATTTATTTATTTGAGAAAGAGGCAGAGAGGGAGATAATGGGCATGCCAGGATCTCCAGCCACTGCAAATGAACTCCAGATGCATGCACCCCCTTGTGCATCTGGCTTACATGGGTCCTGGAGAATCAAACTGGGATCCTTTGGATTTGCAGGCAAACACCTTAACTGCTAAGCCATCACTCCAGCCCTTATTTTTACTTTTACTTATTTATTTTATTTTTATTTTTTTGATTTTTCGAGGTAGGGTCTCACTCTAGCCCAGGCTGACCTAGATTCACTGTAGTCTCAGGGTGGCTTTGAACTCACAGCAATCCTCTTAACTCTGCCTCCTAAGTGCTGGGATCTTTTAAAATATTTTATTTTATTTTATTTTAAGAGTTTATTTATTAGAGAGAGAATGAGCATGCCAGGGCCTCTAGCCACTGCAAACGAACTCCAGATGCATGTGCCACCATCTGCATGTGGGTTACATGGGATCTGGAGAATCAAACCTGGGTCCTTAGGTTTTACAGGCAAGCACCTTAACCACTAAGCCATCTCTCCAGCCCTATGCTTATTTTTATTGTTTTTGAATTTTCACAAAAGGGAACTCTAGTCCCCTAGGCTGGCCTTCAACTCATGGTGATCCTCACAATCCCCCCCCCTTTTTTTTTGTTTTTGAAGTAGGGTCTCCCTCTAGCCCAGACTGACCTGGAATTCACTATGTAGTCTCAGTGTGGCATCTAACTCATGGTGCTCCTCCTACCTCTGCCTCCTGAGTGCTAGGAATAAAGGTGTGAGCCACCATGCCCAGCTCTTCCCCCAACTTTTTAAAAATAAATACATAAATAAATTATATATGTATATATAATTTATTTATTTGAGAAAGAGGGAAAGGGGGAGAGAGAGAGAAAAAAATGGGCTTGTCAGGGCCTCCAGCCACTGCAAACGAACTCCAGATGCATACGTCCCCTTGTGCCTCTGGCTTATGTGGGTTCTGGAGAATTGAACTGGGATCCTTTGGCTTTGCAGGCAAATGCCTTAAATGCTAAGCCAACTCTTCAGACCCAATGGTCAGCCAGCAGCTGGGCCCAACAGCATTGTGAAGTCCCTACTGAGTTCTTTAAAAGGTAAGTGTCAGGCTGGAGAAATGGCTTAGTGGTTAAGGCACTTGCCTGCAAAGCCAAAGGACCGTACTTAGATTCCCCAGGATCCATGTAAGCAAGATGCACAAGGTGGCACATGCATCCAGAGTTTGTTTGCAGCAGTTGGAGGCCCTGATGTGCCCGTTCTCTCTATCTCTCTTAAATAAATATTTTTTAAAATTTTAATAATTTTATTATTTTATTTTATTTTTGGTTTTTTGAGGTAGGGTCTCACTCTAGCCCAGGCTGGCCTGGAATTCACTCTGTAGTCTCAGGGTGGCCTTGAACTCACAGCGATCCTCCTACCTCTGCCTCCCGAGTGCTGGGATTAAAGGCATGCGCCACCACGCCTGGCAATTTAATTTTTATTTTTTTATTTATTTTTAATTTTTTTATTAACAACTTCCATGATTGTAAACAATATCCCATGGTAATGCTCTCCCTCCCCCCACTTTCCCCTTTGAAACTCCATTCTCCATCATACCCCCTCCCCCTCTCAATCAGTCACTTTTATTTTGATGTCATGATCTTTTCCTCCTATTATGATGCTCTTGTGTAGGTAGAGTCAGGCGCTTTGAGGTCATGAATATCCAGGCCATTTTGTGTCTGGGGGGAATAAAAAAATTTTTTTAAAGGGAAAGTGTCACTTTTCTCTACCTAGACTAGCAACTTCATGAAGGTACCTATGGAATATATATTTGCTAAATTTCCAAAGCATTTGCTTCTGTGTCTGCCTTTTCCTCCCATGGGGAAATTACACTTGCTAGGTTGAATGGAGTTACATGCTCTGACAGCAAGAACAAAATGATGTACCAGTAAGTTAATTAAGTAACTTTTTTTTTTTAGTTTTTTTCCAGGTAGGTTCTCACTCTAGCCCAGGCTGACCTGGAATTCACAGATGTAGCAGCAGAGAATGACTTTGAACTTCTGAGCCTCTTATTTTTTTATTTTATTTATTTATTATTATTATTTTTGTTTTTTTGAGGTAGGGTCTCACTCTAGCCCAGGCTGACCTGGAATTCACTATGGAGTCTCAGGGTGGCCTCGAACTCATGGCATTCCTCCTACCTCTGCCTCCCGAGTGCTGGGATTAAAGGCATGCGCCACCATGCCCGGGTGAGACCCCACCTCAAAAAACAAAACAAAACAAAAAAATTTTTTTAAATTTATTTATGTGTGTGTGTGAGAGAGAGGTAGAGGTAGAGAGAGAGCTGGAGAGATGGCTTAGCTCTTAGCACTTGCCTGCAAAGCCTAAGAACCCAGGTTCAATTCCCCAGTACCCACGTAAGCCAGATGCACAAGTGGCACATGTGTCTGGAGTTCTCAACTGCAGTGCCTGGAGGCCCTGGTGTGCTCATTCTCTATCTGCCTCTCTCCCTCTCAAATAAATAAATAATTTAAAAATAATTTTAAAAGTGAGAGAATGGCATGCCAGGGCCTCTACCCACTGCAAACAAACTCCAGATGTATGTACATGGGTACTGGAACTTGGATACCTAGGTTTTGTAGGCGAGGGCCTTAACCACTAAGCCATCTCTCTAGCCCACTTCTGAACCTCTTACCTTCACCTCCTGAGTGCTAGGATTACAGTAGTATGTCATTACACCGAGTTTCACGTGGTGCTGGGGGTTAAACCCATGGCATCATGCATGGCAAGCAAGTATTCTACCAACTGAGCTATATATCCTACTGGTCCCACACTCACCTGTCACAGAAGGTCACCTGGGGTTGGCTTCTCACCTGTAGGTAGTCAGAGTGGAGGGAGAACAGGCCTGCGAGGAGGTAATCCCCTGGAAGGCTGAAGCCAGGAGAAGACTCCGTTCTGTGGCAGCTTAAAGCCAAGCTCCGGGAAGTGGAGAGCTGCAGGCCTATCAGGTGAGCTATGAGGAGTAACATGCTGGTCAGATGCCCCTGTGCTTGTCATGGCTGCACGGCACACCTGACAAGACAGGACCAGCTGTTTAAGTACACCTGCAAGGATGCTTAGCAACTTCATGCTAAGTGGGATTGGAAGGCTGGTAGTAGAGAGCAGGCTGTTAAGACTTGGCCTTCCGGGCTTGTGTTTCCACTCAGGAACCAAGGCCACAGATGCAAACCAGGCGGTCCCCAGCGACCCTTCCTCTGGACGGTTGTGGGTTCTGTTCTTGCTCTGGTGCCTTTGGCTTCACCTGGCTCAGGAAGGGAGCCCTTGGGGGTGGGGTAGGGAAGGGCAGGGCGTGCAAAATTGCTACCAGAAAGATGATATTTTATTTTGTTCTTTTTTTTAAAAATATTTTTATTTATTTATTTGAGAGAGAAAGAGGGAGAGGGAGAGAGAGAGAGAGAGAGAGAGAGAGAGAATGGGTGCTCCAGGGCCTTCAGTCACTGCAGACAAACTCCAGACACATATGCCACCTTGTGCATCTGGCTTTATGTGGGAATCGAACCTGGGTCCTTAGGCTTCACAGGCAAGCACCTTAACCTCTAAGCTATCCCTTCAGCCCTTGTTCTTGGTTTTTTGAGACAAGGTGTCTGGCTTTTGCTGTCCAGGTCTGGACAACCTGAGCTCAAGCCATCCTCCTGCCTCAACCTCCTGAGGAACTGGGACTACTGGCTAAACCATTTCCACTAGCATGCTGCCCAATTTAAAACTGATCCGTTTATAAAGACCGCTTTGAGCTGATACCTCCACTCGCAGGCCCCGGTTCTCAAGCATTTAAAGTGTGAGCGAATCAGTGTGAGCTACCCAGAGTCCTGCAAAGACAGATGTATGCAAACCAAACATATGCAAACACAATGATTTTGTTTAAAATGCCAATCCTGGAGGTTTTTTTTTTTTTTTTTTTTTAAATCTGCAGGAAGGAAAAAAAAAATCCCAGGTGGATTTCCGGAGAGATGGCTCTGTGGCTAAATTCAGGGTTTCTAGTTTCCCCCTTTCAGCCTGCCCGGCTGGGGATTTTGCATAATGTAAATGGTGCTGGGACCTCAAAGCCTTCCCAAGGCCGCCTGGGGACTGTGGCGTGATATCAAGGATAGCCGGCAGAGGGCGCAGCAGCTCCAGACGCGTTCCTCTGGGAGACGTAACGGCGTGTGGAGCGGAGCGACGGAGTCTCGCGAGGTTCTCGCTCCAGGAGGTATCTGCGGTGCAGCATGGCGGAGTCAGAGGCACGGCTCAAGCTGGTTCCCGGGCGCTCGACGTGGCTCCGGGCCCGCAAGGCGCGGTCCCAGCTCGTTTTCAGCCGTCGGTGCCATCGGCGGCTCGGAGGCCTGCACCGATGCGAGCGGCGGCGTTTGCTGCGGCGGCGGCTGCTGCAGGCCCAGGCGGCCGGCGCGGACTGGAAGGAGAGCGTCAAGCTGGGCTCGGACAAACCTACGACCCGGAAGCACAAGGCCTCGACCCCCAGCCCGGTTCCCTGTCGTGTAGCGAGCCCGACAGCATTCTCGACCCCAGCACCGAGCGTCCCTGCAAAAGAAGCGGGCCAGTTACTGCGGACGGTGGGCTTGGGCCGCGTGGTGTTGATGCTGCCGGCCGAGGAGGTGGGTCTCACCCGGAGCTGCCCGGGGAAGAGCGAGGACCGCGGTCCACTGGCTGCAAGTCAGATTCGAGTCCATCCTCCTCGCAGCGTTAACAGGGCTCCCTGCTTAAAAAAAAAAAAAAAAAAAGTCCTAGCTGAAAGGGCTTTTCATACTAGCAAAATTAATAGATCTCATTTATCCTGTACTAATGTGCCAGGGTCTTAAAAAGATGTTTTCAGGTGTTGGAAACCATTAAGTGCACTCGTAGCTCTCTGGGCGATTGTTGCCCTCTCTCGTGTGTTTACAAACCAAGTTACTTGCCTTGAAGTTAATGAGGCAGAGCCAAGAGTCAAAACACGGGCAGCCTGACATGGACTCTGCTCGGGATACTCAGGAGCCAGAGACTTGGCAAGCTGTGCGCCTTTTTCATTCATTTTTGTTTGCATGTGTGTGTGTGCATGCGCGCGCTGCAGCGGTGGTGGGGACGATGCCAGGGTCTCTGCTGCAAATGCCAAATACTTGCACCACTTTTTTGTTGTTTTTTTTTGCATCTAGCTTTACGGAGGTGACTGGGGAATTGACCCCGGGTCAGCAGGCTTTGTAAGCAAAAGGCTCTTTTTTTTTAATTTTGAAAAAAGTATTTTGTTTAAGAGAGAGACAGTGGGAGAGAGAATTGGCACGCCAGGGCCTCCGCCACTGAAATCAAACTCCAGACACTTGCGCCATCGCCTCACCTTTGTGCACCTGGCTAATGTGGGATCTGGAGAGTAGAACATGGGTCCTTAGGCTTTGCTAGCAAGCGCCTTAACCGCTAAGCAGTTTCTCCAGTCTTGTAAGCAAAAGGCTTTAACCCGCCGAGCAATCTCTCCAGACCCACTTGCACCTTTTTTTTTTTTTTTTTTAAGTTTTTCGAGGTAAGGTCTCACTCTACTCCAGGCTGACCTGGAATTCACTATGTAGTCTCAGGGTGGCCTTGAACTCATGGCGATCCTCTTACCTCTGCCTCCCAAGTGCTGGGATTAAAGGCGTGTGCCACCATGCCCGGCTCCACTTGCACCTTTGAGAGGCAGGGATGGTAGAGTGAGTAGTTATGGGGAACCCTGGCCCCTCACTGTCAGTATTCACAGGATACAGAGCTGCCTGAGGTGTGATCCTAGGTGAAAAACAAAGTGTATTGGTCACTAAAGGAGATACTTAGAGAGCTGGATTGCATGGGTAGAGAGAAGGCTCAGCGTTCTCTCTCTCACTCAATTTTATTGTTTTTGTTTTCCCAGGTAAGGTTTCACTCTAGCTCAGGCTGACCTAGAATTCACTATGTAGTCTCAGGGTGGCATCAAACTCACAGTGACCCTCCTACCTCTGCCTCCTGTTTATTTATTAGAGAGAGAGGAGGGAGAATAGGCACACCAGGACCTCTAGCGACTGCAAACGAACTCCCGTCTCATGCGCCACCATGTGCATCTGGCTTACATGGGACCTGGAAAATCGAACCTGGATCCTTAGGCTTCACAGACATGCCACTTAACTGCTAAGCCATCTCTCCTTTGGATCCAGGTTCGATTCTCCAGGTCCCGATAAGTGCAGTGGTTGCTCAGGCTGACTAGAACTCAGTCTGTAGCACAGGATGGCTTTGAACTCAGGGCAATTCTATTTAGTCTCCTGGGTGGTGGGATAGAAGGGGTACACCACCACCCCTGCTTGGATCTTTGATACTTTAATAACAATATCCATGATGTTATTTCTTACTGTTTTCTTTCCCTGTTAGGGTTTTACTTTTAGTGGGGTCTGCCGTGTGACCTGTCTCTATGGCCAGTTGGAAATATATGGTCATACCATGAGCCATGGCCAGCCTGCCCAAGATGTCTTCTCTACCTATACCCATGCATACATAAGTATCAACGCGCTTTGTTACCAGATGCCTGAGAAGAGTGAAAAGGAGATGAGAAGGGAAATTCGGGCTCTGCTGAAACCTCATCTGAAACTGGGTACTTTGCTGACAGTCTTCTGTAATACGGCTAGTGATGTATGTGCTTGCTGGGGTTCCGACATTGTGCTTAGCACTTTTCAGTAGCTCTTGAAATCCTCACAAGGGTTCTGAAAAAAAAAAGTATTATTTTTACCATTTTGCACATGATACAAATTTTCCAAGGCCGTGAAGCTAACAGTTGGCAAACCTGGATTGGGTGTCTCCATCCATATGTGGAAAAAAAAAATCAATCCTACTGTGTTATATTCTCAAAGGCGCTAATGGGTCAGCAGAGGAGATGGCAGTCCTGGAGTGTGGCAGAGTGACTACTTCTGAGGTGTTTATTTTTCTCTTTGCAGCTGACAGACATTGGGTGCTAGAGCACTTTTCTCCTCTGCATTCTGTCGTTTTGCTGGAGAAGCTGAAGAGCCCCCTTGTGAACTTTATAAGCAGCTACCCAGGCGTGTCATGTGTGTTCTTGCAAGAGGTAAAGCCGGGCTTCATTCAGCTTTGCTGGTTACGTGCACTAGAGAAGTCAAGCTAAATGGCTGTGCAGGAGGTTCTCTCAGTGCTCAGTCTGTCCTTCCTGGGAGTAGGGTGGGTGTTTTAGAATGTCAGGCCATGCTTAAGCATGGCAGGAGAAATGAATGAGGGGAGAGGTGATGGTGCTGTGGAGATGGAAAGCATGGCAGCAACTGTCACGTCCACCACGAGGAATGTGTTTACTTCCAAGGCTGTGTGACCTTGGGAGGAAGAACCAGTTTTTTGTTGTTGTTTAGAGTTTATTTTAAATTATTACTTATTTATTTATTTGACAGAGAAAGGCAGAGAGAGAATGAGAATGGGTGCGCCAGGGCCTCCAGCCACTGCAAATGAACTCCAGATGCATGTCCCCCTCGTGCATCTGGCTAACATGGGTCCTGGGGAGTTGAACCTGGATCCTTTGGCTTTGCAGGCAAACACCTTAAACGCTAAGCCATTCTCCAGCCCTAGGATTTATTTTATTTTATTTGTGTGTGAGAGAGAAAGGGCAAATAGACAATGGGCACACCAGGGCTTCTACCCACTGCAATTGAACTCCAGATGCATGCACCATTTGGGTATGGGGAGCAGAGAGTGTGCATTGGACTTACGATGTACTGGGGAATTGAATCTGGGTCCATAGGCTTTGCAAGTAAGTGCCTTAACTATTAAGCCATCTCTCTAGCCCTTGTTTTTATGAGGCAGGTCTCACTCTAGTCCAGACCTGGAACTCACTCTGTAGTCTAGTATGGCCTTGAACTCATGGTGATCCTCCTACCTCAGCTTCCTATCCAACTGGGAATAAAGATGTCCCCCACCATACCCAATACCATTACATGGTGATACCTAGTATCTGTAGGTAGCCTTGAAGTTAATCCTCTTGCCCCAGGCTTTTTCTTTCTTTTTTAAGTTTTCTTTTTTGTTGTTGTTGTTTTTCGAGGTAGGGTCTCACTCTAACCCAGGCTGACCTGGAATTCACTATGTAGTCTCAGGGTGTCCTTGAACTCATGAAGATCTCCTACTTCTGCCTCTTGAGTGCTGGGATTAAAGGTGTGCACCACCACGCCCGGGATTTTAATATATTTTTTTATTTATTTGAGGGAAAAATAGGCAGGAAGAGAGAGAGAGAGAGAGAGAGAGAGAGAGAGAGAGAGAGAGAATGGGCACACCAGGACTTCTAGCCAGTGAAAACAAACTCCAGATGCATGCGCCCCCTTGTGCATCTGGCTTACATGGGTTCTGGGGAATTGAACCTGGGTCATTTTACTTTATAGGCAAATACCTTAACTGCTAAGCCATCTCTCCAGTCCCACAAAGTTCCTTTTTTTTCAAGGTAGGGTCTCATTGTTGCCCAGGGTGACCTGGAATTCACTCTGAAGTCTCATGGTAGCCTCAAACTCCTACCTCTGCCTCCCAAGTGCTGGGATTAAAGGTGCCAAACCCAGCTCTTAATTTTATTTGTTTATTTGAGGGAGAAAGAGGCAGAGAGAGAAAGCGAGAGAAAATGGGCATGCCAGACCTTCCAGCCACTGCAAAGGAACTCCACATGTATGCACCCCCTTGTACATCTGCCGTATGTAGGTCTGGAGATTCAAACCTGGGTCTTTTGGCTTTGCAGGCAAGCACTGTAACCACTAAGCCGTGTCTCCAGCCCATCATTACTGTGTGTGTGTGCACATGCATACATGTCAGGTTCTCTTACCTCTGCAGATGACACCAAATGCTTCTGCCACTGCCTTTATGTGGTTGTTGATGAATGGAACCTGGACCAACAGGCTTTGCAGGGAAATGCCTTTGATGGCCGAGCCATCTCCCTAGTCCTTTTTTTTTTTTTTTTCGTTTTGGGCAGGGTCTTATGTAGCCCAGTGTAGTCTGGATCTTGTGATTATCCTGCCCTAGGAGTGCTACCGGGGCTACAGGAATGTGCTGCCATTCTTGGTTTATGTGATTGATGATCCACTGCAGAGCACAGCAGCTTGTTCAGGGCCTCAGAGGAAGGAATCCTGTCAGGAGGAAGCCTTGGCTTCTTGAGACACCATGGGTCAGATGCACTCTCTCTATTTGTCGATCTATCTGTGGGAGGAGGTGTGTGTATCTTTGTAATGCACTAGGGCCTTTGGCCTCTGCAAACAAATTCTAGACCCTTGGTGTCACTTCACTTTTTGTCTGGCTTAGTGGCCAGTTGGGGAATTGAACCCAGGCTGGCATGCTTTGCAGGCCTTTAACCACTGAACCATCTTCCCATCCTGGCATTCTTTTTCTTTTGAGACCAGGTGTCATGTATCTCAGGCTGGCCTAGAACTTACTATGTAGTCAGGGATGACCTTGAGCTTCTGATCATCCTGCTTCCACTTCCCAAATTCTGGTATTACAGGCATGGGCCACCATGCCTGATCTGTGTGGTGCTGGTGGTAAGACCAGGGTTTACTGCAGTGTAATCAAGCACTCTACCAACTAGCTATATCCCCAGTGCCTACATGGATTCTTTTTTTTTTTTTCCTTTAGTTAAATTTTGTTTTTATTTGAGAGAGAGAAAGAGGCAGATAGAGAGATAAAATGACTGCACTAGGGCCTTCAGCCACTGCAAATGAACTCCAAACACATGCGCTACCTTGTGCATCTGGCTTGTGTGGGTCCTAGGGAATTGAACCTGAGTCCTTGGGCTTTGCAGGCAAGTGCCTTAACTGCTAAGCCATCTCTTCAGCCCCTCTTTTTATTGTTTGAGAAAGGATTTTGCTTGTAGCCCAGGTTAGCCTTGAACTCATTATGTAGCCCAAGCTGCCCTCAAACTAGTGATCCTTCTGTCTTAGCCTTTCAAGTGCTGGGATTATAAGAGCTACCATGGCAGGCTCATACACGTTCTTCCATGGTGTCTTTGTCCTCTGTGCTTTTGCTCTCATTAGGGTGTGCTCTTCTGTATGGTGGGCACATTCCTGGTGAGCCTCCCTTAGTTCCATGCAGGTCCTGTGGTTTCCTCCCACTCCTCTTAGGACACCAGTGCACCTCTTCACACCTGTCCTCCACATCCCTTCAACTGTTTGCATATGGCTTTGTGGTTTGCTTTATGTTGTTGGAGCTTGTCCTTATTTTATCCCAAAGCACCAGCCTAATCTATGGCTGTGGGTCCACTGTTAAACTTCTCTTCGATTTCTATTCCTTGTCTTTCCCTTTGGAGCCTTGCAGAGGCAATGGCAGCTTGGGAGTAGCGGAAGCTGTGAATGCAGAGACATGGGCAGCTTCAGGAAGGGCGTTGCCAGACTTGCTGATGGCTTGGATTTGGGGTGGTATGAGCAAGGGAGGGACCTTTTATTTATTTATTTATTTATTTATTGAAAAATATTTTAAGAGAGAGAAAGAGGCAGATAGAAAGAATGGGCTTGCCAGGGCCTCCAGCTGTTGCTAATGAACTCCAGATGTGTGTATCACCTTGTGCTTCTGGCTTACGTGGGTCCTAGGGAATTGGACTCGGATCCTTTGGCATCTCAGACAAGCACCTTAACCGCTAAACCATATCTCCAGCCCCCAAATTTCCTTTTAAAAAGTATTTACACTTAGCAAGAGCATGATGGCACACACCTTTAATCCCAGCACTCGGGAGGCAGAGGTAGGAGAATCCTCATGAGTTTGAGGCTACCCTGAGATTACATAGTGAATTCCAGGTCAGCATGGGGTAGAGTGAGACCCTACCTCGAAAAAACAAAACAAAAATAAAAATTAAAAAAATTACATTTAAGCTGGGTGTGATGGTGCATGCCTTTAAATCCAAGCACTTGGGAGGCAGAGGTAGGAAGATCACTGTGAGTTCACGGCCACCCTGAGACTGCATATGAATTTCAGGTCAGATTGGTCTAGTATGTGGGTAGGGGGACAATAGCAGCTGCAAATGAATGCCAGATACATGGGCCACAATTTGTGTCTGACTTTACCTGAGTACTGGAGAATTAAACCTGCCAGGCTTTGCCAGGCCATCTCCCAAGACCCAAAGTTTTTGTAACTTTAGAAATCTATTAGGGTTATGAGAAATACACAGGTTTGTATTTTTTCCAACTTTCCTTAAAATTTAAATTGTTGTACTTCAGAATCCTCCTATGAAGATTAATTATGAATATGTAACTCTGAGGTCTGTTGGCATCAGAAGACAAAAAAAGAAAAAACGTATTTGCTTAAGTGAGAGCGCCTTTTCTGCACTGGAAGAGCTAGTCAGTGTTTGTTGTGGTGAGTAACCTACCTTGATGAATTTGGAACTACTGTTCATATTTAGTGTCCTAAAGACTGGCTGACGCCAAGGCTTGATGTTTATTCTGCCTCCAGAAGTGGATGGCTGCCCTGTCATCTTGGTGTATGGAACTCAGGACATTGGAAAGTCCACTTTTATCCGGTACCTGGTTAACCAGTTGTTAAATAGGTAAGAATGCCTTGCTATTCATATTGGCAGATTGCTAGGTTTTTGCAATGAGATAAAAATTTGGAGAAACTTTGAGGCAGGGTAAGTCTGTTGTCCAGGCAGGCTTTGGAGCTCAGGCACTCCCCCTGCCTCTTCCTCTCCAGTGCTACAGTTAGGATAAGTCACCATGTTTGGTTTGATTGGAGAAACATTCTGGGAATACACCCTGACTTGTAGAGTTAGTACACTTCCAAAGCAGCTCAGCTGGGCAGTGACACCCTTTCTTGTCCTCTTCATGGAAGACAGTGGCAGCTCCAGGACAGGCTGATCCTGCCTTGCCTGTAGAGGAGGAGGGATGTGGTCTCAGGATTATGTTGGGTCTGGTCCAGGTGTCATTTGCAAACTTGAGCAGGAGTAGTCTTGCTCTGTTTTGCTTGAGAGAAGGGGTGGGGAAGGAGAGAGAGTGCGCAAGCGCGCGCACCAGATAGAATGGATGTGGTGCCATTGCAAAGAAACTCCAGATGCATATGCCACCTGGTGAATCTGGCTTATGTGGGTCCTGAGGAATTGAACCTGGGTCCTTTGGCTTTGTAGGCAAGGACCTTAACCACTAAGCTATTTCTCCAGTCCCCCCCTCCCTTGTTTTTTTTTTTTTTTTTTGAGAGAATTGCTTTATTTTTAAGGCAACACTCCGTGCGTGTTTAAGTGGACACTGGCTATGCCTGTACTATGACAGGCATCTTGGGATTTCCCACCTAAAGAGCTACATAGGGTGGGTTGTACCATGTCTTTCATAAAGTTGTCATCATGTGCTTCTCTCCCTTTTGCAGGGTAAAGCGAGTTACGGTTTCCTTTCTTTTTAAAATTTTTTAGTATTTCCTGTGTTGACTATTTGGAATGTGATCTGGGGCAGACAGAATTCACTCCTGCTGGTTGCATTTCTTTACTTAACATTACAGAACCAGTTCTGGGTACGTATTTCTTATTTCTTTTTCTTTCTTTTCTTTTTTTTTGAGATAGGGTCTTGCTCTAGCCCAGGCTGACCTGCAGGGTGCCCTCAAACTCATGGCAATCCTCCTACCTCTGCCTCCCAAGTGCTGGGATTAAAGGCATGCGCCACCATGCCTGACTCCTTTTTTTAATTAATTAATTTATTATTAGAGACAGGGGGAGAGGGAGAATGGGTGTGTCAGAGCCTATAGCTAGCCATTGCAAATGAACTCCAGTCGCATGTGCCACCATGTGCATCTGTCTTAGGTGGGGCCTGGAGAATCGAGCCTGGGTCCTTAGACTTCATAGGCAAGTACCTTAACCGCTAAGCCATCTCTCCAGCCCTCTCTTTCTCTTTTTCTTTTTCTTTTTTTTTTAAGGCATGGTCTCACTGTAGCCCATGCTGATCTGGAATTCACTCTATATCCTCCAAGTGCTGAAATGAAAGGCATGTGTCACCACACCCAGCTGTATTTCATGTTTCTTTTTTTTGCATTATTATTATTTTAATTTATTTATTTGAGAGTGGCAGAGAGAGAGAGAATGGGCGTGCCAGGGCCTCCAGCCACTGCAAATGAACTCCAGATGCATGCGCCACCTTGTGCATTTGACTTACGTGGGTCCTGGGGAATCGAGCCTCGAAGCGGGGTCCTTAGGCTTCATAGGCAAGTGCTTAACCACTAAACCATCTGTCCAACCCTTATTATTATTATTTATTAGTATTTTCGAAGTAGGGGCTTTCTCTAGCCCACACTGACCTGGAATTCACTATGTAGTGTCAGGGTGGTCTTGAACTCACAGTGATCCTCCTACCTCTGCCTCCTGAGTGCTGGGATTAAAAGCGTGCACCACCATGCTTGGCCTTATTTTTCATTTTTTTTTAGTTTTATTTATTGAGAGGGAGAAGGAGGAGGGGGCAGATAGAATGGGTACACCAGGGACTTCAGCCACTGCAAATGAATGAACTTCAGATGCATGCATCACCTTGTGTATCAGGCTTATGTGGTTCCTGGGGAATAGAACCTGGGTCCTTTGACTTAGCAGGCAAACACCTTAACTGCTAATCCATCTCTCCAATCCCTTATTCTCTCCCTCGTTTTATTTTATTTTATTTTATTTTATTTTATTTGTGTGTATGTGAGAGATTTCATTTTTATTAAATGTCTTGACTTTATATTACTTAAAAGTAATGGTGGGCTGGAGAGATGGCATAGTGGTTAAGGCATTTCTTGCAAAGCCAAAGGACCCAGGTTCGATTCCCCAGGACCCATGTAAGCCAGATGCATAAGGGAGTGCATGCATCTGGAGTTCGTTTACAGTGGCTGGAGGCCCTGGCACACCCATGTTCTTTCTCCCTCTCTCTCTCAAATAAATAAATAAAAATTTAAAAACTAAAAAAAAAAATTAAAAGTAATGGTACTTAACCAAAACTTCTATGTAAAAGTATAAAATATGGGACTGGGAATGTAACTCAATCCCAGCACTGGGAAGGCTCAGGTAGAAGGATCACAATCAGTATGAGCCTGTGCTACAGAGTGAATTTCATGTCAGCGTGGGCTAGAGTGAGACTCTACCCCTGGGGGAAAAATGTGTGTGTGTGTGTGTGTAATGAAACATGAGTATATATTTTCTAAATATGTGTTCTTTGTATAACTGTTGCCCTGGCCTCCAAAAACCAGAGCATGTTTCCATTGTAGGAAAGGGAACTGTGTCTTCTTTTCGTTTTGTGTAAATTAGAAACACACCTTGACCTAATATTGACATCTTATATAACCTTCTGTAAGTAAACTGAGAAATGAGCATGGGCGAAATGCTGTTAGCAGTCTCCAAAGTTCATTGCAAATTTTCCTTAGTTATCCTGTTTCAGAATGCAATATAAAATAATGTCTGCGTTTTTTGGATTTTCAAGGTGGGGTCTCACTCTAGCTCAGGCTGACTTGGAATTCACTATGTAGTCTCAGGGTGGCCTTGACTCAGCGATCCTCCTACCTCTGCCTCCTGAGTGCTGGGATTAAAGGCGTGTGCCACCATGCCTGGCCTATTGAGGTAGGGTCTTCTTCCTGTAGCCCAGGCTGACCTGGAATTTACTATGTACTCTCAGGGTGGCCAGCAACTCTCAGCAGTCTTTCTACCTCTGCCTCCTTAGTGCTGGGTTCGGATTAGGGTCTGTGTGGCTAGAATCCTGCATTTTAAATTTTTTTAAAATTTCATTTATTTTTAATTCCATTCTTTTGGTTTTTTGAGATAGGGTCTCACTGTAGCCCAGGCTAACCTGGAATTCACTATGTAGTCTCAGGGTGGCTTCCCACAGTGATCCTCCTACCTTTGCCTCCCAAATGCTAGGATTAAAGGCATGAGCTGCCACGCCCAGCGAATCCTGCATTTTAAAAAATTTGTAATATATACAGATTATAGTCATAATTTTACCTGTTCCTTAGAGTATGATTGAAGGATACTAAATCCGTTCACAATATTGTGGAACCCTTATAGCTGTCTATACCTGACAGTGATTGTCTCAAATGAAGCAGTGTCCATTAAACAATCCCTTACTCTTCCCCTAGAGCCATTCACAATGTTATGGAACCCTTACCACTGTCAATAAATCCTTGACAGTGATTATCTCAAAATGAAGCAGTGCCCATTAAGCTTCCCTGTGCCCTATCTCTTGGTAATCCTTGATAATGGCTTTCTAGGCTGTCTGCCTCTTTGAATTTGTCTGCCCTCCATCAGAGAAGTGGCGTCATTTGGAATCTGTCCTGTTTTCAGTAGCATAATGCTCCTAAAGTCATCCATGTTACAGAATATATCAGAACTTCTGGAGTTGAGGATTTGGTACTTAGCACTGGGGAAAAAAAAAAAACAAAACCCAAAACTTGCTGGGTGTGATGGTACAGACCTTTAATCCCAGCATTTGTGAGACAGAGGTAGGAGAATTACCATGAGTTCAAGGCCTCCCTGAGACAACATAGTAAATTCCAGGTCAGCCTGAGCTAGAGTGAGACCCTACCTCGAAAAACCAAAGTAAAACAAAACTTAATTTTCTTTTTTTTTTTTTTTGGTTTTTCTTTAGCTGTTCAAATGTTGATGTACACAGGTTCTGTGTGTACAGCAGTGCTTTAAAGAACAGTAAAACACAATTCTCAATTTTTATACAAGTTGAGCAAATTATTTCTGTGCAGACACCAGAAGTCCACAGTAAAGTCAGAATGCACACACTTCTCTTTGTATCTCCAGCAACACCTCAGCTTCTATGCCTAGCTTCAATTTTGAGGTAATTCTCCTGCCACAATCCCCCAAATGCTGGATTCAGGTGTGTAGCACCATACCTGGCTTGGTCAGGGATTGCTGAAGGTTATTAATTAAACTTTCATCAGGATGTAAGCCCCACAAAGGTGGAGATTTTATTTTTTATTTCTAAATACTAGGGTATGATCTAAGGCTTGAATTCAAGGTTGGCAAATTAACATGAAACATTTATTTACTTATTTATTTACTTGTTTATTTGAGGGGGGCAGAGAAAGAGGCAGATAGAGAGAACGGGCACACCAGGGCCTCTAGCCACTACAAATGAATTCCAGATACATGTGCTACCTTGTGCATCTGGCTTTACGTAGTTAATGGGAATCAAATCTGGATCCTTTGGTTTTGCCAACAAATGCCTTAACTGCTAAGCCATCTTCTGCAGCCCGGAGATGTATTAATTTGTTCACAGATGGGCCCCAGTTACCTTAAACAGGTGTAGCAGACAGTAGTTAAATGAATGGCTATTATCAAGACATGATTGTGGTTAACTGGGTGTATAAAACTGAGCATGTCTTTGTGTAAGTTGAAAGCTTAGGTTTCCAAAAATGGAATTATAGGTGCTCCTCTCAGTGGGATGGTCTCAGATTTCCCAAGGATTTTTGGTAGGGATGGAAGTGAAACAAAACCCTCCACACTGCTCTAGTAGCCCTGGCTTAATTACTTCAGTTTGGTAGTACCGGGGATGAAACCTCTGGAGCATTATGTACTTGGTCACTATGATCTCTGTCTTCCTAGGACCACCGTTCACCCACCAGAGGACACCACAGAAGATGGTATATTATGGGAAGACGTCTTGTAAAAACGACTGTGAGAATTACATTGAGATAGTCAAATACGTATTCAGCTCTTACAAGAGAGAGTCCCCACTTATCATCAACACGATGGGCTGGGTGACAGGTAAGGCCATGTACAGTCATTGCAAGAAAAACATACTACATATTGGGATTCCATGTGATTTTTAGGTACATATATGTGCTGTATAATGCTCAACTGTGGACCTCCTCACATTTTTGATATTTGGAGATAGGATCTCAACAGCCCATGAGGTAGTCTAGGATGACCTTGAACTTCCTAATCCTCCTGCTTCCATCTCCCAAGTGTATGGAATTGCCTGAGTGTGCCACCATGCCACACTCCCTCCCTACGTAGCTCAGGATGACCTTCAACTTCAGATCTTTCTTCCTCCCCCTCTTGAGTGCAGAGTACTGGGATTACCAAGGGCTGACTTGTAATTCACTATGGAGTCTCAGGGTGGCCTCGAACTCACGGTGATCCTCCTACCTCTGCCTCCCGAGTGCTGGGATTAAAGGTGTGTGCCACCATGCCTGGCTTTGCCTGCTTCTTTCTCCTGTTGAACTCTTAACTTAGTGCTCCATTCCTCCTCTTCCCCTACTTGTGACTGCCTTTCTGTGTTTATAGTATGTGGGATAACTTTTTTTTTCAAGTACGGACTTGTTCTAGCTCAGGCTGACCTGGAATTAGTCTCAGACTGGCCTCAAACTCAGACTGCACCCCATGCCCGACTTGAAGATAACTTTTAAAAAAATTAGTTTTTAAAATTTATTTATTTGCAAGCAGAGAGTGAGAGAAATAGAAGAGAGACAGACAGACAGAGAAAGGTCATGCCAGGGCCTGTAGCCACTGCAAATGAACTCCAGACGCATGTGTCCTTTGTGCAGCTGGCTTACGTGGGTCCTGGGGAATCGAACCTGAGTCCTTTGGCTTCGCAGGCAAATGCGTTAACCACTAAGCCATCTCTCTAGCCCCCCCCCCCCACCTTTTTTTGAGTTAGGGTTTCACTCTAGCTTAGGCTAACCTGGCATTCACTATGTAGTCTCAAGGTGGCCTCGAACTCGTGGCAATCCTACCTTTGCCTCCTGAGTGCTGGGATTAAAGGTGTGCGCCACCACATCCGGCTAAATTCTTTTTTAATATTTTGTTGTTTTTGCATGTGCCATCTTGTGCATCTGGCTTACATGAGTACTGGGAATTGAACCTGGGTCCTCTTTAGGCCTTGTAGGCAAGCACCTTAACCACTAAGCCATCTCTCCAGCCCTTGAGATAACATTTATTTATTTAATTTTTATTCATTAATTTGACAGATAGAGAGAATGGGTGTGCCAGTGCCTCCAGCTGCTGCAAATGAACCACCTTGTGCATCTGGCTTATGTGGGTCCTGGGGCATCAAATCTGGGTCATTTGGCTTTGCAGGCAAGCGCCTTAACTGCTAAGCCATCCATCCAGCCCGATAAATAAAAATAAAAGTAAAATAATAATAACCTAGGGGCAAGGGATGCAGCTCAATTGTTAGAGTATTGCCTAGCATGGATGAAAATCTGGGTTCAATTCTCAGCACCTCATAAAACTGAGCATGGACCCAGGTGTGGTAATGCACGCCTTTAATTCCAACATTCAGGAGGCAGAGGTAGGAGGAGTGTTGTGAGTTTGAGGCCACCCTGAGACTACACAGTGAATTCCAGGTCAGCCTGGGTTAGAGCTAGACCCTACCTTAGAAAAACCAAAAAATAAAAATAAAAATAAGATGCTCAGTGGTTAAGGAGCTTGCCTGCGAAGCACTCATGCTTGACTCTTCAGGTACCATAAGTCAGACGCACAGTGTGACACAGCAGTGCAAGGTCACACATGCGCACAAGATGTCGTCCAATCTGGAGTTCCGTTGAAGTGGCTGGAGGCCCTGGCATACCTGTTCTCTCTCTCTCTCTGTCATTAAACATAATTATTATTAGGCCAAGCGTGGTGGCACATGCATTTAATCCCAGTAGGAGTATCGCCGTGAGTTCGAGGCCACCCTGAGACTACATAGTGAATTCCAGGTCAGCCTGGGCTGGAGTGAAACCCTACCTCAAAAAAAAATTATTCAAAAAAATTTTATTTATTTATTTGCAAGGAAAGAGAGAATGGGCACACCAGATGCATGCATCACTTCAGGCATCTGGCTTTAAATGGTTACAGGGGAATTGAACCCAGGTTGTCAAACTTTGCCAACAAACACCTGTAACTGCTGAGCCATCTCTCCAGCCCATGGGTTATGTGTGGTGTGTGGGTTTTTTGTTTGTTCAGTTTTTTTTGTTGTTGTTGTTGTTTTTTTTTTTTTTTTGTATTTTTGGTTTTACGAGGTAAGATCTCACTCTAGCCCAGGCTGACATGGACATTCAATTGCAGTGGTGGTAGCCAGAGGCCCTGGTGTGCCAGTATACTCATTCTCCCTTCCTCCCTCCCCCCCCCCCACACAATTTCCAGGCCAGCCTGAGCTAGAGTGAGACCCTATCTCGAAAAACCAAATAAAAAAACAAGCTCTCACTTGGTTGCCCATGCTGATGTTAAAGTTGCTCTGTAGCCCCTGGGTATTGTTGAGCTCCTGTGCTGCCCCACCTGCCCTCCCTCCCCTGTAGTATCTTTGTCCTCCAGTGCCAGCTGTGCTTCTCTCATTCCCCTCACAGATGAAGGGCTTCTGCTGCTTATTGATCTGATCCGCCTGCTGTCTCCCAGCCATGTTATTCAGTTGAGTTCTCCCAGTAGTAAATACATGCCCACCCTCACCTCAGAGTATGTGGATGACATGGATGGCTTATATACAAAAAGCAAAGTCAAAAGGAGATACCGAGGTTTTCAACTTCCAGAATTTGGAGATAATTTGGAATTTATTGACGAAGAGAAAGACTCAAGCCCAGTTTTCTTCACTGGACATAAGCTAATGTGTGTGCGCTCAGAGTTTTTTTTTTGTAGCAAAAATGCAAGAAATAGGTAAGTGAAATGTCATTTGCCTAAAGAATTTTGTTTTCTACAGTTGAACAAAACATTCTATTCTCTCTTCTTGAGCCAGGCGTGGTGGCGCATGCCTTTAATCCCAGCACTCAGGAGGCAGAGGTAGGAGGATCTTTGTGAGTTTGAGGCCACCCTGAGACTACATAGTGAATTCCAGGTCAGCCTGGGCTAGAGCGAGATCTTGCCTCAAAAAGAAACAAATAAAAAAATGAAAAAGTGATGGAAATGTAGCTCAGTTGGTAGACTACTTACCTAACATACCCAAAGCCCTGTATTTGATCCCCATCACCTCGTAAAGTGGGGTATGGTGATGTATATACCTGTAATCACAGTAGTGGGTTGGAGGCAGAGGATTAGAAGTTGAAGGTCTCATCAAAAACAAGTTCAAGTTCATTCTCAGCTACAGTAATGAGTTTTAGGCTTCCTGGATTCCATGAGACCCTAACTGAATGAATGAATCGGTAGATGAATGAATGCATAAATACAAAGAAAAGAGTAAGTTCTCCTAAGTTTTTTGATATTTCATCTCTCATAACTATGCAGTTAAAGAAGGGGAATGAGGTATTTACAGTGGAAAAGTGGTTTCCATTGCTTACTCCTGGGAGAGCCTGGTGGTCTTTTAAGGCCTCCTGTTTTGTTTTGTTTTGGTTTTGGTTTTTTGAGGTAGGGTCTCACTTTAGCTCGGGCTGACCTGGGATTCTCTATGTAGTCTCAGGGGTCTCTATGTAGTCTCGAATTCACCGTGATCCTCCTACCTCTGTCTTCCAAGTTCTGGGAAGACTTACACCACTATGTCTAGGTAGGGCTTGCACATGTTAAGTTGGAGATTTTTTTTTTTTTTTTTCAGTGCTGGGTGCTCTGCCAGTGAGCCACACCCCACCTTTAATGTGTGGACATCTTCGAAGGGCAAAGTCAAGTCCACTGTGCTATTCCAGATGTTTTCTGTTTGATGGCCTCCCTTCAGTTCTTGAGTGGGAGGTGGAGTGTTAAAAGTCCCTACTTATATCCCTCTGCTTTACTTTTCAGGGAATCCTATAACAGAATTTTCCGAGATCTGGCAGTATTAGGTTACCTTAGCCAGCTGATGCCTCCACTGCCAAAGCCACTTAGCCCTTTACATGGTCTGACACCCTATCAGGTAATCGGAATGCTGGGAGAAACCGTCTTTGTTTACTGATTAGACACTTCCTTGGCTGCCTATGCACTAGGCACTCTTCTGTCCTATATAACTCCATTCTTTAAATCTTCACAACAGCCCTGTGATTTTCCCCATTTTTGAAATGGAGAAAGTGTAATAGAGAGAAGCTGAGTTACCTACCATAAGCTGCAAAGCTGACATTTGGTTCTAGGTAGGCCAGTTCAGCGTGGGGCATGGGCATAGAGTTCCATGTGATGCTGATTCCCGATTATGCTTTCCTTTTCTTTTTGGCTTTTTGAAGTAGGGTTTTGCTCTAGTCCAGGCTGACCTGGAATTCACAATGTAGTCTCAAGCTGGCCTCAAGCTCTAAGCAGTCCTGCTACCTCTGCCTCCGATTATAGGAATGAACCACTTTGTAGGCAAGTGCCTTAACCGCTAAATCATCTCTCCAGCCCGATCCCACATTCTTTTTCTCAACTAAGAATGTTTTATTTTGAAGATAAAACAACTAGCATTTAACTTAACCAAATTCCAGAAAAAGAGTCTGATGGGTTTTATACAAGAGAAAATTGCTCTCAGGTTTCATCTGAAAACTGAAGCTTTTGAAGAACAGTTTCTGCTTGTGACATGGGTCAGGTGTGTGTCTTAAGAAGTTGCTCTGTGTTTGCGTCTGTGGAGACTTATGTATGGCCAGAGTGAAGCAATGCACAGTGACATGGCGAGTGGTCAGATTGACTTAGCTATACTCTGATGTGCTCCAGCTCTGCCTTGAGAGGTAAAGGGATCAACCAGCAGGCCGTTTTACAAAGAACTTTAATGTTAGAGAACACTTCTAAAAGTCTAAAATAGATTCAAAGTAATGGCTAAAGTTACATACAGGGAGGATTGAGGGACAGTTTGTGTTTTCAAAGGCAGATTTTAGCCAGGGCTGGTGTCATACTCCTATAATCCCAGCACTTGAGACGTGGAGGATCAGGACTCACAGTGATCTTGGCTGCATAATGTGAGGCCACCCTGAGACTGTGTAGTGAATTCCAGCTCAGTATGGACTAGTGTGAGACCCTTCTTTGAAAAACCAAAAAAAAAAAAGAAAAAAAACTAAAGAGGGCTAGAGTGATGGCTCAGTGGTTAAAGGCACAAAGTCAAAGGACCTAGGTTTTATTCTCCAGGACCCACGCAAGCTAGATGCACAAAGTGGTTTATGTGTTTGGAGTTTGCAGTGGCGGGAGGCCCTTTTTTCGCTCTCTTTTTAGCATCATTCTCCAGTTTATTTAATTTTATTTTTTAATTATTTATTTTTTATTGGCAACTTTCGTAATTGTAAACAATATCCCATGGTAATTCCCTCCCTTGCCTCACTTTCCCCTTTGAAACTCCACTCTCCATCATATCCCCTCCCCCCCTCAATCAGTCTCTCTTTTATTTTGATGTCATGATCTTTTCTTCCTATTAGGATGGTTCTGTGTAGGTAGTATCAGGCACTGTGAGGTCATGGATATCCAGGCTGTTTTGTGTCTGGAGGAGCACGTTGTAAGGACTCCTACCCTTCCTTTGGCTCTTACATTCTTTTTTGTTTTTGTGAGGTAGGGTATTGCTCTAGTTCAGGCTAACCTAGAATTCACTCTGTAGTCTCAGGGTGGCCTTGAACTCATGGTGATTCTCCTACCTCTGCCTCTCTAGTGCTGGGATTAAAGGCATGCACCACCAGGCCTGGCTCTGGCTCTTACGTTCTTTCTGCCACCTCTTCTGCAGTGGACCCTGAGCCTTGGAAAATCAAATTAAAAAAAAAAATGGGCTGGAGGGATTGCTTAGTGGTTAAGGCATTTGCCTGCAAAGCCAAAGGACCCAGGTTTAATTCCCCAGGACCCACGTTAGCCAGATGCACAAGGGGGCGCACATGTCTGGAGTTTGTCTGCAGTGACTGGAGGTCCTGGCGTGCCCATTCTCTCTTGCTTTCTGTGTCAAATAAATAAAAATAATATATTTTAAAAAAAAAAGAATGGAAGGTGGCCCAGGTTCAATTCCCCAGTACACACGTAAAGCCAGGTGCACAAAGTGGCTCATTTGTCTGGAGTTTGTGTATAGCTGCAAGAGGCCCTAGTGTTCCTATTCATATTCACTCACTCTCTCTGCTTACAGATAAAATTTTAATTGATTATGTGTGTGTGTACACACATACATACACACACACACACACATACATACATACATATATATGTTTTTTGAGGTAGGGTCTCACTGTAGCCCAGGCTGACCTAGAATTTACTCTGTAGTCTCAGAGAACCTCAAACTCATGGCAATCCTCCTACTTCAGCCTAAGTTCTGGGATTGAAGGCATGTGCCACCATGCTCAGCCCCTAGTTGATTTTTATTTATTTATTTGTTTGTTTAATAAAAAGGTTGTACTTTTGGGCTGGAGAGATGGCTTAGCAGTTAAGGCGCTTGCCTGCGAAGCCTAAGGACCCATGTTCTGCTCTCCAGATCCCATGTTAGCCAGATGCACAAAGGTGAGGCAAACGCAAGGTTGCATATGCCCACTAGGCGACGCAAGCATCTGGAGTTAGATTTCAGTGACTGAGTCCCTGGCATGACAATTCTCTCTCTCCTCTCTCTCTCTCTTTCTCTCTCTCTTACTCTCTAAAAAAGATAAATAAATAAACAATAAAAAGTTTGTACTTTATATCCCCTTTCTGCCACCCCAGTTCTACTTAGTGTTTTCTTCTGTGGAGTTATTGGTATTCATTATGGGGACCTAGCCAAGTCATTCATTCTGGCGGGTGGAGGGGGGCATGGTCCCTCAGGTCATTCCCACCCACTCTGAGTCTCTTACAATTTTTCTATCCCCTCTTCTGCTTCGTTCTTTGAGCCTTGGTGGGCATGATAGAATTTGGTTTAGGGGCTGAAGAGATGGCTCAGAGGTTAAGGTGTTTGCCTACAAAGCCCAAGGACCCATGTAAGCCAGAAGCACTAAGTGGCGCATGTGTCTGGAGTTTGTTTGCAGTGGCAGGAATCCCTGGCAAGCCCATACACATTCTCTCTGATGGCCTCTGTCTCTTTCTTTCTCTCTTTCAGATGAATGAGTAAAATTAAAAAAGAAAGAAAGAAAGACATTTGGTTTAGTGAGTTCTTTCTAGCCTCTGATCTCTTTTTTGATAAAGTTTGAGTGACCACAGTGTCTATTGCCATTTCCCTGGAACTGGTTTTCAGGCTAGCCATGAGAGCAGTATTCATGTCACTGCTTCCTCTGCAATGACTTGTTCTGAGCAGATGAAGTAGAGGTAAATTAATTTTGTTTTCTGAAGTAGAGTCTCAGTCTAGCCCAGGCTGACCTGGAATTCACTATGTAGTCTCAGGTTGGCCTCCACCTCAAAGCAATCCTCCTACCTCTGCCTCCTAAGCTCTGGGATTAAAGATGTGTACCACCACACCCAGCCATACAGTTATTTTTTGAAAATGAAAAGAGGAAAGCAGCCAGATTTTACATAGTTATATAGCCTTGAATCTCACTGTGTGTTGCAGTGAAAAGGAGACACTTGCCTTACGGAAGTTGATCTTTTTCATGGCACAGAGGAGCTCCTGCTCATCTTCCTGCTTGCCTCCATCTCCTCCTCACATATCCTTCATTTCCTGCAGTTCCTCATCTGTCAATTTCATCAGGTGCTGTCCTTTGTTCTGGTCCTGTTAGCTTTGGTTATTGTATTTCTTTTTTTTTTTTTTTTTTGGTTTTTCGAGGTAGGGTCTCACTCTAGTCCAGGCTGACCTGGAACTCACTATGTAGTCTCAGGGTGGCCTCGAACTCTCGTGGATCCACCTACCTCTGCCTCGCGAGTGCTGGGATTAAAGGTGTGCACCACCACACCTGGCTTTGGTTATTGTATTTTATTTATTTATTTTTTATTTTTTATTTTTTGGTTAGTGTATTTTAATGAGAATAAGACCACAGGCTGGGACTTGGAAATTTGGAGTGGACCTGGAATCCCCAGGCACCTTGCCTGAAGAGTTCAGTCCACTCTATTTTTGTGAGCAATCTTGCAAGTGAGCCATTATAGTGCACTCTTGGAATTTCTTCCCTTAGGAGACAGGTAGGAAGATTGTAAGTTTGGAGTCAGCCTGGGCTATGTAGCAAGTTACTATCTGTAAAACAAAAAGTCTTTCAAAGTAGAAATTTGTAATATGCACATTTATTTTCTATTCTCCAGGTCCCTTTCAGTGCTGTTGCACTCAGGATTATCCATTCTGATGTCGCCCCCACCCACATAATGTACGCTGTGAATGCCAGCTGGGTTGGCCTCTGCAAGATTGTGGACGACATGAGGGGATATACGAAGGGGCCCATCCTGCTGGCCCAGAACCCAATATGTGACTGTTTGGGCTTTGGTGAGTCAAGGGTAAACCATGTTCCTGCCCTGCAGCAGTGAGTCCACTTCTACTTGAACGTGTCTCAGCTGAAGAGGTCAGGAAGAATCTGACCTTTTGTCTCTCCTGCCAGCTTCTCTGAGTCTAGGATTCCCACTGGCCTTGGCTTGTTCTCTTCTCCCTGGACACCTTTCCTAAGATTATCTTTTCTGTTGCTAGAGCTTTAGCTGGATCTGTAGGTGAACTATTCCTGTGATAAATAGCCCTTCAGCACAGCCACATCTGCTTTCAGACACATTCACCTTAATTACAATTCAGGGCCTTCGCATTAGCCCATTTTGGTTCCTAACAGCTGAACAGAAAAAGGTCAAGAGTCTTTGAGTTACACTTTGTATTTCCAAAGCGAAACAGACTAGAAATTGAAATCTATTGTCAAGGCCCTTTACTTTTTAGTGGTAGGGAGTGTTAGGTGTCTCTAGCTAGGCTGATGTCGCTGTTGGTCTTGAAGGCATCTGTAGAGGCATTGACATGGAGAAGCGGCTGTACCACATCCTCACCCCTCTCCCCCCAGAGAGTTAAGGACTGTCAACTGTCTGCTCATCGGGACTGTTTCCATTCCACAATGTATCTTAACAAACCAGGTAAGCATGTTAGGGACAGTGTTGGGGCCCTTAAAGCGTCTAAGATCATGAGTTCTGTCACAAATGGTCAGGAGCCCTAGAGTAGTGCCCTTACTGCGAGAGGCAGGATGGGGAGCAGAGGTGGACCCCACAGGACTGCACCCCTGAGGAAGTCTTCAGAGGCACCTATGGGAAGGTCTTGCTGGTCACAGTATGCTGCCATCATCTCTCATGGTGGTTGGTTGGTTGGTTGGTTTGTGGAGTCTAGTTGGACAGAGGAGGTGCAGACATGCCTGTGGCTGGCTGCTTGCAAGGCACTTTGATGAAGGAAACTTAAGTGTCGCAAGATCCAGAGTCCCGTATCCCTTCTCCCTTTCATGCTGGCTCTCCTGGGAGGGTGCACTTGCTGCTTGAGGTGAGTCTGGACAGTTTCCATGCAGTTTCTTTGTGCTTCCATTTCAGCATGGGCTCAAAGGTGCAATTCCTTACATCACAACAGATTACAACTTTAAACTTCCTGGAGCTTCTGAGAAAATTGGACTAAGAGAAGCTAAGCAAGATATAAAGAAACTATACCCTAAGCATGGGTTTTATCAGACTTTTCTACCGGGAACTGTTTCTCTCCAGTCTGCTGCCAGCAAGCTGGGTGCGGTTTAGTGGTGTGTGGGTGGTGGCCTTATGGGCAGTAGGAGAACACGCTGCCCTAATAAGCAGTTTCTCTCACATTCCCCCTTCCCCTTTTTCTAAGTAATTGTTTTTTGTATTTTTACATTTTATTTATTTGCATGTGTGGATAAACATCCCAGGGTCTCTTGCCGCTGTAAAGGAACACTAGACGCATGTACCACTTGGTCCAGCTTTACATGGGTGCTGGCAAGTCAAACCTGAGCCAGCAGGCTTTGCAAGAAAGCACTGTTTTAACCACTGAGCCACTTCTTTGGCCCTTTTTATTTTTTAGACAGAGTCTCATGTAGCCTAGGCTGAACTCAAAACTCCTGATCCTACTGCCCCTGCCTCCCAAGTGCTAGGATTACAGGTCTGTGGTCTAGAACTT
Organism: Dipus sagitta; assembly: GCA_036346955.1. Lineage (NCBI taxonomy): Eukaryota > Metazoa > Chordata > Mammalia > Rodentia > Dipodidae > Dipus > Dipus sagitta. Next base: position 131,996,983 of record CM070773.1, read on the forward strand.
GGCACTGATTTCCTTTATGGTCAGTCCTGTGATTAATACGGTGTGTTTTCTAAAGAGACTTTAAGCTATGGGGAACGTGTACCCCATGAAAACTGGAAGAAGCTAGTACTTTCCTCAAGAAGTTCTTCAAGGACTTGCTTATTGGAATGAGGATAAAATTAATGAAGCAAAAGCTGAGTTTGGTGGTGCACGCCTTTAATCCCAGCACTCAGGAGGCAGAGGTAGGAGGATCTCTGAGTTCAAGGTCACCCTGAGGCTATATAGTAAATTCCAGGTCAGCCTGTGCTAGAGTGAGACCCTACCTCGAAAAAACAAAACAAGAAAAAAGTTAGTGAAGCCAGTGGTGCAGAAATATATCAGGAAGGAGTTGGTGGAAGAGGGGGAGACATGCTGACCCACAAGATCTCAAGTATAAGAATACATAGGCTGCTGTGGTCCAGGCTGACCTGGAATTAACTGTGTAGTCTCAGGGTGGCCTCAGACTCACAGTGATCTTCCTACCTCTGACTCCCAAGTGCTGGAATTAAAGGTGTGTGCCACCACGCTCGCCTTATTTTTAAATTTTTAATATCAAGCAAAGAAAATGATTTCAAAATACAGTCCCTGGATCATAATCTCCTACATAATGACACCTAATCAGAGATACTAAGTCAGTGAACAGATAAGGAAAAGAACTGTGAGTGTCTGGAATAGGGACCATGCATGATCACTGAAGTCACTTTACCATCATATTTTTAATACCATGATTCATTTTTTGTCACATACACATTTGAGAGTTCACTTAGCCTGCTGAGCCTCATGAAAAGACAGGCCATAAGGACAGTTCAGTTTAACCTGGGGAAATTCTAAAGAAAATGTCAGGGCCCTTGATTAGAAGCTTATTAGAAGCTATTTTGGTATAGATGAAGGTTCAAGTAAGGCTAAGGAGAGAGTCCTCTACCCTCTGAACAGGTGATCTAGGAATGGGGGTCAGGCTTTCTGTGGGAACTTACTAGCTACAAGGATGCCCCAATAAGGACTCCTGCTAGCAGCTAGCCACCTTAAGAAGGCCACATCTGGTGTCCCAGAAACAAAGCATGGAGCAGTGTGTACAAATGCAGGTGTGATTGGTTTTGCCATCTGTAAACTTCAAAATGCCAGGCATTCTGGCTGTAGCTTTTTTTTTTTTTTTTTTTTTTTTTTTTTTTTTTTTTTTTTTCCTTTCTTGCTGTGGCTCTTTTCTGACATGAGAAACTATAGGAATACATGGGACACCGAATGGCCTACTTACTGAAGTACTCTCTGGTGTCCAGTTTGCTGGGCAGATTTCTCCGTGGGTCTCCACAAACTGGAATGCCTTCACCCAGCAGAGAGTCTCTTCGACACTGCAGCCTACTGGCAGGTTGTTGACACTGAGGTGCTTGATGACTCCATTGGGGTCAATTATGAAGAGACCTCTTAGTGCAATGCCAGCACCTTCCAACAGCACACCATAGTCCCAGGATATTTGCTTCATTAAACCTGACAAGTGTGATGTTCAGGTGGCCCAAACCACCACTCTTCCTCAGTGTATTGATGCAGGCAAGATGACTAAAGTGGGAATCCACGGATGCTGCAACCACTTCACAGTTCACGTCATGGAATTCATTGGCTTTGTCACTAAAAACAATTACCGTAGGATACACAAAGATGAAATCCAGAGGATAGAAGAACAGCGCCAAGTATTTCCCCTTAGTCATCAAGGCTTTTCTCTGAACGCTCCACTGACAAGGGCTGTACCCTTCAACTAGGGTGCATGCCTCACAGAATGTGAGGCAAAGTTATTGGGTAAAAAGAGAAAAAGAAGAAAACTGGTACACCAGGTCTGCATCCCAGAATTCAGAATCTCAAGATGCAGCCCTGATCTGTACAGTGTCGCTTTTATTGGAAATAACCACATGATGTTTATAGTAAAAACAGGATTGGGAGTTAAACCACAAAATTACATACTGTTAAATAAGGGGGGGCTGTTATAAGCGGTCACAAGGTTACATAGGTGGAACTGAGGCAAGAAACATTCTATGGTATGTAATCACAAAGATACTTAGAGATACAGGGAGGTCATGGTACATTGCACAGAGGGATCATCCCATTCCTTTCACATTCCATGTTTCATTTCCCCAGTCAAATCCTTGACTCCTGAAGAACAGTGCCTAGGGTGTTATCATCTAGGGTGTATGTGTCTGCAATACCATGAGTTTAACAGAATTTACTTTATATATCTACTTAGAGCATTAATAATGCAGGGTCCTATGGTAAGGCCTAAGAGCACTACTATCAGTGGGTCAGCAATAGAAGAGACAAGGGAAGTTAGCCATGGAGACCAGCTAAACAGAGACTCAAGCCAGTTACTAGTGACTTGTCTCTGAAGTTCTCTTTCTTTGAGATTTTCCCTAATGAAAACCAGTGTATTTCAGATTATTCCTGATAGATTGGCATAAAAGCAACAAGGTTTACTTAAAGCCATATGTAGGTCCCCTTGTTTCATAAAAAGTAAGTCTAATCCTCTTCTATTTTGTCCCTTCCACTTTCACAGCCAGGCTGTTGGAGTGGTTAGGATGACCTGGTGAGGGGCCCTTCTCTTGATCTGAATTCTGTCGCCAAGCTGAAAGGGATAGGGGCCAACTGTGTGTCTGAAAAGCAGCCTTGACTGCCAGAACAATGGACTCCTGCACTCTTTGTAAGACTTGGATAGAATGGAAGAAACATTTCATAAGTAAAGTCAGTTATCTATTCCAGAACCATCCTGGGCAGCTTGGGGGGAGAGGTTCCATAGATAATTTTAAATAAAGTAATTACTTTTACATAGGGGTATGCCTGGCCCTTAACAGGGCAAAGAGAACGAGCCCCACCCATCCTTTGCTAGTCTCTAGGGCTAGTTTAGTTGAAGTCTCCTTCAAGGTCCAATTCATCCTTTCTACCTGTCCTGAACTTTGGAGATGTTAGGCGCAGTATAATTTCCAATTAATCCCCAATGTCTTGGTCAGTTCCCTAGTGATTTTTGCACAAAGGCAGGCCCCTTATCTGATCTTATCCTGAGACCCAATCCATAGTGAGGAATTACCTCCTCTAACAATTTCTTTGTCACTATTTGGGCTGTCTCAGATGTGGTTGGGAAAGCTTCCAACCATCCTTTAGTGGTGTTGGGACTAGTCTAGTTGAGTGGAAGAGAAGACCTCATCAATAACATTAGGGTTCTCTGTGAGGCGGCAATCTGCTGCCAACACTACTTTCTTGGCTTCCATTCAGATTTCTTCATGTTCCTCTGTGGTGGTGAAGAGGGTCCCCAACAGTTACTGACAGCCCTCCCATGTGGGCTGATGGGTATAGAACACTGTTTCAAGAAGGGATATCAGAAAACTCAATAAAGGAGGGGGCCAGCAGCCCTAGGCAAAAGTTCCCCATCAATGGCTTGCTACCAACTCCAAAATCAGGAACATGCAGACAGATGGAGACGAGGTTCTTGGGCCAAGATTAGGGGTCTTTTCCCCAGTTCATTCGCCCCAGGAGGTTTTGAAATGTGGATCCTGGGTGAGCCCCCAAAATACCCCATGGTAATACCCTCTCTCCCCCCACTTGTTTTGTTGTTTTTCTAGGTATGGTTTCACTCTAGTCCAGGCTGACCTGGAATTCATTATGTAGTCCCAGTCTGGCCTTGAACTCACAGTGATCCTCTCACCTCTGCCTCCTGGGTGCTGTGATAAATTAAGGATGTGTGCCACTACACCAACTCTTAAATGCTGTTCTCCCCCCCCCCAATGTTTTATTTTTATTTATTTTAGAGAGGCAGAGAGAATGGGTGCCAGGGCATCCAGCAACTGCAAATGAACTCCAGACATGTGCCACCTTGTGCACCTGGCTTACGTGGATCCTGGGGAATCAAACCTGGGTCCTTTGGCTTTACAGGCAAGAGCCTTTACCACTAAGACATCTCCCCAGCCCTCAAATGCTGTTTAAACTGTGAGTGCTGGGGCTAGAGAGATGACTCAGCAGTTAAAGGCACTTGCTTGCAAAGCTCAGGTTAGATTTCCCAGTACCTACATGATGCCAGGTGCACAAAGTGAGTTCTTTTGCAGTGGCACCAGGTCCTGACACCCATTCTCACGTGGTGGCACATATGTCTGGAGTTGGAGGCCATGGCTGTCCCTTTCTCAAATATTTTTAAAAAGAAAATGTCAGGGCTGTAGAGTCCACTTACCAGTCAAGTCAATTGCCTTGCCAAACCTAAAGATTTGCCAGGCATGGTAATGCACACCTTTAATCCCAGCGCTCAGGAGGCAAAGGTAGGATTGCCGTGAGTTTGAGGCTACTTTGAGACTACATAATGAATTGCAGGCTTGAGAGAAGACCCTACCTCGAAAAACCAAAAAAGGGAAAATAAAAAGAACTTTGTAATAAATGGAGTTGATTCCCCATTACCCAGGTAAAGCCAGATGCACAAACTGGCACATGCATCTGGAGTTGGTTTGAAGTGGCAAGAGGCCATGGTGCACCCCTTTTCTCTGTTCTTGCAAATTAAAACAAAACCAAACTCATCTCTGAAAAATTAAAAAGAAAAGGTCAGTCACCATCAATGAAGAGAAGATGTCACCACTAGAGGGGGTTGTTGGCCTTGGTCAGGCAACTGTGAGGACCCTAGGCCGGCTTTCTGAAGCAACTTGGATATTCTAGAGACCCCCTTGTAGTCAGCTCCACCATAAGCCTGGGCAGACCTGCGATAGTGTCTTCCACCTTAGATGTCTGTGCACATGGTTATCTGTGTCGGAGCATTCAGGGAGAGTCTGAGATTTAGGCTGTATCATTCACTTTTGGGCTTTGGTTCCTTTTTGAGGGTTTTTATGTGTAGCCCAGACTGTCCTCAAACTCATGCTTGATCCTCCTGCTTTGGTGTCCTCCATGGGAATCTTTCAGTATGGTTTCTATAGTGAGACTTTTAATTTTTTTTTTTAATTTTAGAGAGAGAATTGGTGTACCAGGGCCTCAGCCAGTGAAATCAAAATCCAGACACTTGTGCCACCTAGTGGGCATGTGCAACCTTGTGCTTGCCTCGTCTTTGTGCATTTGGCTTAACGTGAAATCTGGAGAGTAGAACATGGGTCCTTAGGCTTCGTAGGCAAGTACCTTAACCACTAAGCCATCTCTCTAGCCCCTATTTTTAAAAATATTTATTGACAACTTCCATAATTATAAACATTATCCCATAGTAATTCCCTCCCTCCACTCTCCCTGGTTTGGTTTGGTTTGGTTTTTTTGGTGTTTTGAGATAGAGTCTCACTCTAGCCCAGGCTGACCTGGAATTCACTATGGAGTCTCAGGGTGGCCTCAAACTCACAGTGATCCTCCTATCTCTGCCTCCCAAATACTGGGATTAAAGGTGTGCACCACCACGCCTGACTTGAGATTTTATATATATATATATATATATATATATATATATATATATATATATAATTTATTTATTTATTTTATTTTATTTTTTTCTTTTTGTGGTAGGGTCTCCTACCCCATACTGACCTGGAATTCACTATGTAGTCTCAGGCTGGCATTGAACTCACAGTGATCCTCCTACTCCTGCCTCCCAAGTGCTGGAATTAAAGGTGTATGCCACCATGCCCGGCTACATTTTATTTATTTGCTAGTGGGGAGAGAAATAATTTGTGTGCAAGGGCCTCTAGCCACTGCAAATGAACTCCAGATACATGCACCACTTTGTGCATCTGTCTTTATGTAGGTACTGGGGAATTGAACCTGGGTGGTTAGACTTGGCAGACAAGTGCCTTAACCACTGAGCAATTTCTCCAGCCCCCAATGAGACATATTGTAAGAACACTATAGAGCAGTTTCACAGAAAGTAGAAACCTAAGTCATCAGTTTTTGTGGTCCTTTGAAGTCAGTTTTGGGGTAGATTGAACTCAGGACCTTACCCATGTTAGGCAAACATTGTATTGAGTTATTATATCCTCAGTCCTAGTTGGTTTTATTTTTTTGTTGTTGTTTTTTCGTCTTTGTACTTTTTGTTTGTTTTTTAAGGTGGGAACTTCCGCTAGCCCAGGCTGACCTGGAATTCACTATGTAGTCTCAGGATGGACTTGAACTCATGTGATCCTTCTACCTCTGCCTCCCAAGTGCTGGGATTAAAGGCATGTGCCACCACACCCAGCAATCCTAGTTTTAAAGTTATTTTTTGGTTGGTTGGTTTTTATTTTTATTTTTTTGAGGTAAAGTTTCACTCTAGCTCATGCTGACCTGGAATTTCACTGTGTAGTCTCAGGGGTCCCTCGAACTCATGGCAATCCTCCTACCTCTGCCTGGGATTAAAGGTATGCGAATGAGAGCCATTTGTAGGATAAGAAGATGTGAAAATCCGTTTGAAAAGATTCTCAGATTCTAGGAGTTAACTTTCAAAATGAAATTGGTTCTGGTGCTCCCATGTTCTAAGGTTAGGCTTTCTTTTTCTTTTTTTTTTTTCTTTTGTTGTTATTTTTATTTATTTATTTATTTGAGAGCGACAGACAGAGAGAGAAAGAGGCAGAGAGGGAGAGAGAGAATGGACGAGCCAGGGCCTCCAGCCATTGTAAATGAACTCCAGACACGTGCGCCCCCTTGTGCATCTGGTTAACGTGGGTCCTGGGGAATCGAGCCTCAAACCGAGGTCCTTCGGCTTTGCAGGCAGGTGCTTAACCGCTAAGCCATCTCTCCAGCCCAGGTTAGGCTTTCTTAGAGGCCAGGAGGTCACTGTGTGCTCTGCAGCCATCACTTGCAAATTAAAAACTCAAGAACGTGAAGAGGGCTATTTGAACAAGCCCCTCAAGTGCCTTGGATTGTTTGTGCTTTTCAAGTATCTGCCTTGCAGTGGTAAACACCAATGGAAACTCCAGGAGCCCAGGGAGGCTATGTCCTCCATTCGGACCCCTCAGGTTTCTGCTTGCCAGATGGTCTGATAACCAAATGATGTGGGCAAGGGTCCCATTTGTTATACAACGAACACACACATATATGTTTGTTATGTATAATATATATACATAGATACATATATACATATATTAGATATAATGTACATTATATATACAGACTCTTAGTCCAGGCTGGCTTCAAATTTGTGGTGATCCTCCTGCTGCAGCCTCCCAAGTGCTGGGATTATAGATGTGAGCCATGATGCCTGGCTTGATGATTTTTTTTCAGTCTTTATTGTAAGTTACAATACGTAAATACATAATACAGGAAATAATAAAAGTTCTCTTGGACTTTAAAAACTATTAGGAGCCAGGCGTGGTGGCGCATACCCTTAAACCCAGTACTTGGTAGGCTGAGTGGTAGAATTGCTGTGAGTTTGAGGCCAGCCTGGGCTAAAGTGAGCCCCTACCTCAAAAAAGTCTCACCAACTTGCTTTTGAAAGTATCAAGCATAGCAGTTCTCTGACCAAGGGCGTGAAAAGCAGGCCAGAGCCAGCAGTGCGCTACACTAAAAAAGGCTCCTCTTTCCCCAGAGTGAGCTCAGCCTTGGGAAGTCACCGGCATCCATTGGAACAGGCAGGGCACTGCTGAGGGGAAGCTGCCCTGGCAGCACTGCCCCCTGACAAAGTAGAATCTCTCCTGTTCCAAGCTGAGGAAAGGAAAGCAGTGTCCTGTCTCCAGCTGTCCTGGGCCTGATGCCCCACACTTGGACATTTACCAAAACCTCCAGCTCAGACCCTGATCAAAGCCGCCAGGTGCCCAAAGCCCACTGGGGAGGGGAAGAAGCTGGTGTATAATCACCTTTATTTATAGTTGTACTGGAGCCATTTCACTTCTGGCCATCTTGCAGGACTGAGAAGTGCTTGGCCTATTGTGTCAGAGCAGATTCTGCTTTGTTGGTAAAGTTCTCCAGGTTGGAATCAGTCACCTCTGAGAACTCAAGCCAGCCTGGTCCTTGCTGTGTGACCTCCCTGAACTCCAGTGGACCTTTCTTTCAGCTCCCTGTCTGAGTCATGGCTTTATTAAAGTTGGACATCTGGGAAGACAGCTCCTCTTGTTCCTTGGGGAAATCTTCTGCCATCCAGGTCCTGTTTGCCATCTCTTCTCTTTGTATTTGAATTGGCTGCTCTTCACTGGGCCCATTGTGGGGCTCAGCTCCCTCACTGTCTGCTTAACTTAGTGTGTTTACTTTTTGAGTATTCCTTTTTTTTTTTTTTTACAATTTAAAAGAAATTTTGTCTGTGTGTGTATGCACACATGTGGTCATGCTAGGGTCAATTGTTGCTGCACATGAACACCAGATGCATGCAGCACTTTTTGCATCTGGCTTTACATGCATGCTGGGAGACTGAACCCTGGCCAGCCGGCTTTGCAAGCAAGCACTTACGACCACTGAGCAGTCTCCCCAGCCCCAGTGTGGTGTGTCCAGGAGCTTGCTCCTGGTGTGATCATGGCATACTCATCCCTTCTCTCCAGCAGAGGAGTCCCTCAGCATCTGTCTCAGCTTTCCCTCATAGAACAGGGCACAAGTTCTGTTCTGTCTCATGGCCCTAATGCACTTCATCAGAGCCAGGACTCTTGTTCATCTCTGCACCCAACATGCAGGTCTGCTGGTCTGTACCTTGGTCATTCCCTGCCACATCCACTTAGATAATGTGCCATACAGTCTCCCTTTAAAGGGTTCCAAGAAGAATCTGGAAGAAGGCATGGGAACAAGAACACTTACAGTTCATAAATGTTTGCCCAGAGCCCTTCAGGCACTGCCCATGTTGGTCAGCTTGATGGCATCACTGGCTGAATAACCAGGTGCTCCTTCAGCCTCCCCCCCACCCCCCACTGCCCTGTACTTGTTCTCCATACACATCACTTGGCCATCTTGTTGAGCAATTGAATAGCTTCATGTTACAGATCTGGGAGAACTTTCAAGCCCAGACTGCGGGAGCCAGAAGGAAGACATCCTGGGAGGCCATTGCATAGATCCCTTTAGATGCATTGAGTTCTATCAGACTTGTTATATGCACCTTACCATTTCCTGTCTTCCCATATTCAAAACAAGCCCGTCTGTGTCCCCCACCCCCCGTCAAAAAAAATTCTCTAGGTTCAAGGCTAGCCTGAGACTACATAGTGAATTCCAGGTCAGCCTGGGCTAGAGTGAGACCCTACCTCAAAAAAACAAAACCAAAAAAGCACTCCAGGGGCTGGAGAGATGGTTCAGCAGTTAAGGCTCTAGCTTGCAATGCCTAACGATTCAGGTTCAATTCCCCAGTACCCATGTAAAGTCAGATGCACAAAGTGGTGCATGCATTTGGAGTTTGCTTGCAGTGGCTAGAGGCCCTAGTGGATTCATTCTGTTTCTCTCTCCTTGCAAATAAATAAGTTTTAATTAATTTGGGGGCCCCTGTTTCAAGGTAAAGTCTTGCTTTCTAGCCCAGGCTGACCTGGAATTCACTTTGAAGTCTCAGGGTGGCCTCGAACTCACAGCAATCCACCTACCTCTGCCTCCTGAGTGCTGGGTTTAAAGATGTGCACCACCATTCCTGGCTTAAATTATCTTTTAAAAATTATTAATTTTTATGTATTTAGAGAGAGGGGGACAGATAGTGCCTTAAGAGCTAAGCCATCTCTCCAGCCCTAAAAAAAAATTACAAAGCAAGGCATACTAGTGGTTCTTGCCTTAAATCCCAGCACTTGGGGGCAGAGGTAAGGGGATTGCTGTGTGTTTGAGGCTAGGCATGTTGCCACACTCCTGTCATAGCACTTGGGAGACAGAAGCAAGATCAGTCATTCAAGGTCAGCCTTGGCTACAAGAGACTATCTCTCAAACAGCTTCACATTCTTTAAGGAAAATCACATTATTACTACTTCTGTAAACATTTGGAATCTCATTACATACTTTAAATCCCATTCAATTTATTGTAATTTTCTTGGGGAGATGGTTGAGACAGAAGTCTCACCTTGAACTTGGCAGGTGACCAATGTTTTTTTTTGTTGTTGGTTGGTTTTTTTCCAAGGTAGGGTTGCACTCTAGCTCAGGCTGACTAATAGTGATCTTCCTACCTCTGCCTCCCGGGAGTTGGGAATGAAGGTGTGTGCCACCACGTCCAGCTGTTCTTCGTTTTTCTCTCTTTTTTAAAAATAATTTTTATGGGGCTGGAGAGATAGCTTAGAGGTTAAGGCCCTTGCCTGCAAAGCCAAAGGACCCAGGTTCGATTCCCCAGGACCCACATAAGCCAGATGCACAAGGTAGCACATGTGTCTGGAGTTCGTTTGCAGTGGCTGGATGCATCCATTCTCCCCCTCTGCCTCTCTCAAATAGAGAAATAAAATATTTTTAAATAATATTTTTTTTTATTTTATTTGAGGGAGAGAAAGAGAATGGGTGTGCCAGGGCCTTCAGCTGCTGCAAATGAACTCCAGGCACATGTGCTACCTTGTGCATCTGGTTTACATGGGTCCGTGGTAATCAAACCTAGGTCCTTTGGCTTTGCAGGCAAGAGCCTTAATCTTCTCTGGCCCTTCCTTTTTTTTTTTTTTTTTTTTTTTCTTTTTTTCCTATTTCCTCCTTCACAGTACATGCTTTCTTCTAAGCTCAGCTGGAGCTCACTTGCTCTTCCACCTCCAGCTCGCCATGTTAATGGTATTTCAGTCACCTCAGAGCAGGTGGGCCTTGGGAAGGAGTGCTGCTTGGAGGACTTAGTAGGCACAAGCAGGTCCATCTCCATATCATTCTCCTAATCTGAAGCTCTGAGGGTGAGACTGTTCGCTGTCCTGACTGGACAGGCTGTCTTTAAGGTGTGAGGGGAGAAGTTGCAAGAGTTCTGGGTTTGTTGGAGCCACATCATCAAAATCAATAGCCCTTTGTGGTTAACCTCCTTCTGTCCATTCCACTGAAACGCAAGATTTCTATAGTGCCAGTCCTGTGTCCCCTTGGCCTCAGGACTTGCCCCTCACCATTACTGCATTGGATCTTGATGGAGAGACCAGGAAACATTGGGGCCTGAAGTGATGAGTCCATGTTCTTTCAAAGGTCAGCTGGTAAGAAAAGCACAGCCAGGCATGGTGGCACATGCCTTTAATCCCAGCATTTGGGAGGCTGAGGTAGGAGGATTGCCATAAATTTGAGGCCACCCTGAGACTACGTAGTGAATTCCAGGTCAGCCTAGGTTAGAATGAGACCCTACCTTGAGGAAAAAGAGAAAAGGCACAAAAGGCAGAGAAACCATAGCTCTGCTAATCCTGTGTGGTCTTTGTGATTTTCTTACATTATTTAATTGATGGTTTTGGTTGGTTGGTTGGTTAGATTTGGGTGACAGTGCTAAAAGCAGGCTTTGATGTTGGAGCTGAGTCTAGGTGGGTAGGGTAGGGTCTCGCTCTAGCCCAGGCTGACCTGGAATTCACTATGTAATCTCAGGGTGGCCTCAAACTCATGGTGATCCTCCTACCTCTGCCTCCCAAGTGCTGGGATTAAAGGCGTGCGCCACCACGCCCTGCTTCTCTTTCTTTGAGGATCCTTTAATCATTCTGCCTCCACATTCCTGAGTGATGAGTAAGGTCTTCTATAAAAGACTCAACTTTGGGACTAGGGAGATGCCTCAGTGGTTAAAGGCACTTACTTACAAAGCCTACTGGCTTGGGTTCAATTCCTCAGCCACCCAAGTAAAGCAGGACAAGCATTTGTTTGCAGCAGCAAGAGACCCTGGTGCACGCACGCATGCATGCACGCACGCATGCATACACTCACACAAATAAATGGCCCAGCCCAGTGTTCAGTATGTGGTCTAAAGAATGGTTGGTAACTCCTGTGTGTGACCTGTCCCTTGTGGTTGTCTTGGAAGGCAGGCAGCGCCAAGACTGTATCCCTCACAGAAATGTTGGAATGGTGCAGACATTAACTGTGGAGTGCCCAGCTCCTTGCCCCACAGCCTCCACATAGACTCACCTTACTTTGCATTAGCTGCCCAGTTCCCTGTGTGCAAGCACACTGGAGAATCAAGTTTGATAGCTTCCATTGACAAGTCAAACCTTCACAAGCCCCATACATTGCTTTTAAAATTCTAGGTTTGGGCCTGGGGAGATGGCTTAGTAGTTAAAGATGCTGGTTTGCAAAGCTTCCTGCCAACTTGGGTTTCATTCCCCAGCACCTATGTAAAGCCAGATGCACAAAGTGGCACATGCATCTGGAGTTTGTTTGCAGTGGAAAGAAGCCCTGGCCCACTGTCTCTCTTTTTCTCTCATAATTTTTTGTTTGTTTGATTTTTCGAGTAGGGTCTCACTCTAGTTCATGGCTGACCTGGAATTCACTGTGTAGTCTCAGGCTGGCCTCAACTCATGGTTATCCTCCTACCTCTGACTCCCGAGTGCTGAGATTAAAGGCATGCACCACCACGCCCAGCTTCATAATTTTTTTTTTTTTTGAGATAGGGTCTTGCTCTAGCCCAGGGTGACCTGGAATTCACCATGTAGTTTCAGGCTGGGCTCACCTGGCATTCTCTCGTAAATAAATAAAAATATTTTTTAGGGCTGGAGGGATGGCTTAGTGGTTAAGGCATTTGCCTGCAAAGCCAAAGGATCCCGGTTCAACTCTCCAAGACCCATGTAAGCCAGATTCACAAGGGGGCACATGCATCTGGAGTTTGTCTGCAGTAGCTGGAGGCCCTGGCACGCCCATTCTCTCCCTCTTCTCTGCCCCTTTCTCTCTCTTGAATAAATAAATAAAATATAAAATATATTTTTAAAAATTCAACAGTTTCCATTTGTAGAGAAGGAGAATAGAAAGTGGCCCATCACAAGGGTGATCACTGTGAAGACTGAGAGGCTGTCACATCTGACATGTCCCACGTGTATGGTTTCTAGCCAACTCTTCCATATACAGGTAAACTTAGGTATCACAATTTTTGAGGGGCTAGAGAGATATCTTAGTGATTAAGGTACTTCCCTTCAAAGCCTAAGGTCCCAGCTCTAATTCCCCAGTAACCATGTAAGTCAGATGCACAAGGTGACACATGCATCTGGAGGAGTTCATTTGCAGTGGCTAGAGGCCCTGGCGCATCCATTCTCTCTCAAATAAAATATATAAAAATATTTTTAAAGATTTTATTTATTCATTTGAGAGAGGGAAAGAGAAAGAGGCAGAGAGACAGGGTGAGAGAATAGTTGCACCAGGGCATCTAACCACTGCAAATGAACTCCAGGCACATGTGCCACCTTGTGCATCTGGCTTCATGTGGGTACTGGGGAGTTGAACTCTGGTCCTTGGGCTTCGCAGGCAAGTGCCTTAACCGCTAAGAGCCGCTCTGCTGCCCTATAAAAATATTAAAAAAAAAAAAAAAACAACACTGTGGGTCTGTGCCTCAGGGAAGAGAGCACAGCACAGCTCAGTGGTCTTTCTTTTCCTAGGTTGAGCCTGTTAGAGAGATCCAGACTTAGCTGACAAGCCAGGCCTCAACAGTGACTAAAATAAATTAGGGGCCATCTGTGCTGAGGGGAAATGCCCATGTGATCTGCAGGGTCTCTTCAGAAAAACCTTGCTAAGTTAAATATTCCCAAAGCTTTGTCAAGACAGAGCCACTGGAGGACGAGCAGGGGAGCAAGCTGAAAGGAGATGCAACCGGGCATGGGGTTGAGGGTCTGAACCTCACATGCCAGGAGCTGACTAAGCAAAGCCTTGGGAATCAGCAAATAAAGCTGAGCTGGGCAGACCAGGGGCTAAGCTGAGAGGCCCCGGGTTGCCATGGTAACCAGCCCTGATGCCACAGGGCTAGAGTTTTTCTAATGCTTTGGAACTTGATTGGTCTCTAGGGTGTGATCAACTCTGTAAGTCAGAGGAAGCCATTCTTCTGTGGTGGTGAAATCACTGAGAAAAGGGGCTCTCTGGTGTTGCTTTCCAGGAAGGGGGAAACAGAGCTCAGCTCCCAGAGTGGGAATCAGGCAGCCAGCAGGGTGAGCAGCCTGGTCCTTGGAGTAAAAAACCCATGGGAGCAAAGCCACCAATGAAAGAAAACATCAGGGCGGCAGAGATCCTTAGTGGTTAAGGCGCTTGCCTGCAAAGTCAAAGGATCCAGGTTAGATTCCCCAGGACCCACGTAAGCCAGATACAAAGGTTGTGCACACATCTGAAGTTGGTTTGCAGTGGCTGGAGGCCCTGGCGCTCCCATTCTCTCTCTCTCTCTCTCATTCTGTCTGCCCCCCCTCCTGTCATATAAAATAAAATAAAAAAGAAAACAGCAATGCAAGCTCCAAAGTCTGCATTCATATACACTGTGCCCAGTGGACCAGAGTCAGCGGGAAGCAGATAAGCGGGGACTGAGTCCTGGGGTCTGTGCAGATGGATTTAGCTGGAGAAGACCGGGGGATCCTTCAGTGTTGATGCTGCAGTGGGCAGAGAGTCATAGACCCATTTGGGGATCAGAGAGAATGGTAGCTAGAGGGCCACAGCAGAGTGCCACCATCCCAGACGTCAAACATGAATTCAGTCCAGGCAAAACATGGGCCTCCACCTTGCAGCCAGCTTGGCCTTCAGGACTAGTGAGTCCATTTCTTTGTTAGAGAGGAGCATTGAAATTAAGAAGGGAGGGGCTGGAGAGATGGCTTAGTGGTGAAGGGCTTGCCTGTGAAGCCTAAGAACCCTGGTTCGAGGCTCAATTCCCCAGGACCCACGTTAGCCAGATGCACAGGGGGGCACACGCTTCTGGGGTTCATTTGCAGTGGCTGGAGGCCCTGGTGCACCCATTCTCTCTCTCTCTCTCTCTCCCTCTCTCTCTCTCTCTCTCTCTCTCTCTCTCTGTCGCTCTCAAATAAATAAATAAAAATAAACAGAAAGTAAGAAGTGAGAAGGGAAGGCCCTGGGGGTCCAAGAGGAGCCAATAAGATCCCACATTTGCCAAGTTACCTAGACCCTTTTTGTGGTTACATCAGGCTGAGAGGTTTTATTGTCAGTCACTGGTGATAATGAATGAAGAGGTTAGAGGTCAAAGGCCTCTGAGCCCAGAAGTTTTAGCCATCAACTATGATTTGGAAGGTGCAGCAAGAAAGGAGTAAGGAAGACCCCCACACTGTCATTGTGTGCATTAAAGTTGGGGCCCCATAGCTGGCACAGCTTGGAACATGTTCCCAATCCTGTCTTTGTAGCTTGCTTAGGGAGGGTCATTAAAGTTCTACACCTTCCATTTTTTTTTTTTTTTTATTCATTTGCCAGTAGAGAGAGGGAAGAGGCAGAGCAAGAGAGTGGGCAAAAGAGAATGGGTGTGCCAGGGCCTCCAGCCATTGCAAACAAACTCCAGATGCATAAACCACTTTGTCCATGTGGCTTTACGTGGGTACTGGGAAATTGAACCAGGTTCCTTAGGCTTTGGAGGCAAGTGTCCTAACTGCTGAGCCATCTCCAGCCCAACTGTCCGTTTAAAGAAAAGAATTGCTGGGCGTGGTGGCGCACGCCTTTAATCCCAACACTCAAGAGGCAGAGGTAGGAGGATCGCTGTGAGTTCGAGGCCACCCTGAGACTACAGAGTGAATTCCAGGTCAGTTTGGGCCAGAGTGAGACCCTACCTCGAAAAAACCAAAAAAAAAAAAAAAAATTATTTGAGAGAGAAGCAGATAGAGAAAGAGAATAGGCAATCAGGGCCTCCAGCCACTGCAAATAAACTCCAGGTGCATGTGCCACCTTGTGCATCTGGCTTTACGTGGTACTAAGAGTTCAACCCGGGTCATTAAGCTTTGCAGGCAAACACCTTAAATGCTGAGCCATCTCTCCAGCCAGCAGCCTGTACTCTTCATTTTTCTTTTTTCTGCTGTTGAACCTAGGGCCACACACATCACATACTAGGCCAGTGCTGTATCACTGAGTCATATCCCAGTCTAGCTATTATTTTTTTTTTTCACAACACAATGCCCATCTTTAAGCTGATTTTTTTTTTTTTTTTCAAGGTAGGGTTTCACTCTAGCCCAGGATGATCTGGAATTCACTAGGTAGTCTCAGGTTGGCCTTGACCTCACAGAAATCCCCCTACCTCTGCCTCTGAAGTGCTGGGATTAAAGGCATGTGCCACCACGTCTGGCTAGCCTTCACCTTGGAACTGGCCTTCTATGATGGACAGCTGGGTCACTTGTGAATAATGCCATTGTGAACACCCTCTGCCTATATCTCTATGTCTATGAAAAAACAGTCTCCTAGAGAAGGGGACTTACTGGGTGGAAGAGTGAGCATTTGCATGTTTAATTACGCCCAGGGTACCATTCCCTCTGCCACTAGCAGTGATTGGGTCCCTTCTCTGCTTTTTAGTTCTGGTCACCATGACCTTGTCTCTGGCATGGGGTGTGGTGAGTGGCTAGGTAGGTGTTCTCTTACATGACCCCAGGCATCTCTATCCACTCCCATGAGTGACATGCTGTGGCACTTGGCAGAAGGGTTTGGACAGCTGACGCAGGATCTAACGTCATGCCTCTAGAACTTGTGAGGGTGGATTCCAGAGAAGACACACCTTTTCTCTTAGTTGCTCTCACTCCTAAGAACCCCTTACAAGTGCTGGGCCTGGTGGCACACGCCTTTAACTGCAGCACTCAGGATGCAGAGGTAGGAGGCTCACTGTGAGTTCGAGGCCACCCTGAGAATACGGAGTGAATTCTAGGTCAGCCTGGGCTAGAGTGAAACCCTACCTCAAAAATATCCCTACAGCCAGGCATGGTCCAGCACTCAGTAGGCTGAGATAAGAGGATTATTGTGAGTTCAAGCCCAGCCTGGGCCTACAGAGTGATTTCCAGATCTGCTTGGGCTAAAGAGAGAGACCCAGCCTCAAAACAACAACAACCAATAACCCCTTACAGGGCTGGAGAGATGGCTTAGCAGTGAAGGCACTTGCCTGTGAAGCCTAAGGACCCAGGTTCAACTCCCCAGAACCGATGTAAGCCAGATGCGTAAGATGACACATGCACACAAGGTCACATATGTGCACTAGGTGGCCCATGCATTGAGTTCAATTACAGTGGCTGGAGGTCTCTCTCTCTCTCTCTTGAAAAAAAAGGCCGGGCGTGGTGGCGCACGCCTTTAATCCCAGCACTCAGGACTCAGGAGAGTTCGAGGCCACCCTGAGAGTACATAGTGAATTCCAGGTCAGCCTGAACCAAAGTGAGACCCTACCTCAAAAAAACAAAAAAACAAAAAAAAAAAAAAAAAAAAAAAAAAGAAAGAAGAAGGAGAAGAACAGGGCATGGTAGCGCATGCCTTTAATCACTTCATAGTGAATTCCAAGTCAGCCTAAGCTAGAGTGAGACCCTACCTTGCTACCTTGAAAAACCAAAAAAAAAAAAGAAAGAACCCCTTACAAGGAAGCTTGTAGTGCTGACTGCCTAGAGCTCAATTATGCAGACCAGACTGGCCTCACATGTGGGATAATCTTACTGCCTCGGCTTCCCAAGGGCTGACTGCAGGCATGAGCCACCATGCCCCCCCCGACAGGAAGCTTACATTACATAGGCAAAAGCCCCCTGTGCAGTCAAGCACAGCAGCCTGCACTTATTAGCTGTGTGACTTCAGGCCACTCACTCCAGCTTGCTGAGCTTGTTTCTAGTGTCTACCATACAGAGCCATTGCAGAGCTCAGGTGTGACGACTTCTCTTCCCTTTGCTTACCATACATCATCAGCATGTCACCTGGAGGTTCTCTCCCAACCCAACTCACTTCCATTTTAAAACTGAAAGTTGGGCTGGAGAGATGGCTCAGTAGTTAAGGCGCTTGCCTGCAAAGCCTGAGGATCCAGGTTTGATTCCCTAGTACTCACCTAAAGCCAGATTCACAAGGTTGCGCGTGTGTCTGAAGTTTGTTTGCAGTGGCCCTGGTGTGCCTATTCTCTCTCTCTCCCCCTCTCTCTGCCTCTTTCTCTCTCATAAATAAAGTAAATAAATAACAATCTTTTGTAAGAAAGCTGAAAATCCTGTGTCCTTAGACAAAACAAAAAAAGCTGGTGAACTTAGTTCAAACACAGGATAGGTCCCTGCTGCTTCTTCAGCCTGAGGTGCTCTTCCTGGATATCTCATATCTAGCCAGTTCCCCTGCATCCCAGACTGCTCAGAGTCTCGCAGAGAGGGCGTATCTGAAATAATGCACAGCCACGGAGAGGTAGCTCAGCGGTTAAATGCACTTCTTGTGCAAGTGTGAGGGCCTGTTGGGGCCTGAAACTGTCTGAGTTTGAGTCTCCAGATCCCACATGAACAGCTGGGCATGGCCACACACAGCTGTAACCCCAGTGCTGCAAAGGGGAGCAAAGACCACATAATCACCCAGGCTCCTAAAAAACAGCAAACTCCACTATCAGTGAGATTCTGGCTCGAAATGAGAACAGGCAGAAGTGCCATGGAGTGGGCCACTTGCTATTCTGCTCAGGCCGCCGCAAACTACCCTGCTTCAGGTGAGCTATATGCGTGGATACAACACACAAACCACACAACATATACAAAAAAATAGCACATACACAAACACAGACACACAAGCGAGAATAAAATGACGTACGTGTGCACACACAGTCTCTCTCTGTCCCTGTATTTCTCAAGGTGTAAATAAATAGAATCCTGTAGAGTCCTGCAAGGGAGGCTCTCTGGGACCAACTCCCACTGTTACCAAGACAGCTGAGGCGGAGCAGGTGCCCTGCCAAGAAGTGCCCTCTGCAGGCTGGGCCTGTGTCCTGGGCTTGGGCAAGACCTTGCCCTGGTCTTTGGCCTCTGTGGCCAATAGGAAGGCAAAGACTGAGACAGCCTGGGGCTCTGCCAGGCATGTCTGAGAGACAGTAATGATGCATTCTAACCAATAGCACCTGCGCTCCAACAATGAGCGAAATGTTTTGAAATCCTGGCTGTCCTAGAAGTCTGACCTGTCCTTGTGGTCACAGCCTGACCTAGAAGTCTTGGTTTCTTGAACCCACTCAGCCTGTATAGCGCTCAGCCTTTCAGTCTGTCTAGCCATGTTTGAAAGTCTATGTGGCCAGCAGTCCACACCAAAACTGGAATGTGGCCTTTGACCTCAGCCACAGGCAGCCTGGAAATGTAGGCCACCACTTCCTGCTCTCCCCACCTAAGCTAAGAAGCCTCTGGCATCCAGCTGGAGGGCCACCCTAGGGAGAGGGCAACTACTAGGTCTTAGCTCCTCCAAGGGAAATTGCCAGAATGAGCCCAGGCTGGGTGTCTGTGGTCTCCTGTGGAACTCAGGGAGTCTTACCATCTCTACCCAGGTGAGGCTGAGCCTGCTAGACCAAGCCTGAGAGGTTTGTAAGTTAGCCCCAGACTCCAGACATCATGGGTTAACTCAAATTCACGTCAATGAGCATGTCCGTAGCACCTGCCAGGCTGCACTACATGCTCTATCCAGATGAGAAGTAAACCAGGGGCTACTTGGGGGGCTTCCAATCCAGATGGGGTGAGTATAACCGTTTCCACAGCGCTGCTGTCACCTGAGATAGAAAGGACCTACTCACAAGTCAACTGGTAGCTGGTGAGAGAAGCCATCGATTCCACCAGGACTGGGGCTCAAGTCCCAGAATTCCAGTGGCCACACCTGAGAATGTGACCATACCTGCAATAGGTGAGGAGCAGGTTTTTAATTTACTTACTTAATTTTTATTCATTTTTATTTTATTTTATTTTTATTTTTTATTTTTTTTGGTTTTTTGAGGTAGGGTCTCACTCTAGCCCAGGCTGACCTGGAATTCACTATGGAGTCTCAGGGTGGCCTCGAACTCACGGCGATCCTCCTACCTCTGCCTCCCGAGTGCTGGGATTAAAGGCGTGCGCCACCACGCCCGGCTTCATTTTTATTTTACTTAATTTATTTATTTGAGAGATACATATATATATATATATATATGCATATATATACATATACATATATATATATATATATATATATAGAGAGAGAGAGAGAGAGAGAGAGAGAGAGAAGAGAGAGAATGGGCATGCCAGGACCTCTGCAAATGAACCCCAGACACATGTGACCCCTGCGCATCTGGATTATGTGGGTCCTGGGGCATTGAATCTGGGTCCTTAGACTTCACAGTTAAGTACCTTCATCGCTAAGCCATCTCTCCAGACCAATTAATTTATTTTTAAAATTTATTTATTTGCTGTATGTGTGTATGTGTGCGTGCGTGTGCGTGTGTGTGTGCACATGTGCTTCAAACCCCAAACCTTCTTGCTGTGCCTGGGTGGCTTGGGAACTAAACCTGGGACCAGTGGGTTTCACAAGCAAGAGCTTTTAAATATCTTCCCAATCCCAGGAGCAGGTTTTTTTTTTTTTTTTTTTTTTTTTTTTTTGCTTTGTTTTTGTTTTTTTGAGGTAGGGTCTCATGCTAACCCAGGCTGACCTGGACTACACTATGTAGTCTCAGGCTGGCCTCAAACTCACAGTGATCCTCCTACTTCTGCGTCTCCAGTGCTAGAATTAAAGGTGTGTGCCACCATGCCCAGCAAGCATTTAAATTAAAAAAAAATTATTAATTTATTTGAGAGAGGTAAAAAGGCAGAGAGAGAGGGAGAGAATGGGCACACCAGGGCCTCCAGCCACCATAAATGAACTCCAGACATATGCACCACCTTGTGCAGCTAGCTTATGTGGGTACTGGGGAATCAAAGCTGAGTCCTTTGGCTTTTCAGACAAGTGCCTTAAACCTCCAAGCCATCCCTCCAGCCCTCAGAACAGGTCCTTAACCAGAGAAATAACATCTTCAGATCTGTAGTCTGTCCTTGCTGTGGTGTGGTTATTGACTTGTCTCTAGATTCCTCACTGGGACTGGAGAGATGGCATAGCAGTTAAGGCACTTGCCTGTGAAGCCTAAGGACCCATGTTCAACTCTCCAGATTCCACATAAGATATACATACAAAGGTGAGGCAAGTGTAAGGTTGCACATGCCCACTAGGTGGTGCAAGTATCTGGAGTTCAATTTCAGTGGCTGAAGCCCTGTTGTGCCAATTCTCTCTCTCAAAAAAAATTTTTTTAATTTTTATTTTTATTTATTTATTTGTTTATTTATTTATTTATATTTTACTTAATTTTATTAACATTTTCCATGATTATAAAAAATATCCCATGGTGCTGCCCTCCCTCCCCCCACTTTCTCCTTTGAAATTCCATTCTCCATCATATCCCCTCCCCATCTCAATCAGTCTCTCTTTCATTTTGATGTCATCATCTTTTCCTCCTCTTATGATGGTCTTGTGTAGGTAGTGTCAGGCACTGTGAGGTCATGGATATCCAGGCCATTTTATGTCTGGAGGGAGGACGTTGTAAGGAGTCCTACCCTTCCTTTGGCTCTTACATTCTTCCCGCCACCTCTTTTTTTTTTTTTTTTTTTTTTTTTGGTTTTTTGAGGTAGGGTTTCACTCTAGCCCAGGCTGACCTGGAATTCACTATGGAGTCTCAGGGTGGCCTCGAACTCACGGCTATCCTCCTACCTCTGCCTCCCGAGTGCTGGGATTAAAGGCGTGCGCCACCACGCCCGGCCTGCCACCTCTTCCGCATTAGACCCTGAGCCTTGGAAGGTGTGATTGAGATGTTACTCAGTACTCCAGTCACTTCTTTCCAGCACTATGAATATTTTTATTTATTTATTTGAGAGTGACAGAGAGAGAAAGAGACAGAGACAGAGAGAGAGAGAGAGAGAGGGAGGGACGGAGGGAGAGAGAAAGAGAATGGGCACGCCAGGGCATCCAGCCACTGCAAATGAACCCCAGACATGTGCGCCCCCTTGTGCATCTGGCTAACGTAGGTCCTGGGGATTCGAGTCTTGCACCAGGGTCCTTAGGCTTCTCAGGCGAGGGCTTAATCGCTAAGCCATCTCTGCAGCCCTAAAAAAAAATTTTTTTAAATAGAATCTTCAATGCATGTCACCCTAAATGTGAAGGTCAGTCTTCTGAATTAACTTACTCCCCAGAGCCACCCTGTAAAGAAATACTGTGAATGCATAAACTAAGGCCCAGAGAGGTTAAGCAACTTGTCCAAGATGACACAATCAGTGGGAACTGGAGTTTGAATCCAGACATCCTGGTTGGAGCTAGAGGAGAAGGCACTAGTGAGGCTGGGGTTCCAACAGAACAGTGGTGGCTTGGACCTGAGCCAGGCCAGGGCAAGAGCTGAAGACACTGAGACAGTTTGAAAGCAGAGCTTAGAATGGTGTGAGCAGCTGGTGTGTGGCCAGCCTGCCCCAGGCTACACTTGTCCCCGTGCTGTGGTGGGTGGCAATGGTCAGACCAGCTGTGGGACAGTGACTGGACCCTCACTCCTGTGGGAGGCCCTGAGAGAGAGCCTCTCAGCTCTGAGGGGCCCATTGTCTGACTACCCTACCCCCATATCATTGGGGTTCTAGGGACAGCCCTAACTTGAGGCACTTGACCGATGGATTCTAAGGTCAGGTAAATTTCTTGAAGCCTGAAGGTCTCTCAGAGTCCAAAGCAGGGTGGATTGTAGGGAAGGAAGAGCCTGCTTGTGCCCAAGGCCTCTAATCTCAGAGCACTGAGTGGTGAGAGACAGGAAGGGTTCAGTGATCCAGGGATGGATGACCACATATGGAAAGACACTTCGGGAGCACCCTTCCTTCCATTGTCTCCTCCCCTATCGCCCTCCCAGCTGGCCTGGACAGGCCTCTAAGCCCCTCTAAACCCATTTTCCAGTCTGTGAAATGGGGCAATAGTAATACAATTATAGGACTCTTAGATAAAGTGAAGTAAATAACCCACAAAGGCCCTTGGTCTGAGGGCTGAGGAGATGGCTCAGCAGTAAAAAGCACTTGCAAAGCCTGTTGGCCAAAGGTTAATTTCCCAGAAACCCATGTAAAGCCAGATGCATATTGTGGTGCATACATCTGGAGTTCATTTACAGCAGCCAGATGCTCTTGGATGCCCATACTCTCCTCTCTCAAATAAATAAAAAAATATATATTTTTAAAGGCCAAGCTGGATTTGGTGGCGCATGCCTTTAGTCCCAGCACTTGGGAGGCAGAGGTAGGAGGATTGCCCTGAGTTTGAGGCCACCCTGAGACTACATAGTGAATTTCAGGTCAGCCTGAGTTAGAGGGAGACGCTACTTTGAAATAAATAAATAAAAATAAAATATAATAAAAAGCTCTTGGAGGCAGAGGTAAGAGGATGCATCTGGTGTTCATTAATAGGGGCAAGAGGTCCTGCTGCACCCATTCTCTCTCTCTCTCCCCTTGCAAATTTATATATATATATATATATATATATATATATATATATATATCTTTGTTTGAGGTAGGGTCTTGCTGTAGCCTAGGCTGACCTGGAATTCAATCTGTAGTCCTAGCTAGGCTGGCCTTGAACTCATGACAATCCTCCTACCTCTGCCTACTGAGAGCTGGGATTAAAGGCATGTGCTACCATGCCCAGCAAAAAAAAAAAAAAAACATATATTTTTTGGGTTTTAAAAATTATTTTTACATTTATTTATTTAGTTGAGAGAGAGAGAGAGAGAGAAAAGGAAGCAGAGAGAGATAGAGAGAATGGGCGCACTACAGCCTCTTACCACTGCAAATGAACTACAGATACATGCGCCACCTTGTGCATCTGGTTTACATAGGTACTGGGGAATCGAACCTGGGTCCTACGGCTTCGCAGGCAAGTGCCTTTACTGTTGAGCCATTTCTCCAGCCCTATTTATTTATTTATTTTTGGTTTTTCAAGGTAGGGTCTCACTGTGGTCCAGGCTGACCTGGAATTCACTATGTAGTCTGAGAGTGGCCTCGAACTCACAGCAGTCCTAGCTCTGCCACCCGAGTGCTGGGATTAAAGGCTGTGCGCCACCCCTGCCCGGCTTCCGGTGCCTTTTCTTGAGGTAGGTTCTCGCTCTAGCCCCGACTGACCTGGAATTCACTATGTGGTCTCAGATTGGCCTTGAACTCACAGTGATCCTCCTACCTCAACCACCACACCAAGTATGCATACATACATACATGCATGCTTACATACACACATATATACATGAATTTGGTTTTTTGAGGGAGGGTCTCCCTCTAGCCCAGGCTGACCTGGAATTTGCCATGTAGTCTCAGGGAGGCCTTGAACTCACGGTGATCCTCGTACTTTCCTCTCTCTCTCATAAATAAAATGAAATACAGGAGGACCACAGCCCAGCTCCCACTCTGTTGGAGAGGCACCTTCTCTCTGGCCTGGCACCAGGCTCCCTGTCAGGAAAATTTTCCACTCCCCAGGTAGTGCAAGACTAGCGTAGCCTGGCCATGGGGACCGTGGTCAGGCAGCCTGCAGTGACCACTCCCAGGCTCAGGAGCAGTCCCCCTGCCCAGATCTGCTGGCCTCCATCTAAGTTCTGCGAACTCAACCATTGTCTCTGGTCCTGAGCTCACCCATCACAGTCCCAGGACTAGAGGAAGAGCAGTGCGGGCGGCACAGGAGAAGGGGCTCCTTTTAATCCCTCTTATAGAGAACTGGGACTTCTCAGGACTGGCCTCAGAGGAAGAAACAGGTTTGAGGAGCCAGTGACCATCCTTGCTCCCCTCTGGTCCATCCAACCTTGAATACTACCATTGGCTGGAATGGGGCCTGTCAGAGGTTAAAAGCAGGGTGTTGTGGTGAGGGGGGCAGGCTGGGGCTGGGGCTGGGCCTGGCTGAGGCTGCAGGGATATGAGCACAGGCTGGTTAGAACCAGTATTCCCTCAGCATCTTCCAAACTCATGTGCCTCAGGCCCACGCATCTGGCCTTCTTCTCACCATTAGTACTGAAAGGAGGGGTCTGTGCTGCACGTACTGGGTTCTGTTGTTCACCCCTCCTGCAGCTGTCAATACCAGGCACACTGCCTACTGCTGGGGCTCTGGCCTCCATCTTACCCAGTCCCTTGCCAGGGGTCTCCGGCAGGCATGGTCTCAGAACACTCTTGGCACATGCCTCCAGATGGTAGGGATGAAACTTCTGTCTTTGTTTGTTGTTTGTTTGTTTTGTTTTTTTGAGGTGGAGTCTCGCTTCTAGCTCAGGCTGACCTGGAATTCACTATATAGTCTCAGGGTGGCCTCGAACTCATGGTGACCCTCCTGAGTGCTGGGATTAAAGGTGTGCATCACAACACAACACTTCTGTTTATATGGAGCTGAAGGTCTGGTTGGACTTATGGGGTCCTGGCCAAAGGGACAGAGGCAGGAGAGCCAGGGCTTGAGGGTGGTTAGTACCATTCTATTCAAATTATATAACAGGGTTTTGGCAGGACTTAATTCCTAACGGGCGTGGTGGTCAGACCTGAGGGGTTGCTTCTCACACGAGCTGGGCTGCTGCCCTAACATCCAGGCAGGCCTCCTCAGACACTGGGAAACTGAAGGGATGTGCTCACCTGCCCCTGGGTATCTCAGGGGACTATAAACTTGCCTGGGAAGGGGGAGGGGTCCATTGGTGAATGCAAGGACCACTTAAGTCATCATCCTCTTGGGGTGAGCAGGCTGCTGTGCCAGGCTCCCTGCATGGTTCAGTGCGTGTTCATGGAGCCAACACAGTGTGGGCCTCTCATCCCATTTTACAGATGTGTAATCTGAGGTTTCAATAAATGTTGTGGCCCAAACCACTTCCCCCCCCCCCTCGCCCCTGGCAGGTAGTGAGGCAGAGGCAAGCAGAAATCAGAGCCAAATTCCACCCAGGACAGCTGCCTTTGGTGGACCTGGGGGCCATGCAGTAGGCCTGGGGCAATCTGGGAAGACAAAGGGGGTAAAGAATGTCAAGGGGACTGAAGACCTTCTGTTCTGTGAGCTCATGCCGGAAAAGTAGCCTGGGGGCCGATGTCTTTTTTTTTCTAATTAATTAATTAATTTAAAAAAAGAGAATGGAAAGGAGAGAGAGAGAGAAAGAGAATGGGTGCACCAGGACCTCCTGCCACTACAAATGAACTCCAGACACATTTGCCACTTTGTGCATCTGGTTTTATGTAGGTGCTGGGAAATTGAACCCAGGCCATCAAGCTTTGCAAGCAAGTACCTTTAACTGTGAGCCATCTCTCCAGCCCCAAAGACTTTTTTTTTTTTTTTTTTAATTTTGGTTTTTTGAGGTAGGATCTCCACTCTGGCCCAGGATGTTAGAGCTGATGAATCAAACTGGATGTTCAAGCCAGGTGTGGTGGTGCACACCTTTAATCCCAGCACTTGCGAGGCAGAGGTAGGAGAATCACTGTGAGTTCAAGGCCACCCTGAGACTACCGAGTGAATTCCAGGTCAGCCTGAGCTAGAGTGAGACCCTACCTTGGGAAACCAAACCAAACAAAACAAACAAGCAGGTCCAGGACTTATTTCCTGCTCTACCTCAGGAGTGAGAAGATGCCTAGAATCACTATCCACATTTGCCATTTTTCTCAGATTCAAAGGACTGAGGAAATTGGTCCTGAGCTGATGAAGAGTATTTCCCAAACCTTGCAATTTGCGGGCACAGGGATACTCGTGTCCCCCTCACCCCACCCTAAACAGAAAGAGGCAATCTAAAGTCTGTTTGTTTGTTTGTTTTAAATATGGAACATGCCGGGCATGGTGGCGCATGCCTTTAATCCCAGCACTTGGGAGGCAGGACTGCCATGAGTTCGAGGCCACCCTGAGACTCCATAGTGAATTCCAGGCCAGCCTTGGCTAGAGTGAAACCCTACCTCAAGCGCCCCCCCCCCAAAAAAAAAAGTATTTTGGTGGACTGGAGAGATGACTTAGTGGGTAAGGCGCTTGTCTGCAAAGCCAAAGGACCCAGGTTTGATTCCCCAGGACCCATGTAAGCCAGATGCACAAGGTTGCACATGCATCTGGAGTTCATTTGCAGTGGCTGGAGGCCCTGGCATGCCCATATTCTCTCTCTCTCCTCCTTTCCTCTTTCTGTCTCTCTCTCAAATAAATAAAAAGCTTTAAAAAGTATTTTTATCCATTTACTTGCAAGGAGAGAGAGACTGAATATGGATGCTCCCGGGTCTCTTGCCACTGCGAATCACCTCCAAATATACGCATCGCTTTGTGTACTGGGCTTTCTGTGGGTTCTGGGGAATTGAACTCAGGCTGACAGGCTTTACAAGCAAGTCCCTTGATCACTGAGCCATCTGTCTTTCCAGCGGCTACTTCCTGGGAGGTGGCTCAGAATGTGGGGTGGGGAGACTGGCTAGCTCTGGCCACCTGCTCCTCTTCCTCTTTTGGCTCCTTAGTCAGCAAGGCCTTGACGAAGACCTTTGCTCAGGCCCTCATGGGACACCTCTACCCACAACACAGCTGTGGTTGCTAGTGGACTCGACCCCTCTGGAGTCCAAGGCCATTGTCACGTTGTCATTGCTGGAGCAAATGAACCCTTGTTTCCAACTTCTTGTTCTGTCTGTCCTGACCCTGACTCTTGGGCCAGCAGATGCTCACTGGAACTCAGAAGAATCCAGAAATAGGAACAGGAAACATCTGCCTGGCTCTGGCCTCCAGACCCTGCAACCCTGAGATGCTTAAAGGTAGGTGAGGGTGGATGATGACAGCCAGTCATAGAGTGTGGTAGGCAGGGCATCCCAGCCGGGAGAGCACGGCTCTGGGATTTGGCATGCGTATCCCTTTCTCTCGCACTGTGTGGCTTTGGGCAAGTTACCCAGCAGAGACCTCAGCTTCTCCATAGAACTCAGCATGTTACCCAGGCCTTGTAGGTGTGCATCTGTCACTACCCTGTGCCTGCCTGTCCAGGGACAGCAGAAGCAAACTAGGGAAACCCTTATTCCGGGTGTCAGAGGGGTGGAGACCCCAGGCAAAGGCCCAGTGTGGACCTGCTTGTGGCCATCTCTACCTCTGGCAGAAGCTGTGCCCTGAGCGCCATGGGGCTGCTTTTCCAGCCTTGGGGAGCCAGTTTTGGATCATGGGGGTTGTGTCCTATGCTCATGCATGGGGAGGTGAGCCAGTGTGGAGAACACCTCCTGTGAGATACAAGAAAAAGACAGCAAGGTGGAAATCAGGAGCGAAGGGCGGGGATGAAGTTGCATGTGTGGGGAGGCTCAGCCAGAGCCTATGGAGACAGGGGAGGCATGGCGCTACCTCCTCTTCAGAGGAAGCAAGGAGGGCTGCTCCGGGGCTGTGTGCTAGCAGCTAGCCTCTTGGATGGGTGCATACCAGCTAGGAGTGGGTCTTGTGTTTATAGCTGAAGAATGGTAGGAAGAAATCTCTACTGCGCCTAGTGGGGCTGCTCTGGAGTTGGCTGTTCTGAAATCAGAACCAGGTACGGCTCTCGTCAAGCCCAGAGGAAGAGAAGTCTGGGCTGCGAAACAGCTCCGGGACCACTCCCAACTCCGACTCTGCCGCACTGTGTGCCGGTGGTGATGGACAGTCTCATTCCCCAGGCCTCAGACTCACAGGCTCATGCTGAACACAAGCCAGGGCATCCCAGCATCCTGTGGGTTCGGCCCAGGCCGTGTGGATGCCTGTGATCAAGGCCCAGGGACCTCATGCTTGTCCTCCGGCCCTGTGCCACTGAAGGTGGGGGCGGCAGGCGGACATATGGTTCAAACTACTTCAGCTGCCTTCTGGCACCTTAGCCCTCAGCTAGGGGTGCGTAGGCTGCCTGGATGGCCACCCTTTCCACCCTGGCCCCCCACAGCCTCTGGGGTGACCTTTCAACCACTCCCAGGAAATCAGCCAGTCCCTTTGTCAGTCTCAGGCAACTGGTCTGGTGGGGGTTGGCTCAGCACTGGCTCTGCCACACCAGGCTAGCTCCTCCAGATCCGGCAGGCTGAGGAGATGCTAGTGGTCAGACAGAAGGGGCCCAGCTGGTAAACCAGTGTTTCCCCACCTTTCACCCCATTCAAGTTTAAATTAATTTACTTAGAGCCAGGCATGGTGACACACGCCTCTAGGGAGGCAGAGGTAGGAGGATCGCCGTGATTTCGAGGCCACCCTGAGACTACATAGTGAATTCCAGGTCAGCCTGAGCTATAGTGAGACCCTCCCTTGAAAAACAAACAAAGAAACAAACAAAAAACTGGTCCTGAAATAATTCTTTTATTCTTTCCAGTTATTTTCTCTCTCTCTCTCTCTCTTTTCTTTATTTTTTTTTTTTCCCTGAGGTAGGGTCGTGCTGTAGTCCAGACTGACCTGGAATTCACTATGTAGCCTCAGTGTGGCTTTGAACTCACAGCGATCCTCTTACCTCTGCCTCCCAAGTGCTGGATTAAAGGCGTGCACCACCACGCTCAGCTCGCTTGCTGTCTTTCTCCTTCTTTCTTTCTTTCTTTCTTTCTTTTTTTCTTTCTTTCTCTCCCTTCCTTCCTCCTTTCTTCCTTCCCTCCCTCCCTCCCTCTCTCTCTCTTTCATACTGAACTGAACCCAGGACCTCTTGCTTGCTAGGCACCACACCTGGTTTATGCAATGCCGGTTATGGAGCCCAGAGCTTCATGCATGTTAAGCAAGCACTCTACCAACTGAGCTACATCCCACACCTCTTTTTAAAATACTTTTTATTTTGAGACAAGGTATCACTAAGTTGCCCAGGCTGGCCCTGAGCTTGGGATCCTCCATCAGGCTCCCAAGTAGCTGGAATGACAGACCTCAAATCTGAATTTCTGAGGGTGTGCCACATTGTCCTTCAATCACTTGGCCTTCTTCCTGAGGTAATTGCCCAGATCCTCAAGATGACTTTGAAGTTAGACAGTCCTGGGTTCAAATCCAAGTTCTACTCTCCAGCTGAGCCTTCATTCCTCAGCTATGCTGGGCACATTGCCTGCTCTGTGGGGAAAGCCACAATGACAAAGGTCATTCCACAGGAGGACTGGCATGAATTCTTTTTTTGTTTTTAATTTTTATTATTTATTAATTTGCAAACAGAGAGGAGAGAGTATGGGAGCTCCAGGGCCTCTTATCATTGCAAATGAACTCCAGATGAATGTGTTACTCTGTGCATCTGGCTTTACATGAGTACTGGGGAGTGGAACCCCAGGCCATCAGGCTTTACAAGCAAGTACCTTTAACTGCTGAGCCATGTCTCTAGCCCTGTTTTTTGTTTTTTGTTTTTTGTTTCTTTTTTTAAATTATTTTTATTTATTTATTTGAAAGTGACACAGAGAGAAAGAGGCAGATAGAGACAGAGAGAGAATAGGCACCCCAGGGCCTTCAGCCACTGCAAACAAACTCCAGATGCGTGCACCCCCTTGTGCATCTGGCTAACATGGGTCCTGGGGAATCGAGCCTCGAACCAGGGTCCTTAGGCTTCACAGGTAAGTGCTCAACCGCTAAGCCATCTCTCCAGCCCCAAAATAAAATATTTTTTAAAAATGAGAGTAACCTTAATATATGGGCATAAACATTAAGTGTTTGGAGGGCAGTTTGATGAAGATAATATATAATATACATCCATTTAGTCAGACAACAGTAGTCATTTCAGTCCTTTCTCTTAGGGTTTTGTTTTTTGTTTTGTTTTTGTTTTTTAGGTAGGCTCACTCTAGCCCAAGCTGACACTATATAGTCTCAGGGTGGCCTCAAACTCAAGGCAATTCATCTACCTTTGTCTCCCGGGAACTAGGATTAAAGGTGTGCACCACCACACCTGGCCTCAATTTCTTTCTTTCTTTCTTTCTTTCTTTCTTTCTTTCTTTCTTTCTTTCTTTCTTTCTTTCTTTCTTTCTTTCTTCTGTTTGTTTGTTTTGAGGTAGGGTCTCACTCTAGTCCAGGCTGACCTGGAATTCACTATGGAGTCTCAGGGTGGCCTGGAGCTCACTGTGATTCTCTTTACCTCTGCCTCCCAAGTGCTAGGATTACAGGCATGCGCCACCACACCCTACTTTTTTTTTCTCCTTTTTTAATTTTTTAATTTTTTATTAACAACTTCCATGATTATAAAAAAATACCCCATGGTGATACCCTCCCTACCCCCACTTACCCCTTTGAAACTCCACTCTTCATCATACCCCCTCCCCATCTCAATCAGTCTCTCTTTTACTTTTGATGTCTTGATCTTTTCCTCCTCTTATGATGGTCTTATGTAAGTAGTGTCAGGCACTGTGAGGCCACGGATATCCAGGCCATTTTGTGTCTGGAGGGAGCATGTTGTATGGAGTCCTGCCCTTCCTTTAGCTATATATTCTTTCTGCCACCTCTTCAGCATTAGACCCTGAGCCTTGGAAGGTGTGATACAGATATTGCAGTACTGAGCACTGGGGTCATTTCTTTCCATCACCATGATACCTTCTGAGTTGTCCCAAGGTCACTGCCATCTGAAAAGAGAAGATTCTTTCTTTCCCCGGGATTTGCAGCGCAGCTAGGCGGTCGCCATCTTGGCCTGAAGTCCACACCCTACTTTTTGTAATTTATTTTTTTATGAGAAAGAGAGAGACGATTGGTGGGCCAGGGCCTCTAGCCACTGCAATTGAACTCCAGACGTGTGCATCACCTTGTGCGATCTTGTGCGCTTGCATCACCTTGTGTATCTGGCTTATATAGGACCTGGAGAGTTGCACCTGGGTCCTTAGGCTTCACAGGCAAGTGCCTTAACTGCTAAGCCATCTCTCCAGTCCTCAATTCGATTTTTAAAATTTTTATTTACTTATTTTAGAGAGAGAGAGGGAGAGAATGAGAGAGAGGACACACCAGGGCCTCTAGCCGCTGCAAACGAACTCTAGATGCATGGGCCACCTTGTGCATCTGGCTTACATGGGTCCCGGGGAATGGAACTGTGGTTCTTTGGCTTTGCAGGCAAGCACCTTAACTGCTAAGCCATTTCTCCGGCCCCTCAATTTCCATTTTTTAAAATATATTTCATTTATTTATTTATTTGGGAGAGAGAGAGAAAGAAGCAGAGAGAGGTGGGGGGAGAGAATGGGTACACACGCCAGGGCCACCAGCCACTGCAAACGAACTCCAGACGCATGTGCCCCCTTTTGCATCCGGCTCACGTGGGTCCTGGAGAATCAAACCGGGATTCTTTGGTTTTGCAGGCAAATGACTTAACTGCTAAGTCATCTCTCCAACCCTCAATTTCTATTTTTTTGCTTGCTTGTGTGTATGTGTGTGTGCCCAGTGTACGCTGTATGCACATCTATGGTCACCTTGAGGTGGATGAGGGGAGGGGTGCCCCGTTTTACCTCTGAGATCTCTCCCCAGACCACTGTTGTTTTTGAGACAGGGTCTCATACTCCAGCCCAGTCTGACCAGTAGCTTTCTTTTTTCCAACCTATGCTGCAGTTCATTCCTCTGATTCTTGATGCCACCCCTGCTGCTGGGGGTGGAACCCAGGGTCCCACACACGCTGAGCCGCACCTCAGCCTCTCCTCCCATGGTTCTTTGTGTGGAGGGCTCTGTACCCTGAGTCTTTGTCCTTCTCCTAGCCCAGCCCTGGTGACATCCTGCAGGGGACATTGAAGCTTCCTAGAGAGGCAGAGGTCCTTTGTCCAGTCTCAGCTGCCCAGGGGCTTGAAGCACATGGCACTGCCCTTGGTGTGGGTGAGAATCTGGGGAGGGAGGTAAGGTTGGTGGGCAGTTAGGCGAAGGCCAGCTCAGGGAAGGAAGGAACTATTACAGCGAGGGGCCAGCAAGCAGTACTGCGCTGTTGCAGGCAACGTGAGGGCCAGACATGTGCAGCAGCTCCTGTTCTCTGACCCCTGGAAGCCTCCTTAGCTCCCTAGAGCTAGAAGACAGGACTGAGCTTTCTGGGGAGAGGCTGTCCCTCTCAAGGTCACCCCCAGCATCCCCCCCAGGTGTTCCCAATCCTCACTTGGGAACCATGTGGTGTAGCTAGGGCTGGCCAGGGTCAGAGGTTAGGCTGAGGAGCTGGAATTGCTCCTGGGACAGCACATTTTTCTCCTCTGAAAACTTATCTTAGCAAAAGGACCACGAAACAATTGCACTCTTTTCCGGGGCCTCTGCATCCCCAGACGGCCAGCCCATCTCCTAGGCTCTGAGGGGGCCGGGAAGGCGAAATTTGTAAAATGTCTGTAGGAGGGGAAGAAAGGCGCTTTGTGTGGGGCAGGGTCCCTGGCCATTGGTCAGCTGTGAGGGCCCTGGCCGCTCCCAGAATGCTCCCTCCTCTCCCTGGGGAGGGCCAGCTTGATGGCCTGAGGCCTGCCCCAGTGGTCTCTGCAACCCCTCTGTGCCCTGACACACTTGCATCCAGGCCTCCGGGACTCAGGTCCCCGAGGCCGCCCTGTCTCTGAGGGTGCAGCCCAGGCAGCGAGTGACCCAGACCTCAGCATGTTTCTCTACTGGAGGAAACGGGGTGCCTACGAGCTGGAGGCCTTGCCTAGTGACCTAGCCCAGCTGGAGCTGGGGTCTGTGGAACGTTTCTCCTGGAGCTCTACCCTGGACATCATCGAGGACCTGGGTGGTAGGTGCAGCTGCTCTCCCTGGGGACTTTCAGGACACATGGCCACCTGGTCTGCCTGACTACCTCCTTTTGGCCAGAGCTTGTGGCCCACTTGCCATGGATATGCTACTGTGGGTTCCTTGCCCGTGGTGGTTTGGCAGTTCTAGCCTCTCCCGAAAGCCACTGCAGGAGGAACAGGGGCCCAGGCACGAAGGCCAGAGGATGATGACCACCCCAAGGAACTCTCCTTGCTCCAGGTGGCCAGCTGGGCATGCAGCCCCATACTAGACTTGGAGGGCAGCAGCAGGTCTGGGCCACTCTTGGCTTCAGGCCCGGGGTTATGCCTCTCCCTCCGCCACGATCAGGCACAGAGCTAGCTCTCTTGAGGCTGGGGCTGCGTGGTGGGATGAGCCCTTCTGGAATGTTCTTGTTCCAACCTAGGCATGTTGGTCCTTTCCCACATTATGTTCATTGTGCAGCGGCGGAAACAGGGTCCTGGTGAGATTCGGCCCCAGGAGCGGCTTGGTGGAGGTCTTCAGGAAGTGCTAAGGCCTAAGGCCTATGGTTAATTTCCCAGGAAAGTGGCATCAGTGGGGCTGATGATATCTCTGGTGTTATCATGAGAGGCTGAGGCCCTCTTTGGAGTGACTCAGTAGAGCACCTAGCCAGGGGCAAATCGGGCCCCACTCTGGTGGTCTGTGACTGTTAGCTTTGCTGATCTGCCCCTCGTCGGGCCGGTGCTGTGAGTTTGACGGCGAGATGCCCGGGTGCAGTGAAGGAAGCCATTCCTGGTCTGCAGAAAGTAAACCAAGCACCGGTCACCACCTCACAGCAGCACCAGGTCCCAGTCTTGGTTCCTTTATCTGTGGGTCTTATGTTCCACCTGTGTTCTGGTGTCACTCAGACTCAAGCCAGTGTGGGTGGAAGCCTCTCCAGGAGCAGAACTTCCCCAGTCTGGCCTGGACCTTTCCCTCGGTCTATGCTATGGCCACAGAAGCTAGGGAGTGGCAGTGGTTAGGCCTGGAGAAGCCCCCAGACCACATGAGGAGAGAGAAAATGGATGCTTGGAGGCAATGCTTATACAACAGATGTCCCTGTGTTGGTCAAGTACTTGGCTATGGTACACTTGTTTTCCTTTCTTTCTTTCTTTCTTTCTTTCTTTCTTTCTTTCTTTCTTTCTTTCTTTCTTTCTTTCTTTCTTTTTTTTTTTTTTTTGTCTGAGGTAGGGTCTCACTCTGGCTCAGGCTGACCTGGATCTCACTCTGTAGCCCTCAAACTCAGGACGATTCTCCTACCTCAGTCTCCTGAGTGTCAAGACGAAAGGCATGCACCACCATGCCTGGCTTTTAAAGCTCTGGACCTAGAATTCTCACGTCCACCCCCTGAGGCAGCGCCACGTTGGTTTTCCCTTTATTCTGTTGAGGTTATGAGTGGCGCCATTCCGATACATCCTCAGCCCGAGCCCGGGACCAAGGCCCTGCCTACCCACTCGTACCCAGGCCCAGTTCTCCCTAGGGCTGACAGAGGGCCTGGTGTGGCACCTAACTGCTGAGTATGAGCACGTGAGCAGATCCCAGGAGATGCTGAGGCGGCAGTGTGGGTGAACCAAGCCGCACAGCTGTCAGTGTGGGCTCAGTTCTCTGCCGCCAGCCAGCCCCTGGCCTGGGCCCATGCAGGGTGGGTGTTGGGCCCCGGTACCAGCCTAGTCTGGTGATGAGGGTGGGGGTGGTCCTTGCATGGAGCGTGACTGTTCAGCATTGGAATCTCAAACCATTTCTGTAGCCGGCTCCTGTTCTTCTCTCATTTCCTCCACTGAGTCTCGGGAGGAAGCCCCTGGTGGTAGATGAGCAGATGGGCAGACACTCACAGCAGCTCAGCCAGAGGAAGTGGCCGCTTGGCCACAAGCCATGTGCGGGAATAATGTGGACAGTTTCTCTGCCCCAGGAAGGAATTCTGGATGTGTCCTTCTGACTCTTCTGAGCCTGAGGGGTGTGGGTGGGCAGGGCAATGGTTCAGTTTTCCAGCTCTGGGGACAATGCCAGCTATGGTTATGGCCTGTAGACAGGAAGATCATCAGAGACCATAGTCCATGCCCTTTCCTCTATGGGGTCCCCACTTAATGATCATACCCTCAGATGCCCATAGCACTTTAGGAAGGGGCTCAGGACCATATTTCCCCGCCCCCCCCCCAGGCCTTTCCAGGATGCTCTGATCAGAGGTCAGTGTAGGGAGTGGCAGACGTCCTGGGACTGGCAGCCATTTATCTAGAACATACAACTCTGGCCAGTTTTGAACCCAGATCATCCTAGTAGGTGGGGTTGTCAAACCCTAGCACAGCCTGTGGCAGCTGCCCAAGCATGCAGGCTCCCTAGAGGGCTGGGTGTGCGTGGGAGGGGGCATTCAAGGCCACAGCTGTTCCCTGGGAGGGGCAGCGTTTTGGTGGCCAAGCCTGGGGCTGGGAAGTAGTAGGCAGGGAGACTATGCCTTCATGGAACTCGTCTCAATGAGGCTCTCAGGTGAGGGCGTCTGCTGGAGAATGCGCGCATCGGATGCTGTGTCATCCAGAGGCCCATGGGGAAGAGGCACCAATTTGATGATGGGGGAATCATTTTCTCCTTTTATTTATTTATTTATTTATTTATTTATCTGTTTGGTCTTTTTCAAGGTAGGGCCTCACTGGAGCCCAGGCTAACCTGGAACTCATTCTGTATCTTCAGGCTGACCTCAGACTGACTCACTGCCTTGTTGTTTTTAAAAATATATTTTTTAGGCTGGGTGTGGTGGCGCACGCCTTTAATCCCAGCACTCAGAGGGCAGAGGTAGGAGGAACACCGTGAGTTCTAGGCCACCCTGAGACAACATAGTGAATTCCAGGTCAACCTGGACTAGAGCAAGACTCTACCTCGAGAAAAACATATATTGAACATTTATTTATTTACTTATTTGCAAGCAGACAGAGAATGGGTGTACCAGGGCATCCGACCACTGCAAACAAATTTGAGATGCATTTGAGAGAGAGAGAGAGTAGGAACACACTAGGACCTCCTGCTATTGTAAATGAACCCCAGACACAACTTTATGCCTCTGGCTTTTATGTCGTACTGAGGACTCAAACCTGGACCTGCACACTTTGCAAGGAAGCACTTTTAACCATTAAGCCATCTCCCCAACTCCGTTTTCTTGTTTGTGGGTTTTTTGTTGTTGTTGTTTGTTTGTTTGTGTTTTCAAGGTAGGGTCTCACTCTAGCCCAGGCTGACCCGGAACTCAGTATGTAGTCTCAGGGTGGCATCGAATTTACGTCAATCCTCCTACCTCTGCCTCCCTAGTGCTAGGATTAAAGACGTGCGCCACCATGCCCAACTTGTTTTTGAGGCAAGTTCTCACTCTAGTCCACACTAACTCACTCCTTACCCCAGGCTGGTCTTGAACTTATGAGAAATCCTCCAATTCCATAGCGCTGGGATTAAGTGTGTGCCACCACACCCGGCAAAGGGAAGATCATTTTTGTCTAACACCTACTTGTGCCTGACACTATGGTGGCACTATAGCCTGATGGTTAGGGATTGCTAGGGGCACAGCCTTGGAGTCTTGTGAACCTAGGCACCAGCCCCAACCTCCTCACTCACAGACTGTATGACCTTAGGAATGTCTATATAAAGAGTGATTCAGCTGGACGTGGTGGCACACGCCTTTAATCCCAGCACTCGGGAGGCAGAGGTAGGAGGATTGCCATGAGTTCAAGGTCACCCTGAGACTAAAGAGTGAATTCCAGGTCAGCCGGAGCTAGAGTGAGACCCTCAAAAAAACAAAAAAATAAAAAATAAAAAAAGATTGATTCAATTAAAAAAACAAAAAATGGAGGACTGGGGAGAGGTTAAGGCACTTGCCTGCCAAGCCTAAGGACCCAGGTTTGATTCCCCAGAACCCACCTGAGCCAGATTCACTGGTGGCTCATGCTTCTGGAGTTCATTTGCAGTGGCTAGAGGCCCTTGTGCACCCATTCTCTCATAAATAAATAAATTTTTTTTTGTATTTTTTTTTTTTTTGTTTGTTTTGTTTTTTCGAGGTAGGGTCTCATTCTAGCTCAGGCTGACCTGGAATTAACTATGTAGTCTCAGGGTGGCCTGGAACTCATGGTGATCCTCCTACCTCTGCTTCCCGAGTGCTGGGATTAAAGGCATGCGCCACCAAACTGGGCTATATCTACCTTTTCAACACCCTCCCAAGCTATGCTATTCCAAGTGATGCTTAGGTCTGTCTTTGTCTCCCTCCCTTTCTGCCCTAGATATGTTAGGATCAGATACCTGCACTGCACCTGACTTTATAAGGGATCTGGTGATCCCACCTCGGGTCTGCATGCGTGTGCAGCAAGCACTTTATCCCCCGAGTCATCTCCTCAGCCCTTACAGTTTTTTTTCTTTTTCAATATATTTTATTTATATGAGAGAGAGAAAGAGGGGCAGAGAGAGAGAGAGAGAGGGAGAGAGAGAGGGAATGGGCATACCAGGCCCTCCAGCCACTGCAAACAAACTCCAGACGCATGTACCCCTTGTACATCTGGCTTACATGGGTCCTGGAGAATCAAACTGGAATTCTTTGGCTTTGCAGGCAAACGCCTACTTAACCACTAAGCCATCTCTCCAGTCCTGTTTTTTTTTTTTTTTTTCTTCCTTTTTTTTATTTTACTACCAGCAGGTGGGCTGAAATGGAGTGGTGCTGTTCATTGGGCTGGGTATAGGTGTGAGCTGGGAGGAGGAGGTGATGATTGGATGGCTGGAAGGGAACAGGGAGAGTTTGAGGTCAGGATCACATATGTTTCTGGGGATGGGAAGCCATGACAAAGGAGAAATGGTAAGGAACAGCTAGGCTGCCAATAAGATTTAAAAAAAAGAAAATGACCTGGGCATGGTGGTGCACACCTTTAATCCTAGCACTTGGGAAGCAGAGGTCGGAGAATCGCTGTGCATTTGAGGCCAGGCTGAGAATATATAGTGAATTCCAGTTCAGTCTGGATTAAAGCAAGACCCTGCCTTGAAAAAAAAAAAAAAAAGATTAAAAAGGTTTGGATTCCTAGCTGCTCATCACTGTCAAGCTCCAGCTTCTTCCTAGTGCAGTCAAGAACCCAGGGTCCTTCTGGTTTTCTGCAAAAGCTGCCAGTTCCATATTCACGAAGCTGAGGAGAGAACAGTTCTTCCCATCCTGACAGCACCCTTCCGAAAAACAGCAGTCACCACTCTGTGAACCTTTCCATGTCTGTCTGATGGGACATTTTGCCAAGTTCGATTTGAGCGAGGCTACAACTATAGCTGGGAGCAATGTGTACTACACTTCTGTGTTCTGTGTCACAGGGTGTCACGGGGTCCTGTCAGCTCTTTGTTTTGTTGCAGCTAAGACCATTCTGGCTTATGTGGGCACTGGGGAATTGAACCTGGACTGTCAGACTTTGCAACCAATTTCTTTAACTGCTGAACGACTTCCTTAGCCCCCAAGACACATTCTGTATCCCTGGCCAGCCTGGAAACTGACTGCGTAGATCAGGCTGGCCTTGAATGTGTAGTGATCTACCTGCCTTTGCTTCCCAAGTGTTGGGATTACTGGTATGTGCCACCATGCCCAATTTCTTTTTATTTAAATTTATTTATTTGTGAGTATGGGGATGCCAAGGTCTCTTGCCATTGTAAATGAGTGTCAGATGCATGAGCTACTTTTTTTTTTTCTGGTTTTTCAAGATAGGGTCTCACTCTAGCCCAGGCTGACCTGGAATTCACTATGTAGTCTCAGGCTGGCCTCAGACTCAATGAGCCCGGCAATGAGCTAATTTTTGTATTCTGTTTTATGTGGGTGGCTGGGGAAATTGAACCCTGGTCTATAGACTTTACAAGCAAGTACATTAACCACTGAGCCATCACCCCAGCCCTCATGCCCAGTTTCTTTTGTTGTTTTAACTTATCAAGTAGCCACATAAAAGAAAAAGAAAAAAATAGCTGGGTGTGGTGGCGCATGCCTTTAACTCCAGCACTTGGGAGGCAGAGGTAGGAGGATCACTGCAAGTTCAAGGCCATCCTGAGACTACATAGTGAATTCCAGATCAGCCTGGACTAGAGTGAGACCCTATCTTGAAAAAAACAAAAAACAAAAAACAAACAAACAAACAAACAAACCAAAAAAAAAAACAAAAAACCCAGGCTGGAGAGATGGTTCAGCAGTTAAGGACACTTGCTTATAAAATCTTATGGCCTGGGTTCAGTTCCCTGGTACCCACATAAAGCCAGATGCATAAACTGGCACATGTGCCTGGAGTCCATTTGCAGTGACAGGAGACCCTGGCTGGTTCTTTTTCCCTCTCTCTCTTTTGTTCTGTCTTAAATAAGTAAATACATTTGTTTTAAAGAAAACTAAAATAAGCAGGTAAAGTTAATTTTAATAATGAATTTAGTTTTTATTATTATTTATTTATTTGCGAGAGAGAGAAAAAGAGGCAGAGAGAGAGAGAGAATGGGCACGCCAGGGCCTCCAGACACTGCAGATGAACTCCAGATGCATGTGCCCCCTTGTGCATCTGGCTTGCTTGGGTCCTGGGGAATTGAACCGGGGTCCTTTGGCTTTGCAGGCAAATGCCTTAACTGCTAAGCCATCTCTCCAGCCCTAATAATGAATTTAATTTATCCCACATCTTCCACATACTCCCATTTCAAACATAAATATATAAAATATAAAAATATGTGTTGGATGTGGTGGATATTTTACTTCCTCCTCTCATCTATCCCCACGCAAACTTCAAGATCTGGTGTGAAGGCCAGTGTAGTGGCGTGTGCCTTTAATCCTAGCACTCAGGAGGCTGAGGTAGGAGTTTGGCTCATTGCCATGAATTTGAGGCCAGCTTGGGCTAGTGAGACCCTGTTTCAAAAAACAAAACAAGCCGGGCCTGGTGGTGTATGCTTTTAATCCCAGCACTCGGGAGGCAGAGGTAGGAGGATCACCATGAGTTTGAGGTCACCCTGAGACTACATAGTTAATTCCAGGTCAGCCTGGACCACAGTGAGACCCTACCTCAAAAAACAAAACAAAACAACAACAACAACAATAAGAGATGGTTTGGGTTTAACATGGATAGCACAACAGAGTGGACTTGCCACTTTTTGAGAGTTCTGTTGTGGCTCCCATCTGGGGCTAGCTGATATCATACATGGTTGGCTGGTGAGATCCTATAGGGAGCAGAATTATCCCCAGCAGGTGCTCCCCAAGTAAAGGCTTTGTTCTTGTCAGCTGTCTCAGAAACCTTCTGGGAAATATAGGTAAGAAATGATAGGCTTCAAGGCTCTGCCCAAGGCAGGGGGAGTCAACAGGGAGATCCACCCAGAATTTGGATATGTTGCAATAAAGAGACCTTCCAGAAGGAAGCAGCATTCCTGGGCAGAGCAGAGAGGGCAAGATGTCGGCAGCCAGAGATGGGGAGGGCATTGCAGGAGGGCAAAGCAACAGAATCAGGAAAGACTGGGCTGTGTCAGCAGCCCACAGTCTCCTCTGGAGACAGTGAGTACCCAGGGAGAGGGGGCGGGTGTGTGAGCCTGTGGCTCATGCCCCCATTGGAATGGTAAGGACTGAGGATGGTGGCAGAGTTTGTGCTGGTCTAAGGCAGACACAACTTGAGAACTGGAGCCTTCTGGAATACGGGTCCAGAGCTGCCAGGCTTCTCTGGTTTGTCAAGAGGAGCCAACAATCTGGATTTTTATGTAAAATCTCCTGACTTTTCAAAATTGGCAACCCATTGAGATTCTTTTGAAACACTACGCTCAGCCAAACAAAACACGTCTGCCGGCCGGCCGGCTTCTGCCTGGTTCTGGTAGAGATCGTGCTGATGGGAGAAGCCAAAGCGGCGGCGGCCTGTGACTAAGGCAGGGGTGGGGGAAATGACTGGCTAGTGGGCTTGTCTGCCTGGCTGAGGGGCCCTGGCTTTCCTGAGGACAGCCAGTGCCAGAGGAGCAGGAGGCCAGCTGGGCTGTTTCAGGCCCAGTGAGACAACCTCTGGTAGTACCACAGTGGGGGGTAGAGAAACAGCAAGTTCAGCTTGAAGGTTCAGACAAAGAAGAGTGGAAAAGGGTTCCTGGGGGAAGCTGAGGGCAATGCAGTCAGGCCCACTAGAACTGCCCCCCTGTCATAAAAACCACCTCCTTCCCTTCCTCTATTCCCTGGGGTCCTTCTGCACTGAACTCTGTCCCTGCTCCCCAACAATCTCGAGGCTTCCTATCCACTCAGACTTAGTTTCCATGATCTCGGGGCTCAATACAAGTTGCCTGCTTCCATGCAAACTCTCAGGAGAGCAAATCTGGTTGAGCTAGGTTGGGTGGCCACCTCTGGCCCAACCAGCCATGTCCAGGCTATGACTGACAGTACCAGGAAAAGATATGCCTCCTCACCAGCCCTCCCTCTCTCTGTGACCCTCAGGGGGTATCTATTGCCTGCTGGGGAGCTCATGGCTGCCCTGTGGAGGTATTACCTTCTCCTTGCCTGACAGTGAACCCCCCCCCAGGCCCCACTAGGGGCCCTGAAAGCTGCCAGGGTTCTCTCTCCCCAGGAGATCTAGAAATCTGTTACCTTGGAGAACAGCTCTGAAAACTTTCTCTAGGGAGTTTGGACCAAGCAGTCTGGAGTGTGGATGTAGCATGCTATGCTGACTGAGAGGGGTCAGAGGCTAGAGCTCAGACAGGGAGAGAGATGCACCTGAAAGTGTGCGGGGAAGCACTAAGGCGACTGTGTCCTCAGTCGTGTGGCTGTGGTCTGGAGCAGGTGTGGCAGGATCCAAAATGCAAAGGTCGTGATCTCAGTGATGGAGGATGACCTGGGGCATGCACAAGAAGGGGACAGGTAAACTGGGTGTGGAGGGGCATGCCTGTAATCCCAGCAACCTGAAGTGGAGGCAGAAGGATCAGAAGTCTTAAGTTGGATGGTGAGTTTGAAGGCAGCCTGGGCTACAAGTTATACTAGAACCTGACCCCAAGTGTTTTTTTTTTTGTTTTTTGTTTTTTGTTTTTGAGGTAGGGTCTCACTATAGCTCACGCTGACCTGGAATTCACTATGTAGTCTCAGGGTGGCCTCGAACTCACAGTGATCCTCCTACCTCTACCTCTCTTTTTTTGTTGTTGTTGTTTTTGTTTTTGTTTTTTGCAAGGTAGGGTCTCACTCTACCCTAGGCTGACCTGGAATTCACTATGGAGTCTCAGGGTGGCCTCGAACTCACGGCGATCCTCCTACCTCTGCCTCCCGAGTGCTGGGATTAAAGGCGTGCACCACCACACCCGGCTAGAGTATTTTTTTTGTTTATTTTTATTTGAAAGTGACAGAGAAAGAGGGAGCGAGAGAGAGAGAGAGAGAGAGAGAGAGAGAGAGAGAGAGGGAGAAAATGGGCACGCCAGGGCCTCCATCCACTGCAAACGGACTCCAGCTGCGTGCGCCCCCTTGTGCATC
Organism: Dipus sagitta; assembly: GCA_036346955.1. Classification (NCBI taxonomy): domain Eukaryota; kingdom Metazoa; phylum Chordata; class Mammalia; order Rodentia; family Dipodidae; genus Dipus; species Dipus sagitta. The sequence continues at coordinate 132,039,683 of CM070773.1, forward strand.
TGGCTAACGTGGGTCCTGGGGAATCGAACCTAGGTTCTTTGGCTTTGTAGCAAGTGCTTTAACCACTAAGCCATCTCTCTAGCCCTGACCCCAAGTCTTGACATCTTAGGGGTCTGAAGCCTTCTGAGAACAAGAGTTCTCCAGGTGAGGTACATGGAAAAGTCCCCCCAAACTGATATGGGTGTGGAAGGTGAGAATCTGGCATCTATTTACCCTTGACCTTGAGTCTGCTACTTCCTGGAAGGCAGGGCTGGGGCCAGCAGTACCAATTACAGGACAGGCAGCCTGAGCCCCTTGAACAGTCGAGGAGGCACAGATTCTGGAAGGGAGTTCAGCACCTTGAGGAGTGATTCTGGACAAGAAGGCACAGAGTTTTGTGAGTTTCCATGGGCAAGTTGTGGTCTCACCTTCATAACCAGCAGACCAAGGGTTACCCAGTGACTACTTCCCCCTCAGCCTGGAAGCCTCAGGACACCTTAGAGAGTATTTTGTTTGTTTGTTTTATGAGACAGGGTTTCACTCTATCCCAGGCTGGCCTTGAATTCATGGCGATTCTCCTATGTCAGCCTCCTGGAATTAAAGGCATGAGCCACCTCACTAGGTCATTAGCAGGTTCTTAGTATAGACACTGAACAATAGTCCCTTTCCTTGCAGCCTCCTCCTCACTGTGGTGCAGAATGCTGCTCCCCAAAGTACCCTTGCCTGTCAGGCCTACTCCCCAAGACTTATCAGGAGCATCGGTGGGTCACTTACACCCAGTCCAGGGCTTGGCCCATGGGAGCATGGTGACCCTGGCCGTGTGTTCCCTGGATGTGTGTTAGCTGAATGGACACAGCAGAAGGTCTGGGAACCTCCACAGTTCCTTCTGCCAAGTGTCTAGGGGACAGAGATGAGGCTCTGGTCACCTGTGAGTCTCAGGGTCCACTGTAAGTACCACACGGATGTCCAACCATTTGACATGGTGACATAGTGCTGTCATGTACAAATATGTTGGAATGTGTTAGTATCTATCCTGGGATGGGCTGTGGGTTGGATATGCCCAAATAAGTCATCTAGGAAGACACCCTACTTGATCTGAGAGGCCTCCAGGGAAAGGGACCAGGAAGCCCACCCTCTGCTTTTGGGGTCTGCCCTCCACTCCATAAGCTGGTTCTTCTATGCCTAGCTCTCAGCAGATAGAGCTTTCTGGCACCAGCTAGCCGGGTAAGGTCTAGAGAAAAGCTCGAAGCAGAATCCCTTGGGGAAGTCTGGGTTACCTCTCTGAGACTCTGTTTCTGCTATACAAAGGGTTTTATGATGATAAAAATTCTGTCTACTTATTTAAAAAAATTCTGTCCACATATTTCATAAAAGACTAAGGAAAAAAACTTAGTAAAGCACAGAGAAGTCAAGGTAGTCCCCACATGTCTTCTGGGTGCTGTGGTGTCCCGCCTGGGTGCTGGTAGTTTTGTGAAAGTAAAGGTTTCTGAAGCGGTGTTCAGGTGTGCACTCAACGACAAGTGCACTTTTCTGTGCCTAGGATCCTCCGATGAAGTTTTTAAAAAGTGCAAACCAAGAGATGAGAACAATAAAGCCACGACCAGCAGCCATTTAAGAAGCCTATACCCTTGGTCCACCCACTTCCACGAGTTCTTTCAACTCTAATCCTGGGTGGCAACCGCTCTGAGTGCATATGTGGTGGTTGTGGTGGTGGTGGGGCTCGGCGCCGAGCAGGGGTGGGGTGTCACAGACCTGCAAGGCTGGGTCCAGAAGACTCCATCCCCCCACTCTTGGAAGGCACTTCCGGCCTGGAGCAGCAGCCGCCGCACTTCCACCGGGGTTCAGCCCACTGTGTGAGAGGCTGCGAGGTCTCGGGACGCATCCTATCGCTCAGCTTGGGGGTGGCTGCGGGGGCGGTGGTGCGGGGAGCTGCAGAGGGAGGGACACCACCTGGGACACACCCCCTTCTTTTTTGGGGAGGCGCCGCGGTGCTCCCGCCCGCTGCCCGCCCCGCGCTCCTCCCGCCGCCCACCTGCCCCGCCCCGCCCCGCCTCGCGCGCCAGGCACCCCGGCTCCGGGCTCGCGGCTCCCTGCTCCCGGCTCTCGGCTCCCCGGCTCGCGCCTCCCGCCCGTCCCGGCGCGGATCCATGGGTGAGTGGGGCCCGCGGGCGCCTTGCTCCCGCCTCGCAGGCCGGCTGGCCGTCCGAGAGGCTCGGAGGGCACCGCGCGGGGGGCTTGGGGACCCGGCCCCGGCCGCTACCTCTCCAAGCAGGCGGCTCCGGCCCTGCGCTCGGGCAGGCCTGCCCGAGAGACTATGGACGCGGGCTTCGGCCCCGCTCTGCGCCCAGGGCCCGCCGCAGCTGCCCGCTTCTCCTCCCATGCCCCTTGCCTTAGCTGCGGCGCCCCAGCCTCCAGGAAGAAAGGCAACTTGGAGAGGGCCAAACTCACGGTCAGAGGTGGACAGCCCGGGCAGCGAGGTCCCCTCCCAAGCTCTGGGGGAGGGTGTCTGTCTCCAGCGGGAGTGGATTTGGACGACAGGGCTAGGAAGGGCATCTTGAATCCCTTGAGTCCTTTCCTCCCCACCACCAGGGGCCCTGTCTGGGGCCCCAGGAGGTCACTGAGCGTCCCACTTAATGGGACGGAGTTAGGGAGTAACTTATTTCCAAAGACATTTCTCTCCCCTGGCCCCCCCGCCCCCCGAATCTGGACAGTTTCCCTGGGGAACTGCACAGACAAGGGCTCTGCAAACAGATTCCCCTGCAGATAAGTTGGCATTTAAACGAGAAAAAAGGACACTGACTTCCTTTGAAGGGAGGGTTGACTAGCCCGCCCCACCCAGACCCTGGTCGGGAGGCCACGGGGAACTAAGGGAGCGTGGGTGTCCCCTTCCCCCACTGATACCCTCTGCTCCCTGTCCACAGAAGACCAGAGCCCTGCGGAGGAGAAGGGACTACGCTGTCAGAACCCGGCCTGCATGGACAAGGGCCGGGCCTCTAAGGTAGGGAACTACACAGCTGGGAGTACCTGGGGTGTGGAAGGGACAAGCTCCCAGCACCCCAGATATCTAGGAGCCCTGGCAAGGGCACAGGTGTCTGGGAGAACAGTGTCATCTGGATTTTGGGTGGCTGGTTTAGAAAGTGGAGGGCTGTCTCTGGCTCAGGGACAGCAGATTGGGAGTACTTCTGCCAAAATGGAGAGCGACTTCATCCTGCTCCATGCCACAGCTCCGAGGTGCTGGGAGCCACAGCCCCCATGTTGCAGATGAGGAAGCCGAAGCCAGAGGCCTAGAAAGAGAAGTGGTCCCCAAGGTTTGGTTTCAGTGACCACCTGACGGCTGTTCAGTCCTGGGCATGATGAGTCTGAGATTCTGTGGGATTTGAGCCTGGCTTTGCCTGTGGAAATGACACAAGGAGGAAAGGCCAACTGGTCTTTGAGTTTGAAGGCTCAGGAGTGAGGCAGCACATAAACTGGGGAGAAAGCCAGAAGAGAGGTAACAGCAAGACTGTTGCCCTGGGCACTTCTGGCTATGACGCATTGGGCTGCGTGCCACACGTTTTCTGTGCCTCCACTGTGGCATCCCTGCAGGGAAGGTATTGTCACCTAGCTTCCAGATGAAGATACCAAGGTCTCTCCAGCACACATCTGAGTGAGAATAGTCATTCATACTGTAGTAGTTCACTGTGTTGCCTAGGCACCAAGGACTCGCTGACTGTTCTGAGGCAGCTCCTGTCTGCTTGCATTCTTACTTATGGGAACCTATGGAAGAGAGGTGAAGTGGCCAAGCCAAGGACGCATGGCAAGGAAGTTGGGATAGTGGGGATTTGAACCCGGTGCCCAGATCTGTAAAACCAAAGCCCATGTTCCTAAGTGCAGCGCAGGCAGCTTGACTCTGCCAGCTGCAGATTTAAAATGCCACCCCACCCCCATTCATCCCTCACACAAGGCCCACGGTCAGAAGGAACATGGAGGACTGTTCTGAGGGCGGGGAGAGGAGGGGGCGGCCTCCAGTTGCCGTGGTCACAAGGCAGGGGGGCGGCTGTGATGTCAGATACAATCTGCTGGCACGGGTGGTGCCTGGCATTGGGCTCTGGTTTTGGCTGACTGCCTCTCCCCCAGATTGGGACTTTAGGGTGGCAAGCTGGGCTCAGCTTCCCGAACATATTCTGCCGAGGGCCTGAGGCATGTCTGACCTGAAGGGGTGACAAAGGGATGAGGCACAGTGACCCCCCGACCACTGCTGTCAGAGCAGACCCCCAAGCTGTTGCAGACAGGGCAAGTGGTGAGGGGTGGGGGCCGGGGAAGGCTCCAGACTGGATGAGAAGAGAACTCTTCCCAGAGTGGCTTGGCCCTCGGTGGCCTCCAGATTCAGCTCCAGCCCAGCCCTGGCCTGCCTGGGACACAGCCCAACTGGCACTGGTATCTGTGGCCATGGGGTCACCCAACCTGCCAGGGAGGAGTCTGAGCCTTGTCACTGCCAGGAGTCCCTGGGGACAAATGCACAGACTCTTTGCAGGGACAGGGATGCCTGAGTGACTGGAGGCAGGAGATGAGGCCGGGAAGGGTATCCTGGAGGAGGTGGTCTGTTGTGGAGGTGGACATGTGGACGGGCAGTGGGAGAAAGGCAGGGGTGGTCCAGAGAAGGGGAGCTGCCGCTGACAGGAATGCAGAGCTGGCAGAGAGAGAGAGAGGGGAAGGGTACTCAGGTTTGGCAAAGTATATCCCTGCTGAGGATACCATGAGTGACTGTCACGGTGGTGTGCTGGGCAGTTTGCCCCAGGATGAGGCTTATTATTATTATTTTTAAAAACACATGTCTTTTATTTTTTAAAGTTTTTGAGAGAGAGAGAAGGAATGGGGGCGGGGGACAATGGGCACGCCAGGGCCTCCAGCCACTGCAAATGAACTCCAGATGCATGTGCCACCTTGTTCATCTGGTTATGTGGGTCCTGGGGAATCGCACCTGGGTCCTTTGGCTTTGTAGGCAAGCATGCCTTAACTTCTAAGCTGTCCCTCCAGCCCGGGGTGAGGCTTATTTGATCATAAGGTTTTGTTTTTTTTGTTGTTGTTGTTTTTTGTATATGTGCTTGCCTGTGTGTATATGTGTTCATACTGGGTACATATCTGTATGTGTATGTACGGAGGGCAGAGGTTGACGCTGGAGGTCTCCGTCCGTTGCTCTCCACCTTATTTCTTGAGACAGGGGCTCTTGCTGAGCCTAGCCAGCAATTCCCCCAGGGATCCTGCCTGTCTCCTCTGTCACCCGAATGCTGGGATTACAGATGCTGCCGCTGTGCCTGCCTTTTTACAGGGTGCTGGGGATTTGAACTCAGGTCTTCCTGCTTATGCAGTAAGTGCTTTGCCAGGCGAGCCATACCACCAACCCCACCAGCTATTCTTTATCTCCAGCTGTGCTAGTGATGGCCAGCAGGAAGGGCCATCTGTAAGCAAGAGTTGTAACCTCTGTACCCATCTGGTTCTATTGATGCTCCGCTGGGTGATGGGGCTTCTGAGAAGAATCAGTGGTGCTATCCCCTACCCCTTATCCCTGGAGTTCACCGGTGTGGGGTAACCAGGATGGGCTTCCAGGAGAAGACAGCTGGAGTCTTGGGAGTAGGAGGTACAGGTTGGAAGGAAGCCAGGTGAGTAGGGAGGCTCGTTAGGGTGTGAGGCAAGAGCAAGCTGGTGGGGTTGGACACTGGAGTGGGACGGAGTGCCCTAGGAGCTCCCTGCATGCCTCGGTGATAGGTCTGGACTGTATGCCATGGAGATTCCCTGAGAGAAGTGGCACCCTCACCCCTCTCCAGGATGAATATGTATGGAACACACACCTGTATGAGCCAGGATTTTGCTCACTCCTTTGCAGCTGTGTGACCTTGGGCAAGTCACTACACCCCTCTGAGCCTCCATTTCATCTAGAAACAGGCCTCAACTTTTTTTTAATGGATTTAAAATGTTTTTTTGGTTATTTATTTGAGAAGGAGAGAGAGATACAAAGAGAAAGAGGCCTCCCGCCACTACAAACTCCAGATGCATGCATCTGGCTTTATGGGGATACTGGGGAATTGAACCTGGGCTGTCAGGCTTTGCAAGTAAGTGCCTTTAACCACTAAGCCAGTCCTGAAACAAGCTTTTAGAACTGTATTGAATATTAAAAACGGGACCTGCATAGAGTGCTTAGCACAGTGCCTGATGTGTCATAGGTGTTCATGGGATGCTAGTTGTGATCATGGAATTAGTCTACAGTGGGGAGGTGGGGGACATAACCAAGTCATCTCCAGACGTGAACCAATAGAATGAATATATATCCTGAAAGGGATTTATTAGATCGGCTTCTGACAGTACTGCTGGGCAGTTTAGGCTGGAGAATCTGAGAACCTGGTACTGCTCAGTCCACCAGGGTGGATGGCTCAGCAGTCTTGATCTGACACTGAAGGCCTAGAGGCTTCCTGGAGGGCTGCTGGTCTTCAGTTAACGTGGAAGGCTGAAGAGGCTGGCTGCTGGTATCCAGGAAGGAGGGCAGCAATGGGCTAGAGGTCCTCACCAGCAAGTAGCATGGGCAGCCAGGCAATAGTCACCGCTTTTTCCTGGAATGCTTTTCCTTCTCTTCCTTCCTTCCTTCCTTCCTCCCTTCCTCCCTCCCTTCCTTCTGAGAGAAAGAGGGAGAGAGAGAGAGAGAGAGAGAGAGAGAGAGAGAATGGGCACGCCAGGGCTTCGGCTACTGCAAATGAACTCCAGATGTGTGCACGCCCTTGTGCACATGTGTGACATTGTGCACTTGTGTCACAGTGTGTCTGGCTTATGTGGGACCTGGAGATTTGAACATGAGTTCTTAGGTTTCACAAGCAAGTGCCTTAACTGCTAAGCCATCTCTCCAGCCCCTGGAACGCTCTTCTGTATAGGCTGCCACCAGAAGGCTATACATGCTGGGGGACAGTCTTCCCTCAGTTAATCCTTCCTGGAAATGCCCTTGCAGACCTGCCTTAGAGGTATGTCTCTTCCTTGATTCTGGATCTGATCAAGTTGACAATACAATTTAATTGTCACAGGCTCCAACAGGCTCCTGCCCAACAAATGTGTATTGCTTACCTGTTCCTAGGGGAGGTGAAGGTGACCGAGGCAGGTGTCACGGATGTACCCTGTGGTCCTGCAAAGTAGTCATAGGACAGTGTGTGGACTCCCTAGCTTCCTTGGGGCCCCCTTGTGTTGAATATTCTGGTCAAAATCTGTTCGTGGCACCTCAGGTTACAAGGGGACATGGGGGAGGGCTAACACTGGACCACAGGTGACCCTGCATCACCATATTGGAGGGGATAAAAGTCTTGAGACCATTGATCCTGCAGATAGAAGCAAGGGGATAATGCTTAAACCAAAGAAGCAATGTTAGGAGACCTGTTAGTCCTGTACACTGGGCCCACCAGGCTGTGCGCCTTATAGCAGGAAGCTGCTTCAGTCCTATGTCCGCTCTAGAGGGCAGGGGCAACTCCATCTCGCGGAATAGCTGGGGTCACTGAGCATGCTCAGAGGACAGATGACTGGCCATGGAAGTACCTAATCTCTCAACTCCCTGCTCTCAGAGTCCTTTCCCCCAAGGAGCTATGGGGGCGGGGAGGTGACGTTTTCATCTTGGCTCTCAAGGGCATGGAAAGGGAGACAGGTTTTTGTTAAGTATAGGGAAGTTTCCAACATCTGGAGCTATTCCTCCAAGGCATGGTGGTGACCTCCCCATCGCTAGGCACATTCATATAGAAGGATCTGTAGATGGAATCGCAGTGTGAGTGGAGGTGGGATGTGGTGACCTCAGTGTTCCCCAGTGTTGGGGCTGTGTGTGTCTGGGGCAGTGTCCAGATGAAGGCCAGTGTACTTGGGGCAGAAAGAGGGCTGTGCCAGAGGTCCCTGAGCAAGGATGGCTATGATGTCATGAGCAAGATAACAGGAGTGACCTGGTTTCTTAGGCAGAGTTTGGGGTAAGAGGACTGGGGTATCCTTGGGAATGGGCAGGTTTGGTTGTGGGGGTTGGAGTGACTGGTCTCTTTAGATGCTGGTCAGTTATAGACAGGTGCTGAAGAAAGGCAGGATCAGAGAAACAATGAATGTGGGGCTGGAGAGATGGCTTAGTGGTTGAGGCACTTGCCTGCAAAGCCTAAGGGCCCAGGTTCAATTCTCCAGGTCCCACGTAAGCCAGATGCACATGGTGGTGCATGCGTCTGGAGTTTGTTTGCAGTGGCTAGGGCCCTGGCATGTCCATTCTCACCCTCTCCCTCTGTCTGTCTCTAATAACTAACTAACTAACTAACTAACTAACTAACTAACTAACTAAATATAAATCTTAGAAAAAGAAACAATGCAGGTGGACTGTCTGGTCTTCTGGATAATTTTTTAATATTTATTTTTATTTATTTGTTTATGAGAGAGAGAGAATGAGAATGAATGGGCACACCAGGGCCTTTAGCCACTGCAAAGAAACTCCAGACACATGCCACAATGTGCATCTGGCTTATGTGGGTTCTGGGGCATTGAACCTGGGTCCTTGGGCTTTGCAGACAAGTGCCTTAACCTATAAGCCATCTCTCTAGCCCGCTAATTAATTAATTAATTAATTAATCAATCTATTTTTGAGGTAGGATCTCGTTCTTGCTGAGGCTAACCTAGAATTCACTATGGAGTCTCAGGGTGGCTTCAAACTCGTGGTGATCCTCCTACCTCTGCCTCCCGAGTGCTGGGATTAAAGGCATGTGCCACCATGCCTGGCCTCTCTTGGCTAATTTGAGGGGAGCAAGTGAAGGCCTGGAGCACCCGTCCAGCAGATAGGGGCAGAGGAGAGGAGCTGCCCCAGTGGGGCCCAGCCCCAAGGAGTCTGTGTTGGGAGGTGGAAGGCAGCGCCTCTGAGTTAGGGGTTAGGTATGCAGCCCGAGGTCCTGAACTAAGGATGAGCTATGGGAAGGTGGCTGACTGACTTCAAAGTGCAGGAAAATGTATTGGGGTTGAACCCCAGCACCACCACCTCTGAGGAGTAAGGGAAGTACTCACAGAGGAGTTAGGGAAGAGGGGTGCTCCCTGCCCGCAGTCCTGAGTGCATTTTGGGGCTGCAGAGAGAGGCAAACTGGGAACCACTGAAGGATTTTTCAGTTGTGCTAGATGTGGACCTGTTAAACCAGGTCCCACATGGGCATGATGGCACTCACCTATAATCCCAGTGCCCAGGAGGCTGAGGCAGAAAGATTGCTATGAGTTTGATGCCAAAGAGGTACCCGGAGAGAGGCAGAGGTTTCTAGTTAGTTCGGAAGAGAAGCGAGCCTGGCTTAAGGCAGCTCCCCCACAGCCTATGCCTACAGGCCTCTTTATCCACGGCCCTGGCTGCTTCTCTCTCTGGCCTGGCAGGCTTCCTGTCACAGCGCCCCTCCACCCATGCAGTGGTAGTCTTCAAGTCCAGGTGAATAACCAGGGACTGAACTTTCTGGACATTGGTGAAGTGCTGCTCTCATCTGCGACCGTGATCCCGTGTTCACTCTCGGGAGCCTGGATCCTGTCTTAAAACCACAGCCTAGCGTCCTGCTACCCCTTGGGTCAGAGGCAGGGCTCTTCCTGGAACTCCTTATGTCCTCAGCTCAGCATCCGAAATGGGTGGTAGGTCCAACTGCTCTCAAGGTCTACCGTAGTTCTTCGAAACCCAGGGCACATGCCCACTGCTCCTGTCCTCCTCTCTTGCCCACCCTGTGGGATTTGGCCCAAGTTTCCAGTATAGGGAGGAGACCTATGTCCTGAGGCCAGTGTCACTGTGAAATAGGGCTTGGGCTGCAGATGGGGGAAGAGCTGGACATCAGGATCCTGAATTACAGGTCAGAATTCTAAGTTGGGGGTGTGGGTAATTATTGAGGGTCCCACAGATTCTACCTTCAGTTATTTGACGATGGAATGGGTCAAATGCTGCCGCTGTGGTTAGCAGAGTGGAATGGGGTTGAGGGATCCTGGAGTGGACTTTGATGTGTGGTGTGGGTGGGAGGACCACCCCCACCTTGCCCATCTGGGTCCAAAACAGAAAGTTCCTCCCAGAGACCAGCAGGGGGCGCAGGAGTCTGTGTTTCAGGCTGCCTGGGGCATATGGAGGGTCCTGGCTAGCTTTGATGGAAGATCTGGATATGGAGGCCAAGTCAAAGTCAGTTTAGGGGAGATCACATTGATGTGTGTGGGGGAGTAACTGGATGCCATCAAATGGAGATCACCATGGCCAGGCCAGAAAGGTCACCTATGAAGAACCCCATAAATGCTTCAGTAACTTGCTTTGGGTCTTGAGTGGGATGGCCTGGGGTATTTCCTGTTTCTAGGCCCTCCACCATGCTGCAGGCACACACAGGTTCTAGCAGCCATCATCTGATAGTACATTTTGGAGAGGTGGCCAGTGCTCTTTGCACAAGTGGGGAGAATACTGGAGAGCAGGTATAGGTGGACCCCAGAACCCAGGGTTCACTCCCAAGGTGCCTTCTGGATGGCATGAGAAAGGAGGTGCCCATCATGTCATGTCAGGATGCCAGGGTCTGGTGGATGAGTCCTAAAGAGGAAGGGGCCTGTGATGTGGGCCGTGCAGAGAAGCTACTTGTGTTTCAGTGCCATCTGCCTTGGGTCACACTTTGCCTCCAAGCAGGCCTGAGGGACCCCCCCCCCGCCCCCAGGACAAAGGTTGAGGGAAAGGTGCAGAGAAGAGAGGCGCCGTGCAGAGAGCTGCCTGGCAGAGCCGCCCCACCCTGGCCGGCCTGCCCACGCATGCAGGCTCCACCCTTGGATTTCTGAGGTTGTGGGTGGGGACTTGGGGCTATCAATCTCTCAGGGGAACCTAGCCCTGTTGGAAACCCCTGGGCAGGGGTGCCCTCCAGACAGAGAGCCCTGACTGCTGGTGCCAGGTCAGTGTGCCACCAGGGAGCATGAAGCCGGCCCTGGTTTTGGCCCCAGATCTGTGGCCTCTCCGGGACCCGAAGCTCTTTCTTTCACTGCAGCACAGACTGAGGCCAGGAATGTCCACAGGGTCCTCAGCTTTTCTTCTGGGACTGGGGAGAGAATGCTGCGAGAGAAGAGCCTGATTGGTGTGGGGGGGGGGGGCTGCCTCTGAGACTCCATTATTCATCAGACTCAGCATCTAGTTTCTGAGTATCAGTTTCAACAAGCTGGCCTTGACTCACAGCCTGGAGCCACGCTGGGTTGGGGAGGGGCTCCCCCTCCCCAGGGAATCAGGGGCCAGAACCTCAAGCCTGCTGCAGCAAGCTGCCTTTGGGGCTCTCTGCTCTAGGGAGGAGGTGGGAACCCTGGGCCAGGGGCTGGGGTCTCCTTTCTTCTCCACACTCTACCACTTCCTAAACTCTGGCCCTGGGGCAGTAGGGCTCTGGTTCCCTAAGGAGCAGCCCCCATCCAGGTTAAGAGGCAGCCTGAGCAGGGCCCAGTCACTCAGGAGACCTTTGATGACACTCCTGGCCTGACCCTGGTGATCTCCATTTGATGGGACCCAGTCACCCCTCGTATCAGTGAGATCTCCCCCAAGCTGACTTTGAGATCTACCTTCTCAAAAGGGTGGTATTCAAGACATGCTGCCCAGACCACCACTGAACTGGTCTCTGTGCCACAGCCTACCCTGTGGGTGAGGCACAGGGCAGTGGTCCTAAACTGGGGTATCCGTTTTCCTACTTACGCACTGGTGATGCGGGGGCAAGTGCTGCAGGCTTTTTGGGCCTTAGTTTCTTCCTGTTAGGTTGGGGTAGTAACAGTTATCTCCTTAGCATCTCTGGGAAGAGGGAATGGAATTTGTTGCCTTAAGTTCCTGAGGCAGGTGGGGCGCTTGTGGGCATTCAGTGGGAGTTAGTAGCTGTTTGCCTACAGGGCAGTGGTAGGGACTGGAGGCTGAGGCGAGACTACCAGGATTTGAGTGGAAACTTACCTACCCAGGGCCAGCAAGACCCAAATCACACACAGACCTTAGGGGGAGGGGAAGACATTGGTCCAACCGTGAGGAGGGCTCTGCTGACCCGGCTGCAGACAGGAGGTCCTAGCCAATATCTTCCCTGACCCCAGCTCTTCCATGGCTGATGACCCTTCCTCCCTTCGTTGCTTTCTTCCACATGAAGCACATGGCTGTGTGCCGGGATGTTCTGAAGGCTGAAGACACAGGGTGAGCCAGACACCAAGGCTCCTGGCCTCTGGTAGGGAAGATGATAAGAGAACGGGGGGGGGGGGGTGTGCAGATGGCTCAGTGGTTAAAGGTGGTGGCTTACAAAGCCTGCTGGCCTGGGTTCTATTCCCCAGTACCCATGTAAAGGCAGATGGACAAGGTGGTGTTTGCGTTGGCGTTTGCTTGCAGGGCAAGAGGTCCTGGCGTACCCATTCTCTCTCCCCTTTGCTCACAGATGAATAAAAATATTTTTAGGGGCTGGAGAGATGCTCAGTGGTTAAAGCACTTGCCTGTGAAGCCTGAAGACCTAGGTTTGATTCCTGAGTACCCACATAAGCCAGGCTAGAGTGAGACCCCCTACTTTGGAAAATCAAAAAAAAAAAAAAAAAGAGAGAGAGAGAGAGAGAGAGAGAACAAGGAGCAATAATGCACATGTACTAAAGCTGAAAAGGAATTAATTCAACATCATGATAGCGTCAGAGAGGCAGGCTGAGGGATTATTTTGAGAGCGCCTTTGGGGGTGGGAGGCCAGTGCCTGCCATTTGAAGATCATGCAGTTCCAGACAGAGCACAAAGGGTGAGGGCCTTGAGCTTGGGGAGCTGTAGGGACACAATAGGGACACGAGCTGGAAGGCCAGTGGACAGACTACAGGAGACCACCTAGAAGGCGAGGTATGAGCCAGGCCATGGGGGGATTTTTTTTTTCCCCCTGGTAAGATGGGAAGTTTTAGTTTTTTTTTTAAATATTTTTTTTATTTGAGAGAGAGAGAGGAAGATAGAGAGAGAGAGGGAATGGGCACGCCAGGGCCTCCAGCCACTGCAAATGAACTCCAGACACATGTGTCCCCTTGTACATCTGGCTTACATGGGACCTGGGGAATTGAACTGGGGTCCTTTGGCTTTGCAGGCAAGTGCCTTAACTGCTAACCCATCTCTCCAGCCCAAAGTTTTAGTTTTCCAAGAAGCTACTTATAGCCAGGCGTGGTGGTGCATGCCTTTAATCCCAGCACTCGGGAGGCAGAGGTAGGAGGATCACTGTGAGTTTGAGGCCACCCTGAGACTACATACTGAATTCCAGGTCAGCCTGGGCTAGAATGAGACCCTACCTCAAAAACAAACAAACAAAAAAGCTACTTATGAAACTCAGCATGGTGGTGTATGCCTATAATCCTGGCAGGATGAAAGTTCAAGGTCATCCTTAGCTACATAAGGAGTTTGCAGCTGGCCTGGGTTATATGAGATTCTGTCTTAAAAAAAAATAAAACAACAACAACAAAAGCTGCTTGTGGTGTGGATAGTAAGTGACCTGACCTTGGGCTTGGAGATGACCCTTGAAATTTCCCAGTCCCTGCTAAACTGCTGTCCTTAAAACATCTCAAGCCCATGTCTCCCCACCCCTCTTTTCTCATGATTTCAGATGGAGGAGGGGCTATCTAAGGTGTGTGTGGGCTGATAACTTCACACAGCATGTGCCTCTTACTGAATACTGAAGCCATTCTACAGCCCAAGTCACAAGTCTGGGTTTAGGCCAGCTATGGTGACTCATGCCTGTAATTCTCTGGAGATGGAGGTAGGACTGCCGCAAGTTTGAGGCTAGCCTGAGCTACAGGCTGAGTTCCAGGCGAACCTTGACTACACAGAGTTAAGATACTGGCCTTAAACCGGGTGTGGTGGTGCATGGATTTAATCCTAGAGCTCCAGAGGCAGGGGTAGGAAGATAGCTGTGAGTTCGAGGCGAGCCTGAGACTATGGAGTGAGTTCCAGGTCAGCCTGGACTATAGTGAGACCCTACCTTGAAAAAACAAAGCAAACAAAAAAGATACTGCTTTAAAAAATTGTCTGGCAAGCTTTTAGGATGTAGCCCAGTTAGTTGATAGAGTGCTTGGCTAGCATGCAGGAGGTGCTGGGTTCGAGTCCCAGCACTGCATAAACCAGGTCTGGTGGCACACATCTGTAATCCCAGCTCTAGGGACTTGGAGGCAGGAGAATCAGTTCAAAGTCATCCTTAGTGTGAGGCCTGGTCTCGCAAGACAACAAAAGGCCTGGATTGAGCCCTACCTGTGCACCTTCAGTGTCACTTCATCCTCTTGGTGATGGATAAGGATAACCGTCTGTTATCCCCTTTCCTGGGAACGAGTGTAAAAGCACTTCGACAACTGCACAATGGGGACAGAGGGTGGACGTCCTCTGGAGCGCTATTGAGCACCCTCTGGCGGTGGGGACCGCCTGGTGCAAGCAAGGCAGAGCAGTACTTGGGGCTTTCTTCCTTCCTCTCCCAAGCCGGGGAGGCAGCTCAGCCCATCCACCTTTCGGACCAGTGGCCTTCTCCACCCTAGGTCACCTGCTCTATTGGAGCCTCTGTTACCGATTGGGCTGCAGGACTGGGGAATCCCCAGACCCAGGTTCTGAGGCAGGGGATCCCCTTCAGCTCGGGATGTGTGGCTGCCGCGGGGTGCTGGAGTTACAGCGGACAGGAGTGGGGTCCTGCGCCAGCCCCAGCTGTGTCCCCTTCTACCCAGGGCCCCTCGGGCAGAAGAGCCGGCCTGGGGCCCCTCAGGCGGGTCTCCAGGAGTGGCCTCGGCTGGGCCCGGGCGGGGTTCCGTCATCTCTTCCGTGGGGTGTCGCCGGCCCAGCCCCCCGGGGTCCCGCGCTCCGCCGCCGGTGTTGGGCGCGGCTGCACAATGGCAGGAAGCGGGGCTCTGCGCTTTGTCCGGCGCTCGGCGCAGACCGCAGCTTCCTCCGGCCGCCATGGGGACTGGACCCGGCGTCTCCGGGCGCCGAGCAGCAGCCGGGTCCGGCTCCGAGCTGCCCTCCCTGGACTCCGAAGTCCCCTGGGCTGGGGGTCGCGCCCGCGGCAGCGAGGGCCAGGTACGGGGACGTGGGCCAGGCTCCGAGCTCGCGCCGAGGCCAGGCGGGTGCGCGCAGCTTCAGCCCTTGATCTCGCTCCGGAAGGGGTCGTCCTGTCCTTTGGGGCATATGGGACCCAGGGCGGCTGAACCCTCTGTCTGGGCTGCACGCTGCTAGGGAGGGGTCCGAGGGTGTCCCCCCACTCCTGGGTGTGCTCCAACGTCAGCTCCTTGATCCCAGTCCCTAGGTATCGTCCTGCCCTGCAGGGGTTTAGGGTGGATGAGCCCCCTGTCTGGGCTGCATGCCCTGGGAGGAGTGCCCCCCACTCCTGGATTGGGGGCTGGCCGGCCGAGGTCCCCCTCAGCCCCTCGGCCTTTTGTGGCCTTTTGTGTCCACTGACTCCGGACACACCTGTGGGGCCCAGGCCACCCCTCCCCCCTTTCCTTCCTCCGCCCACGCCCTCTTCTGTGGCTCCTTCTGACTCCAGTCCTAGCCCTGGTGTGAGGGAGAGCCTGGCTTGCCTGCCCCGTATCCTGGGGGATGCGGTGCCCTTCTGTATTTGCGTATTTCTGTCCTTGGAGGGGCCTGTGATCAGCCTGTTCCATGGGTGGCCGTGGAGAAGAATCCTCCAAACTTCGCACCCACCTGCTGCTCCTACTGCAATGGCACTTCCTCTTTTGGGAAGGAACTGACCTGTTTTAGAGCTGGGGACAAACCGGCCCCTGGAGGGGAATGGGCTTGCAGACTGGGGTGTAAGGAAGAGGGAAGATGCACCTGGGGGTTCTGGCCACCCTAGCATCAGCCTCTCCGAGGGCCTGTTGGTTCTCCCTGGAAGTGGGAACTTCATCCTCACTTAGCTGGGAACCCTCCTGCTTGTTTCTGGGCGGGCAGATGCCTCAGCAGCCTTGGTGGTGGAGCTCACCAAAGCCATCCTAGGGCTGGGAAATGAATCTCCGTCCCTTAAGGTGGCCCAGTGCTGATATTCTTCTTCTTGGTTTTTTTTTTTTTTTTTTTTTTCGAGGTAGGGTCTCACTCTAGCCCAGGCTGACCTGGAATTCACTACGGAGTCTCAGGGTGGCCCTGAACTCACGGCAATCCTCCTACCTCTGCCTCCCAAGTGCTGGGATTAAAGGCGTGCGCCACCACGCCCGGCTAGTGCTGATATTCTTATCTCCAGGAGTGAATTGTCTTTATACTGGCTTGATTTTAAAACAAAGATGTGACACAGAATTGGAGACTTAGATTGGAAGGGTCCCAGAGACCCCTCTTCAGGACTCTTAGGTAAACTAGCATGACCTCTGCCATGTTCTACCTGATCACTGGGGCTAGAGTCTGGGCACCTGACCAGTTTAAAATTCCACCGGTCACTTATTGACTACCTAAAGCTGTTAGGGTGAGGAAGGGACTGGAGGGTGGGGAGCCAGTACCAGTCTAGCAGGCTGTGATCCTAGAAAGGATACCGAAGGGGTGTAGGTACCTTCTGGAAATCACTGTCAGGAGATGGCATTTGAGGTAGGGAACCCTTGGAATCAGCAAAGCCAGGTGGCTTCTCTGTATGCCGTAGGATGCAGGGTGGGTGGGGTGGATGGCCATTCTCAGCTTGGACAGTGTGGAGGTGTTTGGTTTTTTGGTAATATTTTATTATTTATTTGCCAGGAGAAAGAGAATATGAATGGGCACTCCAGGGCCAGTAAATGCTGCAAACAAACTCCAGACACATGCGCCACTTTGTGCATCTGGCTTTACATAGGTACTGGGGAATCAAACCCCAGGTCATTAGGCTTTATAGGCAAACGCCTTAATTGATGAACTGTCTGTCCAGCCTCACGTTCTCCTTTTTAAATTTTTATTTGTTTATTTATTGTTTCTTTGAGGTAGGGTTTCACTGCAGCTCAGGCTGACCTGGAATTTACTGTGTAGTCTCAGGGTGGCCGTGAACTCATGGTGATCCTCCTACCTCTGCTTCCCAAGTGCTGGGATTAAAGGCATATGCCACCACGCCCAGCTGATGGTCTCCTTTTTTTCTTTTTTCTTTTCTTTCTTTCTCTCTCCTTTTTTTTTTTTTTTTTTTTTTTTTTGATATGGTCTCACTCTAGCTCAGGCTGACCTGGAATTCACTATGTAGTCTCAAGGTGGCTTTGAACTCACAGCGCTCCTCCTACTTCTGGGATTAAAGGCGTGTGCCACCATGCCTGGCTCATTCTCCTTAAATTATTTTTTAACATTTAATTTTATTTATTTAAGAGAAAGAGCCAGAGAGATAATGGGTGCACTAGGGCCTCTAGCCACTTTAAATGAACTCCAGATGTATGTGCCACCTTTTGCATCTGGCTTACATGGGTACTGGGAATTGAATTTGGTTCCTTAGACTTCGAAGGGAAGCACCTTAACTGCTAAACCACCTCTCCAACCCATGTTCTCTCTCTCTCTCTCTCTTTTGGTTTTTCTAATATTCTCCTTTTTTTTTAAAACATATTTTTATTTTTTTAAATTTATTTAAGAGAGAGAGACAGAGGAAGAGGCAGATAGAGAGAATGGGTGCACCAGGGCTTCTAGCCACTGCAAATGAACTCCAGACACACGCGCCACCTTGTGCATCTGGCTTACATGGGTCCTGTAGAATCAAACATGGGTCCTTAGGCTTCGTGGGCAAGCGCCTTAACCACTAAGCCATCTCTCCAGCCTTGTTCTCCTTTTTATTATTATTATTATTATTATTATTATTATTTATTTTGGTTTTTCGAGGTAGGGTCTCATTCTAGCTCAGGTTGACCTGGAATTCACTATGTAGTCTCAGGGTGGCCTCAAACTCACAGCAATCCTCCTACCTCAGCCTCCCGAGTTCTGGGATTAAAGGCAGTGCACCACCATGCTCTGCCCTATTCTCCTTTTTAATCAGTCTGGAACCTCAGTCCATGGGATGATGGCACCCACAGTTAAGAGTGGGTCTTCCCACCTAGAAATCCCTCAGAGATATGCACAGAGGTTTGTCTCCTAGGTGATTCTAGATCTGTTAGCAGTGTTAACCATCACACAAACCTTGGCCAAGTGGACTACCTACCCACTGCTATCTCTTTTTCCTGCTTTCGTTATCTATCTGCAGGGGCAAAGGCATCAAACTAAGATTGGTTTTCTCCTGTCCCCATAGTCCTTGGGTCGGCCCTCCTCCCTCTCCTCCCCCTTCTCTGATACCTGAGGTGGTGTGAATGTGATTAAAATATGGGATCTGGAGTGACAAACACTGGCTTCAAGTCCTGACTCCACTGACCGTGTGACCTTAGGCAAGTGACCTAACTTCTCTGAGCCTTACTTGCCTCCTGCGTGAAATAGGGACAATAGGAGCCTCCTACCTCATAGGAATGAGAGGAAATGACTCAGGCAGGGCCCTCAATGTAGCATCCTCTTCCTCCCTGCCACAACTTCAGTCGTCCTCTGCGGTCAGGGCCATCCTCATCTAATCTGTCATCCTGGACATCTGTGACCAGGTTTTCCCAGCTGAACACTCCCGTACCTCTCCACTTACCGAATTAATAAATTGAACAAGTATTTATCAAGCGGCTGTGACTGGAGACGGGCTGTGAAGCAGACAGACTAAAATTTCTGTCCTTGTGGAGAGCTGACTAGGTGTGGTGGAACGAGGCTTGAAATATGCAGGAGAGGCCGGGTGCAAGGTTGGGGGCCGAAGTGCGGGAAGATGTCCTTAGAGGAAAGACAGAGGCAGGGGATCAGCGTCAACATTACAGTTCAGGGACCAGTGGGTTCCAAGGCTTGGAGCGGGGCTTTGGCTGTTACTCAGAGTGAGATGGAGCCACTGGCAGGTTCTGAGTGGATATAGTATGAGTCCTCTCTAAACATGCCCGTAGACAGCTGACTGGGCAAGGAGTGGGCAAACCAATTAGGAGGACAGTGATGTCATCCAGTTGAGAAGTGACAGGCAGTGGTGGGTGTGAAAGCTACAGTTATTAACAGTGGAGCCCATAGAACTTTCCGGCTGAACCCTCACTCAGTGTGATAGAATGGGCTCAGAGTGACCCCAGTGTTTTGTTCTGTTTTGTTTTGTATTTAAATTTTTCTTGAGGTAGGGTCTTGCTCTAGCTCAGGCTGACCTGGAATTCACTATGTAGTCTCAGGCTGGCCTCAAACTCACAGTGATCCTCCTACCTCTGTCTCACGAGTGATGGGATTAAAGGCATGTGCCACCACGCCTGACCTTTAAAAAAATTATTTTTTTATTTGCATGTGTATGTGGGCAGGGAGGCATGCCAGGACCTCTGCAAGTGAATGCCAGTGCTTGTGTCATTTTTTGCATCCAGTTTTACATGGGTAGTGGGAAATTGAACCCTGGTTGGCAGACTTTGCAATCAGGTGTCTTTAACCACTGAGCAATGTCCTAAGCTCCTCAATTGTTTTTTTTTTTTTTTTTTATTTTTAGAGATAGGGTCTCACTCTGGCCCAGGCTGACCTGGAATTCACTATGTAGTCTCAGGGTGGCCTCAAACTCACAGCAGTCCTCTTACCCCTGCCTCCCGAGTGCTGGGATTAAAGGCGTGTGCCACCATGCCCGGCTTTTTTTAAAAAAATTTTAAATATTATTTACTTAGGGCTGAGGAGATGGCCCAACAGTTAAAGGCGTTTGCTTGCAAAGACTGTTGGCCCTGGTTCAATTCCCCAGTAAATTCTTGTAAAGCCAGATACACAAAGTGGTGCATGCACCTGCAGTTCAAAGGCAAGAAACCCTGTTGTACCCATTCTCTCTCTCCTTGCAAATAAATAATAAAAAAATATAAATATGTTTAAATTTTTATTTGTTTACAAGAGTGACACACATACACTGTGGGCATGTCAGGGCCTCTCTCTTGCTGCTTTAAATGAACTGGAGGTTGAGGCAGGAAAATAAAGAGAGTGGAAGAAAACTGATGGAAATTGTGAGGAAGAGTCCTGCCGTAGTTTTGCTGTGGAGGAGGGAGGAGCAGGTGCTGGGAAGTAAACCTGAGGCTGTTTATAACATGAGGGGTAGCATGCTGCGTTCTGAAAGGAGTGAGCTGATTTGGGGAGACCTGAATGTGCAGGAAAGAAGAACCAAAGGGTGTCCTGCGCCTAGCCAGGCGAGCAGATCTGGAGGAAGGGCTGGCTGCAGGTTGGAGGAAGACTGATCTTGGGGAGCCCCAGAAGCCCTGAGGAGGTGGCTGAACATGCAGGTGGGAGCCTATGGGCCTCCTGCTAGCTTTTGATTTTCTGGAAGTCACTGTGGGAAGTACATTAGGGTTGGGCCATTGGCAGTGAGATGGCAGAGAAGCGATGATAGCCTTCCAAGATAGGAGGAGAGCAGTGATACTGTACATCCAAGGCAGAAGCCCTCAAGCAGTAGTGGGCAGGCTGTGACTGCCACACCCTCTTGTGACCCCTTTATAGCTCCACACTGCAGTCAAGGAATCCAGGTGAGGTCTGCTAATTAAGATTTAGACAAGCTATAGGCCTGAGGGGCACTGGGCTCAGGCAGCGGGGCCTGAGGGCCTTGCCAGAGCTCATGGCATTCCAGTGAGCTGGCAAAACTAAAGGATGGTCCTGAACTTCATGTTTTAAAATTTTTAATTTTTCTATTTGCAGGCAGAGAGAAAGAGGGAGGGAGAGAGGGAATGGGCCCACCAGGGCATCTTGCCACTGCTGATTGACTCCAGGGACATGCCATGCACTGCTTTATGCATCTAGCTTTATGTGTGTACTGGGGATTTAAACCCAGGCCGCCAGGCTTTGCAAGCAAGCACCTTTAACCACTGAGCCATCTCTCCAGCCCCTGAACTTCATTTTGAGCCCTTGGTAACCACCCTGCCCCATTGTTAGTCCTTTGCAGTCTCAAGTGTAGGATTTCTGTGCATCCCTATGAACAGACACGCTTGTGCTTGGGAAGGTTGTCCAAATGAATTTTTTTTGAATCTATAAGCAGAAGCTACCCAGGCAGAAAAGATGGTGAATGACCAAGGCAGTTCTATCTGTAAAGGGCAGTGGTCTGGGTGGCAGGTGTGTCTGTCTGTCTGTAGTGCCCAGTCTGACCCCACTTCCTCACCCTTCAACTTACAGGTATGCCATCATGCCGACTGCCAGCAGCTA
This sequence comes from Dipus sagitta, assembly GCA_036346955.1. Classification (NCBI taxonomy): domain Eukaryota; kingdom Metazoa; phylum Chordata; class Mammalia; order Rodentia; family Dipodidae; genus Dipus; species Dipus sagitta. Next base: position 132,060,768 of record CM070773.1, read on the forward strand.
CACCGCCAGGGTCCTCTCAACCTGTGTGAGGCTTGTGACAGCAAGTTCCACAGTACTGTGCATTATGATGGGCATGTGCGCTTTGACTTGCCTCCGCAAGGTGAGCATTAGAGTCCAGCCTTGTGCTGGCCCTGAGCCCCCTGACCAAAGTGGACAGACAGTGGTGTTTTTTTTTTTTTTTTTTTTTTTTTTTTTGGTTTTTTGAGGTTAGGGTCTCACTCTGGTCCAGGCTGACCTGGAGTTAACTATGTAGTCTCAGGGTGGCCTCGAACTCACAGTGATCCTCCTACCTCTGCCTCCCGAGTGCTGGGATTAAAGGCGTGCACTACCACGCCTGATAGCCTTTTTTTTTTTTTAAATGTGTGTGTGTGTGAGAGAGAGAGGGAGAGAATTGGCACCTCAGGGCCTCCAGCCACTGCATTTGAACTCCGGGTGCATGTACCTAGCACCTTGTGCGTATGTGTGACCTTGTGTGCTTTCATCACCTTGTGCGTCTGGCTTACATGGGATCTGGAGAGTCGAACAAGTCCTTAGGCTTCGCAGGCAAACAGTGTCTTAACTGCTAAGCCATCTCTCCAGTTGGAGACAGTGTTTTGGTAACTATTAGGGCCATAAGAAAGACAAGACTTGTCTATAAACTCTAAATCAGTTCCTTTTTAAAAATTTTTTTTGTTTATTTTTATATATTTATTTGAGAGCAACAGGCAGAGAGAGAGATTGAGAGAGAGAGAAATGAGCGCTCCAGGGCCTCCAGCCACTGCAAAGGAACTCCAGATGCGTGCACCCCCTTGTGCTTCTGGCTAACGTGGGTCCTGGGGAATCGAGCCTCAAACTGGGGTTCTTAGGCTTCACAGGCAAGCGCTTAACCGCTAAGCCATCTCTCCAACCCTAAATCAGTTCCTTTTGTTTTACAAGATACTTATTTATTTTTGAGGTAAGGGTCTTGCTGTAGCCCAGACTGACCTGGAATTCACTATGTAGTGTCAGGCAGGACTCGAACTCACAATGATCCTCCTACCTCTGCCTCCTGAGTGCTGGGATTAAAGGTGTGTGCCACCACGCCTGGCTATTTTTTATTTTTTAATTTTTATTTACTTATTTATTTGTTTGTTTGTTTGGGTTTTTTTTTTTTTACTATTTTGTACTAATTTTTATTTCTTTTTTGTATTATGGTTTCAAAAAGAGAAGATATATATTTTGTGTGCTTTCCAGTTCAATATTGAACATCTACTCAAGTGTGTACTACACAGACCTGTGGCCTCATTATCTGCCCAGGTTTTATAAGCATTTTTATCACATGTCCCTTTTTAAAAATTTTTTAATTTTTTTATTAACAACTTCCATGATTATAAAAAATACCCCATGGTAATACCCTCCCTCCCCCCACTTACCCCTTTAATTTAAACTAACAATGTACCATTAATACAAAATTATCTTTCCGCTACCCTGAACTTACGGTCCAATTAATTTTATTTCTGTACCTGCACATGTATAAATGTCATACATGGGAGAAAAACAACTGGGCCTTAAATCAAGGGCCATTTTCACTATTTTGCTCAAAATTCTTATATAATTATATATGAAGAGGCTAATCTACTTAAGAGAGGTCATCTTAGAATAGCATTTGTGTTTTAAAATGAATAGTTCTCAAATCTGAATTAATCTCTCAGAAGGCACTGGGTTTTAAAAATGTCCAAAAGCACAGGTCTGTTGACTGTGAGATAACACATAACTAAGTCCAAAAAGGTGTTTTCAACTGCAAGTAGCACCTACCCCACACACTGCATATAGCAATGAGGCTTTCTAGAAAATGAGATGCATGCTTCAGGTTACAAAGCACCACATATAACTCACTACTTCTAAAAGAAACTAATTTTACAAGATACTTATTTATTTATTTTTGAGGTAAGGGTCTTGCTGTAGCCCAGACTGACCTGGAATTCACTATGTAGTGTCAGGCAGGACTCGAACTCACAGTGATCCTCCTACCCCTGCCTCCTGAGTGCTGGGATTAAAGGTGTGTGCCACCACGCCTGGCTATTTTTTATTTTTTAATTTTATTTATTTATTTGTTTTTTTAAATTTTTTTGTTCATTTTTATTTATTTATTTGAGAGTGACAGAGAGAGAGAGGCAGATAGAGAGAGAGAGAGAGAGAGAGAGAATGGGCGCACCAGGGCCTCCAGCCACTGCAAACGAACTCCAGACACGTGCACCCCCTTGTGCATCTGGCTAACGTGGGTCCTGGGGAATCGAGCCTCGAACCGGGATCCTTAGGCTTCACAGGCAAGCGCTTAACCACTAAGCCATCTCTCCAGCCCTATTTAGATGGTTTTTAAAGGTAGGGTCTCACTCTAGCCCAGCTGACCTGGAATTCACTATGTAGTCTCATGGAGGCTTCGAACTCAGCGATCCTCCTACCTCTGCCTCCCAAGTGCTGGGATTAAGGGTGTGCGCCACCATGCCCAGCTTTTTTCATTTAAAACATTTATTTTTGTTTATTTTTATTTATTTATTTGAGAGCGACAGACAGACACAGAGAGAAAGAGGCAGATAGAGAGAGAATGGGCACGCCAGGGCCTCCAGCCACTGCAAACGAACTCCAGATGCATGCACTGCCTTGTGCATCTGGCTTATGTGGGTCCTGGGGAAATTGAGCCTCAAACCAGGGACCTTAGGCTTCACAGGCAAGCACTTAACTGCTAAGCCATCTCTCCAGCCCCATTTTTTACATTTTTAATTTTTTTGGTTTTTTGAAGTAAGGTCTCACTCTAGCTCAGGCTGACCTGGAATTCACTATGTAGTCTCAGGATGGCCTCGGACTCACGGAGATCCTCCTACGTGCTGGGATTAAAGGTGTGCACCACCATACCCGGCTATTTTTTATTTTTTGCAATGCAAACAATAATTCAGGGATTGGGCCCCATCTCTAGGGCAGGCCTGTCTCTCTCCCAGTGTTGACCTTCCTGGTTCCCATCCCACAGCTATTTTTGCCCTTAACGAGAACCCGCACAGAGGAAGCCCCTTTCTTCTTGATTCTGCCTGTCCTCATGCCAGGAGCTTCTGGGCAAACCCATCATGCCAAGCTGTTGGCTTAGCAGAGCAGGTGGGGTGGGGGCAGTGGTTGGAAGGAACTTGTACTAGGAAATAAGAAACGTCTCCTGCTGAATAGGTCCTGGCCCTGGAAGGTACCCAGGCTACTTCTTGTCCCATTTCCCAGCTGAGGAGAGGGAAAAAAAAAAAAAAAAAGAGCACTCTTCCCCTCTGACAGGCCCCCGGACTTCAGGTGTGGGCACAGCTGGGGGTGGGGGAGGGGCGGGGGGGCCTGCAAGGAAGAGCCATGGACTTTGGTCCCTGCCTGCAACAATCCAGGAGGTATCGCCTCCTTGTCCTTAGGTAATAGAAGGGTTACAAGCTGCCAGTGGGTTTGCATTTGGGTTGGGGCACTAGTTAGGGTGTCGTCTCAGAGTCTTTGAGGTTTGGGGATCATAGATAACAATGATAGATCAAACTCTTGCAGAACTGAAGGGTTTCATTCAGCACAGCTTCCACATTTTTTTTTTTTTTCCCGAGGTATGGTCTCATTCTAGCTCAGGCTGATCTGGAATTCACTAGGTAGCCTCAGGGTGGCCTTGAACTCGTGGCAATCCTCCTGCCTCTGCCTCCCAAGTGCTGAAATTAAAGGGGTGCACCACCATGCCCGGCTATTTTTTTTTTTGGGGGGTAGGGTCTCGCTCTAGCTAGGCTGACCTGGAATTCACTCTGTAGTCTCAGGGTGGCCTTGAATTCACCATACCTTGGCTTCTTCTACCTTTTTTTAAAAAAAAATTTTAAAAATATTTTTATTTTGTTTATTTGAGAGAGAGAAAGAGGCATAGAAAGAGAGAAGGAGAAGGAGAGAGAGGATGGACGTGCCAGGGCCTCCAGCCACTGCAAACGAACTCCAGACGCATGCGCCACCTAGTGCAACTGCCTTACGTGGGTCCTGGGGAATCAAACCTGGCTCCTTTGGCTTTGCAGGCAAGTGCCTTAACCGCTAAGCCATCTCTCCAGCCCTTCTTCCACCTTTTTACCACAGGCTCTGTCCTGGCCCGAAATGTGTCCACCCGGTCTTGCCCTCCACGCACCAGCCCAGCCGCAGACCTGGAGGAAGAGGAGGAAAGCTGTGCAGATGGCAAAGGGTAGGTGGGGTCCGTGGGCAGAGCAGGCACCATGGGAGAGAGACCCAGGGACCACATGCCTGAGTGCCCTACGCCAGAGGGCTTATGGAGACCCCTCCACATCCCTGCCATGGTTCTTATTCCTGGAGGAGACTGCCCTAGCTTAGGTCAGCCTACAGGGTGCTGGCATCCTACTTCAGGATTGACTGGGTACCAGCCTGCCTGTCACTCATATTGGCCACCAGAGGGCGCAACACACACACACAAGCAGCCTGTGAGAATGCAACCAAGTTCCTAGTCACCTGGGTTGAAAGGGTGGGGATCTTGACAAGACCCTAACTTACATCCCACCCTCATGAAGACCCACAGGCACCTCCAGCATCTGCCCTCACTGCTTCTTTGCAGGGACCGGAAAAGCACAGGCCTAAAACTCTCCAAGAAGAAAGCGAGGAGGAGACACACTGATGTAAGGAGCTGAGGGCTGGCAGATGGGGGCTCCCGGACCCCTCCCAAGCCCTTTGCTTTTCCCAAGATTGGGCCTCCCTGCTCTGAACCCCAGGGCCAAGAATAGGGTCTGGAATGAGCATGCCCCTTTACCCCACAGCCCAGCACTGCTCACCTGGCCCAGGTGTGTGTGTTGGGGTGTTGGGGACTGGGCGGGGCACGGAGTGGGTAACACAGGACCGTCTCTCACACTAGGAGCCCTCCCAGATGGAGGAGGGCTGGGGAGAGCTCTGGCTTTCAACTCCCAGATAGAATTTTCATTGTGGACCGTAGGGTGGGGCAGGTAGGGCACAAGAGGTGACAGTAGAGAAGCTAACAGACTCAAGTCGTCCTAGGACCCAAGCAAGGAGTGCTTCACCTTGAAGTTTGACCTGAATGTGGACATTGAAACTGAAATCGTGCCAGCAATGAAGAAGAAGTCACTGGGGTAGGACTCGGTGAAGCTGAGGGAGGAAGCAGGGCTGGGAGCCGGGGTAGCTTGTCATGGCTCCCAGTCCCTGCTTCTCCGTGTGCGTGTGTGTGTGTGCGTGTGTGCGTGTCACCTGACCAAGGAAACAGAACAGGGTCTGTGCGCCTGTCCATTTTAATCCCATATGCAGGGCTCAGGGTCCGTGGGCAGCTGTGCCTGGGAGGGCCCGTGTGTGAACTCTGGAGGAATGTGTCTGTGTACCTATGTACATGTGATCCTGTGGGTGTCTGCCTTTTCAGCTGGGTGGTGGATGGGGCAGGGGTTTATGTGATTGTCCCTCTAACACACATATCTCCTTCCTGGGGCCAGGGAGGTGCTGTTACCTGTGTTTGAGAGGAAGGGTATTGCGTTGGGTAAAGTGGATATCTACCTGGACCAGTCCAACACACCCTTGTCCCTCACCTTCGAGGCCTACAGGTTCGGAGGACACTACCTGCGGGTCAAAGGTGAGCAGCAGGCTTCACAGGCTGGCTGGCTGAGGCCCAGTGGGGCCTCCTGGGGAAGACAGCTCTTCCTGAGTACAGGTTCCCATTGGCCATGCCCCTGAGCAGACTTATTAGCATACAGGTGTCTGCTGGGCGCTGGTGGAGGGTGCTGGGAAGGGCGGGGCTCTGGGGGAGTTCATCCAGGCCTAGGCTTGGGTCCTCAGGGGAGAGAGGACTGGGGCCCATGTGTCCTCCAGACCTGCGCACTGAGGACCTCTGATTGTCCCCACATGTTGCTGCAGCCAAGCCGGGGGATGAGGGCAAGGTGGAACAGGGAGTGAAGGACTCCAAGTCCCTCAGTTTGCCAATCCTGAGACCCACTGGGGCTGGGCCCCCCATAGTGGAGCGTGTGGACCCTCAGAACCGCCGCGAAAGTCTGGACATCTTGGTGAGGAGGGGGTGTCAGGGCTGGAGGTAGGGTGGGGTTCTTTAATGGAGAATCATCTTGGATTCCTTACTGTCTTCCTCTTAGAGCTTAATTCCCCCTTCTGGGGGGTGAAGCTGCCTGTGAGACTAGGGTCTCCTTTCTGTAGCTAGCCAGGCCCTGAGATGATGGGTTTTGTCTCTGAGAATCTTCTAGTTTCCAAGGAGTTGGAGTACATGGAATGTGTGTGGAGGGGTGTGGGGGGGGGCTAGTGAGCATATTTGTCTTGGGAGTGACACGTTTGTCCTGGGGAGAGACTGTCACCCACTATAGGTATGAGTGTGTTGTGGCATTTTTTTTTTTTCTTGGTTTTCTGAAGCAGGGTTTCACTCTAGCCTAAACTGACCTAGAATTCACTATGTAGTCTCAGGTTGGCCTTAAACTTACGGCGAACCTCCTACCTCTGCCTCTCAAGTGCTGGGATTAAAGGCGTGCGCCACCACACCACTAGCCGTGGGATTCTTTGGAAACTATGCTTGAATATACCTCTGAGCATGTGTGTAACTGATTCCCCCACACACACCCCCAGTTCATGCTTGTGGCTGGGAGCTGATAGTCCAGGTTAACCTGTGTCTGGACCTGGCACGTTTGGGTCCCAAAAGAGGTGCTAGGGGTGCAGAGACCAGCCTATTTCATGACTGGTTTAAGAAAACCTTCATAAGATGTGGCCACGGGGCTGGCAGGGGCTGCCCTTGACCACTCCTTTCTGACCAGGCCCCTGGCCGCCGACGCAAAAACATGTCAGAGTTCCTGGGGGAGACAAGCATCCCAGGGCAGGAGCCCTCGACACCCTGCAGCTGCTCTCTGCCCGTGGGCAGCAGTGGGGGCACAAGTAGTGGAGGTGCCAGCAGTGGGGTCAGCGAAAGCTGGAAGAACCGAGCAGCCAGTCGTTTCAGTGGCTTCTTCAGCTCCAGCCCGAGCACTGGTGCCTTTGGTCGGGTATGTGATGCCATGGGTTCAGGGCAGCTGGCACCTGGCTGGCCCTGGCCCTGGCCTCGACCCTGACTCCCATATCCTCCCAGGAGGTAGACAAGATGGAGCAGTTGGAGGGCAAGCTGCATGCCTATAGCCTCTTTGGGCTGCCCCGGCTGCCCCGGAGGCTGCGCTTTGATCATGACTCCTGGGAGGAAGAAGAGGATGAGGACGAGGATGAGGACAGCACCTGCCTGAGGCTGGAGGACACTTGGCGGGAGCTCATTGATGGGCATGAGGTGGGTGCAGCCACAGCCTTTCATCTTCCTCCTCGTGTACAAAAGAGGGACAGCTCTTGTGAGGACCCCGTGATGAGATAGTCTATAGGGGCTGGAGAGATGGCTTAGCGGTTAAGCGCTTGCCTGTGAAGCCTAAGGACCCCGGTTCAAGGCTCGATTCTCCAGGACCCACGTAAGCCAGATGCACAAGGGGGCACACCCATCTGGAGTTCATTTGCAGTGGCTGGAGGCCCTGGCATGCCCGTTCTCTCCCTCTCCCTCTCTGTGTCCAGACTCTCTCTCTGTCGCTCTCAAACAAATAAGTTAAAATTTTAACAACAAAAAAAGATAGTCTATGGGTCAGCCTTGAGGGGCTGCTCCCATATTGGGGAAATGGAGGCTAGCAAAAATGGTGTTCTTCCTGGCTGTTTTAGTGGTGGAGGGACCAGAGACATCTTGATTGTGATAGTACAGGATGATGGTGAGGGTGGCCTGCTCTCTCACATCAGGAAAAGGAGGAAGTTGCATGCTAGGTTGCTCATCCTCCCCCAGACATCTCCACACACTCTGGGGGTTCCCTACTGACTCGCTGTGCTCTCCCTTTAGAAGCTGACCCGGCGGCAGTGCCACCAGCAGGAGGCGGTGTGGGAGCTCCTGCACACAGAGGTCTCCTACATCCGCAAACTGCGGGTGATCACTAATGTGAGTATGAGGCGGGGGCCAGGGACTTGTTCTGGGTAGACCACCAGCAGAGTTTGGGCCTTACTTAGCAAATGGACCAGGTTCCTTAAAAAATGGGGTTTCAGGCCGGGCGTGGTGGCGCTCGCCTTTAATCCCAGCACTCAGGACACAGAGGTAGGAGGATCGCCGTGAGTTTGTGGCCATCCTGAGACTCCATAGTGAATTCCAGGTCAGCCTGGGCTACAGTGAGAACCTGCCTTGAAAAACCAAAAGAAAAAGAAACAAGGTCTCAGGAAAGTCAGACAAGGGCTTCATCCTTGGGAGGAGGGGATTCCCCAGAGGAACCTGGGAGGCGGCTTCAGGCAGGTTGGCCAAGTCAAGCTGAATTAGCCCTGTTGAGGTCCCTTTATTTGTTCACGAACGGTTTCTGAACACCTGCTCTATGCCAGGTGCCCAGGAGCCCACACTCTACCACACTGTAGGTGGGACAGGGTGGGTAGACACTTTAGGGACAGCAGCTGTGAAGAGCACCTGTCTTGAAGCTTATTTGAAAAGAAAGAGAAAGCTGCCTGGGAGGAGGCTGAGCCAGGGCAGAGGTGGTGGAGTGAATTTCAGGCATGGCTGCGAGGCGCATCTCAACTTCTCTCCTAGTGGGGTCAATCAAGGCAGGGTGACCCTGGGGTCTTGGAGCCCCCAGGTATGAAAGCCACAACATCCTCCTTTATCTGTAGCTGCCTCGGGGCTCTCAGGAAGGGGAATGGGTAAGGGGAGCCCGAGGGCCCTGTAGCCAGCCCCCAAAGCTGCCGCACCCCCTTCCTCCCACAGCTGTTCCTGTGCTGTCTCCTCAACCTGCAGGAGTCGGGCCTGCTGTGTGAGGTGCGATCGGGCCTGGGGCGGCGGCGGGGGAGGTACTAGGAAAGAGGCGGGACCTAGCTGGGCGGGCGGGTCTGGGGAGGGGCAGGTGCCGAGGGGGTCGTGGCTAACCCGAGCAGCGGGTGGCGGGCAGGGGCGGGGCCGATCGCCTCTTTGTGGTCCTGCCCAGGTGGAGGCGGAGCGCCTGTTCAGCAACATCCCCGAGATCGCGCGTCTGCACCGCAGGCTGTGGGGCGGCGTGATGGCGCCGGTGCTGGAGAAGGCGCGGCGCACGCGAGCGCTGCTGCAGCCCGGGGACTTCCTCAAAGGCTTCAAGATGGTACGGGCGCAGCCCTTGAGGTGCAACCCACCCACCCCCTCACCCTCCGCAGCTCCCACTTAACCCTGTAGCCCCAGATGGCCCCTATGGCCAAAAGCCAGGAAGGAACCAGGTGTGAGTGCCCACCTTAGCCATCAGCCCTCGCCACCAAGCTAGAGGTGGCCACTCCCTTTGATGCTCGGTTTCCCGTCCTGGAAGCGGGGTCAGGAAGCCTGCGTGCCCCCTCCCCACGGGGTGGTCTCCGACCCGCTTGGGAAGGGCGTGGAGCGCGGTAACCGGTGCCCCGCTTCTGCCCCGGGCCAGTTTGGCTCCCTCTTCAAGCCGTACATCCGCTACTGCATGGAGGAGGAGGGCTGCATGGAGTACATGCGCGGCTTGCTACGTGACAACGACCTGTTCCGCGCCTATGTCACGGTGAGGGAGGCTCAGGCCCAAGGGTGCAGGCTTGTGGGCCCAGCTGGGTCGGGTGAGAGCCTGACCTGAGCCCCGTCCTGCCTCCGACGCAGTGGGCAGAGAAGCACCAGCAGTGCCAGCGTCTGAAGCTGAGCGACATGTTGGCCAAACCCCACCAGCGACTCACCAAATACCCGCTGCTGCTCAAGTCGGTGCTGAGGAAGACCGATGAGCCCCGCGCCAAGGAGGCCATCATCACCATGGTAACCCGAACAGCGGGCGGAGCGCTCTCCTAGGTTCGCTGACCCTGAGCCTAAAAGGTCCGCCGTGACTTGCTTGTTCCCAGATCAACTCGGTGGAGCGATTCATCCACCACGTGAATGCTTGCATGCGGCAGCGACAGGAGCGGCAGCGGCTGGCTGCTGTGTTGAGTCGGATAGATGCCTACGAGGTGGTGGAGGGCAGCAATGATGAGGTGGACAAGGTGAGCATCGGGTGGGAAGGGGGACCCATTTGGAAGACCCCAGGGATGCAGAACATCTCACTTGGGACCTCCTAGCTGTAGGTCTTAACCTCCCTGGTATCTGTAACTCCCATTTTCAGCTCTTGAAGGAATTCCTGCACCTGGACCTGACGGCACCCATCCCTGGTGCCTCTACAGATGAGACTCGACAGCTGCTGCTAGAGGGAAGCCTGAGGATGAAGGAGGGAAAGGACAGCAAGGTGATGCTAGGGCCACCCAACACTGAGCCCCTGACCCACTGGCGCTTGCCCTGTAGGTTTGGGTCATCCTTCTTGGGGATCTCCTGGACCCCAATCAGTGATTCACAAGTGCCTAATCAGTTAGATGTTGACCTTAGAACAAGTGACAGATGTCCTACTGAGCACAGTTGCCTGCTTGCAGTTTTCAAATACAGTAGCAGGACCATAGGACAGGGAGGGGCATATTCTGTAAGGGCCAGGAGGTTCCCAGAGCCTGGCTCTTGAGCTGTTAACCTTCCCTGCACCTGGTAGCCCACTTTGTAAACCATACAAAAACCTGCATGATTGTAAAATTGCTGCCCTTCATGTGTGTGTGTCCCATGGCCTTAGGAATTCTAAACCTCTAACTACTGAGTCACATCCCAGCCTTTTTTCTTTTATTTATTTATTTATTTATTTATTTATTTATTTGCAAGGAGAGAGAGAGAGGAGAGAGAGAGACAGAGAGAATGAGCACACCAGGGCCTCTAGCCCCTGCAAACAAACTCCAGATGCATGCGTCACTTGGTGCAGCTGGCTTTATGTGTGTACTGGGGAATCGAACCTGGGTTGTTAGGCTTTTCAGGCAAGTGACTTTACCATTGAGTCATATCTCCAGTCCCCTTTTATTTGTGTGTATGCATATTCTCATGTGTGTGGGTGTGCATGCACATGTGTCATGGTCTCACGCTTGTGTAGCAAATGCTTTATCTCTCAGCCCCACCCCCCTTTTTTTTAAGAGTGAAGGAGAGACAGAGAGAGAGAAAATTGGCACACTAGGGCCTTAGCCATTGCAATCAAACTCCAGACGCTTGTGCCACCTAGTGGGCATGTGCAACCTTGTGCTTGCCTCACCTTTGTGTGTCTGGCTAATGTGGGATCTGGAGAGTCCAATGTGGATCCTTAGGCTTTGCAGGTCAGTGCCTTAACTGATAAGGCATCTCTCCAGCCCCTAGGTTTTTTTTTTTTTTAATTTAATTTATTTATTTTGTTTTTTTGAGGCAGGGTTTCACTCTAGCTCAGGATGACCTGGAATTCACTATGTATTCTCAGGTTGGCCTCGAACTCACAGCGATCCTCCTAACTCTGCCTCCCGAGTGCTGGGATTAAAGGTGTGTGCCACCATGCCCAGCTTTGTTTTTATTTTTTTATTTTTATTTTAAAAATATAATTTATTTATTTATGTGAGAGAGAGAAAGGGGGGGGAGAATGTCATGCCAGGGCTTCAAGCCACTGCAAATGAACTCAAGATGCATGTGCTCCCTTGTGCATCCGGCTTACATGGGTCCTGAAGAATCGAACTGGGATCCTTTGGCTTTGCAGGCAAACGCCTTAACCGCTAAGCCATCTCTCCAGCCCTGTTTTTATTTTTTAATTTATTTTCTTTATTTATATTTTTCAATCAGAGAGGCAGAGAGAATGAGAATGGGTGTGCCAGGGCCTCTAGCCACTGCAAATGAACTCAAGACACAAGCTCTACCATGTGTATCTGGCTTACATGAGTTCTGGGGAATTGAACCTGTGTCCTTAGAGTTAATAGGCAAGCACGTTAACTGCTAAGCAATCTCTCCAGCCCCCTTGGTTTTTTTTTAATTATTATTATTTTCAGACAGGACCTAATGTAGCCCTCAAATTGCTGTGTAGCTGAGATTGGCACTGAACTTTTGATTCTCTTGTCTGTACCTCTTAAATGCTGGGATTACAAGTGCATGCCATATGTGTGGTATGGTATATGATATATATACATATGTGTGTTTGTTTTTAATATTTTATTTATTTATTTGCAAACAGAGAGAGAGTGAATGAGTATGGGTACACCAGGGTCTCTTGCTGCTGCAAATGATCTCCAGATACATGTGCCACTTTGTGCATATGCCTTTATGTGGGTACTGGGCAAGTGACCCCAGCAAGCAAGCTTTCCAAGCAAGTGCCTTTAACCACGGAGCCATCTCCCGAACCCTGTGTGTATATTTTGAGACAAGATTTCTTGTAGCCCAGAGTCTACCTGAACCTTACAATGTCACCAAGGATGACATTGAACTTCTGGTCCTCCTGTCTGTAGCTCCCAAATGCTAGGATTACAGACCTGTGGTGTCATATTTTTAATTTTTTAAATTTAAACTGTGATTGAGATACATGTGTGTCTCAATGAAAATCATCTTAGTCTTCATTTTTGTTTTACTTAGAGGTTCATGGTGGGGGTGTGTGTGTCTGACAAAAAAAAAAAAAAAGCTCTTAGCAAAAGGTAAAAAAAAAAAATAGCAACCTCAGGATCCTATTCCTGATCCCATGACTTCTCCTTCTTCCCCACCTCAGATGGACGTGTACTGTTTCCTCTTCACTGATCTACTCTTGGTGACCAAGGCTGTGAAGAAGGCCGAGAGAACCAAAGTCATCAGACCACCACTGCTGGTGGACAAGATTGTGTGCCGGGAGCTTCGGGACCCTGGTGAGGAGCCCTGGCCCTTGCTCCTGAGGTAGAGGCTGTGATGGACAAGGGCAGTGGTCAGTGTTGGCTAACTCTGACATGGGTCTTCCCTGACCAGGCTCCTTCCTCCTCATCTACCTGAATGAGTTCCACAGTGCTGTGGGGGCCTACACATTTCAGGCCAGCGGCCAGGCCTTGTGCCGAGGCTGGGTAGAGGCCATCTACAATGCCCAGGTGAGAGCAGAGTGGCATGGGGTTCCGGGCAGACTGAAGGGCTGTTGGTCACATCTTATTCTGCCTGTCCTCACCCACCCTTACCTGCAGAACCAGCTGCAGCAGCTGCGTGCACAGGAGCACCCTGGCAGCCAGCAACACCTTCAGAGCCTAGAAGAAGAGGAGGATGAGCAAGAGGAGGAGGAGGAAGGCGAGGAGAGCAATACCTCGGCTGCCAGCTCTCCTACCATCCTGCGCAAAAGCAGCAATAGCCTCAGCTCTCAGCGCTGGTAAGTTTTCCCAAGAGCACAAACAAGCTTGGGCTACATGACACCCAGTCTGAAACAGACAGAGACAATCCAGCAAGCCACACATGGTAGCTCAGGTCTGGAATCCAAGCACTTGAGAAGCTGCTTCAAGTTTGAAGCCAGCCTGGGCTGCAGTGTGAAACCCTGCCTCAGAACACACACCCAGCTAGGTGTGGTGGTGCATGCCTTTAATTCCAGCGCTTGGCAGGCCGAGGTAGGAGGATTGCTGTGAGTTTGAAACTAGCCTGGGACTAGAGTGAGACCCCACCTCAAAACCACACACAGATGCATGCACACATGCACATACAAAACCACCCAGCAAGGTGGATGTGGTTTTGATGCCTGTAATCCCAACCCTTGAGAAGCAGAGACAGGAAGATTGCCCAAAGTTCAAGGCCAACTACATAGCAAGGAGCTCCTGGTTAGCCAGATCTGGTCTCAAAACAAACCAACCATCCAACACCAACAGGGGCAGTATTCCAGTCCAGGACTCCTGGCTCAGAGTTGACACTGATCCTAGGGGCCTTCTGGAGAATAGTGCCATGTTGTAAACCCAGTGGAGGGTATTTGGGACAGCTCTGTCTCCTACCAGAGTACAGGCAAGGAGGATGGTTTTCAACCTGAGTGCCAACTCATGCATCAAAGTTGGCTGCCTGTAACCCAGTGCTGAGAATTATTCAGGCCAAGACAGTGTTTCTATCTGTTGTGGATACACGGTCTGGAAAATCCGAGCTTTGAGCTCCATGGGGAGGCTCCAGGCTTTTGGGGCTTCCTCTGGCTGGCTGACTCTTCTCCTGGCCCCACAGTGCTTCAGATGACTCCACTGAGACCCTGGCCATGGTTGTGGTGGAACCTGGGGAGATGCTGCCATCCCCTGATGGTGACCGTGGACCCTTCAGCTCCCAGTCCGATGAGACCTCTCTCAGTACTACTGCTTCATCCATCACGCCCACCAGCGAGCTGCTGCTCCTGGGCCCAGTGGATGGCCGCTCCTGTTCCATGGACTCCGCCTATGGAACCCTGTCCCCCACCTCCCTGCAAGACTTCGTGACTCCAGCCCCTGTGGTGGAGTCAGCGCCTCGGCTCCCAGAATTATCACAGATCCATTCACCCCCACCTTCACCCCGCCTCCGCCGCCGCACCCCTGTCCAGCTGTTGCCTCGCCTGCCCCGCCTGCTCAAGTCCAAATCGGAGGCTAGCCTCCTCCAGCTGCTATCAGGGGCTGCTACCCGCGGAGCGGCCTCAGCTCCCAGCCGTAGCCTGTCAGAACACTGCCTGGCTGCTACAAGCCCTGGCATCAGGACTCAGGGTTCCCCACAGGAAGCTGGGCCCTGCTGGGATTGCCCAGGGGCACATGGCCCTGTGATGTCAGAGCCTGAGGGCAGAGCCAGCCGCCTGGCTGAGGGACCTGCAGGTTCTTCCCAAAGGAGGTGCAGAGAGCTGCCCTGTGGTGCTGCTCCCAGGATGCAGCCTGAGCCTCCCCCAGGGATCTCTGCCCAGCACAGGAAGCTGACTCTGGCCCAGCTCTACCGAATCAGGACCACCCTGCTGCTTAACTCCACGCTCACTGCCTCGTGAGTGTGGCCTGGCTCGGGGAGGGGCAGGTGACTCAGTGCTGGCATGTGTGGCACAGAGTCCTGGTGGTGGGTAGGACCATTTGGATATGGGACGGGAGAAAGAGCGTGAGACCTGGCCCGGCGCCCAGCATGGCAGTCTGTAGCAGGCAGCAGTGAAGGGACTGAAGGATCACGATGGGAAGGAGGGGGTAGCCAGAGTCACTTGGTGAGTAGCATCAGCCAAGGACGTACCGTCTCTCCCTTCCCCTTACAGAGAGGTCTGAGCAGAAGGTGCCCTCCCCCAAGGGTGCCACCGACTACGGAACAGCAGACAGCAGGCCTCCTGGGGGACGTGGCGCGCCTGCTTCTGCTGTCGCCTTGTGTGCGCGAGCTGGAGTTCCAAGCAGGATGTCTACCCACCACTCTGATTTGCACTTTGCCAGACTGGATGGCATGGAGAAGGGCTCAGACCTGGGCTACAGTGTCCCTTTCCTTGCCCAGGCGGCCCCTTATCCTCTGCTCTTGAGGTCACCAGCTCTGAACCTCTGGGCTGGGCTCCCAGGCTGCCCTCCCACCGCCACCCTCACCTGGGCTCTATGTCAAGCTGCCTATTTATTGAGTTTGTTTCTTTTATAAAGACTTGTACATACTCCCCCTGGAAAGAGTCCTGTGCTTCTGGAACATACTCCCTTCCCTCCCGCTTCCCTTCCCTGTGCACTGGGCTGAGTGGGAGGCTCAGCCCCTCCAGCTGTGTGGGGGGCCCCTGTGGAAGACACTGGGAAGCAGCAATGCTGTGATGGGGTGGGGATGTTACAGAGCCCACACCCCAAGACCGAGCTCGCTTCCTGCCACAGCCACAGGCTACCACTAAGTAGAGCCCCCTGAGCTGACTCGGGGCCCAGGCCTTTGAGCTTCCGTCAGGGTAGGTGACACCAAGCAGGATCTCCTGAGAGTCTTCCCCAGTACTCACATCCAGGTACTCTGAGGGAGAGGTCGGGTGGGGCTCCCACCTAGCTCCTCTTAAGTCGCTAGCCCTGGATCCAGCTTTAAGCAGTGATTCAAAGGGGTGAAGTGGTGATGCTCTAGGGTGGGTCTCATCAAAGCACACAGCTAGCGCCCCCGCCCCCCAAAACAAGTTCTGTGGGGTGGGGGAGTGTGTGTGTGTGTGTGTGTGTGTAGGGAGAGGTGGGCCCTACCCTGGCCATCCTGTGAGATGGGCTCTTCTGGAGCGCGCGGGCGGCTTCTGGGTCAGGAAAGCTGCGGGTCTGGAGAGTGGGGGAAGTCCCGGGCTACGCATGCCCTTCTGAGGGCCCCCGGCACTGGAAGGGCCCGGGCTGCGCAGACAGCCATGGAGCAGCGGCCTTGGTGCTGCTCAGTGGTGGCGGCAGTGGTGAGTGGGGTCTGGAGAGTTGGGGGAACAGCCTGGAGACTCGTCTGCAGCCCAGGTGCCAAAAATCACACAGCGAAGGGGCCTCTCCGGGGCCTGAGGCACCCCTCCTCCCCTGGCCTAGTTAGAGGCTCTGGCGGGGCGTTGCCCTTCCGCTGGGAGGAAGCGCACCTTCCCTGAAACCAGAGGGGTCTGGGGGCCACTACCTCGCCGAGGGCACGGCTGGGGGTGGGGTAGCCCAGTTCTGCCTTGGTGAAAGTGAAATGGGTGAGGGTTTAGCAAGCTGGTGCCAAGCTCAGTGTGTGCACACGGGGAAGGAAGCTAGCAGCCCCCCACCACCCTTGGGCTCTCTTCTTCTGCCCAGGAGCCTGAGAAGTGGGCTGCTTAGAGGGTCAATGCTGGGGCCTCTGAAATGGAGAAGCCTGGGCAAGGAGAGACCCCCTCATGGAGCAGCTGTAAGGGGGTCAGCAACATCTGTCCCCCAGGCTCTCCTACTGCTGCTGCTGCTGTTGGGTGTCCATGGCCAGGGAAATACTTCTGGTCGTAGGTGTGACTGTGCCGGTGACTTCCAGAAGAGGTATGGCCCGTTTTGTTGCAGGGGCTGCCCAGTGGGTAAGTGGTCAAAAGGATAAAGGGCAAGGGTGGGGGGAAGGAGGGCAGGCTGAGGTTGGGGTTGAGGGGGGCCTAGGGTGGCAAATACGGGTGGGAGATACATAGCAAGCCAGAGATAGGGAGGGAGGAGTAGGTGGGGAGCAGATTGGGAGATGCCAAGACCCAGGCCCCCTTTTTTGACTCCTGTCTGGATTCCACAGGGCACTACTTGAACGCTTTTTGCACAGAGCCCTGTGGCGAATCCATCTGCCTTCCCTGTCGCCAGGGCTCCTTCTTGGCCAGGGCAAACCACTCCGAGACTCGGTGTACCCGCTGCCAGTCCTGTGATGAAGAGGGTGAGGGGCTGCCCAGGGCTTGGTCGGGTACTTTTGAGGTCAGACCATCACTTCTTTCAGAAGACCCTATGCCCATCCTACACCCATCCTTTGTCCCTTACTCTTACCAGTGACCTTCCAGTCTCCATGTGTCTTCTCTTGCCATCTCTACTCCTTCTCTGGCATGCCCCTGCTTCCATTCTCAGGGACATGTGCCTCTGCTTCTCCCTGGGGAATCTGTGGTCCTGACCACTTCTGCACTGTCTTCTTCCCTGTATCCCTGACAGCCTTCCAGGTAGCCTTGGAAAACTGCTCAGCAGTGGCGGACACCCTCTGTGGCTGCCCACCAGGCTGGCTTGTGGACTGTTCAACCAAGCCCTGTAGGGAAAGTTCACCCTTCCGCTGCCTCCCATGTCCAGACTGCAAGACCCCGCTACCTTGTGAGTACCCCACATTCAGCTCTCTGTCCCCAAGCCCCCTTCTCCTTTCTCATCCTGACACATACCATCTCTTTTTCTGTAGGTTTGGGCACCTGTGAGCCCTGCCTGCCTGGCTTCTATGAATATAACAATAGCTGCCTATCCTGCCTCACGTAACTTCCTGACTGTCCTGGAAGGGAGGCTGGGAGTGGGGTGGGGCCTTTGGGAATGGGCGCTGCTGATTTAGGGGAAGAGAGAGAAGATAGGGAGATGGCAGCTTAGCCTTGTGGTGGGGAGAGCTCACTTCAGGCAAACAGGAAGCTAAAGGGAGAACTAGATTCATTCTGTGCCAACAAAGGGATGAATCTTCTCTGTCTGCCAGAATTTCTCTAGTAACCCTTCCAGTCCTGCCTTCAGGATGAGTTTGCCGCTGTTCACCCACACTGATAGAGCTCCTGGACTTGGGCTGAGACTAAGGATTTGCTATTAGGGAAGAAGCACTTTGTTTATGTGTTCATTCAAGTCTTGGAGCATTTGCCATTTCCCAAAACACTATTCTAGGTGTCGGGGCTACATAGGGAACCAGGGGCAAAAACAAAAAAAAAAAAATCCTGTTTTTCCAAAATATTTTTTTAATTTTTAGTTATTTGAAAGGGATAGCAAAAGACACAGATAGAGAGAATGGGTGTGCCAAGGCCTCTAGCTGCTGCAAATGAACTCCAGACACATGTGCCACCTTGTGCATTTGGCTTATGTGGGTCCTGGAGAATTAGGCCTGGGCCTGGTGGCTTTGCAGGCAAGCGCTTTAACCAGTAAGCCATCTCTCTGCAGCCCAAATTCTTGTTCTTATGGAACCTTCTTGGAGTGAAGCTCACAGGAGAGAGGCTGTGGGGTGAAGTGGGGTGGGGTGGCGGTCAGTCCTGGGTAGCCCTCAGCCCCTCTCCCATTGCAGGAGCACCGTCAGCAGCTGTCCCAAGGCCTGCGCTGCTGTCTGTGGCTGGAGGCAGAGTAGGTGATACGCTGGGAATGCGAGCGGGAGAGCCAGCATGGGCCAAGGTGGGGCTGAGGGGTGACTGCTACCCAGTGCCCACCAGTTGTTCTTTCAGTGTTCTGGGTCCAGGTGCTTCTGGCCAGCCTGGTGGTCCCACTCCTGCTTGGGGCCGCCCTGATCTACACATATCACCGCTGCCAGTCTCAGAAGCCTGTGGTGCCTGGTAAGTCCACACATGTAACACAC
This sequence comes from Dipus sagitta, assembly GCA_036346955.1. NCBI lineage: Eukaryota > Metazoa > Chordata > Mammalia > Rodentia > Dipodidae > Dipus > Dipus sagitta. Next base: position 132,079,480 of record CM070773.1, read on the forward strand.
ACGTTCCCCAGGGCCATACACAATCTTGATGTAGGAGGGAGAACTGAGACGCTGAGTGTGGGGTGCAGAGGAACCCGGGAGGAGCTGGACCAGCACCTCAGTCCAGAGGGTCTTGCCAGGTTACTGATCAGACCCTCTTTGTCTCTGTCAGCAGATACAGCTGAGGCTGAGGCCTTGACCTCACTACAGGTAAGCACTCTCAGTCCTGGAAAGAAAGCTGCCTTCTAGGACTAGAAGTATAATCCCCCAGGGCTTGGCACAGTGGGCAAAGGTTAGATCTAATGGACAAATAAGTGTATTTGTGGATGAAACCAGCACAGCTTCTGCCCTCAAGTGGCTTTGTCTATCGGGGTCCAGACAAGTATTCAGGGATATAAGTGCCCCCGAGGGATGGAGGGACAAGGGAGGGGAAGCAGAGCAGAGTTTCAGCTGGACTACACTGAGGGCAGAGCCTACAGGAAGAGGTGGGATTCTGGGATGTCTGCTGCTTGAGGCAGGGAATGTCTGCTCCTGGCCAGAGGCTGCAGCAAAGGGGTCTTTCTAGGCATTGTGGCTGACTTGGGACCTCTCTTGGCTTTCAGACCACCCACCTCTCAGCCTCGGAGAGTGCCCACGCCCTTTTGGCACCCCCTGGCAATAGGGGGAAAGTGTGCACTGAACAGTTTGTAGGCCACAGCTGGACCCCTGGCTTCCCTCAGACCCAGAAGGTGCCCTTCCAGCAGATTCCACAGCCTTGGGACCAGCTGTCCACCAGAGGTCTTGGTAAGGGACCTACCTCAGGGACCTGAAACCTGACCCTATCTACCCATGTTCAAGGTGGGAAGTTGGGATTTCACAAGTTGACTACTTGTCCTTAGTGGGTGGTGCCTACCTTGCTCCTCAGGGCGCATTAGGCCTCTTGGGGGGGGGGGGAGAAACACCCTCATGCCCCTGGCCCCCCCTTCTGCCCTCATCCCGCATTCCCAATCCGCGCTCCCTTCTCTCTCTCCTCCCACCCCCATCCAGGCCCTTCTCTGGCACTCCCGCACTCGCCAGCGCCCCCTGCAGGCTCGCCCGCCGCTATGCTCCAGCCAGGTCCCCAGCTATACGACGTGATGGATGCGGTCCCTGCGCGGCGGTGGAAGGAATTCGTGCGCACGCTAGGGCTGCGGGAGGCGGAGATTGAAGCTGTGGAGGTGGAGATAGGCCGTTTCCGCGACCAGCAGTATGAAATGCTCAAGCGCTGGCGCCAGCAGCAGCCTGCGGGCCTGGGTGCCATCTATGCGGCTCTGGAGCGCATGGGGCTGGAAGGCTGCGCTGAAGACCTGCGCATCCGCCTACAGCGCGGCCCGTGATGATGGGCCACCTTGACACTGCGGTGACCCCAGCAGAAGCCCTAAGTACCGTTACTTATGCGTGTAGACATTTTATGTCACTTACTGAACCCCCGGCACAGCCCTGCGTCGCAGCGCCACCAGGCCTGGCCACTGTTAACCCGTGGAGGAGCTCCAGCTAGACAGGCAGCCCACGAGGCTGTGATGGATTGCTCGGTTTCTCAGCCTGAGTTTGGCTGAAGCGTTCATATTAAATCCACAAAGAAAAACCTGTATCTTGGCATTTCCGGGGAGGCAAGGGTGTTAAATGCCTTAGTTTCGAAGAAGCTGGGGTCCAGCCAGTGGGGCCTGGGGCGCATCAGTAGAGACTAGTGCTTAGCGGCGACCTGAGTGCCCATCTGTTCCCATGTCTGCCCTCCCGCATCTGCCGAGGCCCAGTGACCCCAGAAGGAGAAAGTTGCAGTGACCGCGGAGTGAGAGTGAAAGCGAGCCCCAGATGGCGAGGAGAGGTTTAATGGGGGAGGGAAGCAGTTGAAGTCACGGGGAGGACCCCTGCCCTCCACTCACTCTACTGGAGCAGTGCAAGGGTCAGGGGAGCGAGGGGCCTGGCTGGGGACGGAGCAGGGAAATAAGGGTAGGTGGGACCCCCTCCCTTCCCCCCGGGAGCGGCAACTCCGCCCCGTCGGGCAGGTTTCATCGTTTTCTGGTAAACAAAATGACTGAGAGGAAACCCTCTGAGGGGAATGAGAAATTGCAGCCCGACCTGGGCCAGCGCAGATCTGGGTCGCGGAGGGAGGAAAACCCCTGCCCCGAGCTCTGGGGGACCTGCCTCCACCCAGGATGCGCCAGCAACGAGGTTCCGGGCTGCGGGGGAGGGGGCTGCAGCCAGCGCGGGGTGGGGGAGTGCCCACCGCAGGAAAAGTCACCGCCCACGGGGCTAGGGAGAGCTCTGCATAGGTTGATATTCAACGAACATGCAAATATGTAAGTCAGCATGCAAACAGGCAGCATCTTTTTGCGTCAGCAGCTTGGGCACTTCCCCCCCCCCACACACCCCCTCTCGCGACTGCAGAGATGCGAGCGCTCTGGTGACGGCGGGGATGGGAATGCGGGTCCAGGAAAGGGTTCTGGAAGGGGAGTGCGGCAAGGCTCCCAGCCCCTTCCACACCAACCTGACAGGCTGGGGCGGGGGCTGGGGGACCACTCCCCCCCCCCACACCTCTCAGAGCTTGCAAGGCTACAGGTAGGAGGCCACAGCATCTATTTACTTAGGGATGTCCCCCTTCTTCAAGATGACCTGTCGCTGCCAGGGTGCCAGCTTGGTCTCATCGTAGCCCAGTGTCCTCAGTTTCTCCGACTGCTCTTTCGCCCGCTGCATCTCCTCCTGCTTTTGTCTCTCCTCCTCTTTTCTGAAGATGGGATAGCAGGCAGAACCCAGTGATGCCTGGGGCCAGATACAGGGGCCGGCCAGGCACCGGATGGCAGTGGGAGGGACTGGACTATTGGGAGCAAGGCCTTGTCTGGGAGCAGACTGGACATAGTGGGACAGTAAGAGGAACTGGATGAGTGGGAGGCTGACATTGGGTTATGGGGGGGGGTACTGGGTCACCATGTGGCACTGTGGGACAGGGTGTCACACAGTTAAAGCAGATGGACAGGAGGCATGTCATTGGAGATAAGACCTGATAGGGAGCTGTCAATCTGAATTACTGTAGAATGAGGTTGGACTGCTGGGAATCTCATTTATTGGAAGACAGGCTGGGGGGCTAGGTATAGGTTGTTAGAATATAAGGCTGGGGGCTGAGGTATAGCTCAAAAAAAAAAAAAAAAAAAAAAAAAACCTTAAGGATACAGCCGGGTGTGGTGGCGCACACCTGTAATCCCAGTACTTGGGTGGCAGAGGTAGGAGGATTGATGTGAATTCAAGGCCACTCTGAGACTACATAGTAAATTCCAGGTCAGCCTGGGCTAGAGCAAAATCCTACCTCAAGAAACAAAACAAAACAAGGCCAGGCATGGTGGCACATGCCTTTAATCCCAGCACTAGGGAAGCAGAAGTAGGAGGATCACCATGAGTTCGAGGCCACCCTGAGACTACATAGTGGATTACAGGTCAGCCTGAGCTAGAGTGAGACCCTACCTTGGAAAACCAACCCACCAAACAAACAACAACAACAACAACAAAAAAAAAAAAAAAAACATAAGGTCAGATCTGCTGTCAACAAGGTGGCCATTAACCAGTTTGGCTATGGAGCATTTGAAATGTTTGGCTGGTCCAAACTAGGATGTACTATATATACTACATTTTTAAACTTAACTAATTAATTTTTAATTAAACAGGTAGGGAGAGACGGAGGGAGGGAGAATGGGCATGCTAGGGCCTCCAGCCCCTGCAAATGAACTCCAGATGCATACACCCCCTTGTGTATCTGGCTTATGTGGTTACTGGGGAATTGAACCTGGGTCCTTAGGCTTCACAGGCAAATGCCTTAACCACTTAGCCATCTCTCCAGCCCCTCTATTTTATTTTTGAGGCAGGGTCTCATGTAGTCTAGGCTAGCCTAGAACTTGCTATGTAGCTAAGGCTAACTTTGAACTTCTGATCCTCAACCTCTGCCTCTCAAGTGCTGGGATAACAGGCCTGCACCACCAGTTTATGCAGTGCTGTAGATCAAACCCAGGGTTTTGTGCAAGCCAGGCAAGCACTCCACCGACCAAATTACACCCCAGTCCTCATTAATAATTTGAGGCCACCCTGGAGCTATAGAAGTGAGTTCCAGGCCAGCCTGGGCTAAAGTGTGACCTATATTGAAAAAAACCAAAATCAAACTAAGTTCACCTAAGCCTGTTGTGATGGGTGTCTGATAAAGACATAACGCAGAAGCTAAGCTGGGGGTGACATGGATCATCAAGGTTATTGGTCCTAAGGTTAGTTTAACTGTAGAATGGAAGCCTAGAGTTTTGTTTTGAGACAGGCTGTACAGACAGCCCATGTAGCTGAGGATGACCTTGAACTGATCCTCCTCACTCTACCTCTCAAATGCTGGGATTGCAGAGTGTGCCACCACACTCAGTCAGAAGCTAGGTTAATAGCAGTGTCAGAACATAAGAGTAGGCTTTGGGGGACAGGTGCTAAGTAATTAAGGAATAGGAGTCTGGTGTCATTGGGAACTGAGAAGTTGTTGCAAGGACTGAAGTGATAGCATCTAGCTGGATGAAGGGGCAGGTTAAGCCTCTGTGTGGGAAGGGTTGGTAGGTCTGGGCCAGCCCCACACTTACCGTTTCTGCTCCCTGGAATGAGAAAGAGACCATGTTAGTTGGTGCCACAGCCTCAGGGACGATCAAGACACCCTGCCAAGGTCAGCCTCCTCCAGATCCCTAGCTCACCTCTCCTCTTCCAGCTTCTTCCGAAGAATGTCTCTCCTCCAGGCAGGCAGACTGGCCAGCCGGGCCTCTTCTTCCTCCTCCTATAACACAATGACACAGTTTCAGGTCTGGCCTGGCCTTGGAAGTATGGGTTAAAGGCATATTTCTCCAGCTCAGATGTCCCAGAATTCAGGGACAACAAAACACAGATGTGAGGCCAGCTGTGGTGGCACATGCCTTTCTTTAATCCTAGCACTAGGGAGGCAGAGGCAGGAGGATCGCTGTGAGCTTGAGGCCAGCCTGGGACTACATAGTGAGTTCCAGGCCAGTCTGGGGCTAGAGTGAGACCCTACCTTGAAAAACAACAAACAAACAAACAAACAACAACAACAAAAAAAAACCCTGAACACAGATGTGGTCATAGGAAGAGAGAGACCCTTTGGTTGCCCTTCTATGGGGTAAATAGATAATGGTGCCTGGTTACAGCCCCCCCACACAAGGGACTTCCAGTTCACCAGTGACCCTGGCCAGTTTCAGGGGTGGAGCCAGAGAGATCAGAGCTGCACGTGGAAGCCTGAAGGGACAAACAGTGGAGTAGCTGTACCCTGTGGAGTTCTCACAGGGCAGGTGGACAGATGACTCCAAATCTGTCACTCAGAACTTCTGGGCAGATGCAGACTTAGGGCCAGCTCAAGGAGGCTCAAGCTGCCACTGACCCCCTGTGAAGGACTTTCTGTCCATGCTTGCTCTTTTCCCAATGGAAAGGGGAAACCCCACATTCGTGGGACTGCAGTGACATAGGGAGGGAGGCATGCAACACATAGCCTACAGCACAGCATTTTATTCCTGGGAGGTTACAGAGGAGACAGGTACACATCACACAGACAGAACACTACACAGGTGGCCAAGGAGGTAGCTGTGATCTCCCCAGTGAAAATCCAGAAACAGAACCACACTGCCCCAAGGGGTACCCACAGTCCCTTCCTCAAAGAGACTGCTTCTGCTGCCTGGCTTTACTGAGCCTAACAATGCCATGAGGCTAGAGGGGAAAGACCTGACTTGCCAAACCCCACCTATCCCAGCAAATGTTTCTCATATCCTGCCTCCAGGTGATCTCAGAAGCTCTAGGCAAGCTTTTTATTTAAACCCATCCTGGATTCTTTCCCCTGAGTTCTGGCCTCTGGGGGCGGGGGCAACAGACAGGCGTGTGGGTCTGGGTTCAGATGCAAAAGGCTAATTCTGTTCTGAATGTCAGCTGTCAAACAGTTCTGATTCTTTCTCCTTCCAGAAGGAGAAACTGCGGTCAATGTAGCGGCAGATGTCCTCATTGCTAAACTCGCCCATCTCACACAGTAGCTCTAAGGGGTCTTCAGCTGGGGCTTCCGAAGTAGGAGGGTGTGAGGCTGGAGGAGGCGCAGCAGGAGGAGGCTGAGGCGCAGGGGCCTGGGCCTCTGGTTGCCCTTCCAGCCTCTCCTCCATTTGAGTGGGAGTGCCTTCTTCCACCGCCTCTTTCTCCTCTTCCTCCTCCTGTTCTTTCTCTTCCACCACCTTTTCTTTCTCCTCCTCCCTTTCTTTCTCCTCCTTCTCCTCCTCCCTTTCTTTCTCCTCCTTCTCCTCCTCCTCTTCTTTCTCCTCCTTTAATTTCTCCTCCGCCTCCTTTTCTTTCTCCGCCTCTTCGGCCTCTTCTCGGTCTGGCTCAGTCTCCTCCGGGCTGTCTCCGAAGAACTGTCGCTTGAGGTCCTCGAAGCCGTCGTTCCAGCCACGCCGGCCGGCCTCCACCTCTTCGAGCACCACGCGGTGGAACTGGCGGATGAGCTCCCACGGGTGGCTGCCCAGCCGGTCGAACATCTCATAACACAGCAGATGGCGGAACTTGCGCTCCTCGCGGCTCAGGCCCATCTCGAGCAGCTGGAAGTACCCTAGCATGAAGAGGTCCAGGGTGAGGCTGTCGTACCGCCGAGGGGCTCCACCGTCGAGCGGTGGCAGGAAGTGCTCCGGCCAATAGAGGCCATGTGCCAGCCCTGGCCCAGGCGCCTGGTGCGAGGGCACCTTCCTCAGCAGGCTCCGCCAGTGGCCCAGCAGTTTGCTCACTACGTGCCGCTGCTTGAGTAGATGCAGCAGCCGCTGGTCGGGGCCTCGGTCGGAGCATTCATCGGCCGGTGGCTGGGGAGGAGACTCGGCTGCCTGCGCGAGGGGTCCGGGTCCGGCACCTGCAGCCACCACGCGGGGCAGCAATCTGCGTAAGCGCGCCTGGGCGTGGCGCCCGGGTCCACGGAAGGTCCATTTGCGCCAGTGGTCGAGGAAGAGGTAAACGATGCGCTCCTTGCGCATGTCAATGTAGTCCTGGACGCCTGGGAGCTCGGTGGGGAGCGGTGGCCTGTGCGCCAGCTGCTCGGGCTCAGGCAACGCCTCGTGATGGTCGTGCGCCTCGCGCCGGCCCAAGGTGCCCAGGAGTTCCTGGTTGGCCAACAGGCCGTTGGCGACCGTGGTGCTCGGCTCACTGGGGCCGAGCGGCACGTAGTCCTCCTCCACAATGGGCTCCCGGGCCAGCTGCTGCGGGAGCTTGCGTCGCAGGGTCTGGGTGGGCGCCGCGCCCTGGGCACGCAGCTCATAGGCGGCGCGGAGCTGCTGCACCGACACTCCGCACTCGAGGATCTCGCGCGCCACGGCCTCGCGGCACCAGCTGAGCGAATGCGAGCGGCCCAAACAGAGCGGCCCGGGTCTCGAAGGTGCGTCGGGCAGCGGCGCCAGTGGCTGGCCAGTTTCGGCGGTCAGCAGCTCCGCCAAGTGCGCTGGCCGACCGCCCAGCGCGGCCAGCAGCGTGGCCATGCTCCTGAGCAGCGTGGAGATCTTGCTGCACCAGGCGGGCAGGTTGGCGGCACGGCCGTGCATGCGACGCGGGTCCACGGTGAAGCGAGGCGCGGACAGGGCGGCTGAGATGGGCAGCAGCTGCTCCAGCTCCAGCTCCAGCTGCTCCAGGCGCCCCTCCAGCTTCTTGGCTTTGTGCAATACCTGCAGGTTCTCGATTTGCTGCTCGATGCGGAGGATGTCAGGCCTCGGTCATGAGCTCGCCGAACGGCCCCAAGATAGCGTTGTGCTCGCGGGAGTACCTCCAGCCCTCCGGGGGGTAGCAACAAGAGCTGGCAGCCGTCAGCTAAGGCGGGGAAGACAAGAGAGGGGAGGGAGGAGCGTCTCCTTCTGGCCCAGCTTCCGCTGCAGCGCCAGGCGACCTTTTGCAAGTCCTGGGTGGTGTAATGGCTTCGCTGGGCTGCGTTTGCAGGGACGGGCCGCCTGCCCGGAGGGAGATTGCACCTGTCGCAAGACTTCTGTTCCCATGTATTCACTTTGGTCGCTGGCTGCTCGTTCGGCGCTGCTGCTGGGGGTAGGGAGTGCAGGCCGGCAGACAGGGTCTCCATTGCCTGGCGTGGTCGCTCATTACACCACCCAAAGAACATGCGAAAAGTGTCGAAGTTGAGAAGACATCGAGGTTCTTTCTCTCTCATCCCATCCAAGACCTGCTATTTTCAGGCCAAATTCCAGCGAGGCCTTTCACGGAAGGCAAGTGGCCTGGCATGATCATTGGCCCCTTTTCAGGATCCCTGTGGCTCAACCCCTCCTCTTTTCTCTGTGGTGTCAAAGTTTCACGTGCTTGGATGAAAGGCCACTACACTTTTTTTTTTTTTCTTTCCCTACACCACTCTTAAAGAGGCGAAAACTGCAGCTTCCTCTCAAACAAGGTATAGAACCCAACTTGCCAGATGCTTCTCCACCTCCAGACCAGCTCTCAGGCCATTCTCTACATACAAGTATGACAATATTTCTCCCAATTAACTACCCCTAGGTAGGGCCCATACTCTAGGGCTCATTCTTTTCTAGGCAGCTGGGCCTTGGTAACCTGACCCCTGCTGATCCCCCCAAGTATAGTGCCAGAGATGCATGCACCATGACCTCTAGTCTATGCCATCCTGCCTGTTTCGTCTTCATCCTTTGCCCAGCCACCGCTTACATGCTTCTCCACACATTGCCTTCTGCCCCAGGCCAACAGAGGGCAGCCAGTTGAGGGTCACCCACTCCCCTGTGTTACTGACCACAGTGTCAGATGTACCATAAAGCCCAGCTTCTTGTCACCCGTCATCCCTCACGCCATCCTGTTTTGTCTCCTTGCGGACACTTATTTGCTTGTGTACACACACGCTCTCTCTCTTTTCCATGGCCACCTTGAGAGCAGGCCTTGGTGTATTCGCAGTGACCTCCAGAGGATACAACAGTGTATATGGCACATGTGTGGTGTTCAGCGCACATTTGTGGAATGACTGAATGGTAACCATCAGCGAGTGATGACCAGTCCATCTTGCAGATGTTAAAACTGAGCCCGGACAGGTCACAGTATCAGCAGGAGAGTGGCAGTGCCAGGATAGTGCCCAAGCCAGACTGGCTGACTCTTAGTCACTCAGTGTGTTTCCTAGACCAGGGTTCTCATTAGTCCCACCCAGGAGCTTGTTAGAAATGCAGAATTGAGAGTTGGGATAGCTCAGAAGATAAAGGCACTTGCTTGCAAAGCCTGCAGGCCCGGGTTCCCACATAAAGCTAGATGCACAAAGTGGCTCATGTGTCTGGAGTTTGCAGCAGCAAGAGTCTCTGGAAGGCACAATCTCATTCTCTCTCCAATAAAGAAAAAAATATATGTATATATATTGGTTTTTCGAGGCTGGGTCTCACTCTAGCTCAGGCTGACCTGGAATTCACTATGTAGTCTCAGGGTGGCCTCAAACTCACAGCAATCATCCTACCTCTGCCTCCCAAGAGCTGAGATTAAAGGTGTGCACCACCACACACGGCAAGAAAAATATATTTTAAAAAAGAAATGCAGGGGGCTGGAGAGATGGCTTAGTGGTTAAGGCACTTGCCTGCAAAGCCAAAGGACCCAGGCTTGATCCCCTAGAATCCATGTAAGCCAGATGCACAAGGTGGCACATGTGTCTAGAGTTCATTCGCAGTGCCAGAAGACCCTGGCATGGCTATTCTCTGTCTATCTGCTTCTTCCTCTCTCTCAAATATTTTTAAAAGGGGAAAGGAAAAAAAGCCTAAGGACCCCGGTTTGAGGCTCAATTCCCCAGGACCCACGTTAACCAGATGCACAAGGGGGCGCACACATCTGGAGTTTGTTTGCAATGGCTAGAGGCTCGCCCGTTCTCTCTCTGCCTCTTGCTCTGTCTGTCGCTCTCAAATAAATAAATAAAAATAAACAAAAAAATAAATTAAAAAGAAAATGGTGGCTAGGTGTGGGATGACAGAGGACCTCGGCCACCTTTAATCCCAGCACTATTTGCGGTAGGAAGAGCCCTGTGAGGCTGAGACCCTGCCACAAAACAAAACAAAGCAAAGCAGAATCACGATCTCTCCTTTTCCTGAGGCAGAATTGGCATTTTAATAAGGTCCCAGGTGATTTGAAGGCACCTTAGAGTTTGGTAAGCAACAAGCTCAATTCAAAGGACAGGCTGTTGGAGGTCAGGGGACTGGGACCAATGGAGGGGGAGGGGAATCCTGTAAACCTACTTTTCTCCACTGGAGGATCAAAGCAGATGGAGGGATGACATGGGGAACAGGCGGTGGGCTCAGTGCAGACCCCAGTACTTTCTAGAAAGCCAAGCCCCACCCACCTTCCGCCTCTGTTCCTCCTCCTCCTGCATCTTCAGCTGCAGCTTTCGAACCATCACCTGGCGCTTCCACTCGGGGATGGGCCGGCCCTGCTCATCCAGAGTGGGGACAAGCGCCTCCACATCCAGCTGCACTCCAGGCGCTGGGGTAGCAGGTGGCGCCGGCACCACGCTGCCATTGAGCAGTGGCTGAGGCCCCGAGGCCGGCGGGGTGGGGCTCCGGGGCCGAGAAGGTGCAGGTGACACTGGCGGCAGGGGTGAGTCAGGCTGCCGGGAGAAGCGGTAGGGCTGAGCGCTGGGCAGGCGGCGAGACGAGCCCGGGCGGGGCACCTGCCCAGCGCCTACCTGGGAGGCTGGCTGCCCACTGCCTGAGAACACTGTGGTCAGCCCTTTGCTCTGTGGAGTCGGCTTCAGGCTTTTGCCGGCCTTGATCTCAGCCAGTAGCTCTGAGTTGTCACCCGTTGGGGACATCATGTTGAAAGATTTTGTGCCTGTCCACAAGAGAAGAAGTGCTGATTGGCAGTAGAAAAGCATCCCCACCCCCACCTGTCCCTCTGCAGTCCCCTCCCCAAACCAGATGGGCGCCTCCCCCCCCCCCCACCTTGGGACCCAAAGGCAGCTCTCCAGATTTTGAGATACCCGCAGGTCATTTTCAGGCTTCCCAGAGGCTTCCAACCCATGGTGGCCCCACTGCGTTCCCAGTATTACTCACTGGGCATAGAGCCCCCACCTGGAGGCCCCTGGGAGTTCATGGTGGCTCTTGAGCCGGCCCTGGGAACTCCAGCGTATATCTCCGCCCAGCATCAACTGCCCAGCTTCAAACCACTACCCAGCCAACCACCTGACCTTTGTTCTGGGTTCCCCGGGCTCAGCCCTACCAGGGCGGAGTCTCCTTATGGCCCTCTCCCTGCATCAGCAAAGCCCAGTGACCCTTGGACTGCGCTGACTGGAACCTCTATGGCCATAAGACTCAGGACCCTGGAGTGCCAGCACCCAGCTGGACCAGAGCTGAACCCACACTCACAGACAAACAGCAGACACACTGACTGTAAGCAGGGAGCACATTTATGGCAAAGCGTTGCTCAACCCTGACACCCCCCCCCCCACAATGAGGAGCTTTCTAAGGACATGGCATGGAGGAAGAAGGGCCAGGCAGATGGTATGCAAATGCCCGGGCAGAGTTTGCATTCCAGCGTGGCTGGCGGAGGGAGGTGAATTCGGACTTAGGGAGGGCTGACTTTGTTGCCCCACGTGGGGACAGGAACAAGATGGGCCAACAGTCTTAGAAGCCAAAGCTGAGGACCCAGAGCCCATCACAAGCATGCGGCCAGCTCATTTACTTAGGCAAAACGGTGAGCTGGGTACAGGATGCGCGGAATGTATACAGGGACAGCAGAGGGATATGAGGGTAGCTGTGAAGCGCATCATGTCCCCTAACCTTCTGGCCCTTGGCCTACCCTTTCCTTAAGCCCAAGGGCCCCCTCTTCCCTATTTTTTTTGGGGGGGCGAGCCTTCTCCCCCACCCCACGCTTCAGCCTCAGCGGTGAGCCACGCGCAGCTACTCACTCTTTCTGTGCCTCAGGACTCTTACTTCTAGGAACCGAGAGAGAGAAGTGACAGCGGAGTTAGACGGAGGGGGGGCTTGGGGTGAGACAGGGACAGAAAGAAGACCAGGGAGGGTAGGAGGGGAGAAAAAGGGTGGAGCTCTCCTGCCCTTGTGACCCGGGCTCAGGCCACTCTGGGGCCTCACAAAGGCGCTCCATTCTGGTCGTCCCAGGGCTGCACAGACCTTCTTGGCATGGGGGTGGGGGTTGTTGGGTGGGATGAACTGGGTAAGCCAGAGGTTGTTTATTTCCCTTCTGTTCCTAAAGGGCTGCATGGGAAGGGCTGCATGGGAAGGGCTGATTGTAGAGCTGGAGATGGAGGCTGAGGGTTTTCAGAGACCCAGCCGGGAGTGGGCATGCTACCATGGGCTGCATAGGAACCGCTCTTCTATCCGGACTGGGAGACAAAGCTTGGCATACAAACCCTGAGCAAGATCCCTGCACTGACTAGGCAGGAGAGGAAAATGCCCCTGCCAGGCTAGGATGAGGGCACCAGCAACTTGCGGGAGGCCTGGCCGAAGGGACTCGTTCCACAGAAGGGTAACACAGCCATGCTGGTCATCTTAAACAAGAATGCCCGAGCCGGGGGTGTAGCTCACAGGTACAGTGTGTGCTGTGCTTCACAAGGTCAAGGCAGGCCATTGTGTGTGGGGCGTGCCCAAGGAAGAGAAAACGTGATGGGTCACTAGTGGAGTCACAGCCTTTGCTCCCCTAGCCAAGCCCACATGACTAGGAGGAAGAGTTCTTGTCATATTTGAATAAAGCTCAGAGCGGTGCCAGCTTGAAAGAACAAGAGGAAGAGGTCAGAGGGACTAAGGACGGAGGGGACAGAAGGTGGCAGGCGGGCAGTCTTGCTTCCTTTGATGCTAATTCTACTCAGAGCTTCCCTCCTGCAGGTTCCTTAGAAACACTGGCCAGCAATGCTGGGAGGCCTTCCCCAGCCACAGGGAGAAGACCTAGAGAGGGCAGGGGACTTAGCCCACACCACACAGCCCAGTCCTACTCTGGCAAGGACTAAGCAACTCAAGGCTCCCCCTTAGCCTCTAGTCAGTGGGGCTAAGGGCTGGCAGAAGAACCAGGATCAGAGAGGGGAAGGACCAGGGAAGTTGCAGCTGGGGAGGGGGCGGTCTCTAGGTTTCCCACCCCTTTGCAGCCGGTACCGCCCCCTACCCTTTCACCCCTCCCCCCCTACTCACTGCCGGTGGACGACGACGAGCGCCGCTGCCCGCAGCCAGCGCCGGCACCCTCTAAGGGCAGAGGTGGGGCAGGTGGCGGCGAACTCAGGGCCTCGGGCAGGGGAGGCGGCGGCGGTGGCGGCGGAGGCGGTAGCTCCCTGGACGCCTTGGGGTCTGCAGCGCAGCCGTTGTGCACGTGGTTCCCGGGGAGCAGCGCCGCCTGAGGGGGAGCGGAGGGGCCAGCGAGTGAGGACGGGAGGGAGGGAGGGAGGCAGGACCGGGTCGCGAGTGGCCGGAGGATGCTGGCTGGCGGGCACGCACCTCCTCGCTGTGTGCCATGCCCGGGCGTGCGGCCAGCGGCTCCCCCGGGCAGCGGCCCAGCTGGCGGTAGTAGTCGCCCGTGCTGGGCTGCTTGCTGAAGGATCGCGGCTTGCGGCCGGAGTCCTGCCTGCGCAGCCCGTAGCGGTGGTCCCCGGAGCTGGGCTGCGGAGAGACAGCGACCAAGGATGGGTCTGGACCACTCGCCTCCAATGACCCTCGCGCCTCCCTCCTCACTCGGCCTGCGGGGTTCGCGGCCAGCGGCCGTCGGGGTGCCACTGCTGCCCGCGTACCTAGGGTCACTCCCCCCTCCCCCGTTTTTTAGGGCAGGATGGGCGTGGAGGCCTCAATAGAAGGCCAGGTTCGGTTGGCCCCACAAGGAGGGATCTGGGCGCTGGCCAAAGGCACCAGGTCCCCACCGGGGCCAGAAGGGGCGGACCCAAGGACAGGATGGCCCAACCCCTGACGCCAGGGGGAGCCAGAAAAGGACCGAGCATCCCACTTGGTCCACTCGGAAGGCTCGGGAACGCTATGTTCCCGGATGCCCGATCGACCGCGGGCGCTAAAGTGTCCCCTCCTCCCCCCGCCAAAACCTCGCTAGTGGGGATCCCGGCGCGGAGGGGGCCCCTGTCGAGAGCCCTGCCCTGGGAGGCTCACCGCTTCCTCAGGACCCTCGGGGCTGCTCCTACCTGCTACTGTTCCGGTGGCCCCCGCTGTGCACCTGGCGGCGGGGGCGGTGCGGACCCGACACCTGCGTTACCTGACACTGCCTCTCAGGTTACAGCTCGGCCCGCGCGCGGCCGGCCTATGAGCTCAGTCGGCCTGACATCACCCAGGGTCCGCCAATCCCAGGCTGAACACCCCCCAGCAGGTGGCCCGGCCGCCCAGCCTCACTGCTCCTCTAGGAGTCCGGGGCGGGCCCCGCCCCATGCACCTCTCTCTCCCCACCGGGTCCTGAGCTCTCCTACCGTCTCTCCCCACCCACTGGTTCGCGGGAGACCGCCTGGGGGCCTGACCTTGTGGAGACTCTCATATTTGTCCCCCTCCCTCGTTCCGGATCGCGCGTCCCCCTCCTCCCCGCGCCTGTCCCCTCCCGCATCTGGAAACCAACCATCGCTATCCGTGTAAGCGACACCACCCCCGCGCCCGAGCCTAGAGTTTCAGGGGCAGCAAGGCGGGCTCAGGCTCGGGTGACAGCACAGCTTCCCGTCCCGTCGTACCTACCCCCTCCCCACCACCACCGCCCACCCACCCACCCACCAAGCCCAGCATTGGGAAAAGGGACCTGAAGCTCTCTTTCCCCACTCCGCAGCTCCCGTGTCCCCGCAGTGGCCTCAGGCCCTATGCACCCCCTTGTCCAACCAGGTTCACGGGGCAGGAAACGCTACACGCTGGATTTGTTTTCTGGGCCAGCGGGATCCCTCGGCACCCCCTACAGCCTCAGAAGCACGCACCCCAAGACCTTGCCCCCTCCCGCAGTTCGGGCACCAGCTGGCGAGGGGTGCACTAGGCACACAAAGGGGTCTTTGTGGAGAGGACCGGCGCCTGGGGTTCTGCACGCACGCACACACCACAGAGAGGCGCGGGAATCGCACGATCCTGGCGCTCAGGCCCACAAGTGGGGGAGTGGGTGCTGGCTGGCTGCCTGCGTCACAGTTTTGGGCAAGGCCCACATGCTGGGCCAGGGCCCCCTGCAGTCCCAGCCCAGCCCTCCCTTCTTCCCTGGAGATGAAAGGGGAATCAGCTGGTAGAGTTTAGGGCGGGGGGGGGGTAGAGAGGGGTCAGAAGAGGGTGGCAGTCGAGTCCTTGTGAACGCTGTGTCCCTCCCAAGCCGCCTCCACCCCACGGCCTTGTGACCTGGCTCACCTGTGCAAACTGATCTCTCAGCACCACCCGGGGGTGGCCTCCCTTGGGCTGGGGAGAGAATTGTAATGTCTGGGTTCTGTTGAGACCCTAGAGGGCTGCCACCCCACACTTGGCCACTTGTGGTCTTGGGTTGTCCCCTCACCTCTCAGACCGGCCTTTCTTTGTCCCTCTAGCTAGTACACTCTGGGCTTTCCTGAGGGACCCTCTGCCGCTCCACCTCCCTAGCCTCAGGAACAGCCTACAGTCCGTGGACTTCCCAGCCCCTCGCTCACCCTATCCCTACATACCCCCTTTCTCACAAGCTTGCTTCTCCCTCAGGGAGCCCACCTCAGACATGACCCTGCCTGGAAGACACCTTTCTCAGAGCACTATTATCCCCCTGAGCCTGGGGCTGTGAGCGTTTGCATACATTCTCTCTGTTCCGTGAGCCCTGGCACTCTGTGGAAGAAATGGTTACAGCTCCTACCTATGCTTCTGCACCCTCAACTCCAAACTGGAAGGTGATGGTTTTCTCTGACGTCCCTGTCCCCAGGGTTCAGCTCTGAGCCCTCATGCATCTGTCCGGGACTTTGTTTGTTTGTTTTTCGAGGTAGGGTTTCACTCTAGCCCAGGCTGACCTGGAATTCACTCTGTAGTCTCAGGGTGGCCTCGAACTCTCAAGTGATCCCCCTCCCTCTGCCTCCTGAGTGCTGGGATTAAAGGCATGTGCCACTACACCTGGCCTGGCCAGGACTCTCAGTTCATGAACATGCCCTGGGCTGGGGGACCCTCATCTGTGACCACAAGTCAGCCAAGAGCCTGCCTATCCCCCATTGGCCCAAGCCCACCGCTGGGTGGAAGGTGGGCAGAACCCACTCACTACCTCCTTTTTGAGTATCTCAGTCTCCACGTGGCGGAGCTTATTCTTGGTCTGCAGGTAGATGTCAGCTGCGTGTAACCCCACTGGAGGCTTGGGAGCAGGGTAGCCTGGTGGGGGTGGAGGCATCTGAGTGCCTGGAGGTGGAGGTGGTGCAGGGAAGCTGGGTGGTGGTGGTGGTGTGGTCTTCCCCATCTTTTCCAGAGGCAGGCTCAGCTCTGGGTTCAGCATGTCCATGTAGCTCTGTATATCCGCAGCTCTTGCAATGGGAAGCCCTGAGGGGGATGCACAAGGGAA
This sequence comes from Dipus sagitta, assembly GCA_036346955.1. Taxonomy (NCBI): domain Eukaryota; kingdom Metazoa; phylum Chordata; class Mammalia; order Rodentia; family Dipodidae; genus Dipus; species Dipus sagitta. The sequence continues at coordinate 132,095,932 of CM070773.1, forward strand.
GGCTGAGGTGAGGAGTTTGCAGAAAGTACCGTGGAACTGAGATTCCCTATCCCATCGAAACAAATTGCCCAGAGACAAGGTAGGCTGGGTGTGGCCAGCCTGCTGCTCAGCCCTGCTCTCAGTGCAGAAGGGTGATGTGCTCAGGTTGGGAGGGGAAGCATTAGGGGGCTTTGGGCTCCAAGGGTGTGGAGCAGGGCCACCTGGTTAGGGGAAGGGTGGCTCTTCTGGCACAGCAGATGCAGGAGTCTGGATGGCACGCCCAACCTTTGCAGGGCATTCTGCCAGCTCTGCAGGCCACCACCTGGTGGAAAGTAGCAGACAGTGCAGGTAGAAGGACTCCCATGCTCAGGGCGTGGTCAGTTTGCCTGGCTTGTCTAGTGGCTTTTGTATTTGTGTAGTTTTGTTTGATGGCTTTTGTGTGTGTGCAGTTAAGCTTGTCCCTTTTGTGCACATGATTCTTTGTGCCTGTGAATGTGTCTGCATTGGTCTGTGGATCTGGTGTGTGCATGCATGTCTGCAATTGGGAAATGGAGGGTTTCTGCCCGTGTGTAATATAGGAGCGTGCATGTATCTGCACGAGTCTATTTGTGAGCCTGTGCGTACTTATCTGTATACTGTGTAATGTGAAAAATTATCTTTTGAGTGTGGTAGGTGAGGACAATAACTCATGTGTGGGGTGCATGTGAGTTTTGTTGGGGGAATACCTTTGGATGTACATGTATTGTATGATAGACATTCAAGCTTGAGTGTCACCCCTTAACCATGAGCCCTGAGGAGAGCCTGTGGGTAGAGTGGCTCTGCTCTGGCTTGTCTCCAATTCCTCCCTCCCTTCTCCCCGCAGCTCACTCACCTCCGGGAGGGCGCTGGCCCTTGATGCTGGAGTGGCTGGAGGAGCAGGAATCATAGTTGGACAGGGTGCTGGTTGGTGAACCGAGGTCAAAGTTCAGAGGCTGGACGGACATGGTGGTGTTAGGTGAAGACATGCCTGAATCTGGCTGCTTCGCCTCCAGCTCCGTGGATGGATCCCGGGATAGCACACGGTGTTCCACGCTCTGAAGTGAAGGCGAGGAGGCTTTGGTGACAACCTGGCACTATCTGGACCGGGGGCCCCCATCACACATGTCCTCACTGTGCAACCTTTGCCAAACCACTTTCCTCTCTCGGATCCTTTGCCCATCATGAGAGGGTGTCACGTGTTCTCAGGGTAAAATTTGAGTCCAGTTCCCTAGCAGCAGAACCTCAGATTCCAGGAAAAGTCCCACCAGGCTCCTTCCGGCTCAGGAAGGTGGCAATCTCTGGGAGGGCTTGGGCTACGCTCAAAGGGGAGAACTGCTCTGCACCAGCCGCTTCTCCATCACTGGGCAAGAGGCCTCTGTACATCTGAAAAGAGGACCTCAAAGCTGCAGCCGCAGGGAGGGGAGGGGTACAGAAAGACTCCCGGCCCACTGCCTGGCTGAATCTCCATCTTGACATGCTTGACTCGCCAGCTCCCTGTACCAAGCCTGCCTGCCTCCTAAAGGGGCACTGGGGGAAAAGGGTGGGCTCTGTGGATAGGAAGCTGCTAAGCCTCTCCCTCCCTCCCACCAGCTGGGCCTCTGACAGCATGGCTGTCCCCTCCCCACTGGGAGTAGGCTGGGCCGGGGGGCCCTACTTACGTTGCCCATGCTGCCCCTGCTGCCAGCAACCCTGCTCCTCCACTGCCTCCTGCTCAGACCTGCTTGTCTCTGCCCCGGGCCCCCTCCCTGTCTGAGAAGTGTCACAGGCCCCCTGGGAGAGGGAGGCAGCCTGGCACCAGGTAACAGCTCAGCAGCCACGCTCATTGGCCCTGTAATTAGGGGCTCTTCGGGAGTGTTTGCCTTTTCTGGGCCAGCATCCTTGGTGGCTTGGATCTGCCATTGCTGCCACTGGACTTGTGTGGGTGAGGGGGACCAGATCTTACTGCCTATCCCACCCAGCTCAAGGGGTCCAGGCACTGCTGCCTACCCTAGGAGCCAAGAGGTAAAAGCAGAAGATGGCGTGGAGTACAGCCCGGAGCCCCGAGGTGAGCTTTTCTTGCCTAATGCAAGTAGACACTGTGGGCATACATTTCTGGCCTCTGTGGGCCACAGGGGATGGAGGGTGGGACACAGGGATACCAACTCTGCAACCCAGAAGACTGACTTCAAATTTCCTTTCCTCCACTTATTAGCTATGCAATCTTAGATATATCACCTATCATTTATATATATACATTTTATTTTTATTTACTTATTTGAAAGAGGCAGAGAGAGAGGGAGAGAAAGAATGGGCATGCCCGGGCCTCCAGTCCCTAGAAACCAACTCTAGACACATGTGCCACCTTGTCCATCTGGCTCATGTGGGTCATGGGGAGTTGAACCTGAGTCCTTTGGCTTTGCAGGCAAGTGCCTTAACCACTAAGCTAGCTCGCTCTCCCCTGCCCCCCCCCCCTCTCTCTTTGGTTTGTCAAGGTAGGGTCTCTAGCTCAGACTGACCTGGAATTCACTATGTAGTCTCAGAGTGGCCTTGAATTCATGGCAGTCCTCCTACCTCTGCCTCCTAAGTGCTGGGATTAAAGGTGTATACCATCACATCTGACTTTTTTTTATTTTTCTTTTTTCTTTTTCCACTAAGGCATCTCTCCAGCCCGACTTTTTAAAAATATTTTTAAAAGATTTATTTTTATTTATTTATTAGAGATAGGGGGGAATGGGCACACCAGGGCCTCTAGTCACTGCAAATGAACTCTAGACGGATGCATCACCATGTACATCTGGCTTACGTGGGACCTGGAGAATCAAACCTGGGTCCTTAGGCTTTGCAAACATGCACCTTAACCACTAAGCCATCTCTCCAGCCTGATTTTTAATATATAATATATATTTTTATTTTTTTTTGAGGTAAGGTCTCACTCTAGCTCAGGCTGACCTGGAATTCACTATGGAGTCTCAGGGTGGCCTCGAACTCACGGCGATCCTCCTACCTCTGCCTCCCAGTGCTGGGATTAAAGGCATGTGCCACCACGCCCGGCTCTATATTTTTGTTTGTGAGCAGAGAGAGAGTGTGTATATGGGCACACCAGGGTCTCTTGACACTGCAAACAAACTCCAGACTCATGCATCACTTTGTGCATTTGGCTTTATGTATGTTCCAGGGAATCAAACCCTGGGTGGCAGGCTTTGCAAGCAAGTGCCTTTCACCACTGAGCCATCTCCCCGGCCCTCACATACCATTTAAGGTATCTGAGTGTCTTCATCTTCAAATGAGAATAACCATACTTGCTCCATGGGCGGCAAAGATGATATTTAAAGTTGGTGACATGCAGGCTGGAGAGATGGCTCAGTAGTTAAGGTACTTGCCTGCAAAGCCTAAGGACCTCTGTTTGATTCCCTAGTACTCATGTAAAGCCAGATGCACAAGGTGATGCATGTGACTGGAGTTATTTATTGCAGCAGCTAGAAGCCCTGGAGTGCCCATTCTCTCTATCTGGCCCCCTCTCTGTTAGATAAATAAATAAATATTTGTTAAAAAGTTGGTGACATGCACCTGTATGGTACCACATAAATGTAAAGTACCGATAATTCTGTGAAGACAAGTTGAGCTCATTCCTGTAAAGCATATGGCACTAAGCCTGCCACAGTCAGAATCCAACAAGCAGGGGCTGGAGAGATGGCTTAGCAGTTAAGGTGCTTGCCTGCGAAGCCTAATGACTCAGATTAGATTCCCTAGTGCCCATGTAAGCCAGATGCACAAGGTAGCATATGCGTCTGGAGTCTGTTTGCAGTGGCTGGAGGCCCTGGCACATCCACTCTCTCTCTCTCAAAATAAAAAAATAAATTGAAAAAAAATCCAACAATAAGGCTGATGCACTGTCACCAGCAGCTGCAGTCTGTCAGGTTCTTGGGAGGTGCTGGAGGCCCTGGGCTCTGGTGCCACACCCCTGGAGTCCACAACAGAGAGAGGTACAGACTCTCTCAGCTGAAAGGAGCCCACTTCTTGTGCAGAAAGACCCTTCAGGATCCACCCTTGCTTATATGCCCAGTGACAGGGTGCTCATAACCTGTTTGTTGCCCACTCTTTGGGAGGAAGTTCATCTTCCAACCTGCCTCTGTGTTTGACCCTTGGGTCTCACTGTACTTTGAAGATCCCAGAACCAGGGTCATCCTCATGTATTGGCAGACAGGATCAAAGGTCATTTGCCTTTTCTCCTCCAGGCATCATTTGGAAGCCCTTCTCATGTCCAGGCTAGACCCTGGAGCAAGCCAGTGCCCCTCTGAGAGTGCCTGCCAAGCCCATCCTCTTTCTCTTCCTCCTCCACCACCCCGGAGCAGTGATTATACATGGACTTGGAGTCATCCGCTCCTGAGCTTCAGTCCCAGTGCTTCACTGCATGGCTTTGTAACCGCAATAAAATAATTCACAAGGGTCACATACGTTTCCAGTTATGAACTAACTATGAAGTGAGCAAATGTATCATGTAGTAGATCACGGTGGGCACATGACTGTAGTCCTAATCACTCAGGTGGCCGGTGTAGGAGGATCACAAGTTTGAGGCCAGCCTGGGCAATTTAGCAAAACTCTTATCTCAAAGTAAAATTAAGAGGGGAGGGATAAAAAAGAGGGGAAGAGTCCTGGGGTGTAACTCAATGGTAGAGCACTTGTCTACCACTCCCAAAGCCCTAGGTTCCAAACCCTAGAATTGAGGGGTGGGGGCGAGCAGGCTGAGGCGATGGGTCAGCAGTTAGAGGCTCTTACTTGCAAAGCTTGCTGGCCCCAGGTTTACTTCCCCACTACCTATATAAAGCCAGAGGCTCGAAGTGGTGCGCTCGAAGTGGTGCATACATCTGAAGTTCATTTGCCTTGACAAGAGGCTCTGTCACATCCATACTTTCTCTCCCACATGAAAGGAAGGAAGGAAGGAAGGAAGGGAGGGAGGGAGGAAAGAAGGAAAGCAGGGAAGGAGGGAAGGAGGGGAAGCAAAAAAAAGAGGCAGCTCCTAGGCAAGGTAGGCCATTGAGCTCCATTACCTACTGGCTGCATGAGCTTGGGGAGACTCAGTTTACCCATGTGACATGGAACCTTAGCACCACCTACCTCAGAGGGCACGTGAGAACTAAATCAGTACAAGTGGGTGGATGAAGAATGAACCTGGCTGGGCCTGGTGATCTGTCTGACCTCTCCCAGTCCTTTAATCAGGATAACTGGTTCTCTCTGTCCTCATTCCTTTGACCTTTCTGTTTTGTGTTTTCTTGAGGTAGTCTCCTTCTAGCCCAGGCTGACCTGGCACTCAGCCTGTAATTCCAGGCTGGCCTTCAACGCACGGCGATCCTACCTCTGCCTCCCACCACGCCCTGCCTCCCTTGACCTTTTATCCTCTTCTTCCTCGCTCCCAGGTGGACGGTAATACCACAGGTTCTGGGTTGAGTTCAACTTGTGCCATGTAGTGGTTAAGGGCACTTGACTCCTTGTGTCACCTGGGGCAAGAGGCTTCACGTCCCTGAACCTCAGCTTTCTTCTTGGTGAAGGGGGTGAGCGGGGTTGGGGGGTTAGATGTGATAATGCAGTGTGAGCCAGGCCTGGGTCGTACCAGGTTCTCCACTGTACGCAGGTAGCGGGTGCAGTGGCTGTGGCCGTTGTACTCCGACAGGTCGGCGGGCGTGTAGCCATCGTGGTCGCGGATGTGCAGCTCTGCGCCGTTCACCACGAGGATCTGGCAGCACTGCAGGAGACAAGGGGTGAAGCTGCCAGGTGGACCACAGCGCCCGGGGTCGCTGCGTTGAGAGCACGGTGCCGACAGAGGGCGCCCGCGCCCCGCCCACTCCGTTGTCCCCGCCCACTCCATCGGCTCCGCCCCCTCAGGGCAGCCCTGACCTCCAGTTCTCCGTTCTCCGCAGCGTCGTGCAGTGGGGTCCCGCCCCACAGGTCCAACGTGATCTCGCCCCCGTGCAGCAGGAGCCAGCTGAGCAGTTTGGGGTGGCCGCGGCTGGCCGCGAAGTGCATGGCCGTGGCGCCGTCGTTGTCCCGCTCCTTTAGGCTCACGTCGGTGCAGCTCACCTGGTCGGGAGGGGGGCGGAGCAGAGGGCGGAGCCGTGTGCTAGGCCCCGCCGACCCTGCCTCCATCCCGTGCCGGCCGCGCCCCCTCCCTGGCCAGCCCTGACCCCAGCTCACCAGCCACACGATGATCGGATTGTGGCCCATTTGAGCGGCGGCATGCAGTGGCGACATGCCATCGTGGGCGCGCAAGTGAGGATTCGCGCCGCACTCCTGCACCAGATACTGCGTCACCTCCAGGTGGCCCTCCTGGCATGCCAGGTACAGAGGTGTGGCACCGATCTTGGTTTGGGCATTCACTCCCCTGTGAATATGCAAATTCCACTGTGAACTTTAGGTGCCCGCCATCTCCAAAGCTTCCTTCTACCCCTGGTCCTCGATCCCTCAAGCCCTGGAGAGCTAAGAGAGTGTGTTGGAGAGGCCTTATCACAGACTGTCCTTCACACCCACCCCCCTTCTATAAAGGATATGACTAAACGCACCCACCTCTTCTACAAGAACACGATGAACTGATCCACCGACCTTTTCAGCTACACTCATTGTCCTGAGCTTCGAAACTTGCTGTCTCACCTCTGCACCTTCTCATGGCCTCCTTTATTTGGAATGCCCTTCCATTCTCCCTCCTTAAGATTCAGGACACACTTATCCTCCAAGAGGCCATTCTTGATTTTCCTGGACCAGATAGGCCTTGCCTGCCTCTGAGGCCCATACCCTTTGGGCACCCCCCACCCCACCTGCCCTGGGCCAATTCGGTGGATGGCCTATCACGCTTGGTTAGCCATAAGTGCTTTGGGCCTGGGCCTTCCCCAGAAGACTGAGTTCCCAGAGGACAGGGTGGTGGGAGGGTTGCCAGGTAAAATACTGCATGCTCTGTTAACTCTGAATTTCAGATGAACATCAAGTGATCCAGCAAATGCCAAACACTGTGATGAACATTGTCCAAAAATCAACAGTAATTGGACATCCTGTTTTGTTTTGTTTCCCGATGGAGGGTGTAACTCTAATCCAGGCTAACCTGGAAGTCACTGTAGTCCTATGATGTCTTTGAACTCACAACCATCCTCCCACCTCTGCCTCCCAAGTGCAGTATTAAAGGCATGTGCCACCATACCGGACTCCATCCTAGGTTTCTTGATAATCTAGCAGTCGTACTGGGTGGCCACCATATACTGGGTACTTCCCTGGTACTTTTTAATTTGTTCTTAATTTAAAAAATATTTTTTTCATTTGACAGAGAGGGAAAGAGAGAGACAGGGGGACACAGAGAGAGAATGGGTAAGACAGGGCCTCTAGCCACTGCAAACAGAACTCCAGATGCATGCACCACCTTATGCATCTGGCTTACATGGGTCCTGGGGAACTGAACCGAGGTCCTCTGGCTTCACAGACAAACACCTTAACCACTAAGCCATCTCTCCAGCCCGTTCTTAATTTTTTGTGTATAGTAATTGGTGTGTGTGGTGTATGCACATGTGTGTGCAGATGCCCATGCCTGCAGTGGTCCAAAGAGGAAAACAGGTGTCTTCCTCTATTGCTTTCCCTCCTTACTTCCCTAAGAAAGAGTCTCTTACTAGCTGACCAGAGCTACAGAGATCCTCCTGTCTCTATCCCCTCAGCACTAGGGTTACAGGCATACATGGCCACATCTGGCTTCATTTTGTTTTTTTGAGGTAGGGTCTCACTCTAGCCCAAGGTGACCTAGAATTTACTATGTAGTGTCAGGGTGGCCTCAAAATCATGGTGGTACTCCTACCTCTGTCTCCTGAGTGCTGGGATTAAAAGTGTGCTCCACCACGCCCAGCTACACCTGGCTTTTCACATGTGCTAAAGATCCAACTCAGGTCCTCATGACTTGCTAAACCAACCTTCAGCTTCCCTACCCTGTGGTATTTCTTTCTTTTTCTTTTTTCTTTCTTTCTTTCTTTTTTTTTTTTTTTTTCATTTTTGGTTTTTCAAGGTAGGGTCTCGCTCTAGCCCAAACTGACCTGGAAGTCACTATGTACTCTCAGGATGGCCTCGAACTCACAGTGATCCTCCTATTTCTGCCTCCCAAGTGCTGGGATTAAAGGCGTGTGCCACCATGCCCGGCCCTGTGGTATTTCTTAAATCCTATTTCATTCTCACTTTCTAGAGACCACTCAGGTTAGGGTTATATGTTTCCAATGTCACACAGCTGACAAGTGGCTTTTTGCCATCACTTGCTCTCCTACATTTTCAGCCACACTTATTGTCACTGAATCTCCAAACTTTCTGTCTGACCTCTGAGCTTCCTTAAGACAGTGATGTCCTAACTGGGCAACAGGGATCCAGGGTGGGATACTCCTAGGAACACTGAAGCTGACTGATGGGCGCCAGGGTGCAGTGACTACAGTGAGACACTAGGTGGAACCACAACCTTCCTTCAGACTCAGGAACTGTTCCAGCCCCTCCCCTCCCTGCCAACCTCCTCAAGTTTGTAAACTCAGCAGGTGGGATTGTGTCTATTATGATCTTGTGCCCCATTAGCCCTTGGCCCAGGAATGCATTCCTCACACTCTCACCTCCAACATCTCCCCACTATCTATACATCCATGATATGATACCCAGTAGGCACAGCACTCATGTAGAGGAAAGTGAAGGCTGGAAATGGAACTCAAATGTTTTAGTGCCCTGGGTTCCATCTTCAAACAAAAGCCACGCATAGTGACACACACCTCTAGTCCATGTACTTGGGAGGCTGAGACGGGATTTATTTATTTATTTATTTCTTTCTTTCTTTCTTTCTTTCTTTCTTTCTTTCTTTCTTTCTTTCTGAATCTTATTTATAAGCCGAGCGTGGTGGCGCACACCTTTAATCCCAGCACTGGGGAGGCAGAGGTAGGTGGATCGCCATGAGTTCAAGGCCACCCTGAGACTACATACGGAATTCCAGGTCAGCTCTGGGCTACAGCGAGACCCTACCTTGAAAAACCAAAACAAAAAACAAAAATAACAACAAAAAAACCTTATTTATGGGCATGCCAGGGCCTCTAGCCATTGCAAACAAACTCCAGACGCATGCGCCGCCTTATGCATATGGCCTTATGTGGGTACTTGGGAATCAAACTCAGGTCCTAAGGCTTTGCAAGCAAGTGCCTTACCCAACTCAGCCATCTCTCCAGCCTTTTTTTTTTTTTTTTGGCAAGCCCAATTGACTAGTCTTTATATTTTTAATGCAGGAGAACCAGGGCAAGAGTAAGAGTGAGAGAGAATTGGCATGCCAGGCCCTCCAGCCACTGTAATTGAACTCCAGATACGTGTGCTATCTTGTGCACATGAGCAATCTTGCACACTGTGTCACCTTGTGCATCTGGCTTACATGGGATCTGAGGAGTCAAACATGGGTCCTTAGGCGTCGCAGGCAAGTGCCTTAACTGCTAAGCCATCTCTCCAGCACATCCAGGCTTTTTTTTTTTTTTTTTTTTAAGGTAGTGTCTTCCTCTAGCCCAGTGTTGCAGTCAGGTTTGCAATACTGGCAGAAATCACCCGACCAAGAGCAGCTTTTGGAGAAAAAGGGTTTATTTTGGCTTCTAGATTGAGGGAGGCTCCATGATGGCAGGAGAAAACGATGACATGAGCAGAGGGTGGACATCACTTCCTGGCCAACAACAGATGAACCACAGCAACAGGAGAGTGTGCCAAACTCTGGCAAGGGCATACTGGCTATAAAACCCACAAGCCCAGCCCCAACAATACACTGCCTCCAGGAGGCGTTAATTCCCAAATCTCCATCAGCTGGGAACCTAGCATTCAGAACACTTAAGTTTATGGGGGACACCTGAATCGAACCACCACACCCAGGCTGACCTGGAATTCATTATGTAGTCTCAGGCTGGCCTTGAACGCACAGTGATCCTCTTACCTCTGCCTTCCAAGTGCTGGGATTAAAGGCGTGCGCCACCATGCCCGGCTGAGGCAGGATTTCTAAGAGTTCGAGACCAGCTTGAGCTACACAGCCAGACCCTGTCTCAAAAAGGCCCAAACAAAGCAAAGAGCAGAGTGGGTCCTGCCTACACATCGTGGGACAAGCTGTGGACCCGGCCACATACCTCTTCTTAGAGACACACTGGCTCGTGGCCCTGGCCTGCGAGTCTGGTGCCAGCATCGCCCCCACACACACTCAGTCTGGTGTGTCAGAAACGGCACGCTGAATATTTCATGACCAACACTCAGTGGCTTGAATTATTCACCCGGTAACCAAGGCAGAGGGAGTGCTGGGGTCCTGAGGACTAGAGCCCAGAGGGGGCCACCCCCAGTGCCTGCTGGGTGCTCTGGGCTGGGGGCGGGGCAAGGCAAAACAACACAGCAGAGAGCCATATCTGCCTGCATCCTGCCCTTCCAGCATCCCCAAACTGGCAGGTAGCCATCAACCAGAGGAGCCCAGGGAAGACACTAGACAGAAGGCGGCAGTGGCGTCCACAGCCCTTTGTCAGCCTGCTGGCTGCCATTCCCAGCAGAATCCCTAGCATGCAAGAAAGGTTTCCATTATTACTAGTATGTCAAGCCTTTGCCCTTCCTTATGATTCCTATTGTGAAGTGAGAGATCCCAGGACACGGAGCAGATCTGCTGATGGGCCATGGTGGGGTGGGTTTGTCCTCTTCTTAGTTGGCTTGGAGAAAAGAAGAAATATGGGCTCCTTCAATAATAAAAAGAACAATTGGGAGCCGGGCGTGGTGGCGCACACCTTTAATCCCAGCGCTTGGGAGGCAGAGGTTAGGAGGGTCACCAAGAATTCGAAGCCACCCTGAGACTACATAGTTAATTCCAGGTCAGCCTGGACCAAAGTGAGACCCTACCTCGAAAAAAAAAAAAAATGATTGGGGCTGGAGAGATGGCTTAGTGGTTAAGGCACTTGCCTGTGAAGCCTAGGGACTCATGTTTGACTCTCCAGGTCCCACATAAGCCAGATGCACAGAGCGACACAAGCATGCAAGGTTGCACATGCTCACAAGGGGGCACACATGTCTGGAGTTTGATTGCAGTGGCTTGGGGCCCTGGTGTGCCAATTCTCTCTCTCTCACTCTTTTTTTTTTTTTTTTTTTTTTTTTTGGTTTTTCAAGGTAGGGTCTCGCTCTAACCCAGGCTGACCTGGAATTCACTATGGAGTCTCAGGGTGGCCTCGAACTCATGGCAATCTTCCTACCTCTGCCTCCTGAGTGCTAGGATTAAAGGTGTGTGCCACTCACTCTTGCATTAAAAAAAAAAAAAAGAATAATGGGAACTGGAGAGATGGCTTAGTGGTTAAGGCATTTGCCTGCAAAGCCAAAGGATCCCAGTACATTTCTCCAGGACCCACATAAGCCAGATGCACAAGGGGGTGCATGCATCTGGAACTCGTTTGCAGTGGCTAGAGGCTCTGTTGCGCCCATTCTCTCTCTCTCTCTCTCAAATAAATAAATAAATAAAATATTAATAAAATAAAATAAAAGATGAGCTGAGATGGTCAGCAGGTAAAGGTGCTTAGTTAGCTTGCCAGCCTGGGCATAATTCCCCAGTACTCATGTAAAGCCAGAAACACAAAGAGGTGCATGCATCTAAAGTTCGTTTGTAGTGGCTAGAGGCCCTGACACAAGCATTCTATCTCCTCTCTCTCTCTGCTTACAAATAAAAATGTTTTTAAAAAAGGAATGACTACTGATAGCAACTACTATTGAGTGATTATTTACTCTAAGCACCCTGACCAGCAAGATTCATAGCTTCTCATCCAATTCTTGTAACTCCCTTAGGTCTGGGTTAGCATTATTCTCCTTTTGCAGATGAGAAAACCAAGGCAGAGAGGGCTAAGATCACTTAACACAAAATAGGCAGAGCCATAAGATGATGTGGGGCCCACTGGGCCACAGAGCTTGTGATTCCAACTGTGCTGTGTCCACACCCCTACAGTTGTCTGTCTATCTCTACACAAACAGACCTCTTCCCTTCTCTCTGGACACTCTTTGCCCGTGAATTACAGGATGGTCAGGGTTCAGGTATGAGAAGGACCTTGTGCAAATCCCACACCCGCAAGCAGGGCCACACTGTTGCTTCTTGTCTCTGAGTTCTCAAACCCATCTGTATGTGGGAGCCACTGTGGTACTTGGGAGGATCAGCCACCAGGGGGCCCATTGCTGACCTGAGGTGTCCAGGCCCTACCAATCACATGTTAGGCTGCACATCCTTTCTGGTGTGTGTGGGAGAACACTGACTAGAAGGGACAGGAATGGTCTTGGGAGAATTCTGACCTCCAGACCCCTGCCTCACTCACTCTCACCCACCGAATTCCTATCCTGACCACAGTGACAGCCACAGAAAACTAGTCCAGGTCCAAGCCCTTGCCCTGTCCCTGGCCTTCAGAAGTCACGTCATGGTGCAACTAACTGTGTGGGGCCCTAGCACAGAGTACATTACCACCCCCAGCCTCAGTTTCTTCAGATGGTAAAAGGGTATAACTGCCAATCCTCTCCTGTGAGCAAAACCTCTCTAGGTTTGTTGGCTGGAGAGATGGCTTAGCAGTTCACAGTGCTTGCCTGTGAAGCCTAAGAACTCATGTTCGACTCTCCAGGTCCCACGTAAGCCAGACACACAATGTGACACAAGCGCACAAGATGGCACATGCGCACAAGATGGCACACACGTCTGGAGTTCAATTACAGTAGCTGGAGGCCATGGTGGACAAATTCTTTCCTCCACCCCCTTCTCTCTTGCTCTCTCTCTGATTTAAAAAAAAAAAAAAATACTAGGGTCAGGGAGGGCTCCGTTTCCTCAGCTGCTGTTCCATCCTGTTCCCACATCCCCCTTGGCCACATGAAAGCCATCTGTCTTTTACCAACAGCATGTGACTATAGCCACTGCTTACCAGGTGTCCCTCCAAGCACCCACTCCTCTGGCTTCCTGGTTCATTTGCACATAGAACAGGCTTCTGGAACTCTAAGTATCTGAAGCAAACTTCTTAGTTTTGATCCCTTCCACATCCTCCCACCCTGCCCCCATATCTCAGTCATCTTGGTAATCATCAGGTCACACTCCTTCCTCCTACCTCCACTGCAGTGCTGGGGGCAGAACCCCTGGCCTCATGCTGTGTGAGCACCCTACCACTGAGCTACACGGCAACCTCCCTTCCTCCTCCTTTTTTTTTTTTTCAAGGAAGGGTCTTGGTCTAGCCCAGTCTGATCTGGAATTCATTCTGTAGTCTCAGGGTGGCCTCAAATTTAGGGCAATCCTCCCACCTCTGCCTCCCAAATGCTGGGAGTAAAGCATGTACCACCATGCCTGGTCCTTCTGCTTTTTTGGTGGGGGGAGGTTGAGGTTAGGGTCTCACTATAGCCTAGGCTGACCTGGAATTTACTATGTAGTCTCAGGGTGGCCTTGAACTCATGGCGATCCTCCTACCTCTGCCTCCGGAGTGCTGGGATTAAAGGCGTGTGCCACTACGCCCAGTGGCTCCTTCTTTTTTCTTCTTGGTGTGTGTGTGAGAGGGTATGCGCGCATGCGTGTGCCGATGTATGTGCATGCAAGTCACAGCATGTGAATGGAGGTCAGAGGACAACTTTGGGTGTTGGTTCTTGCCTTTTACCTTGTTTGAGGCTGGATTTCTTTCCTTGTTCACCACTGTGTACCCCAGGCTAGCCGGCCTGCCAGCTTTCATGATTCTCCTGTCTCTGCCTCTCATCTTGCTATAGGAGAGCTGGGGTTATCGACATGCACTACTGCCTCCAGCTTTGTGTGAATTCTGGGGACCCAAATTCCGGCCATCAGGTTTGCTCAGCGAGTGCTTGTACTCACAGAGCCACCCACCCTCTTTCATGGCTCCAAAGTCTGCAGTCTTTGAACACCCCTGACCCTCCTCCTAAGTCTGAGGCTCCACGTCAATGATCTTACAATCATATTTTTAAACATTCTTCTTAAGCCAGGGATGGTGGCGCACGCCTTTAATCCCAGCACTCGGGAGGCAGAGGTAGCAGACTCACCATGAGTTCAAGGCCACCCTGAGATTACATAGTGAATTCCAGGTCAGCCTGAGCTAGAGTGAAACCCTACCTCCAAAAACCAAAAATAAATAAATAAATAAATAAAATAAAAATTCTTCTTAAAAAATAAATAAATTCTTCTTGAGATAAAAGATATGGATAGACTGTGATTATTAAGAAAGCTACTCTAGCCAGGCATGGTGGTACACACCTTTAATCCCAGTACTAGGGAGGCAGAAGTAGGAGGATTGCTGTGACTTCAAGGCCACCCTGAGACTACATAGTGAATTCCAGGTCAGCCTGGGCTAGAGTGAGACCTTACCAAGAAAGAGAAAGAAAGAAAGAAAGGAAGGAAGGAAAGAAAGACTACTCTGTACAAAAGAACTATGGAATGCTAATGCCCAAATTCATACCTAGTTTACTGTTAATGTTATAAGGAACAAGGGGTGATAAGTCCCCCCCAGTCAGATGGGTCAGGCAGTGACATTTTCTGTCCTCTAGCAGCCAATAACTTCTGGCCCAAGGGAGGTCAGGAAGGTGCTGTACCTATTCACAAGGTGTCTTCCAATCACTGCTGTTTATGTCCAGTCACTCTTCCCATTTATGTCAAGAGCTCGGTTCATGGTTTGGGGATATGGCTTCATGTTAAAGGTGTAGGCTTGTAGTCTATGGGCCCGGGTTCAATTTCCAAACTGATCATGGAAGCCAAATGCAGAGTGGTTTATTTGGAGTTCCCTTTCCTGCAGCAGGAGGCACTGGTGCGCCCAAGCAAGTACACGTGCATGCACACGCTCTCTCTCTCTTTCCTCAAAAATGAACCAATAAAAATATTTTTGTAAAGCTGGGTATGGTGGCTCACACCTTTAATCCCAGCAGTTGGGAGGCAAAGGTAGGAGGACTGCTGTGAGTTCGAAGCCAGCATGGGACTACAGAGTGAGATCCAGGTCAGACTGGGCTAGAGAGAGACCCTTCCTTGAAACCTTGGTCCAGAGAAGAAACACAGCTCTGTTCTGAGGAAGATTCTGGACTGACACCCCAATCCATCAGCAAGCCTGGGATAGTTCCAGAAGCCAGTGCTTCCATATATCTCTCCCAACCCTGCAGTCCATGACTTAGCCACACTGGACGTGCCTGAGCCAAGGCCATGCCATCACAGTGGAGCTCTTCACACTGACCTTCCCTTACTCAGGGGCCCATGCTTGGTCATCAGAGAGACCTTCCCTGACACCTTCAGCTTACGGGATGTCCCTATACCCCTCACCAAACAGCCCAGTGACACCACATAACACTCGTCACTCCTATATTCTCTTGTTCCTTTAAATTCATTCCATGGACACAACTGGCAGGACTGCCACAGGCTGGATAGTCCCATCCTCTTAGGACAGCCAGCTCAGAACCAATACACCTCTGTCCTATCCAAGTACTGACCAAGCCAGACCCTGCTTACCTTCTGAGATCAGGTATGTTCAGGGAGGTATGCCCAATACACATACACAACTGTGTGTCTGAATTGAGGAGGGTGCCCTTGATTGGTCCTTGTTTGTCTGCTGTGAGTTTCCCTCAAGCTAGGAGAGCCATATCCCTAGCATTGATGGGCTGGGCAAATAGCTCGGCTCTTATGTGTTGAGTAAGTGTGGGAGTGAGAAAGGGCAGTTGGGCCGGGAGCTCTGTGCTCACCATGGCCTCAGCCTGATGGGCAGAGTGACTCCATTTGCCAAATGGGTACAAGGAGACCCAGAAAGAGAATTTCATTTAAGGTCACATGCAGTGAGCTGTAACAGGGGACAGACCCAGGGATTCTAGCGTCTTCATTCATCCAAAAAACAAAGGCTCACTGCATAGCTGGCACTGGGCAGAGGAAGATAAGACCTCATTAGTCAGGGGACAGATGGTAAGAAAACACAGAGAGACATGTAGAAGGTACTGCTAGCAAATGATAAGGGCTCAGGAGCCCAAAGGGAAGACCCCAGAGCCTCCTCCTCCTCCTCCCTGTAGCCTCAAGGCTCAGGCCTCCACATCTAGGTTAAGCCTCTAGCAGCTCAGCCCCAGGGCAGCCTAAAGCAGACATGGCAGAGCAAGCGCAGGGGGTTCCTGGATACCAGGACCCTGCTGGGGATGCTCAGAGGCAGAGAGGGCTCTTTGAGACTGGCATGGTGGTGCACACCTTCAATTTCTGTGAATTTGAGGCCAGCCTGGGCTAGAGTGAGACCCTGCCTTGAAAAACCAAACAAAACACACACACACACACACACACTAAAAAAAAAAAAAAAAGAAAGAAGAAGGGCTGGGGAGATGACTTAGTGGTTATGGCACTTGCCTATAAAGCCAAAGGACATAGATGGATAGGTTCAATTCCCTAGGACCCACATAAGCCAGATGCACAAGGTGGCACATGAGTCTGGAGTTCGTTTGCAGTGCCTAGAGCCCTGGTGAGGCCATTCTCTGTCCCCCCCCCTTTCTCAAATAAATAAATAAAAATAAAAATAAAAATATTTTTAAAAAAAGAGAAAGAAAACAGAGGACTTTGTCCCTTCTCAGCTGCCCCAACTGGGGATCCAGGTACCTCGTTGACTCTATGAGCCACTCTGCTCCTGTCTAGGAGGGTTTCCTCCCAGGACTCCCTACTTATGGACCTCTTTCTGCAGGGCACTCAAGGAAGGATTCCCCCGGGGGGGGGGGGTGACGGCAAACCCTCTGCTTGTAGAATGACTCATCTTGGTGAACTGGGATAGACTAGTGAACGATAGTGTGGGTTCAGGGTGTTCCCACAACCTCAAGCCATTTCTTTTCTTCTTAAAATACTTTTTTTTTTTGCTTCTTTTTTTTTGAGGTATGGTCTCACTGTAGCCCAGGCTGACCTGGAATTCACTATGGAGTCTCAGGGTGGCCTTGAACTCATGACAATCATCCTACCTCTGCCTCCCAAGTGCTGGGATTAAAGGCATGCACCACCACGCCCGGCTTAAAATATTTTTAAAATACTTTATTCTTATTTATTTACTTGAGAGACACACAGAGAGAATAGGTGCACCAGGGCCTCCAGCCACTGCAAACTCCAGAAGCATGTGCCACCATGTGCATCTGGCTTACATGTGTACTGGGGAATCGAACCTGGGTCCTTAGGCTTCCCAGGCAAGTGCCTTAACCGCTACGATAGAGAGAAAGAGAATGGGCGCACCAGTGCCTCCAACAGCTGCAAACAAACTCCAGGCGCATGTGCCATCTTGTACAGCTGGACCTCAGGCCATTTCTAATGCTACAAGCCACAGCTCTTCATGACTTGGGCTCTCTCTGAGGCTGCAGCATGTCACCACCATGGCCCACAGTCACCCACAGCCTCCCTGTGCAGGATTGAGTTTCCTACCAGTAGGGATGGCACCCTTCCTCCCTCACCAGCACACAAGAGAGAGCTGAGCCCTTGTGAATAATTCATAGTCCTTCACAGCAGGCCCAGGAAGCTCACAGTGAGCAAGGAGCCACTGCCTAGGAGCTGGGCTCTAGGGTCCTCTGAATGGACCCTGTGGCCTGAGGCAGCCCAGCCCGCACCCTGCCCAGCTCCTGGCCCTGGTGGCCACTACTGTAGGGAGCAGTAGTCTCCACCTTCAAGGTTAAGTGGGCACACATCAGTCCCCAACCCCAATTCCCAGCCACCCCTCCCGCCTGAGCCCAGCCTGGCAACCACACAAAGACACCTCCTTATCAGGCTGGTCACACACCATGGCAGGGAATGAAGCCCAAGCCCTCTGTCCACCTCCCTGAGATCCACCGTGACTCCTGGGGGCCTGGCAGCTCCTCAGCCTGGCCGCTGGGCACAGAGTCAGCACCAGGGCCCAATCTCACCCAGTACCCAGCAAGGCCTGGGAGGGGTCAGAGTCCCCAAGGGCTGAAGCTCACAAGGGTATTGCACACATAACACAGAGGGAGTCTTCCTGAGGCCCAGAGAGGGCTCCAAGCTCTTTGTAGGAAGATCCAGGAGCTAGTGGTCCTCACTGGCACTTACAGAGTAGGCTTGGAGCCTGTCAGTTCATATGGCTGGGCTCCCTTGGCCTTGCCACCATCCTGGTCCTCTGGGTACACTGAGTATGATGGGGAGGCGCCTGAGCTACATTATCCCATCCCTCAGGATCTTAACACCTTCTGCTTTGAGTGACAGAGTGGGACAGGTGCATCAGAATGACTGGGCTAAGGCATAGCATAGGGGCTGGAGAGATGGCTTAGCGGTTAAGGCGTTTGCCTGCAAAGCCAAAGAACCCAGGTTTGAGTCCCCAGGACCCATGTAAGCCAGATGCACAAGGTGGTGCATGTGTCTGGAGTTCGTCTGCAGGGCTAGAGGCCCTGGCACATCCATTCCTCTCTCTCTCATCTGCTTCTTTCTCTACAATAAAGTATTAAATAAATAAATAAAAGACATAGCATAGGTGTGTCTCTCAGGCGCTACCCTGGAAGGTCTAAGAGAGTCTGTCTGGGCTAAAGCTGCCCAGGCTGGTGATGTTGCCGAGTCAAAGCCCACACTCAAGGGCGTTTGGGGCTACCCATTCTATCTGACTTGGACATGACCCAAAGTCTGTTTGTCTGGATGCAAAGCCTCTCTTCACATCACTGTCCACCAAGAAGCTACAGAGAAAAGCTACCCCTGCACAGCCCCTGCTGGCTTTCCCACAACCAAATAGAGATGCCCTAGCCGGGAGGGTAAACGGTCTCAGCTTGCCTGTGCCGGACCAAAGGAACAGTGGAGCCTAGCCTGCTGGACCTGAGAGTCAGCCCAAGTCCACACCAGCTGCGTGGGCTCAAGAGGCCACTACTGGCGCTCCTTTCCTACGCCATGCAGCCGCACTGGCTTCTAGCCTGCTCCCTGGTGGCCAGTAGCCCCAAAGCACCCTCAGGGATGGATCAGAGGTAGGCCAGACCCTTTCATCTCACAAGGGGTGCTCTTCATGAGGCTGGCCAGATCAGCTTAGGCTGACAAGGGTCAGAGCCTTCATCAGCTCAGGTCCTGGTGGCCACAGGCACCCTACACCTTCAGACAGGATCCATGTCCTTTCTCCAAGAACCCCTGAACCCCAGAGCCCCACATGACCCTGTGCTCTGACATGAGCTTATTTTTTCCACATGTCCCTACCTTGCTGAGGAGCTCCCAGCCATTCAGGCTGGGGGCCAGGGAGACTTGGGAGCCCATCCCCCCAGTGGTAGGAATGGGTTCATGGGCCACAGAAATAAGAGATACTCTAGGGCTAGGGAAATGGCTTAGCAGTTAAGGTATTTGCCTGCAAAGCCTAAGGATTCTGGTTCAATTCCCCAGGACCCACGTAACCCAGATGCACATGTGTCTGGAGTTCCGTTTGTAGTGGCTGGAGGCCCTGGCATGCCCATTCTCTATCTGCCTCTTTCTCAAATAAATAAATATTTTTTAAAAAACTTGAAAAAAAATACTTGAAGCCGGGTGTGGTGGCACACACCTTTATACCTTTATTCTCATCACTCACGTGGCAAAGGTAGGAGAATTGCTATGAGTTTGAGGCCATCCAGATCAGCCTGGACTAGAGAGAAACCCTACCTGGAAAAACAACAACAAAAAAGATACCCTAGGGGTAGCCTGGCCATGGCTCTGGGGTGAGGAGGGCAGTGGGATTCTCCCTTCCCTGCTTGATGATTGACATTGCCCTTCCTCTACCTGTCTTGACTAGGCTCTAGGAGGGACTTCTGCCTGTGGCCCTATTAATTTTTTTAAATTTATTTGCAAGGAGAGAGAGAGAGAGAGAGAAAGAGAGAGAGAGAGAGAATGAACAAGCCAGGGCCTCTTGCCTTGCCACTGCAAATGAATTCCATATGCATGCATCTGACTTCATGTGGGTGCTGGGAAATTGAACTGGGGCTCGCAGGCTTTTGCAATCAAGCGCCTTTAACTGATGAGCCATCTCTCCAACCCCATCGCCCATTTAGAACAGTGAACACAGGCCATAGCTAGGGAGAGACATCTGCTTCAGGCAGGCTAGCATTCTGGAGGGGAGCAAGTGACCCTGGCATGTACACTCCGTGTTCCAAGTTCAAGTGCATGCTGCTATGGGAGTCGAAGGCTGGGGAATCGCCTGCTTTCAGGGCTTGAAGCAAGTGGCTGTGTGCCCCTGGAAGGGCTGCCAAGTGAGGAGAAGTTTCAGTTTGGCCACAGCTAAAGCAGGCCTGAGCCTCTAACCACTTGAATGGTCACTGGTGCAGTCACTACTAGAGAGGCATGGCAGACTCTAGGCACCCCCTAGAGCTTTGGTGTGTACATCCAAAGGCCTCCTTTAAAAGAGAGACCTTAGGGCTGGAGAGATGGCTTAGCAGTTAAGCACTTGCCTGTGAATCTTAAGGACCCTGGTTCAAGGCTCAATTCCCCAGGACCCATGTTAGCCAGATGCACAAGGGGGCACATGTGTCTGGAGTTCGTTTGCAGTGGCTGGAGGCCCTGTTACGCCCATTCTCTATCTATCTATCTGTCTACCACTCTCAAATAAATAAATAAAAATAAACAACAACAACAAAAAGAGAGATCTTAAAGCTGGGCATTGTGGCACATACTATAATCCCAGCACTTTGGAGGTAGATACAGGACAATTAGGAGTTAAAGGCAGTCTTGGACACATATTGAATTCAAGGCCAGCCTGTTCTACATAGACTCTGTCTTAGAAAACAAAACAGGAGGCTGGGGAGATGGCTCAGCGGTTAAAGGTGTTTGATTGCAAAGCCTGCCAGCCTGGGTTTCATTTACCAGCATCTACATAAAAAAAGATGCACAAAATGGTACATACATTTGGAGTTTACAGTGGCAAGAGGCCCTGGTGTGCAATTCTCTCTCTCTTCTTGCAAATAAATAAAAATGTTTTAAAAAAAAACCCCAAATCCAGGAAGCTGGACATGGTGGCCTGCACATTTAATCAGCGCTCCAGAGGCTGGGTAGGAGGATCACAGTAAGTTCAAGACCAGCCTGACCTAAAGACTCTGCCTCAAAAAAAAAAAAACAACAAACAGTGGGCTGGAGAAATGGCTCAGCAGTCAAGGCACTTGCCTGCAAAGCCTAAGGACCCAGGTTTGATTCTCCAGTATCCATGTAAAGCCAGATGCACTAGGTGGCGCATGTGTGTGGAGTTCGTCTGTAGTGGCTAGAGGCCCTGAGAGCCCATTCTCTCTCTCTCTCTCTCTCTCTCTCTGCCTCTTTCTTTCTCTGTCTCTCAAATAAATAAAATATTTTAAAATTAAAACCAACAAATAAATAGAGGCTGGGCATGGTGTTGCATGCCTTTAATCCCAGCACTCAGGAGGCAGAGGTAAGAGGAAAGATATGAGTTCGAAGCCAACCTAGACTATAGAGTGAGTACCAAATTAGCCTGTGTTAGAGTGAGACCCTCCCTCAGGGAAAAAAAAAAAAAAAGAAGAAGAACAAGAAAAACATCAAATAGCAACAACAAAAACAGAGCCAGGGGTGATGTTCAAGCCTTCAGGTCTTACACTTGGGAGCAGAAGTTGGAGAATCACTGTGAGTTTAAGGCCAGCCTGGAGCTACAGACTGACTTCTAGGTCGGCCTGGCCTACAGTGAGACACTGCCTCAAAAAAACAAAACAAAACAAAAATCTAAACTCCCCCGAGTTCCCTGCCCCAAAATTGGGGGATGCTGCTCAGTGGGTAGAGTACCTGCCTAGAATTCATGAAGTCCTGAGTTCGATCCCCAGTACCATATAAAACTGGGCATGATTGGAGCACACCTGTAATCCTAGCCACTTGGGAGGTAGAGGCAGAAGGATCAGGGGTTCAAGGTGTTCCTCAGTTACTTACAGGTCACCTGGGGCTACAAAAGAACCTGCAGGAGGGTCTATCCTAGGGGAAGTGGCTCAGTGGCAGAGTGCTAGCATGTACAGGCCCTGGGTTTAATTCTTAGCACCACAAAACACATAAAAAGAGAACGTCCTTACTCAGGGTAATGCTTGACGAGAAGCCTCAGTGAGGGGAAGTCTCCTTTGGCGGCTGCATAGTGGATAGGCAGGGCACCTGTGTCTGTGGCTATGGTAGGGTCCCCACCACCATGACTCAACAGCCAATCCACCACCTCAGGGTGGCCGAAGCGGGAGGCCAGATGCAGGACTGTGGCACCAGAATCATCTTTGTCCTGTGGGAAGAGAGACGGTTAAAGTCCTACAGTCTGGGCTGTTCCTGTTGAGGGCAGTTGTCTGCTCCTGCTCTCCCTTGAAGGAGTGGGCTGGGCTGGCTCAGCACAGTTTTACCAGGGGAGTGGATCCTAGGAGTCTGAGTCCTGCTTTTGTCTTTGCCCCTCAGCCCATAAGCAGCAATACCATGTGGACTCTAAGAGGCCCGTAGATGATGGAGCAGACAGGAGCCTCGGCACATGGCTCCCAGGACACGGCACTGTGTCACAGCAGGAGTTCAGGGTCTAGGCTCAGCCACAGCCCTGATCCCCATGGACACCTGACTGAGTGAGTGTGTCACTAGGTGGAGCAGAGCCAAGAGGCTACACCAAGCTGGCATGAGGATTGTGAGGGACACCCCTGCACCTTCTTCCACTTTCCTCTCCCGGCTTCCCACGAGTCACGTGGGAGGGACAGAGGCCTCCATCTTGATGCACCTCCAACAACCCAACCTTCACACAGGAAACTGCCCTCCCCAGACTCCTCTGTGACCAGCCTCAAGATCAGGCCACTGTGTTCTTGCCCTGGGTGCTGGGCGTAGGGCAGTCAGCCAATAGTGTAGGTGTGTGATAGTGGTGGCCTCTGTAAGGGGCTGGGAAAAATGCTTGCAGGTGCTCCAGGACCTCTGGGCTCAGATGTAGAGTATACGTACCCTCTGCACACACCCAAAGGGGGGTGGCTTTGCAGGAGGGGCTGAGTGACTGCTCCTGGCCCTTGAGCAGGGAGAGAATCACTGAGAATCAAGACATCCAGACTCAGGCTGCTGCATTTGAGACAGTGGCCATCATTCTAGAGTGGGGGTAAACATGTAGAGCCAGATGCACAGTGTGGCACATTTGTCTGGAGTTTGCAGTGGCTGGAGGCCCTAGTGTGGCCATATACTCTCTCTTCTTTCTGCCTCCCTCTCCTAGCAAATAAATATATAAAAATATTTTTAAAAAATAAATTTAGGGGCTGGAGGGATGGCTTAGCAGATGGCACTCGCCTGCAAAGCTAAAGGACCCAGGTTCGATTCCCCATGACCCATGTAAGCCAAACGCACAAGGTGGTGCATGCTTTTGGAGTCGTTTGCAGTGGCTAGAGGCCCTGGAACACCTATTCTCTCCCTCTCTCTGTCAAATAAATAAAATAAAAATAAATTAAAAAACAACTTAAGGGCTGGAGAGATGGCTTAGTGGTCAAGGTGCATGCCTGCAAAACCTAAGGATCCAGGTTCGATTCTCCAGGTCCCACATAAGCCAGATGCACAAAGTGGCACATGTGTCTGGAGTTCATTTGCGGTGGTTAGATGCCCTGATGAGCTCATTCTATCTCCTCTCTTCCTCAAACAAAAAAAATTAAGAATTTTAGAATGGGGGTAAGGAGGAGTGATGGGGCAGCACTGAGAGGTGACTGAGAAATAAGGCCTTTCGGCCCCTCCTCACAGGGACAGGACACTTCAGACACAGGGACCTCAAGGTAGGTGAATGTCAGTGGGAAGACCTCTAAGCATGCTGCAAGGAGAAAAGAGCACCATGGACCAAGAACCACACAGCCCAGCTGAGACATCACCAGTCAGGGTGGATGACAAACTGGTGGTACCACTATGAAGGTGGGAGGATTACGGGACAGAGAGAAAACTGGCCCATAGGCAGCTGAGAAAGATGCCAGGGTCCCTCCTGTGTTCTGTAGGTGTGCAAATACTTGTCAACCTGTTCCCCTGAGCCCAGGGATAGAGCTGGCTAGAGGTGACCAGAGCAGGATCATGGTGGAATATGTCTGCAGCCTCAGCTATCCCTCCCCCACTGGTTTTGGTGACTGTATGTCTTAGGCTTCTGGGTGCCTCCGTGGCTGAGGGCTTCTGGGGAGTGGAGGTAGTAGAAAGGTCACAGGCCCATGGTCTGTGCCCTGTGCCAGAGGCATCACCATCAGTGTGGGCCCCAGGAGCCTCATGAACTGGAGCCCACACCCCTAAGCTGCTTATCTCTCTGGGCTGGGCAGGACCAGGGATCGAGGTTAATACTCCCCTTCCCCCCAACTTCTGCCCCCTACTTCTGTACTCAAGACTGCTGGGGCTGGTAGGCAGGAAACTTGATAAACTAGGCACAAGGCCACTTGCTCCTTCCTCCTCCTCCGCAGTGGTAAGGGAGGCTTCTGGCCAAGGCTGGACATCAGGTTCAGGAAGGAGAAGGGAGGCTTCGGGCCAACACTGGACATGGAATCAGAGACAGGCACCTCCCAAAAGAACAGGCATGGGCTACATGGTCAGGAACTGCTGATAACAGAGCCAGCCAGGAGATAAGGGGCAAGGGAGGGCATCTCCCAGGAAGGATGGGAAGTGGGGAGATGAGAACAGGAGGTGAAGGCTAGGTTGGGCATTGTTTAGGCACTGAAAGCCAGCTTTCCGTTGACCTTGCTTCTGCCCATTTGGTATGCGATTAACCCAGTGATTTTGGGGTTCTTTTTTGTTGTTTATTTGCTTGTTTGTAGACAGGGTATCACTCTGTAGCCCAGGTTGGCCTGGGACTCACCATACAGCCCATGTGTTCCTCAAACTCATGACAATCCTCCTGCCTCAGTCTCCCAAGCGCTGGTATTCCAGGCACGAGCCGCCACTCTTGCCTCAGTCTAGTAGTCTAGGTGAGGTAGAAATCAGGCCTGTTCTCTCCCTCAACTAGCTTCCTGGGCAGCCAGACTATCACACCCAGACCTCAACTTAGCCTGGGAGACCCTCTAGGCCTGGTCCAGTGGCCTCCCACCCTTGCTCCACTCCACCCCTTGCCCCTCCTCCAACAGGACAAGCATGTGCACACCTCAGGGCGTTACACTTTTTGTTCCCTGTGCTGGGGACACTGCTGGGCTCGCAAGCCAGGACTCCCCTGGGGGTCCCTCCTCCAAATGACCAGTGATGTCTGGGAACAAAATGACTTTAAGGTGATGGTTGGGTTGAGAAGTGACTTAAAGCTGTGAGACCCCAAAACACTGATGTCTTTGGGTCTACCTACATCTTGGGGAGGGCATTCTTCTCCCCCTTGTCCCACCGCCCTGACTCCACACCCTGGCTTAGCACTTTCTACGTCTTAGCCTGCGGTGGGTTGCGGAACTTTGCCTACACTCCTTCCAGACTTGATCCTTCAGTCTTCCCGTGCACACTCCCCACCCTTCTTAACGCCCCCCCCTCATATCCCACCCCCAGGACTCCATGATGGGTGCATTGCCTCTCCCACAAAATACCAGCCCCACTGAGTCCAGCTCTCCTCAGATTCTCCTGATATGCACCCGTTACTGTAGCAGCAAGCAAGCAGGGAATCTGCTCAAGTTCTCAGTCCTGGGAGCCCCCTTCACCCAAAAGCCCTCTGGAACGAGATCGGTCCAGGCCTCAGCCTGGCCAGGAGGCTCTGACTCCTTGAGTGGCGTGAGGAGCGAGGAGCCCTCTCCAGCCTTCTCCTGGAGCTGCGCGGACTCACCTGCGCTCTGCAGCCGCCCTGCGAGAGCAACCACTGCAGGCAGGCGAGTTGGCCCGTGGCGGCGGCGTCGTGGGCCGGCGTGGCGCCGTTGCGAGCGCGGCCATCAGCTGGCAGGGCAGCCTCCTCCACCAGGAAGCGCAAACAGTGCAACTTGCCCGAGCGCGCCGCGTGGTGCACGGGCAGCGCGTCCAGCGGGTCGCGCAGCGAGGGCTCCAACAGGCCCGTGGCGTGCAGGGACTTCAGCACGTCCAGTTCGCCCTGCCGGGCTGCCAGCAGCGCCTTCTCTAGGGCCATGGTGCCGCCCGCGGCGCCGTGACCCCCGCGCTCAGTGCGTTCTCCCGGGCTGCATGTGCACGGCCTCGGGCGCCGGTTGCAGCCCGCGACGCGGCCGGCCGTCGGAGATGTGCAGACCCTGGAGGTGGAGAGCTCGGGCCCACGGCACGGCAGGGCCTCCTCTGCGCTCTGGGGAGGGGACCCCGCAGGAGACCGGCTTAAGCCTCGGACCCGCCCCTGCCCCGCCTCCTCCCCGCCCCGCCCAGCCTCTGTCGCGGATCCAGCCTGCGCCAACACCACTGCTGCTGCGAGGAGTACTGGGGTTCTTCTAAATTGCCTCATGTTAAAATTGAGTCAGGGAGAGCCCAAGTTCGATTTCCCAGTACCCACGTAAGCCAAATGCACAAGGTGACTCATGCTTCTGGAGTTCGGTTTGCAGAGTCCGAAGGCCCTGGCGCGCCCATTCTCTCTCTCTTTCTCAAATAAATAAAGTAAATAAATTTTAAAAAATTAAAAAATTGCGTTAGAATCCGGGAGCCTTCCAGACACCCACCAATTCATTCTACTGCCCCAATGGCCACTGCTGCTCCAGGCTCTGGGGACCCATGTTAGCAAACTGGTTACAATGCCAGGAGGTGATAAGCATCACTAGAACAGGGCTTCAAGGTGTTAGGAAGCGGATTGTCAGGGACATCCAGAAGGTGCCTGGGGCTGAATTTGAGTGTCAAGAAGTGGGAACTAGCCGGGCATGGTGGCACACGTACCTTTAATCCCAGCATTGGGAGAAAGAGGCAAGAGGAAAACTACAAGTTCGAGGCCACCCTGAGACTACATAGTGAATTCCAGGTCAGCCTGAGCTAGAGTGAGACCCTACTCGAAACACCAAAAGAAAAAAAAAAAAAAAAGTGGGAACTGAAGGACCACTGCACTGAGGCTACAAAGGGCAGGCCTACAAAGGGCAGAACGCAAAGATGCTGGGCCCTTAGTATTCAAGCTCCCTCCAGACCCAAGACCTGCCCTTGGACCTTCCGGGAAAGTGAAACAGAAAGGGGGAGGGGAGAGGCTGGAGAGATGGCTCAGCGGCTGAGGTGCTTCCCTACTAGGCCTAAGGACCAGAGTTCAATTCCCCAGTACCCACATAAAGCCAAATATGCATTTCGTTTTCAGTGGCTGGAGGCCCTGGTACACCCATTCTTACTCTCTCTCTCTTTCTCTCTCTCTCTTTCTAAAATAAATAACATATTAAAAAAAAAAAAGAAGCTGGGCTTTGTGGCGCATGCTAATCCCAGCACTTGGGAGGCAGAGGTAGGAGGATCGCTGTAAATTCAAGGCCAGACTGAGAGTACATAGTGAATTCCAGGACAGCCTGGGCTAATGTGAAACCCTACCTCAAAAACAGAAGAAGAAGGAGGAGAAGAAGGGGAAAAGAACCCTAGGGATTCAAATCTCAGAAGGCCTCAATGGCAGATGGAGGTTCGACCACAGGCTTTGAAGACCTGAGGGTGAAAGACCAGGAGATGAGAAAGAAGGGATGTGGGTGGGGTTGGGGCTAGTGAAGAGACGCACCCGAACCGTCCTGGGGTGGGGGGGGGGATCGTTACGACCCTGCTCAAGGGCGCCAGACGACGACAGAGGGCGAGGGTGGGGAAGTGCACATGGGCCAAATCACCCTGCGGAAACCGATGGTAGGAGCTGGAGGAGGCAAGGCTGGAAGCAGAAGCTCCCAGAAAGTGGGGGCTGCGTAGCGGTCGGAACACAGTAAGCATATCTGGCAACCTTGAAACATCGTGTGCCCTTCCTTTTCCATCTTCACCCCCACCGGAACCCTATGAGAGGCCAGCCTCATTCCTGGCGCCAAACCTTGCTGAAACTCGGTGGAAAGAACACTGATCATTCTAGAGCTGGTCTCTGGGGCTGCCTCAGATACCATTTCCTGTCTTCACCACTTGGTGGCACCATGTACGGTGTCTCTCCCAGGTACCCTCAAACACAGAGAGAATGGGCACATCAGGGCCTCTAGCCACTGCAAATGAGCTCCAGACGCATGTGGCACCTTGTGCATCTGGTTTATGTGGGTACTGGGGAATCAAACCTAGGTTCCTAGGCTTCACGGGCAAGTGCCTTAACTGCTTAGCCATCTCTTCAGATCCTTAGTTTTTTTTTTTTCTTCAAAGTAGGGTCCCACTCTAGTCCAGGCTGATCTGGAATTCACTATGTAATCTCAGGGTGGCTTCAAACTCACAGCGATCCTCCTACCTCTGCTTCCCCACTGGCTGGAATTAAAAATGTGCACCACCTGGTGGAAAGAATGTAAGAGCCAAAGGAAGGGTAGGACTCCTTACAACGTGCTCCCCCAGACACAAAATGGCCTGGATATCCATGACCTCACAGTGCCTGACACTACCCACACAAGACCATCATAATAGGAGAAAAGATGATGACATCAAAATAAAAGAGAGACTGATTGAGAGGGGAGAGGATATGATGGAGATGATGGAGAATGCAGTTTCAAAGGGGAAAGTGGGGGGAGGGAGGGCATTACCATGGGATTTTTTTTTAAGGTTTGTTTTTTTTTTTTTTAATTTTAAGACACAGTTTTGTTATGTAGCTTGGGCTGGCTAGAATGTACAATCTTCCTGCTGTGGAGCGCTGGGAATGCAGGAATGAGTGACCAAACATTCAGCACATCTTGCCTGGGCTGTGGAGGCTCAATACATGTCAGGAGCCTGAGCAACAAATCCATGATAGAAGTTCCTATATGCTTTATAATAAGATCTACAAAATCACGCTTCTTCTTTAAGAAATCCACAATCTGTTCTGGTTTTCTGCTGATAAGAATACTTAGCACCTTGCTGAAGAAACTGGCAAGTAGTGGGTTCAAAGGGGAATCATTTGGAAGGAAGCTATATAATTTCATTAGCAGGGATTCATCTTCCCCCAGTCTATCATTCATCTGGGAGACATCAGAAGTAAGCAACTCACAAGATATATTTGGGTACTTGTATCTGATCTTTTCATCCATGTCTTGAGGAGGTTCTTCTATAATGAATGATACTAAATCTTTGAGACATTCTGCTTTTATTAGAAACTCTATAAGCTTGCGGTTCTGAGCCTTGCACTCCTGTAAAACGTCTTCCTCATCCATCAACTCCTTCAGTGTTACATC
Source organism: Dipus sagitta (assembly GCA_036346955.1). Taxonomy (NCBI): domain Eukaryota; kingdom Metazoa; phylum Chordata; class Mammalia; order Rodentia; family Dipodidae; genus Dipus; species Dipus sagitta. The sequence goes on from CM070773.1 coordinate 132,125,008, forward strand.
TTCTCTCTCTAGCAGTGTGTCTATGTGGGATGATGAGTGAAGATCAAATTTCCAAAACATGCTGCTCTTTCAAACCAAGGTTAAAAATTAAAAGAAATATTTTCTCTCTGTGGCTCCTTGCCCATTACAGGTTATCCTGGTGACACTTGTCTTCCAATTTACTGCATTGGCAGATTATCAGGAACAAGGCAGGACACTGTATGAAGCAGAAAGCTTCCTGGAAGGTGCCCACGACCCGCCGCTAGTCGCGCTCAGGCAGGGAAACGCGCTCACCGACACCATCTATTTTTTTATAATCATGGAAGTTGTTAATAAAAAATTTTTTTGAAAAAACAATGTGCACCACCTTGTCTGGCCCTAGTGTTTTTTTTTTTTTTTTTTTTTTTTTTTTTGAGGTAGGGTCTCACTCTAGCCCAGGCTGACCTGGAATACACTCTGTAGTCTCAGAGTGACCTCAAATTTATGGTGATCCTCCTACCTCTGCCTCCTGAGTGCTGGGACTAAAGGTATGCACCAACACGCCCAGCTTAGTTTTTTAAAATATTTTATGTATATTTATTTATTTGAGGGGTTGGAGAGATGGCTTAATGGTTAAAGTGTTTGCCTGCAAAGCTAAAGGACCCAGGTTCAATTTTCCAGGACCCACGTAAGCCAGATGCACAAGGGGGCACATACTTCTGGAATTCATTTACAGTGGCTGAAGGCCCTGGTGCACCCGTTCTCTTTCTCTCTTTCTCTCAAATAAAAATAAAAATAAAATATATTTATTTGAGAGAGAGAAAGAAGCAGAGAGAGTGAGAATGGGTGCACCAGGGCCTCTAGCCACTGCAAATGAACTCCAGATGTGTGTGCCACCATGTGCATCTGACTTACATGGGTACTGGGGAATGGAGCCTGGGTCCTTGGGCTTTAGAGTCAAGTGCCTTAACCACTAAGCAAACTCTCCAGCCTCCCTGTTAATTTTTGAGGCATGGTCACACTCTAGCCCAGGCTGACCTGGAACTCTGTAGCCCTGGCTGGCCTTGAACTCATGGTGATTCACCTATCTCAGCTTCCTGAATGCTGAGATTAAAGGCCTGAGTCACCATGCCTGGCCTGATTTCCTTCCTTCCTTCCTTCCTTCCTTCCTTCCTTCCTTCCTCTCTCCCTCCCTCCCTCCCTCCCTCCCTCCCTCCCTCCCTTCTTTCTTTCTTTCATCTATGTATCTATCTTTTATTTTTTTAATAGTTTTCTTTTTTTCAGGGTAAGGTCTTTCTCTGAATCTCACTCTGTAGTCCCAGACTGACCTTAATCATAGGATCCTCCTACCTCTGCTTCCAGAGTGCTGGGATTAAAGTCACAAACCACCATTCTCAGCCATTTTTTTTAAGTAATTCTATTTTTATATTTATTTATTTATTTATTTGGTTTTTCGAGGTATGGTCTCACTCTAGCCCAGGCTGACCTGGAATTCACTGTGGGGTCTCAGGGTGGCCTCGAACTCACAGCGATCCTCCTACTTCTGCCTCCTGAGTGAATTTCTTATTTTTCGAGGTAGAGTCTCAATTTCTAGCCAGGCTGATCTGGAAGTCATTCAAGGCCCAGACTGGCCTTGACTTCACAGTGATCTTCCTACCTCAGCTTCCCAAGTGCTGAAATTAAAAGCATGTACCACCATGTCTGGCCATTAACTTGTATTTTAAAAAATATATTAACTAACAAAGAGGTAGGTTTCCATATGGCTTGTTCATACCATGTTTAGTTTTGGTTAACCCACTTCCAGCCCCTGCTCTCTCCTATCCTCCTTCCCTTAACTCACTTAAACCATTCCATGCCCAGTACTCTCCCCTTCTACTATCCCCTTATGCTCTTCCCTCTCCTTTCACCCCATGATCCTTTTCTAGTTTTCATTCTTCCTGACACAGTTTCTTTTTCTCTCTCTCTCTCTTTCCCCAGGCTGCCTTTGAACCTTTGAAACCCAGATGGTCCCCCAATTCTCCTGCCCTTACTTCATGAGTTGGGATTGCAGCATGGGTTACCATATCCGTCTCTTATCCTAATTTTATAGCTGAGAAAACCCAGGTGCAAGAAGAGTTTGTTGGGTTTTTATTTTATTTATTTATTAACGAGAGAGAGAGAGAGAGAGAGAGAGAGAGAGAGAGAGAGAGAGAATTGGCGTGCCACAGCCTCAGTCACTGCATTTGACCTTGAGGCTTGCGCCACCTAGTGCGCATGTGCGATCTTGCACGTGTGTCTCCTTTGTGCATCTGGTTTATGTAGGATCATAGGGATCCTCCTACCTCTGCTTCCTGAGTGCTGGGATTAAAGGCATGAACCACCACGGCTGGCTGCCTTTTTTTTTTTTTTTCCCTTGGTTTTTCGAGGTAGGGTCTCACTCTAGCCCAGCCTGACATGGAATTCACTATAGAGTCTCAGGGTAGCCTCGAACTCGCAGTGATCCCCCTTCCTCTGCCTCCCAGTGCTGGGATTAAAGGCATGCGCCACCACGCCCGGCTCCAAATTTTTATAATTAAGATTGCTATGAGTGTTGGTGGAAGTCATGGCCAAAAGGTGTTTGCATGGCACAGATAGGTAAGAAAGGCCTGAGCTTCCCTTGCTCAGATTGGTCCAGGCTCCCATCCAGGTGGCCCTGGTGGCTGATCTCACCCCTGCTGCGGGAGTGCTGTGGGAGGGGATGAGGTAGGAAGGGTCTATCCAGCACCCTGGACAGAGCCTGCATCGACTCCGTCCCTTGGGTGACTACTATCAGCTTTGATTCTATGGCACTCGTCAGTCGTGCGTAGGGTCCCCGGGTGTGGCCGTTGCCCCGCCGGCGGATCAGAGGAGGGGAGCCCGCAGCAGATGGGCGGGGGACGCCTGTCAGTTTGCTGCTGCAACGGCCACGCGTCGCGGAGGCGTGCCTTGGCCCGCTGGGGACGAAAGCAGCCCGGGACGGCACTGGGGACCGCCCAGCCCGGTTGTCTTGTGACCTCCGACTGTCCCACGGGTGGAATCTGGAGTCCGGAGCCGGTTGAAATGAAAATCACCGCCGACCATCACGGGTTGCCTCTTCTTTGGGGTACAGAGGCTCATTTTTCCCCTTCCACACCCGGGGCAGGAGAACCCGATGAGCTCAGTGAGCTGCAACAGTCATAATTTTGCACAGTCCCCCGGGTGCAGGCCTCCACTTTGCTGGGCCTCAGTTTCCAGGTCCAGCTCCGAGCAGCCAGTGACATGTTTCTTTCCTAACCCTCACCGGATCTCCCTGAGGTGTGTTTGGGGGGTGGGGGGTGCTTGGCAGTCCTACGGTCACTGGATCCTCAAAAGAGCTCAGGGGGCGCATGAGACCCCAAGATGGGACAGCAACCAGACCAGGGGTAGCCTGGTGCCACCCAGCCTTCCTGACCCGGGGTCTGCGACCCTACCTCAGATGGGACTCAAAGGCCCGAGGGGAATCCCTCAGGGTACCATTGGCGGCCCCCTCTCCAGCTCCACCCTGCGCGAGGACAAAGGCGGGAGTAGGAGTGGCGGGCAGTCGGACTCCGCGGGGCGGGGCGGGGCGGGGCGGGGCGGGCGACACCGCCTCCTTAAAGCCCGGCTTTGGTGTGGGACCTGGTTTTCGGCCTCGATCTTGGCTGTGCCTCGCAGCGGCTCCCCACTTTCCCGTGCGAGAGCCGTCGCGGCGGGCCGTTTGCGCGGAGCATGGGACTGCCTCGGAGGGTGGGGGACGCGGCGGAGCTGCGCAAGGTTAGGAGCTGGAGCGGGGTTGGAGGGGATGGGGGACCAGGACGAGGTCCGGGGTGGCGACCCTCCTAACCGCGGTCACTACGCCCATCCGCGCGCAGAGCCTGAAGCCGATGCTGGAGAAGCGCCGGCGCGCGCGCATCAACCAGAGCCTGAGCCAGCTCAAGGGGCTCGTCCTGCCGCTGCTGGGCGCCGAGGTGAGCGCCCGGGGGTGCTGGGCGGGGGGACGGAGATGGAGGGTCCTGGAGCGTCCAGAGCGGCTGGCGGGCGGGCCAGTGGGGTCCCGTGGGAGGAACCGACGAGGGGTCTCCGCGGGGCTCCCCACGGTCACCGCGGTGGTTGGAGCGCGGGTCACCGCGACTGCAGGAGGTCTGTCTCTCGTTCCTCCATCTCTGGTCCTCGCTCCCTCCCCGGCCTGGCGCAGAACTCCCGCTACTCGAAGCTGGAGAAGGCAGACATCCTGGAGATGACCGTGCGCTTCCTGCAGGAGCAGCCAGCTTTCCCCTGCCCCGCTGCGGCACCCCGTGAGTGACCCCATCCCCGCCCCCCTCCTCGCCACGCGCCCTGCAGCCCGAGCCCTGCGCGCTACCCTGCGCCTCACGCCCGCTCTCCGCCCGCAGCGGCCTCCGACGGCTACGTCGAGGGTTACCGAGCCTGTGTGGCGCGCCTGGCCCGAGTGCTGCCGGCCTGCCCAGTCCTGGAACCCGCCGTGAGCGCGCGCCTGCTGGAGCATCTGCGGAGGAAGTCGGTCACCGCCACCTCCGACGTCGAGCACACGGGGGACTCGAGTGGCCCAACGTCACCCGCTCCACCACCCGCGCCCTCACCTGTGCCCTCGCCTCCTGTGCCTCCGGCGGTCCTGGCCTCTGGCGGCCATGGTAGTCTCCTGGCGCGTCCACAGATTCCGTTGGGTTCCGGGGACCTGGATGCTCTAGAAGACCAAGATAGCTCCTTCCTCCAGACAGAAACAGTCCACAGTCCAGCATCCATACCCAGGACCCCGATGCCCATGCCCAGCGTGGCAAACTGACCTCAAGGTCTCAGCTGGAGTTAAAAAAAAAATGAGAGCTACTTTTTCTCACTCCAGTTCAGGGCGTCTGTGCAGGGGAAGGAGGGGCAGGTGGCTGCAGCGTGAGAAAGAAGTCCCCACTCCCGCTGGGGGAGGTGGGCCTGGCACCGGGTGAGCCAGAGCCGCCTAGAGAGCCACACACCTGCTATAGGCACTGGCAGCAGATCAAGGCTGGTCCGGAGCTCATCTGGGCCAGGTGCAGACAGCCACCTTCTCTGATTGGTCACTGCCCCTCCAACTCTGCCTGCATATACTTCCTGTCCAGCTGGCCTCGGGAGCTTCTAAAAGCATGCAGAACAATGGCTTCAAAGACTTTGGTCACTTCTGGAGCACCAAGAGGAGCAAGGGACACGTGGAGCTGGACAGCCGTTTCCTCCACTCCCAGGTTGTCCTGCCTTGTCCTGCCCGGTAATAGGAGCAGGAGGTACCCAGCAATCTGTGTTATAGGGGTGGAGGGGGCTTCATTAGACCATCCAGGGAAGGATTTATTTCTCCAAGCATTAACATAACACTTGTGTCCCACACACCAAGCCGGGTGGTCTTGGGGTATGAGTAAAGGATGAGGAAAAATTAATGAGGCTTCCTTATGGCTTTAAAGAAAGCTCGTCATTTTGGAGGGTCTGACCCTTGCACAAAGATGGTGTCAGCGAGAGTCGAACAGGGTTCATATCTTGGGATGGCTGGAACTCAAGAGGTAGCAGGTTAAAGAACAGGAACGGCCCTGCCAGGTTTTCTCTTGAAAACCACTCCCTTGCACACTGGTTACTAGAAGCAACTTGTTCAAAAGATTTTCTTCCTTATAGAAACCAGGAGACCTGTGAACACTCAGGGAGGGGGGCTGTGGATCCCAGGAGTGGATGCTCAGAGAAGGTGAGAGAACTTGTGGTCTGCTGACAGCCATAGCCCCGTCATTCCCTGGGGAGTTGCTGAGCATTACAGGAAGGTTGCAAGTTCTCCCCTAGACCAGTCGCCTTTACTAGACATCACGGCACTAGAGCCAGGAAGACAGAACTGGTCGTGATATGACAGTCACTAAAGCAGCTTCTGCCATACAAACCCATGATGACCTGGGCATTGATTTCGGTGGCAGGAGGTGGAAGGGAAAGCTGGAGTTATTGTTGGAAAAAAAAATCAATATCAGGACAACAGGATGAGGCTCCTAGAAAGGCTGTGCTGGGCTCAGCTGGCAAGACTGTACACCCCAGGAGGGCAGCACTGGGGCGAGGACACCTCTGTATCTCCAAAACACTGGCTGCACAGTAGATACTCAATAAACATAATGGACGATGAACAGGTGGCGAGCCTGGACTATACTATGTATGCACTGGACAGCCTGGTTTGACTCCTATTCCAGGCCCCTGGGGCCACTTTGAACATTTGCTCCATCGGGACACAGCATTGCCTGCTTTGCTGTGCTTTCCGGAGCAGGCAGAGATGCAGAAGCAGCTGGTCCCTGACCCCAGCCCTCTCTGTGGGTTCTGGGGTCTTCATGGGGTTTAGGACTCTGCTGCAGACACCTATAGGATAGCTTCCTTGTCTGTACATATAGAAACTCAGTGAGAAACACTGAGTTCCAGGCCAGCCTGGGGTACATAGCATGACTCTTTCAAAACAACAACAACAAAACCCCTTAATATAAGTAGGCTTGGTGGCACATACCTGTAATTCAGTACTCAGGAGGAGAGGCAGAAGGATCATGAGTTCAAGTCTATCCGGGGCTATATAGCACGACCCTGTTACAAAACAAAACAAAATCTCAATACTGATTTAAATGGTAAGGACTGACTGAGCAGAGACCCCTCACTTCTATTTAGCCATACCTGTCTTTTTTTTTTTTTTTGCACTTATTTATTTTTTAAATATTTTATTCATTTATTTATTTGAGAGAGAGAAAGACAGAGGAAGACACACAGAGAGAATGGGCATGCCAGGGTCTCTAGCCATTGCAAATGAACTCCAGCTGCATGTGCCACCTTGTGTATCTGGCTTATGTGGGTACTAGAGAATTGAATCTGGGTTGTTAGACTTTGCAGACAAGTGCCTTAACTGCTAAGCCATCTATCTCTTCAGCCCCATTTCTAGCTTTTAAATGTCCATCTTGGTCTCCAATTCTGTGTCATGCATTAATCTAGCCCCAGTCAAGCTACAGTGTTTGTGGACAGGCTGGTGACTCACAGGTCAGGTCTTCTGGAGAACCTGACTTAGGCAGCTAGCCAGGCCCTAGCATGCCCAAGTGGATGAAGTTCTGCGCCCCAGGCAAGGAGCCACAGTTTCTCAGTAGAACGTGTTCAAGCTCCTAGAAGGTCTCAGCTGGTCTTCCCAGCTAGGCTAGCATCCTCCTCCTCCTGATAGTATCTGCACTACACCCAGAGACCTGTCTGGTGTCCCAAGGTGAGCAGGCCAGTGGCTCCTTCAGTGTGCAAGGGAGACTACTTCGGACAAAGAGAGGCATTCATGTTATGATCCTACATCTCAAAGCTAAAGCAATGGCCAGGGATCACTTGTTCCAAGATGGCTGCATGACTGAATCTAACTCCCCACCTGGCCATTATGCTAGCTAGAGAAAGGGCTAAGTCAGTCTCTCTCTCTCTCTCTCTCCTCTCTCAAATCCAGGGGAAGACATTACTATGAGTCAAGGATGCCAGAGCACTGAGCTGTCTGGGAACCCATTTTTGCTGACACGTACACTTCCAGGAAGCTCTGGGCTTCAGACAGGCTCCCACCTGCCCCTCTGGCACCAGACAGCTCACACCTGGCTTCCACGAGTGTAAGGATAAAGAGTGGGCTGCTGTGGAGGAACCCTGTCATGCACATTTCCAAATTGCTCTGCCCCATCTGGCAATCGGTTCACCTGGGACAGAGAAGAATGAACCCAGCCTATGGAAAAGCCTGGAAAACCCTGAAGTCCCACACAGTCCCGCTAAGCCCACCTTGTGCTTCAGGGTCTACCTTGTTAGGTGGGGGATGGCAGGAGAGAGGAGCCTTCTTGTATCGTGTGGGACATCCATAACAGCCGCTGGCCATGACAGAGCTAAAAAGGTCGGTGGTCTCAGGCAGGTGGGTTCAGGGTTCTCCTCATGAGGACTCTGGAAGCTTTGCCCAGGCACACGCCCATAACATGAAGGCTGTAAGGACTGTCCACTTGACTTTGATTGTTTTACGTGCTTACTTTTGAGAGACAGACCAGGTTGCCAAGGCTTTCTAGAGAACAGCCAACACAGCTGGAGGCATTCCCTCCCTGAGCCTGAATGCCTGGGGAGAATGCCTACAAGAACGGCCGACTCTGGGGAATGAGCATGGGGGCCTGTGTGTGTATGCCCTGCACACTGTCACTCAAGCCACCCCTCCCAGAGTTGCCCGGGCATGCACGCGATGTTGGGGAGAAGACAGCCACTCACCAAGGGTTCCCAGTGAGTAACTAGTTTCGCTCAGGGTTTTCAGAGGCCCTGGAAAAGCCCCAGGCACTTAAAGCAGCACTTATAAAACATGAATAATGGCTTCAGGAGCGTGAGAAAGGCCCTGGAGGACACGCCTCACGCTCACATACTGTTTTGTCATAGGAGGCCCACTAGGAGGCAGCAAGGCACGCAGGCCTCTAGCAAGTTACAGGACCTGGCTGCTTGAGTGAGGGATTTCCTGGCCTGGAGGCTAGGAGGTGAAAAAGAAAAAAAAAAAAAAGACTCCTTTATTTTATTTTTTTAGTTTTTATTTATTTATTTGACAGAGAAAGAGAGAGAGAGAGAGAATGAATGGGTGTGCCAGGGCCTCCAGCCACTGCAAACGAACTCCAGACCCATGCGCCCCCTTGTGCATCTGGCTAATGTGAGTCCTGGGGAATCGAACCTGGGTCCTTTGGCTTTGCAGGCCAATGCCTTAACCGCTAAGCCATCCCTCCAGCCCTATTATTATTATTATTATTATTATTACTATTATTATTATTTTGGCTTTTTCAAGGTAGAGTCTCACTCTAGCCTAGGCTAACCTGGAATTCACTATGTAGGTCTCAGGCTGGCCTTGAACTCATGGCAATCCTCTTACCTTTGCCAAGTGCTTGGATTAAAGGCGTGCCCAACAGAAAAATACTCCTTTTTGCCATTGTGGGTGGGCCAGAGCTAGCAATCTCAGCATTGGGTGTAATACCCCTCAGAAGCATAGCTGAGGCCATGTGAATGAACAAAAACCTGGGGGCCTGGGAAGACGGCTCTGTGGTTAAGGAGCCTTGCTTGTAAAGTCTGCCAGGCTGGGTTTAATTCTCAAGCCACCCAAGTAAGCAGGATGCAAAAAAAAAAAAAAAAAAAAAAAAAAAAAAAAGGTGGTGGAAAAGTCATGTTTATTTGTAGTAGCAAGAGGTTCTGGGGTGCCTGGCAGGAGGCTCCACATAAACAAATTTGAAAACAAAGTCTTGCTGCCCTCATAGGCTCCCTCCTTTAGTCTTAGCTACACAGAGGGCTGAGTTTTAGTGTTGGGTTTACAGATGTGCACTCCACACCTGGCTGGGGAGGTGTTACAGTCAGGTTTGCATTGCTGGCAGAAAACACCCAACCAAGAGCAGAGTTTGGCTTACAGACTCGAGGGGAAGCTTCATGATGGCAGGGGAAAATGATGGCATGAGCAGAGGGTGGGCATCACCTCCCCACCAACATCAGGTGGACAACAGGAACAGGGCAGCATGGCAAAAACTGGCAAGAGGGAAGCTGGCTATAATACCCATAAGCCCACCCCAACAATACACTGCCTCCAGGAGGCTTTAATTTACAAATTGCCATCAGCTGGGGACCTAATATTCAGAGCACATCAGTTTATGGGGGACATCTAAATCAAACCACCACAGGAGGTTTTTTGAGTATGGTCTCTCTTTAGTCCAGGCTAGCCTGGAATTCACTATATAGCCTCAGAGTGGCCTCAAACTCATGGTGATCCTCCTACCTCTGCCTCTCAAGTGCTGGGATTAAAGACGTGCATTACCATGCCCAGTTTAGGGAGGTTTTTTGTTTTGTTTTGTTGTTTGTTAGAGACAGGGTCTCATGTAAGTCTTTCATTTTTATTTATTTATTTATCTATCTATCTATCTATTTATTTATTTATTTTTGGTTTCTCGAGGTAGTGTCTCACTCTGATCCAGGCTGACTATGTAGTCTCAGGATGGCCTCGAACTCATGGCGATCCTCCTGCCTCTGCCTCCTGAGTGCTGGGATTAAAAGCATGTGCCACCACGCCTGGCTCAGTGTTTTAATATTTTAATAATCTTTTCTAGAAAGCATGTGTCTATAACATGTGGTGTGCTATATGTGTGTGCAGACGTACACACACTCTTAGTTCTTTGTTGCTGTTTTTGTTTTTCAAGGTAAGGTCTCACTCTAACCAAAGCTGACCTGGTACTCACTCTGTAGCCCCAGGCTGGCCTCAAACTCATGGTGATCCTCCTACCTCTGCCTCCAGAGTGCTGGGATTAAAGGTGTGCGCCACCACACCTAGACTTCCTTACTTCTTTCCCCTCTCTCCCTCCCTTCCTTCCTTCCTGCCTTCTCTTTCTCTTCTCTCTCTCCCACTTCCTTCCCTTCTTTCTTTTTAAAATTTTATGTATCTATTTGCATGTGTGTACCAGGGCCTGTGTTGCCTGTGTACCAGGGCCTCTTGCTGTTACAAAGGAACTCCAATTCCTTAGACCACTTTGTGTCCAGCTTATGTGGGTGGCTTGAGAATTGAGGCCTAGGCCTGCAATCTTTGCATCAAGTGCCTTTGACCACTGAGCCATCTTCCCAACCCCTCTTTACTTTCTTTCGCAGTACTGGGGACTGAACCCTGGTCCTTCAGTTCATGTGCTCCCCCCACTGAGCTACATATTCAGCCCTCCTTTCTGGTGTGTGTATGATGTATGCATGTGCCCACGGATGTGTGCTTGGAAGCCAGAGGAGGATGTTATGTGTTCTCCTCTATTTCTCTTCTGCCTTAGTTCACTAAGACAGCCTCTCACTAAACCTGGAAGTCACTAAACCTGTTATTCAGTTAGACTGGCTGACCAGTAAGCCCCAGCAATCCTCCTGTCTCCATACCCTCCAGCACTGGGTTACAGGCATATGTGGCCACATTTAGTTTTTCACTTGGGTACTAGGGATCCAAGCTTGTGTAACAAACACTATTATTTCCAAGCTGTCTCCCCAACCCATGAGCCCTTTTTTATTTTAATTTTTTATTGACAACTTCCATAATTGTAAACAATATCCCATGGGAATTCCCTCCCTCCCTCCACTTTCCCCTATGAAAGGCCACTCTCCATTATATCCCCTCCCCCTCTCAATCAGTCTCTCTTTTATTTGATGTCATGATCTTTTCCTCCTATTGTGATGGTCTTGCGTAGGTAGTGTCAGGCACTGTGAGGTCAGTGAATATCCAGGCCATTTTGTGTCTGGAGGAGCATTTTGTAAGGAGTCCTACCCTTCCTTTGGCTCTTATATTCATTCTGCCACCTTTTCCTCAATGGACCCTGAGCCTTGGAAGGTGCAATCGAGATATTTCAGTGCTGAGCACTCCTCTGTCACTTCTCAGCACCATGGTGCCTTCTGAATCATCCCAACGTCACTGCCCTCTGAAAAGAGAAGCTTCTTTAACCAAAAGTTAGAGTAGCATTAATAAATGGGCATGAACATTAAGACCCTACCTCGGAAAACCAAAAGTTTAAAAAAAAAATACTTGCTATTGCTGGGTGTGGTGGTACATGCCTTTAAATCCCAGCACTCAGGAGGCAGAGGTAGGAGTTTGAGGCCAGCCTCAAACTACAGAGTTTCAGGTCACCCTGGGCTAGAGTGAGACCTGTATTTTGAAAAAACAAACAAACAAAAAATAAATAAAAATAAAAACGAAAGAAACACACTTTAAAACTCTATTTATTGCCGGGCGTGTTAGCACACGCCTTTAATCCCAGCACTCAGGAGGTAGAGGTAGGAGGATCGCCGTGAGTTCAAGGCCACCCTGAGACTCCGTAGTGAATTCCAGGTCAGCCTGGACTAGAGTAAGACCCTACCTCAAAAACCAAAAAAAAAAAAAAAAAAAAAAAAAAAAAGAGAGAGAGAGAGAGATAGACAGACAGACAGAGAGAGAGAATTGGCATGTCAGGGCCTCCAGCCACTGCAATCAAACTCCAGATGCAAGCACCACCTTGTGCACATGTGTGACCTTGTGTACTTGGGTCACCTTATGCATGTCTTATGTGGGATTTGGAGAGTTGAATATTTGTCCTTAGGCTTTGCAGGCAAGTGCCTTAACTACTAAGCCATCTCTCCAGCCCCTATGCATATATATTTTTTTGAGGTAAGGTCTCACTCTAGCCCAGGCTGACCTGGAATTCACTATGTAGTCTCAGGCTGGTCTTGAACTCATAGCAATCCTCCTACCTCAGCCTCCCGGGTACTTGGATTAAAGGCATGTGCCACCCTGCCCAGCCAGAAATATACATTAAATGTGGAGACAATTTGAAGTAAAATGATAGAAAATGATATACCATAGGAATACTAAACCAAAGAAAGCTAGAAGTCAGGCATGATGGCACACACCTTTTCTCCCAACACTTGGGAGGCAGTGGCAGAAGGATCATTGAGCTTGAGGCCAGCCTAGGGTTACATAGTGAGACCTTGCCTCAGAAACCAAACAAAACAGGCAGCTAGAGTGGCCACATTAGTATCAGACAAAACCGGCTGCAGAGTCTGATCTATCATCAGTGAGAAAGTGGATGTTGATAAAAAAAAGGGTCACTTTGGGCTGCAGAGATGGCTTAGTGGTTAAGCGCTTGCCTGTGAAGCCTAAGGACCCCGGTTTGAGGCTCGATTCCCCAGGAGCCACGTTAGCCAGATGCATAAGGGGGCGCACGCAGCTGGAGTTCGTTTGCAGTGGCTGGAGGCCCTGGCGCGTCCATTCTCTCTCTATCTGCCTCTTTCTCTCTCTGTCTGTCTGTCGCTCTCAAATAAATAAATAAAAATAAACAAAAAATATGTTTAAAAAGGGTCACTTTGCCAAGAAGACAAAAAAAAAATTACAAATGTGTAGGTACTTAGCAAAGGGGCCTTCAAAATGGAAGAGACAGAAATGTAGCTGAAAGCTGAGAGAAGCAGTCAAATGTACAATTGCAGTTGAAGATTTCAACCCTACTCTTGAAATGATTGACAAGACAGGAAATCAGTAAGGGCACAGAAGGCATTATCAACAAATTTGACCTCACTGGCCCTTAATGACCCTCGCTCAGGCACATTGGCAAAAGAAACATTATTTCAAGAGTAAAGAACAGGGGCCAGCGCAGGCCATCTGCTGGGCTCCAGCAAGGCTCAGGAAATACAAAGGTAATGAAATTACAAAGCACATTTCTTGACCACAACCGAATTAAATTAAACACGAGCAAACAGGGTGATGCAGGCTGTGCGGGAGGAAACAGAGGTTGGGGCACAGAGACTTGCAAGACCTGGGGCTGAGCAGGCTGCCAGATGTGTGAGGAGTACACAGCGGGCGAGAAGGTGACCAGGCTGCATGCAAGTGCCGTGCCATGGAGATAAAGAGCCCCTGCCCCACGTGGGCTTGCAAGTAAGGAGTCAAAAGGAATACATCTGGGGCTGGAGAGATGGCCCAGTGGTTAAGGCGCTTGCCTACAAAGCCTAAGGAACCAGGTTCGATTCCCCAGCATCCACATGAAGCCAGATGAATAAGGGGGATCATGCATCTAGAGTTTCGTTCATAGTGGCTAGAAGCCCTGGCATGCCCATTCTCTCTCTCATAAATAAATAAATAAATAAATAAATAAATAAATAAATAAATATTTTTCCAAAAAGAAGAAGAAGAAAGAAAGAAAGGAAGGAAAGAAGAGCTGGGCATGGTGGCACACACCTTTAATCCCAGCACTTGGGAGGCAAAGTTAGCAAGATCGCTGTGAGTTCAAGGCCACCTGAGACTACAGAGTAAATTCCAGGTCAGCCTGAGCTAGAGTGAGACCCTACTTCGAAAAATCCCCCCCCCAAAAAAAGAGTGGGCCTGAAGCCTGAGAAATGATCTAATAATCTTGAGATCCCAAAACGGTGCATGGGTTTAGGCTGACCTTGAACTTGAGCTTCTGTCTCAACGTCCTGAATGCTGGGAGTATAGGTACCACCAGACCCAGCTTTAACCTAAAAGTCCTTTCTCCAAGATATGTACCCAGAAGAAATAAAATGTGTTCACCCAAAGGCTTGTGTGTGAAAGGCTATAACAAGTTAACCATAATTGTCAAAAGTTGGGGGGAGATGTCCACCAGCTAAATAGCCCAACAAATTTAGGGAGAAAGACATTAGGGACACCTTGGGAAAGTTACATGTCAAAACCCTTGAGGAAGCAGACTCCATGGAAGAACATGAAGGATGTTTCCTTTAAGGTCAGGAGTGTAGCAAGGCTATTGGAAAGCACAGTACTAGTGTAAGGAAAGAAAAGTTGTTAGCATGCAGAAGTGATAAAACTATTTGCAGATAGAGATCACCTACTGAAAAACCCAACCAAATCAACAGGAAGGCTCTTAGGACCATTAAGAGGTAAGTAATTTAACTAGCTAATTGATCTATATACCATTTATTTATTTATTTTTTTTTTGGTTTTTCTAGGTAGGGTCTCACTCTAGCCCAGGCTGACCTGGAATTCACTATGGAGTCTCAGTGTGGCCTCGAACTCATGGTGATCCTCCTACCTCTGCCTCCCTAGTGCTGGGATTAAAGGCGTGCGCCACCACGCCCGGCTCTACCATTTATTTTTAAAAAATATTTATTTATTAAAGAGAGAGAGAGAGAGATAATGGGTGCGCCAGGGCCTCCAGCCACTGTAAACGAACTCCAGGCACATGTGCCATCTTGGGCATCTGCCTTATGAGGGTACTGGGGAATCAATCCTAGGTCCTTAGGCTTTGCAGGCAAACACCTTAACTGCTAAGCCATCCCTCCAGCCCCGTATACCATTCTTTACACCAGCCATGTTTAGTAGAAATTAAATTGAAGAAGAAGAAAAAAGACATTCACAAAAGTAACCAGAGCTCCAGGCAAGTTACATTGGCTGACTGTACACAAAACCTTGGGGCCTTAAATGATGAAAGCAAAACATTTTAAGGCTGGATGTGGTGGTGCACAACTTTAATCCCAGCACTCAGGAGGCAGAGGTAGGAGGATCACTGTTAGTTCAAGGCCAGCCTGAGAATACATAGTGAATTCAGGTTTGCCAGGGCTAGAATGAGACCCTACCTCAAACAAACAAACTAGAGCTGGGTGTGGTGGCATATGCCTTTAATCCCAGCACTCAGGAGGCAGAGGTAGGAGGATCGCTGTGAGTTCGGGGCCACCCTGAGACTACATAAGGAATTCTAGGTCAGCCTGGACCAGAGTGAAACCCTGCCTTGGAAAACTAAAATAATAAATAAATAAATAAATAAAACATAGCAAGGTGTGATGGCATATGCCTTTATTCCTAGCACTCAGGAGGCAGAGGTAGGAGAATAGCAGTGAGTTTGAGGCTACCCTGAGACTGTGAATTCCAAGTCAGCCTGCGCTAGAGTGAGACCCTACCTCAAAAAAAAAAAAAAAAAAATGAAGCAATAATAACAATAATAGGGCTGGGAAGATGGCTTAGCAGTTAAGCCATTTCCCCACAAAACCTGAGGACCTGAGTTCGATTCGCCAGTACCCATGTAAAGCCAGATGCACAAGGTGCTGCATGCATCTGAAATTTGTTTGCAGTGGCTAGAGGTCTTGGTGCACCTATTCTCTCTCTCTCTGTCTCTCTGTTTCTTTCTCTCACTCTCTCTCAAATAAAATATAAATAAAATAGTAAAATAGTAAATAAATAAATTTTGTGTGTGCACAGGGGTGAGGGTACGTTCAGGCCATGGTGTGTGTGGAGGTCAGACAACAGCCTCCACGTGTCGCTCCTTGCCTTCCACCTTGTTTAAGTAAGGGTCTCTTTATTGTCCCCTGTTGCATGTGACCGGGTAGCTGGCTTGCAAACTTCTGGGAGTCTCCTGTCTCCACCTCCTCTCTTAGGGTAGGACAGCTGAGATTACAGCCGCTGGTTACCCCATCTGATGGATTGTGGGATCCAAGCTTAGGCCCTCATGTTTGCACAGCAAAAGCATTTACCCACTGAGCCATCCCCCTGGCCTGCAGTCCTTCCTAGTTGGGAAGGAACAGAGGAATTATGAGCGTTAACAAGGAGGGAATGATCTGAAATTCAAAGACAGAAATGGCTTTCTAGGTTTGGATCTGCACTTAGTTGACAGTGTCTAAGCAGTGTCTCTCCACCACCCATGTGGATGAAACACTGAACATGGCAACGATATCACCTCTGCCTGAATCTCAGGGTGACCAAACCCAGCTCCATCACCCATCTTAGTTTCACCCCTCTAACTTCACCTCTTTGGGAACCCGCATCTTGGCTCTAGGTGTGCTTCCATGGTAGTCTCCTGCAATAAGAATGTTGGGAGCTGGAAACAGGTGCAATAGTAGCATGTCTATCATGGTGAAAACCAACTGCCCTCTAATTGGACTGGAGGCTCGCTCCATGGGAGGGAATACATCCCTGATACTGAAAACTTAAAACAGGAGTAGTCATGAGCCCTAGGGGTGTAACGTCTGCTGCTGTCTGGCTAAATGTATATACTATGCTTATGAAACTGCCCAGTAAGCACTTCTCTTAATGTTCATACCTTTATATTAATGCTACTCTCGCTTTTGGTAGAGAATCTTCTCTTTTCATAGGGCAGTGACCTTGGGATGACTCAGAAGGCATCATGGTGCTGGAAAGAAGTGACAGGAGTGCTCAGCACTGCAATATCTCTATCACACCTTCCAAGGCTCAGGATCCATTGCGGAAGAGGTGGCAGAAAAACCGTAAGAGCCAAAGGAAGGGTAGGACTCCTTACAATGTGCTCCTCCAGACACAAAATGGCCTGGATATCCATGACCTCACAGTGCCTGACACTACCTACATAAGACCATCATAATAGGAGGAAAAGATGATGATATCAAAATAAAAGGGAGACTGATTGAGAGGGGGAGGGGATATGATGGAGAATGGAGTTTCAAAGGGGAAGGTGGGCGAAGGAAGGGCATTACCATGGGATATTGTTTACAATCATGGAAGTTGTTAATAAAAAAAAAATTGAGAAGGAAAAAAAAAGAATGTTGGGGGCTGGACAGATGTCTCAGTGGTTAAAGTGCTTGCCTACGAAGCCTAAGGACCCTAGTTTGATTCCTTACTACCCACACAAAACCAGATGCGCAAGGTGGCTTATGCATCTGGAATTTGTTTGCAGTGGCTAGGGGTCCTGGTGTACCCTTTCTCATTCTCTCTTCTCATAAATAAATAAGTAAGTAGATAAATAAATAAACAAATAAATAAATAAGGATATCAGGGCTAGAGAGATGACTTTGGTTAAGGCACTTGCTTGTGAAGCTTAAGGACTCTTGTTGGACTCGCCAGATGCACAGTGACACAAGCACACAAGGTTGCACATGCCCACAAGGGGGCACACGTATCTGGAGTTCCATTGCAGTGGCTGGAGGCCCAGGTGCACCAATTCTCTCTCTCACTCGCTTTCGTACAAAGAAAGGGGCAGTCAGTCTCTTGGGCTTGCCTCAAAAAAAAAAAAAAAAAAGTGAGGAGGAAGGCAGCAGAATGTTAGTAGGTCCCACAGCCACACCCTTAGTGCCACCTCTTCCTCCTCTGTCTTCCTCATGTGTTTGTGATGAAGCCTCATACTCAATCCCCAGCTGGTGGAGCCTTTGGCAGGCTGCGTTTTGCTGGGGGAGCTGGGTTACTGGGGTTAGACCTTGGACTATATCATAGTCCAGCCCTGCTTGCCAGTGATAGCCAGTCTGCTCTGTCTAACTTCTTCCCTGCTGCTGCGGAGAGGGGATACCCAGATGTCTATTCCGCCAAGCTTTCCTCTCCATAATGAAACTTCCTGTAAGCCAAAATAAGCCCTTTTCTTCTGTCAGCTGTTTCCGGTCAGTTGTCCCAGCAATAAGAAGGTAACTGCCACACCATCCCAGGATCCTTCACAGCCCCTGGATTTCTCCTCATCCTTTTATTTGACACACTTATTGCCCATTCTAGAGTGGGCTTACATCCTGGTAAACTCAAGATAGCTTCCAGACATATATTTACCTATCAAACATTTGAACTTTGCTCAATCTGCTTTATCCATACTCAGAAAACTAACTTGAACCAACAGCTGAGTGAAATCATGGACTGTTCTAGACAGTAACAATGTGCCCAGTCATCTGAATGACTGGAGCATTTGCTCCCTGATGTCCACATCGTTCCTGCAAGAGAGCCATTGCACTGGGGGCCATCTGTGTTTACTGAGCACATAGGCTCATCTCATTCAGTGTGGAATCCTTAAACTGGCCCTTTTGCATCTCTTGTGAGCATTGTTAAAATGTGGAATTTTTGCTGGGCATTTTTGCTGGGTGTGGTGATGCATGCCTTTAATCCCAGCACTCAGGAGACACAGGTAGGTGGATCATCATGAGTTTGAGGCTACCCTGAGACCTACATAGGTCAGTCTGGCTACAGCAAGACCCTACCTCAAAAAAAAAAAAATGTGGAATTTTAGGGCTAGAGAGATAGCTCAGTTGGAAAAGTGCTTGCTGCGCAAGCATGTGGACCTGAATTTGATCCCCAGAACCTACATAAGAACACCAAATGCGGTGTCAAGCTTATAAACCCAGCACTAAAGAGGTGGAGACAAGTGAATCCCAGCTATCTTAGTCTACTTGGTGAGCTCCAGGCCATTGAAAGACTTTTTCTCAAAAACTGAGCTGAGGAGATGGCTCAGTGCTTAAGAGTGCTGCTTCTTACGCATTAGTGACCTCTTGCATTAGGGACCACCAAATTCGACTTCCCAGATCCCATGGAAAATGCCATGTTTGTAACCCCAATCCACAGAGAGGGGGAGAGAGAGCAGAGAGTCCACAGGGGCCCGCTGGCTGGCTGGTGGCAGCTCCTGATTGAGGAGAAAACCCTGCCTCAAGTCAGTATAACCCTTCCTTGGCCTTAGAATCTCCTCATCAATCTAGTTAGCCTCCTCGTGACCAGTTAAGATGCCCTGAAGGACAGTCACAGGGATATTGACTTCCACTGCAGTCATTACGCTGCTGAGAAATAGTAGCAGCCATGTAAGAGAGTTCATCTAGAGAGCAGCCCCAAAGAGGAGTCACTCGGGCTGGGGGGATGACTCAGCAGTTGAAGGAGTTTGTGTGCAAAGTCTGGAAGCCTGGGTTGGATTCCTCAGTACCCACGTCAAGCCAGATGTACAAAGTGACAAATGCATCTGAATTTTTTAAAATATATTTTTAAATTTTATTTATTTGAGAGAGAGAGAGAATGGGCGCACCAGGGCCTTCAGCCACTGCAAATGAACTCCAGATGTATGCACCCCCTTGTGCGTCTGGCTTATGTGGATTCTGGAGAATCGAACCGGGATCCATTGGCTTTGCATGCAAACGCCTTAAGCGCTAAGCCATCTCTCCATCTCCCCCCTCCTTTTTTTTTTGGTTTTTCAAGGTAGGGACTCGCTGTAGCCCAGACTGACATGGAATTCACTATGTAGTCTCAGAGAGGCATCGAACTCATGCCCTCCGCCTACCCCTGCCTCCCAAGTGCTGGGATTAAAGGTGTGCGCCACCATGCCTGGACCATGCCTAGATTTTTACCTGGGTGTTGGGGAATCCAACTCCAGTTTCAGTCCCTCCCAAGCCCTTATGCTTAAGTGGCAAGTGCTCTTAACCACTGAGCCATCCCCCTGGACTTTCTTTTTTGAGGCGTGGTCTCACTCTAACCCAGGCTGACCTGGAACTCTGTAGCCTAGGCTGACCACAAACTCAAGGCGACCTTCCTACCTCAGCCTACAGAGTGCCTGCATTTTAAGACACGTGCCACCATGCCTGACTCAATTTTTTTTTTTTTTTTTTTTTTTTTTAAGTGTTTTCAGCCACAGATTGGGCTGGGGCCTCAGGTGCTGTCATCTAGTGTGTGGAATCTACTCTGCCACTAGGTGGCGCCGCAGGGCCACAGACTCATAACCAGAGCTCTGTTGTGGACAGGTGCTAATCCAGCAGTGTCAAGGGCAAAAGGTATTTTCTCACTAATTTAGAAGCTATCTTCTCACTAATGTCATTAATTGCAAGCACCCCGCATGCTTATGAATAAAGATTGACGGTTTCAAGTCGAAGGAGTGATTTCCAAATGCTTCTGGAAAATGAACCTATTCCCATTCTAAAATCAGGGCTATTTTCTTTTCTATATAAAACATTTATTCTGCTGGGGATGGTGGCACACGCCTTGAATCCCAGCACTCAGGAGGCAGAGGTAGGAGGATCACTGTGAGTTCGAGGCCACCCTGAGACTGCATAGTGAGTTCCAGGTCAGCCTGGACTAGAGTGAGACCCTACCTCGAAAAACCAAAACAAACAAACAAACAAAAAGCCACCAAATAAACCAGGCATATTGGCACACACCTTTAATCCCAGGACTCAGGAGGCAGAGGTAGGAAGAGCGCCTTGAGTTCAAGACCACCCTGAGACTACATAGTGAATTCTAGGTCAGCCTGGGCTAGAGCAAGAACTTACCTTGGAAAAACCAAATAATAATAATAATAATAAAAAGCCACCAAACAAATACAAAATAAAGGTTATCTGGGTGTTGTGGCTTACTCCTATAATCTCAGCATTGAGGAAGCTGATGTCTGGGTTTGAGGCCAGTCTGGGCTACATACCAAGTTGTAGGTCAGTCTGGCCTAGAGTGAGACTCTTCCTCACATAAAAGGGGGAGCTAGGGAAGATAGCTCAGTAGTTAAAGGAACTTGCGTGCCAAGCCTGATGACCTGGGTTCAATTTCCCAGCATCCATGTAAATCTAGGTGCAAAGTGGCACAGACATCTGTGATCTCATTGTACCTATGACAATGGGAAGCAGAACCAGGGAAATCCAAACCTTGTGGGCCAGCTAGTCTGCTATTCATTTGCAGCCTGGCGGTAAATTGATAGCAGCAAGAGATCCTGTGTCAAGGAAGGTGGAGCACAGATATCTGGAGGCTGTCCTTTGACCCCTCCATATGCATGTGGCATACGCACTGTGCTGGTTTGAATCACGTGTCTCCTATAAACTCATGGCAATTTGGGAGATGGAGCCTGGCTGGAGGAGGTGTGTTGTTGGGAGTGGACTTAGGGTATTACAACCGGCTCCCCCTTTGCCAGAGTTTCACTCACTCTCCTGCGGCTGTTTGCCAGCCACCTGCTTTTTCCTGCCATCATGAAGCTTCCTCTCAAGACTGCTAAACCAAAATAAAACCTTTCCTCCCATCAGCTGCTTTTGGTTAGGTGCTTTGTCCCAGCAGCAAGAAGGTAACTACAACACACACCTGTACCCATATACACACACCCACACACCACGAAAAAAAAAAAAAGGTTAGGTTAGGAGCTGGGTAAACATGAGGTCAGCAGTCCACCCTCCCAGCAGCTGTGAGTATTGTACTGTTTCACTGTTTACATCATGGGTTTTCATTGTTTAGTTTTATTTTGTTTTATTTATTTATTTATTTATTTATTTATTTTGCAAGGTAGAGTCTTTCTCGCTCTAGCCCAGGCTGACCTGGAATTCACGCTGTAGTTTGAGGGTGGCCTCGAACTCATGGCCATCCTCCTACCTTGGGATTAAAGGTATGTGCCACCATGCTGGCCTATGTGGGTTTTCTGTTGGTAGTTTACTCAGGGTCTTGTCCATTCAAATCTGTGGACAGGAGAATGTTGGGACGCAATTATGATCATGATATATTGTCTATAATTATTGAAGTTCTCAATAAAAAGTTTAAAAAAGGTCTGCAGAAGCCGGGTGTGGCGGCACATGCCTTTAATCCCAGCACTTGGGAGGCAGAGGTAGGAGAAACGCCATTATTTTGAGGCCACCCTGAGACTACAAAGTGAATTCCAGGTCAGCCTGGACTAGAGTGAAACCCTACCTTGAAAAAAAAAGAAAGAAAGAAAGAAAGAAAGAAAAAGAAAAAAAAAAGATTTCATTGATGAAGTAAAAATGTAAACTAAAATGCCATGTTTTCCCCCATCTTTTTGTTGTTATTGTTTTTGAGGTAAGATCTCAGTTTAACCCAGGCTGACCTGGAACTCACTCTATAGTCCCAGGCTGGCTTTCAACTCACAGTGATCTTCCTACCTCTGCCTCTGAGTGCTGGGATTATGTGCAGGCCCTGATGTCCATGAGAAGGAAGCAGCAGGCTGAGATGGGTGGATCTCTGCACATACCCCTGGAATCCCTTCTTGGGCCCTGGAGCTGGCCTATCACCTGCCTTCTGCCTCACTCCACCAGCAAGTGGGTCAAACAGTTCTTCACATCTCCATGTTGTCTGTTCCTAGAGCATACACCCTGTGCACATTTGGTCTTTTCTTTTCATTTATTTATTTATTTATGTTTATTTTTATTTATTTATTTGAGAGCGACAGAGAGAGAAAGAGACAGAGAGAGAAAGAGAGAGAGAGAGAGAGAGAAAGAGGGAGAGAGAGAATGGGCGTGCCAGGGGCCAGGGCCTTCAGCCACTGCAAACGAACTCCAGATGCGTGGGCCCCCTTGTACATCTGGCTAAGTGGGTCCTGGGGAATCGAGCCTTGAACTGGGGTCCTTAGGCTTCTCAGGCAAGCTCTTAACCACCTAAGCCATCTCTCCAGCCCACATTTGGTCTTTTCTATGGCAGAAAAATTATGTATTCAAATTTATACAAACACCAAGTTTCAGTTTAAAAATGACATTTCTCAGGCTGGAGAGATGGCTTAGCAGCTAAGGCACTTGCCAGCAAAGTCAAAGGACCCACGTTTGATTCCCCAGGACCCACATAAAGTCAGATGCACATGGTGGTGCATGCGTCTGGAGTTTGTTTGCAGCAGCTGAAGGCCCTGGCACACCATTCTCTCTCTCCCTTTCTGCCTCTTTTTCACTCTCTCCCAAATAAATTTTTTTGTTTGTTTTTGTTTTTCAAGGTAGGGTCTTACTCTAGCCCTGGAATTCACTATGTAGTCTCAGGGTGGCTTTGAACTCATGGCGATTCTCCTACCTCTGCTTCCCAAGTGCTAGGATTCAAGGTGTGAGTCATCATGCCCTTCTCTCTTCTTTACCTTTTTTTTTTTTTTTTTTTTTTAGAGAGAGAGAGAGAGAGAGAGAGAGGCAGATAGGGAGAATGGAACACCAGGGCCGCCAACTACTGCAAACGAACTCCAGACACATATGCTACCTTGTGCATCTGGTTTACATGGGTCCTGGGGAATCAAACCTTGGTCCTTAGGTGTCACAAGCAAGTGCCTTAACTACTAAGCCATGTCTCCAGCACACTATTTTTTAAAATATTTATATACATTGTTTGGTGTTTGTTTTGGTTTTTTGAAGTAGGGTCTCACTCTAGTCCAGACTGACATAGAATTCACTATGTATTCTTAGGGTGGCCTTGAATTTACAGTGATCCTCCTACCTCTGCCTCCCAAGTGGCTGGGATTAAAGGTGTGTGCTACCATGCCCCAGCTTTTTTTTTTTTTTTTCAAGGTAGGGTCTCACTATAGCTCAGGCTGACCTGGAATTCACTATGTAGTCTCAGGGTGGCCTTGAACTCATGGTGATCCTTAAAGGTGTGTGCCACCACGCCCAGCTCCCAGCTATTGTTTGTTTTTATGGCACCTGGGGATTGAACCCAGGACCTTGCACATGTGCTTAGGCAAGTGCTCTACCACTGTGCTATACTCCCAGCCCCACATTTTCTTTCTTTTTTAAAATTTTAAAAAATGATTAAGCCTCTTGACAAGCTGCTCAGTGAGCAGCAAGGATTCACCATGACCAAGGGCTGACTGGAATATGGAGCAGTGCAAACGGAGGACTGCTTCATGAGAGCGCAGAGGCCCAGAGTGGACTGAAGGGGCACGTATCAAGTGAGACTGAAAAGAAGTCCTTGGGCATAGCTATAGCAACAAGCTCATCTTGGCAATATCTGTGACTGCTGTAGTGATGGTTTTGATTATAATTTTCTGTCTCATTGAGATTCATTCTCACAGATCAGCAAGGATGTATGATGAAGAAAAGTCTTCAGGGCGCCTGTTTTCCATTTTGGAGTAGGAGACACCCAAGGGGTAGGCAGAGTCAGGAAGACACTTACTGGCTAAAGTGGCCACTGTGGCTTGGGGATATATACAGACCTCTTCATGCCACATGCAAGTAAACATGGCCAAGGCTCTACAGGACCAGGATACTTTTGATGATGATGAGACTAAAAAAAAATTATTATTTTTTATTAACAACTTCCATGATTGTAAACAATATCCCATGGTAATGCCCTCCCTCCCCCCACTTTCCCCTTTGAAACTCCATTCTCCATTATATCCCCTCCCCCTCTCAATCAGTCTTTTGTTTTGGTGTCATCATCTTTTCCTCCTATTATGATGGTCTTATGTAGGTAGTGTCAGGCACTGTGAGGTCATGGATATCCAGGCCATTTTGTGTCTGGAGGAGCACATTGTAAGGAGTCCTACCCTTCCTTTGGCTCTTACAGTCTTTCTGCCATCTCTTCCGCAATAGACCCTGAGCCTTGGAAGGTGTGATAGAGATACTGCAGTGTTGAGCACTCCTGTCACTTCTTTCCAGCACCATGATGCCTTCTGAGTCATCCCAAGGTCACTGCCATCTGAAAAGAGAAAATTCTCTACCTAAAGTGAGAGTAGCATTAATATATAGGTATGAACGTTAAGAGAAGTGCTTACTAGGCAGTTTGATGAACATAGTATATACATTTAGCCAGACAGCAGCAGACGTTACACCCCCATGACTCATGACTACCCCTTTTTTAGGTTTTCAGTATCAGGGATATATTCCGTTCCATGGCGTGGGCCTCCAGTCCAATTAGAGGGTATTTGGTTTCCACCATGACAGACGTGCCAATACTGCACCCGTTGGCTCATTTGGCCTGGCTGGCACAATATAAGTCTTCCAGTGTCCACTGTTGAGTATCTTTACTGGTGTTTTCTCTCTCGCCCATTGAACTGCATGCAGAATGGCTTCTTCCAGCTTTCTGGATGACGAGATTTTTTGTTCAGGACACAGGGGAGCTCACTGAAGTTGTCATAGAAACATCCCAAGCACCATCAAGCACTGATGAGAATGACGAGGTGATGAGAATGACCCCATCGTATTTTTATACCCCCTTTTTATTTTTCACCATGCTTAAAAAATAAACTATAAATAAATTAAATTAAAATATATATTTATTTTATGATAGAGAGAATTGGCATGCCAGGGTGTCTAGCCATTGCAATCAAACTCCAGATGCTGTGCCCTCTTGTGCACATGCGTGACCTTGTGTGCATGCACCACCTTGTGCATCTGGCTTACAAGGTGTGGTGGTTTGATTCAGGTGTCCCCCATAAACTTAGGTGTTCTGAATGCTAGGTTCCCAGCTGATGGATATTTGGGAATTAATGCTTCCTGGAGGGAGTGTATTGTTGGGGGCGGGCTTATGGGTGTTATAGCCAGTTTCCCCATGCCAGAGTTTGGCACACTCTCCTGTTGCTATTGTCCACCTTATGTTGGCCAGGGGGTGATGTCCACCCTCTGCTCATGTCATCGTTTTTCCCTGCCATCGTGGAGCTTCCCCTCGAGCCTGTAAGCCAAAATAAATCTCTTTTTCCCAGAAGCTGCTCTTGGTTGGGTGATTTCTACCAGCAATGCGAACCGGACTGCAACACAAGGGTTCTGGGGAGCTGAACCTGGGTCCTTAGGCTTCACAGGCAAGTGCCTGAACTGCTAAGCCATCTCTCCAGCCCTTTTTTCTTTTAATATAGATATATAAATAAATATATGTACATATATATATATATATACACATATATATATATATATATTTTTTTTTTTTTTTTGGTTTTTGGAGGTAGGGTTTCACTCTAGTCCAGCTGACCTGGAATTCACTATGGAGTCTCAGGGTGGCCTCAAACTCACAGCGATCCTCCTACTTCTGCCTCCCAAGTGCTGGGATTAAAGGCGTGTGCCACCACCCCCGGCTTCTTTTAATATTTTTGTTTAATTATTTGAGAGAGATAAAGAGAGGGAGAGAGTATGGGTGCACCAGGGCCTCCTGCCATGGCAATAGAATTCCAGACACATGTGCCACTTTGTGCATCTCAGCCCCACATTTCTTATGTTAAATGGAGTTAACTATGCATGATGCTTAATCTTATCAATTTGATGGGATTTCGAATCAATGTGACATAAGTGTGGATGTGTCTGTGAGGGCATTTCCAGAAAGGGTTAACTAAATATGAGAGAGCTGTGCTCAAGAGGGTGGCACCTTCCAAAAGGTAGCCCAGATATAAAGAGATTCGGGGGGGGGGGGGGACAGGGCTGGAGGATGGCTTAGTGGTTAAGGCGCTTGTCTGGAAAGCCTAAGGACCCAGTTTTGAGTCCCCAGAATCCATATAAGCCAGACGCACATGGTAGTGTAGGCATCTGGAGTTTATTTGCAGTGGCTAAAGGCCCTGATGTACACATTCTCTCCCTATAGTAAATAAATATTTAAAAAATATTAAAACAAGCCAGGCATGGTGGCGCATGCCTTTAACCCTAGCACTCAGGAGGCAGAGGTAGGAGGATCACCGTGAGTTCAAGGCCACCCTGAGAATACGTAGTGAATTCCAGTTCAGCCTGGGCTAGAGTGAGACCCTACCTCAAAAAACCAAAAATAAGAAAAAAAGAAAACAAAAAGACTGAGGATAACTACCAAATTATTATATTTATTTAGGGAATTACAGAACCAAGGAGAGACACCTACATGGCTTGAGAGCCCACATGGAGGGCCTGGAAAGACCATGGAAAGGACAGAAAAGAGAGTTCAAAGAGCTCCTGCCATGTGGAGAGCGCCCATGTGGAAAGGAAGGGCTGGGGGCTCTCTCCTCCACTCCGCCCAGGACCCAGGGCTGAGCCCAGGAGAAACTCACCAACAGCTGGAGTTTTGCAAGTGGTCAGGTAGTTCAGAGAGCCTGCCCTCCCCTCACAAAGGTATACCCTATGGTGGTGGGCCCTGCCTTCCAGCTCAGGTGAGCTGAGGGAGAGCTGACTGGTTTGGGGTAGGGGCTGTCTCAGGAAGAGGCTAGCCATGACACCAAGATCTGGTGTCTAAGCTTGACCAACCACAATGTTAGAATTGGATTTAAATCCAGGAGAGACCTCCCTTTCAGGAGGGTCCCAGGTTGTTTGTGGAAAAACAGATCTTCAGGCAAGAGATAAGAATCCAGATCATCCTTTGATCTCTAGCAAATGCAATCTGCAGGGTAGGCTCAAAGACATTCCTGTTTCTTCCTTTCAGGGACCCAGTCACCCTAACTGCCTAAAAGAGCTACCTGACTCCCGCTCAGTTGGACTACCCAGCTATGTGAACTAATTAAATAAATCTCCCTTTATAATATATTTATAGCCCAGGCTAACTAGAACTCACTGTGTAGTTCAGCTTGGCCTCAAACTCATGCTGATCCTACCTCAGAATAAAGGCCTGCACCACCATGCCTGTCTATTTTTTGTATATTATATATATTATGTCTCACACATTCTATCGGTTTTGTCTGTCTACAGGACTCTGCCTAATACAGCAAATAAATAATGTTTTTGAGTGTTGAATTGTGTTTCATCCCATACATATTCCATCCCCCGATACTAGATTCCATTATTGTTGAAGCTACTTGGGCACAGAGTGGGTAGGTACCCTGCCCAAACAAGTAGGTGGTAAAGTAATGATAGGAATTTGGCTAGTTCAGGCCCATAACCACCAGGCAGCCTCCCTACTTCCCTAACTTTACAAAAGAAAATGGTCCATAACTTCACTTCTTAGAGTTTTTTTTTTTTTTTTTTTGAGGTAGGTTCTCTAGCCCAGGCTGGCCTAGAACTTGAAGCAGTCCTCCTACTTCTACCTTCGGGTGCTGGGATTAAAGGTGTGTGCCACCATGCCTAGCCTCACACTCAACATTTTATGTAGATACTATGGATCCTATCTCAGATCCTCATGTTTGTGCAGCGAGCACTCACTGAGCTAGCCCTCTTCTTTCTTTCCTTCCTCCCCCCCCCCTTTTTTTTTTTTGTTGTTGTTTTGTTTTTTGGAGATAGGGCTCACTCTAGCCCAGGCTGACATGGAATTCACTATGTAGTCTCAGGGTGGCCTTGAACCCAGGGTGATCCTCCTACCTCTGCCTCCTGAGTGCTGGGATTAAAGGTGTACGCCACCACACCTGGCTCTCTCTCTCTCTCTCTTTTTAGCCTATGCTGACCTTGAACTCATGGTGATCCTTTTACTTCAGTCTCCTGATGGCTGGGGTTAAATATGTGTGCTTCTTCTGCTGCTTTTTTTTTTTTTAATTTAATTTATTTATTTGCAAGGAGAGAGAGAGAGAGAGAGAGAGAGAGAGCGCATGACCCAAAGTGAGATCAGGGGAAGAGATTGAGTAAAGGAAAGGTGGAGGGAGGGCTAATGAAAATCTAAGAGGATATAAATAAATCATATGGAAACCTACTTTTTTGGACAATGGAACACTCAGGAGCTATAGATTGTTGCTAGAAATTTTCAGTGCCAGGGATGGGATACCTTCCAGTGAGATGTTGGCCAGGAAGGTCCTTGATGCCCCCAAAACATTACAGGCCATTGCCAAGGCCCTTGGTTTCCCACCAGGAATAGATGGTGAGACCCTATTGCTGAAGACTCCACATACTTGGGCTGCAAGGCCACTGAGAAATCCTGCTAGAACTGAGCTGATAACCTCCTCCATGTAGACCAGCTGACAGAAAGCTAGAAGGAGCCATTCTACATGCAGTTCAATGGGAGAAAGAGAAATCACCAGTGAAGATACTCAACAGTGAACACTGCAAGCCTTATATTTGGCCAGCCAGGCCAAATGAGCCAAGGGGTGCAATAGTGGCTACAGTGAGACCCTATCTCGAAAAACCAAAAAATAAAAATAAAAAAAATAAAATAAATAAAAATAAAAGAGAGACTGATTGAGAGGGGAAGGGGATATGATGGAGAAAGGAGTTTCAAAGGGGAAAGTGGGGGGAGGGAGGGCATTACCATGGGATATTTTTTATAATCATGGAAGTTGTTAATAAAACAAAATTTGAAAAAATTAATATCTACCTTAGATAAGGGTCAATATGACTCAGAAAACATTCTATCAAAGGAACTCTTTCTTTTCTTTTTCTTTTTTGGTTTTTCGAGGCAGGGTCTTGCTCTAGCCCAGGCCAACCTGGAATTCACTATGGAGTCTCAGGGTGACCTCGAACTCACGGCAATCCTCCTACCTCTGCCTCCTGAGTGCTGGGACTAAAGGCGTGCACCACCGTGCCCGGCTGAAACCCTTTTGATAGACACTGAGAATAATTCCAATAGAAGGAAAAGTTAACATTTATTTAGATGAGACTATGTTCCATAGGAAAATTTTAGTATCCAAGTGCAGAGGCAAAAAAAGACTGGCTTACTGGGTGTGGTGGTGCATGCCTTTAATCCCAGTATTCAGAGGACCAAGGTAGAAGGATTGCCATGGGTTCAAGTCCAGCCTGAGACCCCATAGTGAATTCCAGGTCAGCCTGGACTAGAGCGAGACCCTACCTTGAAAAAGCAAAACATGAAAAATTGACAATCTTCCCTTACAGCCTGTTTTTATTTATTTACTTATTTATTTAATTGGGGGGGGGGGCAGAGGCAGATAGAGAGAGAGACACACACACACACAGGGAAAGACGAGAAAGAATGGGCACATGCCAGGTCCTCTAGCTACTGCAAACGAACTCTAGACACACATGCGCCACCTTGTGCATCTGGCTTACATGGGTACTGGGGAAGCAAACCTGGGTCTTTAGGCTTCACAGGCAAGTGCCTTAACCACTAAGCAATCTCTCCAGCCCTAATTTTTTTTTTTTGTATTTTCGAGGTAGGGTCTCTCTCTAGCCTAGGGTGATTTGGAATTCACTATGTAGTCTCAGGGTGCCCTTGAACTCCACAATCCACCTACTTCTTCCTCGCAAATGTTGAGATTAAAGGTGTGAGCCACGACACCCAGCTCAGCCTACTTTTGTTAGTTGGATGCCAGACAGCATACTGACCTTTCAAAACAGGCCTCCTCTGGACAAGGTAGGAGGGCCAGGCATCAGAATTAATTCACCTTTGGGTCAAAGCAAGCTTATTTTTCTAATCAGCCCCAATTCTAGCCAGCAGCCCATTAGAAACAAATACAGGTGGTATATCATACTGATAAGATTGTGATACTTAATATTACTAAGATCTAATCAATTAATAAAAATTAAATTAGCTGGATGTGGTGGCACATGCCTTTAATTCCAGTACTCTGGAGGCAGAGGTAAGAGAACTGCAGTGAGTTCCAGGCCACCCTGAAACTACCTAGTGAATTCCAGGTCAGCCTGGGCTAGAGTGAGACCCTACCTCAAAAAATGAAAAAAAAAAAAATCAAAATAAAGCAAACTTTCATCACCAGTTATGTCAACTTAAAAAAAAACAACTGTTGACACACACACTCTCTCTCTCTACACACACACACACACACACACATATATTATCATAATCCCTTTTCATTACTTTCATTTCTCCTATCCCTTCCACTGAACCCTTTCTTCTTTCCAACTAGTGTCTACTTTGATGTCTTTTCCCCCCCTTTCAGGATCCTTGACAGAATGTTTAAAGGTCCAGGACTGTGCAGGTAAACACAGCTGCTGTGAGGTTATAAATGCAAGAGCACTTCATGTCTGGAGCACAGCAGTCTAAACACTCCTCTCCTCTGCCTCTCACATTCTTTCCACCTCCTCTCCTACATATACTCCTCGAGTCTTGGAGGGAATGATAGAGAGATGTCTCATTTAGTGTTGAGTTCAACATTAACTTATTCTCAGTACTCTGACAGTTTTGAGTCTCCCCAGTAGGCATCACCATCTGCAAAAGAAAGCTGCTCTCAACAAAAGCATTAAAATACACATTTAAGGTTGGGTGTGATGGTACATGCCTGAATCTCAGCACTCGGGAGGCAGAGGTAGGAGGAGCAATGTGTGTTTGAGGCCAGCCTGAACTACATAGTGAATTCCAGGTCAGCCTGGGCTAGAGCAAAATCCTACTGGGAAAAACCAAAAACTAAATATTTAAGCCATGTGTAGTGGTGAATGCCTTTAATCTCTGCACTCAGGTGGCAGAGGTTAGAGGATTGCTTTGAGTTCAAGGCCAGCCTGGGACTACAGAGTGAGTTCCAGGTCAGCCTGGGCTAGACTGAGACCCTACCTCGAAAAAAACAAAAACAAAACAAATAAATATTTAGAGGAGTTAGGGAGATGGAGTTAAAGGTGCTCCCTTATAAAGCCTGCCAACCAGAGTTCACTTAGCTCACTTTACTCAGTAAAGCTGGATGGGTGTTTGCTTACGGCCAGAAGAGATCCTGGTGTGTGATCCCTCCTGCACAAATAAATAAAAATTTAAAAATTAATAAATATGTAGAGGATAACTTGATGGGCACAACATATTCAGTAGTAGCAGCTTCCTTCCTTGGGCCTATGGCCTTTCCAGCCACAGGCTTTTGGGCCAAGTTTTCAGTATGAGGTGTCAATTCCTTCCTGTGGAGCAGGCCTCAAATCCAATTAGAGACCAGTTGGTTACCCCCATATCAGTCATGGCACTATTGCACTAGTGGGCACATCTTGCCTTTTTTACCAGCTGTAGTAGTTCGCAGGGTCCACTGCTGGTTAAGACCACTGATAACTTTTCTCCTCCAGTAGTCTGCATAGCTCTTTCTAGCACAGCTAGCCAGGTGGCTTCCAACTCAGTCAATTCTCTTTGTTTTCTTTCTTTCTTTTTTTTTGGTTTTTCAAGGTAGGGTTTTATGCTAGCCCAGGCTGACCTGGAATTCCCATGTAGTCTCAGGGTGGCCTTGAACTCAGGGCGATCCTCCTACCTCTGCCTCCTGAGTGCTGGGGTTAAAGGCATGCGCCACCACGCCCAGCTTCTCTTTGTTTTCTTTACAGCTTTATTGCCTACACATGTTTTCTTGGCAGAGTTTTAGGTAATTGTACAACTGTCTTCTTTCATGCCTTACTCAACTCTGTTATTCTTCCCTGTGCAAAGGTGAAGTTTACCAGTTTGTCTGAAGGTGAAGTTCACTTGATTTTGCCTGTCTGGCAAATCAAGTCTTTGCATATCTAGTCTACTGCTATGAGCATACTTGAGTTATTTCTAGTTTGGAATGCTTTCTTGCTTCTTCTTTCTTTCTTTTTTTTTTTTTCCTGAGGTAGGTTCTCACTCTAGCCCAGGCTGAACTAGAATTCACTATGTAGTCTCAGGGTGTCCTCCAACTCACAGTGATCCATCTACCTCAGCCTCCCTAGTACTGGGACTAAAGGCATGCATCACCTCACCTGGCTCTCTTTCTTAAAAATTATTTTATTTTAAAAATTATTATTTTTTATTTATGAGAGGAAGAGAGAGAATGGACATAGCAGGGCCTCTAGCCATTACAAACTCCAGAAGCATGTACCACCATGTGCATCTGGCTTAAGTGGGTTCTGGGGTATTGAACCTGGGATGTTAGGCTTCACAGGAAAGTGCCTTAACCACTAAGCCATCTCTCCAGCCCTCTTTTATTTCTTTATTTCTTTTCTTTTTTTCTTTTTTTTTTTTGGCTTTTCGAGGTAGGGTTTCACTCTAGTCCAGGCTGACCTGGAATTCACTATGTAGTCTCAGGGTGGCCTCGAACTCATAGCGATCCTCCTACCTCTGCCTCCCGAGAGCTGGGATTAGAGGTATGCACCACCATGCCCAGTTTATGAATCCTTATGAGATAATACTTATCAGGGTTACGAGTGATCCAAGGAGGGCTTAGGTTATAGCTCTGTTGGTACAGAGCTTGCCTAGCATGCAAAAGTCCTGGGTTGGAGTCCCAGCATGCCATAAAACCAGGCATGGTGGCATACACCTGTAATCCAAGTTTTTGGGAGAGGTATAGATGCAGGAGGATCAGAAGCTGACAGTCGTCTACAGCCATATAGCGAATTCAAGGCCAGCCTGGGATACATGAGACCCTGTCTCAAAAAGGAATGGTCCAGCCGGGCATGGTGGTGCATGCCTTTAATCCCAGCACTTGGGAGGCAGGGGTAGAAGAACTGCTGAGAATCCGAAGCCACCCTGAGAATAGAGTGAACTCTAGGTCAGCCTGAGCTAGAGGGAGACCCTACCTTGAACCCCATCCAACCCCCTCAAAAAAAGGAAAAAGAAATCCCTGAGAAAGCTGGGAGTGGTGCACACTTTTAATTCCAGAACTCTAGAGGCAGAGGTAGGAGGATTGGATAAGTGTGAGGCCACCCTGAGACTACATAGTGAACTACAGAGCAGACTTGGATAAAGTGAGAGCCTACTCCCTTGGGGGGGGGGGGGGGCGGGGTGAGGAACGGTCCAGGCAGAGGAAGATGCAGTGTACAGTTCCTGTATCTGGCATACTCAGGGGACATCAAGCAGATGAGAATGGCTGGAGCTATAGACCAAGCAGCAAGTGTGGGTGTGAGTGGGAACAGCTTTTAAACTCCACAGCAAAAAGCCGTCAGATTCTACATTTGTTTTGAATGCAGAGCTCACGGGATATAGGAGAAAGAGGGAAGTCAAGAACAAGGTGGGATGGCTCCTTATCCTCCCCACCCCGGGAAGAGACGAGGCTATTTAATCCTACTCAGAAATCCACCCCCTCCCCCCAGGACGCGGAATTTCTCTTGTCCAGTGTGTGGGTTGAGTCACACTTTTGGACTGCTTTGTCTGTCATTCAGGTTTTGAACTTTTTGAAGCACTTTTACCTGGATGAGCACACCTGCACAAACAAGGGCAGGGCCTCAGTAAATTCTGGGAAGGTCAGCAGAGGCAAACAGAATGTTACAATGAAGGCGCAAAGCTGGGAATGTTATAGTAGGGAGAACATTAAGTCCCAACTTATCAACCTACCCCTATAGCACCTTGTTCCCAAAGGTTACAGGAGGTATGAGATGCAGTTATCAGATAAGGAGAGCTTCTTGCCTAAGCTCCAAAGTTGGCTACTACTTTCCCTGATACGGAGCCCATAAGGTGAGGTGAAAATGTTTAACTAGGACCATAGCCCATGCTGCGGACAGAACCCAGGGCCAGGAGCATGTTAGGCAAATGCTCTGCCGCACTGTAACACTCGCAGCTCTGTAACCTGAATTTTTGGCATGACTGTAAAATCACAGGGGAGCCAATGCAGGACGCACACACTTGGTAGGCAAGTGTTTTACAACTGTTACATGCCCTGCTGGTTATGTAGGAGTGATAGTTCTCTCAGAGCTACTTGGCTTAGTATAAATAGGTGTTTCAAATTGCACTTGGGAGCTTGTGTTGTGGTTTTATCTTCTTGAATTTGAGTACGAATCTAGGTTCACAGTAGAAGAGTAGGAGTAAGGGCTGGACATGGTGGCTCATGCCTATAAACTCAGGACTGGGGAGGCTGAGGTAGAATCATCATGAGTTGGAGACCAGTAGAATGAGTTCCATCCAGGTCAAGCGGGGCTAGAGACCCTACCTCAGAAAACAAATAAAACAAGCCAGGGTGGGGTGGGGAAGGACTGGAGTGATGGCTCAGCTGTTTGCTTGCAAAGCCTACGATTACCCAGTACTCACCCACATAAAGCCAGATACATGAGGAGCACGAGTCTGGAGTTGGTTCGCGGCAGCAAAAGGCCCCGGCACACCCATACTCATAATGTCTCCCTGCTTGCAAATAAATTAAAGACAAACAAAACAAAACAAAACAACCTGGGAGAGGTGGCGAGTGTGGAGGCTGAAGTAGGGGAGGATCGCTGTGCCTAGGAGCCTAGAATGGGATGGAGAAACTGCCTCAAAGAAAAAAAAAGAAAAAGAAAGAATATTTGGAATAAGATAAACTGCACAGGCAGTAAAAACCTGTGTCTGCATGTACAGTAGGTGTGTGTGTGGGGGGGGGGGGGCGCGTTTCCCTCCTTTAGTGGATTTTGTGACCTAGACATGGCTGGACTCCATTGTAGGACGTATCCTGTGCAGGAAACAGAGCAGCAGCTCACGGCGAGCAGCAGGTGCACCCAGGGTGTCTTTTCGGATCCAAGCCGGGCAGCGAGGACAGACACGGCCCTGAGGGTCTGCAACCCCAGCCCACCATGCTCTGTGGGCTGCGGCAGGAGCCGGTCCCCGCGCCCGGGCCACACGCTTCCCGGCACCCGCCCTGCGCGCAGCCCGGGGGCAAAACGCCTTCCAACGTGCTCTCGCCGTTCTGGGTTCCCGAGCGCCTCCGCCCGGGCCTCGGGCTCGGGCCAGCTCCGGGGCAGCGTGCCGCCTGGGGCCCGGCCTTCCACGGTGACCTCATCCGGCGCCCGGCCCGGGCGGGCAGCGAATCGCCGCGAGGGCACGGGGAACGCCCCGCAGAGCGCGGGGGGCCGCGGCGGAAGCAGCGCACACGCCCGGAAGGGCTCCGTGACTCCGGCGGCCGGGCCTCGGCAGCTCGGGAGCTTAGGGGGTATCCGCCGCGGGTCTGTCTCCTTCCGGCGCGTGCGCGCTCCGCGTAACCGCCACCGAACCTTCCAGAAGTGGAGGCCCACCGCTACCCCCGCCGTCGCCGGAACCCATCGCCTGCGCCGGCGCCGGCGCCAGCGGCCTTGGAGGCCCAAGGGGCGGGGCCGGCGAGGGGGCGGGGCCATGGAGAGGAGACCGCTTCTGATTCGCCTCCGTCGCGCAGGCTCCGCCTCTCCGGCGACATGGCTCCGCCTCCACCCTCCCCCTCCATGGCGCCTCCCGGGCTCATTCATTCCGCGCCGGGTGTGCTGGACACTTGCGCTTCGCCGCTGACTCCCCAGACCGTGAAGGCCGCCGCCTCCAGGATGTCCGACCCCGCCACCGACACGCCGTCCGCCATCCAGATCTGCCGGTAAGATTAGCGACTCTCCGGGACGTGTTTTCTCCAGCCCTGGCCGGCCGGCCCACGGTTCGCGTCCGCAGATGCGGCTCCCTGCCCAGTCCGCTCCCACCTTCGCCCGCGGATGCCGTCCGTATCCGCATCCTCCCGAGGACGCCCACCTCATCCCCCCCAGCGCGCGCCCAGCAGCGCAGCGATGGTTCCTTATGCCCTCCCTGCTGCCACCCTGCCTCCTCGCATCCCCGGTCCGCCCGCAGCAATGATGCTCCCGGGATGCTGCAGAACCGGGCAGCCGTCGCCGGCTCCTCCCACCGGCTTCCTGGCTGTATCCCAAGGGCGGCGGCCGCAATCATGGGGCGGTTCGGTCCAGGAAGCCGAGCTGGGACACTGGAACAGGCGACGGGCAGTTGGTCCGTGTGCCACACCCGCATCCTCGCCCCGGGCTCGGCGCCTCGGAGTCTCTCAGTTCAACGTCTTGCAGAAATGAGGAGGATACCTCAGCTGTGTTACTGAGCGAGCCAAAGCCCCCCCAGAGGTACAGGGCAGATGGCCATCGCAGTGTGAGCTCATGGGTAGAGATACCCTTATGGGAGCCGGCCTCACACCTACTGTTCCTTCAGTGCTCTGCTTCAAAGTGCTGCCTTCTAACAGTTTGTTTCTCAGGAAGGGGAAAATGAGTAGGTCATTGGGCCTGGAGACAGCTCACACAATGGGAACCAAGGATTGTTCTTATCTACGAACCGTCCCCAGCCCTTGCTGCAGGGGTGCATCTTCTATAGATGTTGGTCCCCAGAGGAACACGGAAGTAATGAGCAAGGTCTATTCCCATCCATAGAAGGCGGGGAGGGCAGCTTCAAGGTTACTCTGCAGTGTACCTTTGGCAAAATTGGAAGCAGAGGCAAGCTGTCATTTGTGCGTTAGCTAAATAAGGACCCGGAGTTGGGGCACCGTGGCCTGCAGAGGGACCTGTCGGTGTCTGACTGACTACCAATAGTGAGAGTTTTGTGGGAGGGGGGGGTTCCTCAATTTGAACGTAGGACATCTCGCTGACCTTGAGTCTCAGTCATATGCAGCCAAGGCAGGTTACTTCCTGTGGACATTGCTGTCTTTCTGAAAGACCAGGCCTTTATTCAGTGCTGGATAGTGGAGCTCCTTGCTCCCAGCTCCATATCCTGGCCTGGCAGGTGTCAGTTCCTGACCTCAAGGTAGGTTTGCACTTTTCTAGAGAGGGGAAATCTTGGGGAAGAGCCCTGCTCCCTCTGCTTTTTTTTCATTGGCTGTTTGACTGTCAGGCCCTTGCATTTGAACCCTCTGGGAACAAAGATAATTCAAGTTACTGACAGAGGTAGTCAGTGTCTTTGAAACATACTGGTTATTGGCACTTATCTCATCAGGTTTGCCCTGTTTCCTTGGGAGGTTGGATAGTAGGAATCCCCTGACCCTGTATGGAGCAGCAGATTGAGTAACTCAGTTAAGTCTTCCAGCCCCATGACCACCCAGGTCTTCTGATTCCAGAGCCAGTGTTCTTTCCACTGTCCTTTCAAATGAAGAAAATGCTGCTTAAATCCGCCTGTGGGAGGCTGCATGTTCATCTACCTAGTTAGGGTGGCTGGTGACTAGTCTACAACCCCCCCCCCCAATTAATTAATTTCTAACAGGTGATGGATTTTGTATTCTTTTATACATACTCATTGCTTTTTGTTGCATCTTATAGACTTGCCTTTCACTTTCAGGTTCACAGTTGTACCTCAGTAGCCTCATTGGTGGAGGGGTGTGTGACCAGGGTGCTTGGCTGAGGTAAGCCTCTCAGTGCAGGGCATGACTGCCAAGAGAGGTGGAGCTGTGAAGAAGGCCATGATCATCGAGGTCAGGCACTGGAGAGTGGACATAGCAGGGTGGGAGCCCTTTAAGGACATCTGAGCTTGACGCTCACTTTGAAAGAGGAGACTTCTGGCCTGGCACATCCAAGCCATGAATTTAACAAGACTTCACCAGATACCCCCAAGGAACAAAGCACCCAGAGGGACACTGAGGAGTGGAAAATTTAGTCCTTGTCTTTTGGAGGGACATAGTCTGGCACAGCAAGGATGTAGTGTCCTCATCATCCTTAATGATTAGAGTGATCATCTGCTGTCATTTTTAAAGTTGTTGAAGGAATGAGGCTTTAAAGACAGCTGTGTGTTGGGGCTGGTGTGATGGCTCAGTGGTTGAGGGCACTTGCTTGTAAAAGCCTGCCTACCCAGGCTCAGGTCTCTGGTACCAACGTGAAACTAGATGCAGAGTGTCGCATGCATCTGGAGCACCTTTGCAGTGGCTAGAGACCCTGGTGCTCCTGTTCTTTCTTTCCTTCTCTCTCACTCTTCCTCTCTCTCCCCTTGCAAGTAAATAAATAATTATTAAAAAAAAAACAAAAATGGTGTGGGTTGTGGCTACAGGCCTGGGATGGATTTGACCTCTATCCCTTGATGCCTGAGTGACCTGAAGTCCATTGCTTAACCTTCCTATGTCCCTATTCTCTTGTGGGCTCTAAGTATTAAGTAAATGAGTGCAGTCAACATCTGTAAGTCAATGGAAGCTCAGTATATTAAGTGGGACATAGGTTCAGGAGGCTGATGGCCTGGATTCCAATCTCAGCTTTGCCTCTTGCAGGTTGTTTGTGACTTAGGTCACTCATGAA
Organism: Dipus sagitta; assembly: GCA_036346955.1. NCBI lineage: Eukaryota > Metazoa > Chordata > Mammalia > Rodentia > Dipodidae > Dipus > Dipus sagitta. The sequence continues at coordinate 132,163,477 of CM070773.1, forward strand.
CCTCACCGGACCCTGATATCTGTATAAGGTGGCGATAGTACAGTGCCTGTTTACAGTTATTATGAGGCTTGATACCTTTGTCCTATTTTCTCCATGTATTAGTGTGAGATCCAGAATTTTGGGCTATCAGGCCAATGGGTCATTGTCCCCTCTCCTGTGACCCATCCCAAATATATATGGTTAACTCTCAAGCACTTATTCTAGGGAAGGGGGCTTTGGTGAAGGTCTATAGCCTTTGATTTTCATTTTATTTTTTTATTTGCTAGCAGAGAAAGAGAAGATAGAGAGAGACAGTGGGGGTGCCAGGCCCTCTAGTTGCTGCAGACAGACTCCAGATGCACGTGCCACTTTGTGCGTCTGGCTTTGCATAGGTACTGAGGAATAGAACCTGGGTTGTTAGGACTTGCAGGCAAGTGCCTTAATGGCTGAGCCATGTCTCCAACCCTGTTTTCTTGTTTTTAAAATTTTTTATGAGAAAGGGTTTTATGTAGCCCAGCCAGGTCTCAAATTACCTATGTAGCTAAGGATGACCTTTAACTTCTGATCTTTTTGCCCCAACTTCTCAGGTGCTGGGCTTCCAGTAGTGTGCAACCCACACACAGTTTTTTTTTGTTTTGTTTTTTCCACAAAAGCACTCTGTAGTCTCAGGATGGCCTTGAACACATGGTAGTCCTCCACCTCCTGAGTGCTGGGATTAAAGGTGTGCTACTGAGCCCGATTTAATTTTTGTTTTTTGAAACAGTTTCACTTTGTAGCCTAGGCTGGCCTTGAACTCAGCATCCTGTGTTTTTGTTGTTGTTGCTGTTTTTGCTTTCATGTTTTTTGAAGTAGGGTTTCACTCCAGCCCAAGGCTGACCTAAAATTCATTATGTAGTCTCAAGCTGTCCTCAAACTCACGGTAATCTTCCTATCTGTGCTTCCTGAGTGCTGGGATTAAAGGTGTGTACCACCATACCTGGCTTTAAAAAAAATTTTTATTTTATTTTTCCGAGGTAGGGTCTCACTCTGGCCCAGGGTGACCTGAATTCACTATGTAGTCTCAGGGGGCCCTCACACTCACAACAATCCTTCTACCTCTGCCTTCGGAGTGCTGGGATTAAAGGCGTGTGCCACCACACCTACCTTTTTAAAAAAATTTTTATTTATTTGACAGAGAGAGAGGAAGAGGCAGATAGAGAATGGGAGCACCAGGGCTGCCAGCCCCTGCAAATGAATTCCAAACGCATGTGCCACTTTGTAGCTGGTTTACGTGGGAACTGGGGAATTGAACCTGGGTCCTTAGGCTTCACAGGCAAGTGCCTTAATTGCTAAGCCATCTCTCCAGTCCCTTGTTTTGTTTTTTTGAGGTAAGGTCTCACTCTGGCCCAGACTGGCTTGGCCTGGAATTCACTATGTAGTCCAGGGTGGCCTTGAACTCTCAGCAGTCCTTTTACCTCTTCCTCCCAAGTGCTGGGATTAAAGGTGTGTACCATCACATCCAGCTTAAATTTTTATTTTATTTTTAACTTGTTTTTTAAAATTTTTATTTATTTATTATAGAGGAAATGGAAAAAGGGAGAATGGGCATGCCAGGGCCTCTAGCCACTGTAGACAAACTCCAGACATATGCGCCACCATATGCATCTTTGCTCATGTGGGTTCTGGGGAGTTAAACCTGGGTCCTTAGGCTTCGCAGGCAAGCACCTTATCCTCTAACATCTGCCCAGCCCTAAGCATCCTCTTGCTTCGGCCTCCTGAGTGGTGGTGCTTATATGTCTTTAAAACCTGTTTGTGGGTTGGTGTGTGAGGGCTGTTGGGTCTCTGTTTGCCTTTCTGTCAAAAATGCAGATCTACTGGGCAGCTTCCTGTAAGTGGGATGCTTTGTACCCTAGGACCGTGAATACGTATAGCATTGCCTGGAGTCTGGTTGATGTGCCAATAAAGATTAGTTGAGTGGATGTGGATATTTTGTTTTTTTTTGAGGTAGGGTCTCACTCTAGCCCAGGCTGACCTGGAATTCACTATGTAGTCTCAGGGTGGCCTTGAACTCACAGTGATCCTCCTATCTCTGCCTCCTAAGTGCTGGGACTAAAGGTGTGTGCCACAACGCCTGGCTTGATGTGAATTTTTTTCTCCCTTTGGAGATCTGCCTTTGGCTTTCCAGTGGAATTAATGAAAACATAGGATCTGATTTGTAGAAATCACACTCAGCTAGTATTCTGGAACGTTCCATACAATGCAGTACGGGCTCCCTTCCTGGACGAGTGTGCAGATCCAGGTGAAGATGTGCTCTGTAACCCAGCAAGCGTGTGGTCTAGCAGGCCTGAATCCACCCACTGTCCTGTCTTGCCCTGCTAACTGTGCCAGGCAGCCTGATATTACCCAGGGCTGGGCTAGCTTCCAGGCTCATTCAGGCCAGAAGGAACCTTCTGAGATGAGATACCCACCTGCCCTGTGGGTGGGGCTTCTCCAGGTGTTATCTCATCAGGTCTGACTCCAGAGGTGTAGGTGCTGCCTTTCACTCCCAGAGGCTTTCTGGGGCAGGTCAGTTATCCTGAACTACCTAAATAGCTGGAGATGAAGATTTCTTGTATGCAAGTGCCATTTCAACAGAGTCAGCAAAATGCAGATTTTATCTCTCTCTCTCTCTCTCTCACTCTGTCTGCCTATGTATCTATCTAATCTGTCTACCTGAGAGAGAGAGAATGAATGTGCCAGGGCCTCCAGCCACTGCATACAAACTCCTGACACATGTACCACCTTGTGCATCTGGCTTACATGGGTACTGGGGAATTAAACCTGGGTTGTTAGGCTTTGTAGGCAAGTGCCTTAACCACTAAGCCATCTCTCCAGCCCAAAATGCAGATTTTAATTCATTTATGAATAGCTCCTTGAGAACTAGGCAGCTGGCCCTTGGTCCTGTAGTCTCTTCCATTTCTGAGGCTGAGACAGGAAGATTGAGTTTGAGACCTGTGCTACCTAGTGAGGTCCTGGCCAGAGAGACCCTGCTTGCAAGCAAGCAAGCAGACTAGAAAACGAATGGTCCCACCAAGTGAGGTTGTATATACCTGGGAGGTGGAGGCAGGAGGTCATGAGTTTGAGGTCAGAGTGACTACATAGTGAGATCCTGTTTTATTATTTTCTTTTGAAAAAGGAAGGTCTCTTGATAATTAGTTATATATAATGATATTAAAAAATCACTAGTTTCAGCTGGGTGTGGTTCTGCACGCCTTTAGTCCCAGCACTTGGGAGACTGAGGTAGGAGGATCTCTGAGTTTGAGACCAGCTTGGGTTATAATGAGACCCTGCTGTGACAAAACAAAAAACAAAAAAGAATCACTAGTTTTTTTTTTTAATTTTATTTCTTCTTCTGTTTTTCTCTGCCCTGGCAACTGAACTCAGGGCTTCATACATGCTAGGCAAACACATCTCCAGCCTGTAGTTGTTATTTATGTTTTTTAAAGACAAGAACTTGCTCTTCCAGGCTGGCCTTGAACTCACAGTCCTTCCTGCTTCTGTCTCCAAAGTGCTGGGATCACAAGTGTATACTACCACTCCTGTCTAGTTTTTTTTAAAATATATTTTATTTATTTGCAAGCAGGGGGTGGGGTGAGAGAAGAGAGACTCAGAGACAATGGGTGCTCCATAGCCTCTAGCTGCTGCAAACAAACTCCAGATGCACGTGTCTCTTGTGCATCTGGCTTTACATGGGTACTGGAAAGTCGAACCCAGGTCATTAGGCTTTGTAGGAAAGCGTCTTAACATGGTGATCCTCCTACCTCTCCTTCCCAGGTGCTGGGAATAAAGGTGTCTGCCACCACACCCGGCTAGTTGTTACATTTATTTATTTATTTTTGTTGTTTGAGACAGAGCCTCCCTCTAGCTCAGGCTGACCTAGAATTCACTATGTAGTCTCAGGGTGGCCTTGAACTCAGGGGATCCTCTTACCTTTGCCTCCCACGTGCTGGAATTAAAGGCATGTGACACCACATCTGGTTTAGGTGCTATATTTTTAAAAACTTTTTTTATTGACAACTTCGATAATTATAGATAATAAATTCCTTCCTCTCCCACTTTCCCCTTCAAATTCATTCTCCATCATATCACCTCCACCTCTCAATCAGTCTCTTTTATTTTGATGTTATCATCTTTCCCTCTTATTATGAAGGTCTTATGTAGGCAATGCAGGCACTGTGAGGTCATGGACATCCAGGCCATTTTGTGTCTGGAGGAGCACATTGTAAGGAGTCCTACCCGTCCTTTGGCTCTTACATTCTTTCTGCCACCTCTTCCACAATGGACCCTGAGCCTTGGAAAGTGCGATAGGATGTTTCAGTACTGAACACTGCTGTGTCACTTCTTCTCAGCACTATGGTGCCTTTTGAGTCATCCCAGAGGTCACCACCATCTTAAAAGAGAAGCTTCTCTACCCAAAAGTGAGAGCAGCATTAATATATATGTATGAACATTAAGAGAAGTGCTTGTAGGGCAGTTTGGTGAGTATAATATATGCATTTAGCTAGACACCAGCAGGTGTTATACCCCCAGGGTTCTTGACTTCCCCTGTCATAGGTTTTTGACTAGATTTTCAGCACCAGGCATGTACTACCTCCTTTGTAGTGGATCTCCACTCTAATTAGAGAGCAGTTGATTTCCCCCATAACAGACATGCCACTATTGCACCTATTGGGTCATTTGGCCTGACTGGCCAAACTTAAGGCTTGCAGTATCCACTGTTTTTTGTTTCCACAGATGACTTCTCTCCTCCATAGAGCTGCGTGCAGCCCAGCTTTTTCCAGCTTTCTGTCAGCTGGTCTACAGGGAGAATTGTTTTTTTTTTTTTTCATTTTTTAAAAATATTTTATTTATTTGAGATAGAGGCAGAGAGAAAGAGCACGAGAGCATGACGGGTGCACCAGGGCCTGTAGCCACGGCAAAGTCCAGACACCTGTGCCACCATGTGCATCTGGTTTATGTGGGATCTGGAGAATTGAACCTGGGTCCTTAGGCTTCACAGGCAAACATCTTAGCCACTAAGCCATCTCTCCAGCCCAAGAGAGTTGTTATTTTTTTAAATATTTATTTACTTATTTGTTTATTTTGTTTTTTGAAGGTAGGGTCTCACTCTAGCCCAAGCAAACCTGGAATTTACTATGTAGTCCTAGGGTGGCCTTGAACTCACTGTGATCCTCCTACTTCTGCCTCCCAGGTGCTGGGATTAAAGGTATGTGCCATCTTGCCTAGCTGAGAATTGTTACTTACTTATTTTTAAAAATATTTTTATTTATTTGAGGGAGACAGACAGACAGACAGACAGAAACAGATAGAAAATGGGTGCGCTGCTGACAGAAAGCTGGAAGAAGCCATTCTACATGTAGTTCAATGGGAGAAAGAGATACCACCAGTGAAGATACTCAACAGTGGACACTGCAAGCCGTATAATTGGCCAGCCAGGCCAAATGAGCCAACGGGTTCAATAGTGGCACTTCTGTCATGGTGGAAACCAATTGCCCTCCAATTGGACTGGAGGCCTGCTCCATGGTAGAGAATACATCCGTGATACTGAAAACTTAAAACAGGGTTAGTCATGAGCCCTAGGGGTGTAACATCTGCTGATGTCTGGATAAATGTATGTACTATGCTTATCAAACTGCCCAGTAAGCACTTCTCTTAATATTCGTACCCTTATATTAACGCTACTCTCACTTTGGGTAGAGAATCTTCTCTTTTCTGATGGCAGTGACCTTGGGACGACTCAGAAGGTATCATAGTGCTGGAAAGAAGTGACTGGAGTACTGAGTAACATCTCGATCACACCTTCCAAGGCTCAGGATCTAATGCGGAAGAGGTGGCGGAAAGAATGTAAGAGCCAAAGGAAGGGTAGGACTCCTTACAATGTGCTCCCTCCAGACATAAAATCGCCTCGATATCAATGACCTCACAGTGCCTGACATTACCTACACAAGGTCATCATAAGAGGAGGAAAAGATGATGACATCAAAATGAAAGAGAGACTGATTGAGATGGGGAGGGGATATGATGGAGAATAGAATTTCAAAGGGGAAAGTGGGGGGAGGGAGGGTATTACCATGGGATATTTTTTATAATCATGGAATGTTAATAAATATTGAGAAAAAAAAAAGAAATAAAATGCAATGGTGAGACGCGTTAACATTTAAGGCATTGGACTCTAAGCCAAAGTATCCAGGATCGGTTCTCAACAAACGAAATAACCAGAGGAGAAGGGGGCTCATTCGTCTAGAGTTCATTTGCAGTAGCAAAAATCCCTGGCAAGCCCAATTAAGCTCTCGGTCTGGATTTCTCTCTCTCTCCCTCCCTCTGACTCTCCGTGTTCCTCTTCCTCTTTACCTCTGTAAAATAAATAAATAAAACCAATATTTAAAAAAGGAAATGGGTGCACCATGGCCTCCAGCCACTGCAAACGAACTCCAGATGCATGTGCCATCTGTGCATCTGGCTTATGTGGGTCCTGGAGAATCAAACCTAGGTCCTTTGGCTTTGTAGGCAAGTGCCTTAACTGCTAAGCCATCTCTCCAGCCCTGAGTTGTTGTTATTATTTTTTTTGGTTTTTAAAAATTTTTTGAGTCGGTCTCACTCTAACCCAGGCTGACCTGGAATTCACTATGGAGTCTCAGGGTGGTCTCGAACTCACTGCAGTCCTCCTACCTCCGCCTCTGGAGTGCTGGGATTAAAGTCGTGCGCCACCACACCGGGCCCTAAAGTACTTTTTAAAAAAGGGAATTCAAAGTTGGGCCATGGTGGCACACACCTTTAATCCCAGCACTCGGGAGGCAGAGGTAGGAGGATTGCTGTGAGTTCGAGGCCACCCTGCGACTCCATAGTGAATTCCAGGTCAGCCTGGGCTAGAGCGAGACCCTACCTTGAAAAACAAAAACAAAAACAAAAACAAACAAACAAAAAAAAAGGTATTTTAGGGGCTGGAGAGATGGCTTAGCTGTTAAGGTGCTTGACTTTGAAACCTAAGGATCCAGGTTTGATTCCCAGTACCCATGTAAGCCAGATGCACATAGTGGTACATTCATCTGTAGTGGCTAGAGGCCCTGGTACATCCATTCTCTCTAATAAAAAATATTTATTTGAGAGGGAGAGAAAGAGGCAGACACACACACACACACACATATATGTAGAGAGAGAGATTGAGAGAGAGGATGTGCCACCTTGTACATCTGGCTTTACGTGGGTATCAGGAATTGAACTCAGGTCCTTAAGCTTTGCAGGCAAGTCCCTTAACTGCTGAGCCATCTCTCCAGTCATGATTTCCTTTTCCTTCCAACTAGTCCCTTATCTATTTTGTTGTCCTCACTTTTTTTTTTTTTTTGGTCAAAGTAGGGTCACGCCCTAGCCTAGGCTGTCTTAGGCTGGCCTCAAACTCACAGCCATTCTACCTCTGCCTCCTGAGTGCTGGGATTAAAGGTGTGCACCACCACACCTAGCTTTGTACCTATCTTTTTTTTTTTTTTTCTGTACCTATCTTAATGTACAGTTCAGTGATAGTTTTTGTTCTTTTTTGAGATGGCCTGTGCAACTCAGACTGGCCTAAAACTTGCATTATAACTGAGGATAACCTTGAATTCCTGAGTCTCTTGTCATTACCTCCCAAATGCTGGAATTACAGGTATTGGAGGTCATGGAATTTTGATATACATGTGTTCCTGTGTAATGACCATCTAATTGTGACAGACTATTTCCATTTCCCAAAGTCCTCCTGCCCGCGGGCAGTCATTTTGCTCCCTCACTGCTGGTTCCTGGCAGATGTCTGCTTTCTGTCTATTGCTCTGCCCGTTGGACTGTTTTCTAGGGAAGAGCCACACTCAGCTCTGTGTCATGAGCTTCACTCTGTCAGTCGCTGGGATGCACACTAAGTGTCCTTCCTGGGTGTGGCCCGGTATCTTCCATTTCCTGGACTTTGCAGCTGGTTTATCTCTTCAGTCTGTGGACATTTTGGCTGCTGTTAGCTGTGTCTGTGAATGAGGTTCACACATGCAGATTTCACAATGTAGGCTCTAACTGAGGGTATGTGACAGTCACTTGGTATTTAATGATTGATGCTAGAAAATTTGTATTATACATTTTAGGTTGATCTATCCTGTGTTTGTGTGTGTGTGTGTGTATTCTGTATCTATCTACATAAGAAGAGCCTCACTGTGTTGCCCAGGCTGGCTTTAACGTCTTGGGCCCAAGCGATTTCTCCAGTCTCTGTGGTTCTACAGATGAGTGCCACTGTGCCTAGTCTATGATAGTGATGGTTTAAAAAAAATTGGGGGGAGGCAGGGCGCTGAGAGATGGCTCAGCAGTTAAGGCACTTGCCTGCAAAGCCTAATGACTTGGGTTCCATTCCCAAGTACATACATAAGCCAGATACACAGTGCCTCACTCATCTGGAGTTCATTTGTAGCAGCTGAAGGCCCTGGCATGCCCATTTTCTCTCTCTCTGCTTGCAAATGGTGTGGGGTACATTCATGTATGTACCTTTGAGGTGCCCCATATGCGGTAGGGTGCCCTCGCTTTTGGTGGCCAGAGTGGAAGTTCTGTTGTCCTGCTCTTTCACTCTTCCATCTGGTCTTGTTTTGAACTAGAGTCTGTTTACTGATTCTGGAGCTTGCAGGGCTCTGCAGCCCTGTAGGACTGGAGTAACTGGTGCATATGGCCATGCCTAGCTGTTGTACGTGGCATCTGGAGATTTGAACTCGGGCAGTCTCAGGCCCCCATCTCTCTAGCCCTATGATGGTTTTGTAAACGAGCCAGTTATTTTGTAGAGAGAATGCTGAAGTATTTATGGATGCCGTGCTGCAGTGGCTGGGATTTGCTGCGAGATAACCTGGCCTCGGGTGGGGGTGGGGGTGGGGTCCAGAGCTGAGTGTTTTACTCTAGGAGCTAGAGGACAGGGACCTGGGGACTTGTTCCCCCCTTCTTTCCCTCTAGTAAGGCTTTGATACTTTCTACAATAAAGAGTACAAAGAAAGTTGCTGTGTCCCCGCTGCTAGTAGGTGGAGGCCCTGGAATGTGTGGTTTCCTCTGCTGTCCTTCCGGCACTTGCTCACTGCCCCCCCTCATCCCCCCCCCCCCCCCCCCCGCCCCGGCTCAGCAAGGACCTCTGTGTCTGTGCTACTTAGCAGCCTTTTGGCCTTGCTTACACCCATATGCTGAGACCCTTCTGGCCCAGGTGAGACCTGCGCCTCAGTTTGGCAGAAGCTAAGCTGGGTTGAGCTGTGTCAAGTGTTAAGTTCCGGTTCCGCGCGTGGGACCTTGGAGGTGATTCCCCAGGCCCACAGACAGGTGGTGCCCTTGTCCCTGCCACCCCCTTCCATTCATTCAGAGAGGTGTGATTTCAGACTTAGTCATGAATTCCTTTCATCCCTGGGCCCCGGCATCTTCCTTGTTCATGGGTCAGCTTGCCTGCTCCGCGGTGGTGGAAGGTGAAGGAGCGCGGCGGAGGATTCCCTTTGGGAGGCCCCACCGCTAAGCTGGATGTTGGCTTGTGGACGCAGCAGCTAAGCCTCTTGCTGGGAGGGAAGGCAGGCAGTTCGCCCACTCATCACAGGATGAAGCTGCTTGTCAGGGCTCTCCGCCTCTGTGAGGCCGGGAGGCGGGCAGTCTCCCCAAGTCCGGCGGTAGCGGTGGCAAGCCAGAAGTGTGTGGGGTCCAGGGAAAGATGCTGGGCTTCCATCCGGGCTATTGGAACCAGGACCAATGTCCCACAGTCGGACTTTGTATGATCGTCATGGGAAGGTAGGATGACTTTCAATTTTCTGTGCCCTCAGGGTGCCCCTCCCCCCAGCCTGCTCCAGGAACTTGGAGCTACGGAGCGTGGAGGTTCTGCTGGGAATCCTTGGGAATGAATAGTGGGGGCTGGGCACTGGGCGAGTTGCCTGTTTTGTTTGGAGGCTGTGGTCTTCAGTTGAGGCCTGGCTTGCTCTTCTGTGGGCCAGTGTTAGCTGGGCTCCACCCAGCCTGTAGGAAGCTGTGCCCATCAGGTGTTGGAGATCACAGCATCCTGAGAGCCCACAGGTGTGCGGGCACACTCTTCCAAGCCCGGGTGCCCGTGGCTGGACAGCATGTCTGCTCTGCGGCAGGTCCTGCTTTGTGTCTGGTCACGGGGCTGGTGAGCTGGATTTTAGGCCAGAAGATTGGTGCAGGACTGGGGGGCGGTGCTGTTGGAGACAGACCAATCCTTCCTTAACAGTGCAGCGTGCTGCTTGCGGATCGCTTGTGATTTGTTTCCCCCCAAAGCTCTATAGCCCCCTTCTGTGCCAACTCTATTGAGGTGTAATTCACATGCCAGACATTCTATCCATTAAAGTGCACAACTTGGTGGTGGTTACTTTTACTGTGTTAGTAATAATTATGTCATATTTGCAAGAAATGATGAGGGTCTTTTGTTCTATTTAAAAAACAATTTTTTTTGGGGGGGGGGTTTCAAAGTAGGATCTCCCTCCATCCCTGGATGACCTGGTATTCACTGTTCTCAGGCAGGCCCTTGAACTCATGGCGATCCTTCTACCTCTGAGTGCTGAGATTAAAAGCATGCACCACCACACCCAGATCTTTTGTTCTTCTAGCACTGAGCTCCTTTAAAGTGATAAGACTTCCTTTGCATGACAATGACGTGACTAGTGTCTGGGGGTCTCCTGGCTTCTTAGTGGGGACTGACTGGCCTGAAAGACTGCTTGCGAGATTGGAAGATTTGAACTTTCAGCTCCACCTCCTGTTACCTCGGGGGCTGGGGGAGGGCCTAGGGTTGGGTTCATCACCAGTGGCCATGATTTGATCAATCATGAAATCCACATAAAAACTATTTGTGTGTGTGTGTGTGTGTGCGCGCACTCGCCCCAGCCACTCCATAAAAACTCTTAAACTAGAATATTGAGTTTTGGGGAGCTTCCTGTTGGCCACATCATCGAAGTCTTGAGAAGTGACAGGCTGGAGAGTGCATGGAAGCTCCGCACCCTTACATCACTTTGTGAGTCGTCTGGGTTGTACCCTTAATTATGTGAGTGTGTGTGTGTGTGTGTGTGTGTGTGCGTGCGCGCGCGCGCGCGCGCGCGTAATGTTTATTTATTTATGAGAAAGAGGGGGAGAGAGAGAGCGTGAGGGGAGGAAGGATATGGGCACACCAGGGCGTCTAGCCACTGCAAACAAACTCCAGAAACATGTGCCACCATGTGCATCTGGCTTGTGGGTCCTTAGACTAAACAGTCAAGTGCCTTAACCGCTAAGCCATCTCTTGAGCTCTTAAATTATTATTTTTTAAAATTTTTGGTTTTTTGAGGTAGGGTCTCACTCTAGCCCAGGCTAACCTGGAATTCACTCTGTAGTCTCAGGGTGGCCTTGATCCTCCTACCTCTGCCTCCCAAGTGTTGGGATGCCTTCACGCCTGGCTTTAAAATATTTTTTATTTATTTGAGACAGAGAGATAGATAGAAAGAGTGGCATGCCAGGCCTCCAGCCACTGCAAACCAACTCCAGACATATGTGCCACCTTGTCCATCTGGCTTACGTGGATCCTAGGAAATTGAACCTGGGTCCTTTGGCTTTGCCTTAACCGCTAAGCCATCCCTCCAGCCCTGCATTAATAATTTTGAGACAGGTCTGTCTTGCACTGGCTGGCTTGGAATTCTCTTGGTAGAGCATGTTGACCTTGAGCTCCATAGACCAGGCTGGCTTCAAACTCATGGACCATCCTCTTTCCTCTGTTTCCTGAGTGCTGGGATTGCAGGCCTGTGCCACTGTGCCTCACTTACTGTACCCTCAGCCCCTTCGTAACACGAAGAAGTGTCTGTTATTTGCCATTTATTTATTTCATGGTAGGGTTTCATTCTAGCCAAGAACTTACTGACCTAGAACCTACTGTAGCCCAGGCTGACCTTGGAACCCATAGTTTTCTTTTACCTGAGCCTCCTGAGTGCTGGCGTTAAAGGCATGTATCACCATGTCAAGCCCATTTATTTATTTATAATGATTTGTTGATTGGTTGGTTGACATGGTCTCATGTAGTCCCAGCTGGACTTGCTGCTATATTGTGGAGGATGACTTTAAACTCTCCTGATCCTCCTGCCTCCACCTTTTTTGAATTGGGGTTTGATACTCTCTGTTGCTGGGATAATTCCTCATCTGATCCACACTTGGCAGATATTTTCCTCTCTTTGAGGGTCTGTCTTTATTTTCTGTTCATACCATCTATTGATGCATTGAACATTTAAATTTTTGTGAACTCCAACTTACATTCTTTTATTTTTGTCTGGGCCTTTGATGTTGTTCAAGAAACCATGACCAAGTAGTTACCTGGCAGGGGAGATACTATGACCAAGAAATCATGATTAAGTGTTTACCTGATGGGGTTTATGATCAAGAAACCATGCCCAGGGCTGGAGAGATGACTTAGTGGTCAAGGTGCTTGCCTGAAGGGACCCAGGTTAGCTTTCCAGATCCCACGTTAGCCAGATGCACAAGCGAGGCAAGTGCAAGGTTGCACATGACCACCAGGTGGCACAACTGTCTGGAGTTCAATTCAGTGGCTGAGGCCTGGCACCACGCTAATTCTCTGTCTCTATTTTGAAAGAAAGAAAGAAAGGAAGGAAGAAGGAAAGGAAGGAAGGAACCATGACCAAATCCAGTCACATTGAGGCTTTTGCTTGATGTTTTCTTCTAGATGTACATAGTTTTGGGTATTACATTTAGACTGGAGATCCATTTTGACTTGATTTTTTAATATTTTGTTAGGTAAAGGTCCATTTTTATTCTTTGCAAATAAATATACTTGTTTCCAGCAGTATCTGCTTAAAAGACTGTCTTTCTGGGTTGGAGAGATGACTCAGCAGTTAAAGTGCTTACCTGCAAAGCCTAAGGACCCCAGTTTAGTTCCCTGGTACCCACGTAAAGTCAGATGCACAAAGTGGCGCATGCACCTGGAGTTTGCACTGGCTAGAGACCCCGGTGCACCCATTTTCTCTCTTTCTGTCTCTGTCTTTCTCTGCTTGCAAATAAATAAAATATTTTTTTAAAAAGACTGTCTTTGGGCTAGAGAGATGGGTTAGTGGTTAAGACGCTTGCCTACAATACCAAGGGACCCAAGTTCAATTCCCCAGGACCCACATAAGCTAGATGCACAAAGTGCATGTGTCTGGAATTCGTTTGTAGCAGCTGGAGCTGGCGTGCCCATTCTCTCTGTCTATATATATCTCAAATAAATAAATAAAATATTTTAAAAAATAAGTAAAAAAGACTGTCTTTCTCTTAAGTAGTCTCAGTACATTTCCTGTAAATCTTTGACTCTGAGATTACAGGTGTATACTACCATGCCTAGTTTATGTGCCAGAGGATCAAATCCATGGCCTTGTTAATGCTAGACAAGCACTCTAATGATTGAGCTATACTCCCTCTCCCACTTCTTTCCTTTATTTATGTATTTATCTGGTACAAGCAGACATAGAGATGGGTGGGGGAGAGAGAGAGAGAGAATAAATGAATAAGAATGGGACAACAGACTCACTAGGGCCTCCCAGCACTACAAACCCAAGACGCATGCCCCACCTCTACTCAACTGCAGAGCCGTCTTCCCAGCACCAGCCACCCTCTCTGTATCTTGACAGTGTTTTGGGTTATAGTTTATGCTGGCCTCAACTATGTGCTCCTCCCACCACAGGCTTCTGAGTGCTGGGACTGCAGGTTTGTATCTTTTTCTTAAAGTTTATTTATTTATTTATTTATTTGAGAGATATAGAAATAGAGGCAGTCTCAGGGTGGCCTCGAACTCACAGTAATCCTTCTACCTCTGCCTCCTGAGTCCTGGGATTAGAGGCTTGTGTCACCATGCTGGCCTCATTCAAAAAAAAACAAACAAAACTTTATTTTTATTTATTTATTAGAGAGACAGAGAGGGAGAGAGAATGGGCGTGCCAGGGCTTTCAGCCACTGCAAACGAACTCCAGACGCATGCGCCACCTGGTGCATCTGGCTTACGTGGGTCCTGGGGAATTCAACTGAGGAGGTCCTTTGGCTTTGCAGGCAAACGCCTTAACTGCTAAGCCATCTCTCCAGCCCTTGGCCTGTTTTTTTGAGGTAGGGTCTCACTCTAGCTCAGGCTGACCTGGATTTCACTATGTAGTCTCAGGGTGGCTTCGAACTCATGGTGATTCTCCTACCTCTGCCTCCCAAATGCTGAGATTAAAGTGCACACCATGCCTGGCAGCCTTATGTTTTTGATCTTGCCTCAGTGGTCCTGCAGTTTGGGCATCAGAGATTGAGGCAAATCATAGTTTAAATTTGAATTGGTGAATTAGCTTTCAGAGCTGGACTTGACTGTTCAGGAGAAAGAATTATATTTGCAAAACATATTTTCCACCCTCTTGATGTGTGTAGGAGTGTTCTTAGCTCATACTGGAGCCCATGCCCTGGGCAGCTGAAGCTAGGCTGTGAGGTGTGGCACCTCTGTGCTCTTTTCCTTCCATAGCTCTCTGTTTTGGGAAATACAGAATTGTTCTTGTCCTACAGATGGTGAACCTGAGGGCAAGTGTGGCTAGCCTCAGGGCAGTGAAAGGGCTGAAAGTTCAGTCTCCCTAGAACTGAGCTTGGTGTCTCACTGCCAGCCTTGACCCAGGACAGTTGCTGAATAAGGGGGCAGGCAGAGGAGATAACACTGACCCCCCCAGATGGAGTGGGCAGGGGGTTCAGCTGCTGAGGAAATGGCCTGCCGTCAGTGGGTGCTCTCTGGTTCTGGCTTCTGAACGGGTGGGATTGAAAGTGGAAGGTGTGGTGTGGTCTCCCAGCGCAGCAGTAGACTGAGAGTGTCCCTGAGCGTATGGGAAAGCGCGTCCCTGACACCACGAGGGTTCTGATCCACCCGGGCATGCAAGAAGAGCCTATAGCACCTGTCCCCCACCTGCCCATCCCAAGAGCTGTCTGTCCCAAATAGCACAGTGTGCATACCTTGCTTTTAGCCAAGGGTAGGGCGTGGGACCAAGGGAAGGGGCAGGACCCTCCATCCCAGTCTTACCTTGCACTTGGACCCCAGCTGGGAGAATTTCAGTAACAGAATTGTCCCTGTTTTCACCTACTCATGGCTCCCAGTTTGCTGCTACTGCTTCTGCTGCTGTTGTCAAACTGACCTTGAACTTTGGGGGCAAGAGATCCTCTCATAAGCCTACCTTGTAGCTGGGACTATAAGCATTCACTGCCACTTGTGGCTTCGGATTCTAGCCCCTAATCATGCTGACAGGATGTTCTCTCCTGGGCAGCTGTATTCTGTGCTGGCACAAACATCTTCCCCCCCCCCTTTTCTTCCATTTATTGTTTTTTTAATCATTTTAAAAATAATTTTTAAGTTTATTTTTATTTATTTATTTGACAGAGAAAGAGAGAGGGAGGGAGGGAGAGAGAGAGAGAATGGGAGCGCCAGGGCCTTCAGCCACTGCAAACGAACTCCAGACTTGTGCACCCCCTTGTGCATCTGGCTAACGTGGGTCCTGGCAGAGGTAGGAGGATTGCCAAGAGTTCAAGGCCACCCTGAGACTACATAGTGAAATCCAGGTCAGCCTGAGCTAGAGTGTTTTGTTATTTTCTTCTGGCCTGTGGCTATCTTTCTGTTCTCTTACAGTGTTTTTACAGTAGTTTTAATGTGAGAAATGCAGGCACCTTAGCCATAGGACCAACCAGGATGGAGCAAGGACATGGGCAGGTGCAGTATTCGCCGCCAAGTCTGGCCTTGGTTTCTTTGTCGGCAGGTGGTGACTCGGAGCTCATGCTGCCTCCTGGGTTGGAGGCCTCTGTGGCAATGTAGGTATGTCAGCCTCAAGGGACTGTTAGTTCTGCCATTCCCTGCCAGTGCCACATGAAGACACTAGGACCCCTGGGTCCTGTGATGCTGTAGGGGCTTGCGTGGATATGTGGCAGGGGCCACCACTAGAGCACAGGCCTCCACTTGTGGTCCCATTTGCTCTTGTCATTTCCACCTCACCTCTCATGGAGGCCCCAGTTTGTAGAGGTCAACTTTTCCACAGGCCACCACACCCATGTCTTCCTGGACACTCAGAGTGAAGCTGAGGTGGCCTCATACTCTTGAAGTTCTCTGAAGGAAGTATTCAAGGCCTGCTGTGTTGCCCACTCAGGGAATCCCTACCAGTCCCCATGGGATTGTGTCCCCTCCCCCATCTCCCTCTGTAGCCCAGGCTGGCCTGGAAATCACTTTGTAGAATAGGATGGCCTTGAACTTGCAGAGATTCTCTGTCTTTGCCTCCAGAGTGCTGGCATTACAGATGAACTCCACCATACCCAGCTCTTGTGGGGCCTTGACCACTGCCAAAGTGGTGCCAAGCTGCCGGGCTCTCAGGGGTGCCTTCACTGGAGCTCCTAGGACCTGTGGGCCACCCCTCTTGCATCTTGTCTTGAGCCATATCCATTGGATGAATGAACTTGAAGCTTTTGGCTGGAGGCCTCAGAACACCCTATTTCCGGCTTAGGGTCCAGACCTCAGCCCTGTGACTTCATTGCATTTGCAGAAATGGGCTGAATTCCAGGAAACAAGCCCAGGGCAATGCCTTAAGCAGAAACCCAAAGTTCCTAGGAACAGTGGGGGTGGAGTGGGAAGGGATATTTGTTTAACTGCTTTATGGAGATATAATTTGTATAACTGCCCCTATTTAAAGTGTATACTTTGATCACCTTTGACCTACATATATATGCCTGAGAGGCCATTGCTACAGTCAAGATAAGGAGCAGACCATCACCTTTGGGGCTCCTTCCTATTTATTTCTCTCCTTCCTCCTGCCTCCCACCACCAAGCATGTGCTGATTTACTTTCTTTCCTGTGATTTATAATTTTTAGAATTTTATAAAAATGTAATCACATACTAGGTATGGCGGCATGCACCTGTAATTCCAGGTATAGGCAGTAGGATCACAAGTTGAAAGCTAGCCCAGAATACAGAGTGAGGACCTGTCTGAAAAAAATTAGGGCTGAGCCAGGCATGGTGGCGCATGCCTTTAATCCCAGCACTTGGGAGGCAGAAGGTAGGACAATCGCTGTGAGTTCGAGGCCACCCTGAGACTACATAGTGAATTCCAGGTCAGCCTGGGCTACAGTAAGATCCTACCTCAAAAACAAAAAATGAGGGCTGGAGGTACGGCTTGGGTGTAGAGTACTTCCACACACATAAGGTGATTGATTCAATCTCCAGCACTGGAAAGAAAAAAAAGTATTTCCTTTTGTCTGGCTTCTTTGACTTGTATGATTATTTTATTATTATCATCTGTGTCATTGTACAATATCAATAATTTGTCCCTTGCCATTGCTAACTGTGCTCCTTGCTAGGTAGACATGTTTATCTTAAACTAAGACCGAGTGACACAGTTGTTTTTTAACTATTTATTGACAACTTTCATAACTATAGAAAATATACCATGACCATAATCCCTTCTCGCAATCCTGCCAACTCCGTTCCACTTCTTCTTTCCAATTAGTCCCTCTTCTATTTTGATGCCATCATTTTTTCCTCTCCTATTCTGTAGGTGTGACAGTTATTTGTTGCAGGTTATCATCTAGTCTAATTGGCCTCTTTTCAGCAAAAATGTCCTTACTGTATTTAGTGATAATCTCTTTATCTGGTATTAATGCAACTACTTCAGCCTTCTCAGGCTTATTTCTGTATGTGCTTGGAACCAGCGAGCATGTTCAGATGTCGCGATAGGAGTCAGAACAATGACATGGGCTACATCTGGAGAATATCTCAGCTATGTCAGGTTCCGCAAGGACAGGGCGACAGGTTCCAGCTCACCAGCAGTGGAAGGTCCAAGAAGACACAGAGCAACAGACTTGCTTTTCAGGCTTTAGTTTGCTCTTCTGACTCCTCTCAGCACTTTTTCCTTGGCTTGCTAGCTTGCCTTTCTCAACAGGCCTGAATTCATCTGGTTTTATGTAACCTTCCTGCCTGCACACAGCTCTCAAAGTCTGCATTAATTAGGTTGGTGGTGTTCACATCGTGATCTTTCATCGACTAATTTTTTTCCTTCCTTCCTTCCTTCCTTTCTTTCTTTTTTTTTTTTCTTTTTTTTTTTTGTTTCATTGGCTAATATTTTTTGGGATTCAGATTCAGAGCTTAGCCCACTGTCTCTACTGGGTGGAAAATACTGGGGAAACTGGCCACATTTGTAAGGAGCAGATGACCATGTAAAGACTAATGTGTCTTTCTTCTGGTTCCAGTTTTCTTTTCAGTGCACTTTCTGCTTTTTTCTTGCTAGAGCAGAATCTTCTTTTTTAAATTTTCACTTATTTATTTATTTGGTTTTTCAAGGTATGGTTTCACTCTAGCCCAGGCTGACCTGGAACTCACTATGTAGTCTCAGGGTGGCCTCAAACTCACGGTGATCCTCCTACCTCTGCCTCCCAAGTGCTGCGAATAAGGTATGTGCCACCATGCTTGGCCTCACTTTTTTTTTTATTTTTTGAGGTAGGGTCTCACTCTAGCTCAGGCTGACCTGGAATTCACTATGTAGTTTCAGGGTGATCCTTCTACCTCTGCCTCCTGCGTGCTGGGATTAAAGGCATGCGTCACCACGCGCAGCCTCACTTTTTTATTTACATATATAAATTATTTTTACATAGGTTGTAGTCTTTTCCCTTGCCCCTTCCCCATTTCCCTGATGTCCTCCTCAGTAGGAAGGGCATAATCTTGGGCTGAAGGATATGGCTTCAGTTTCCCAGTAATCAGCCATTTGTAGCGGGGAGGGTTAGGCATAGCAGAGCAGCTCACATGATCATGGCCAGGAGGCAGGAAGCACAGGCTCTTTGAGAGGTGCTGTTTATTTGCTAACGTGCAGAACAATGGGTTTCATTATGACATTTTCATACATATTTCATACACGCATTGTACTTTGTTCATATTCACAGACCCCATCATTCTCCCATGTTCTTCCTCCTCTCCCCCACTCTTGGTCACCTTCCTCCCCACATATAGTGCTTTTTCATGGGGCACATATATGTACGCACATGCACTCGTGTGTGTAATTTTTCTTTTAATGAGTGCTGTTTATGGAGCTTGGATGTTAATTGCTACCCTTCCCAGCCTTTTTTGGGACAAGAGGGTGCGTTGTGAGGGAGGAACATGCCCTCCAATTCTAGGGGATGTGGGTGCGTGCTGCCCCTGGAAATCTTTCCAAGTGCTTTCTGTGAGCTGGGCTTACTGTTCTTTTGAATTTCAGGTGCCAGGCTGGCTTCTTTCCCACTTGTGTCTGTGGCATAGGCCTTGGTGCTTGGTGTGCTCCCTTCTCTTTGGGCAGGTATGGAAGGGATGGGAGAAAGGCTGCTGCCATCTCTAGACCTTGTCAGCTGTCAGGTGCCATTGAAAGCTGTGGAAAATGGTGGTCCATTTTCTCTAAAAGCACACCAGACCGAACTGGGGCATGTTTTCAATATATCCGCAGGCCCCAAGCTAGTTCTTTGCTGGCTGAAGACCAGAACACAGCTGCTATGTGTTTCTCTAGGCTAAATATTGGGAGCACCTTTCTAGGGTAAGGGTGGGAGATGTTCTGAGGCTCTCATGGTGTGTTGCTCGCCCAGCCAGCTCTGGATAGGGAGGCTCCTGCCCGGTTCCATACTGCCTCCCACGTCCTGTTTGTTGTGTGTGACGGCCTGACTGAGGTAAAACTCATGTACCACAAGCTATGCTTTTAGGCTGTACATACAGCTCGGTGATCTCTAGTGGATTGTATTATTTATTTATTCTAACTTCCGCTTAAAGTTGCCACTTCTATTTAATTTACCACCACCACAAATGCACTTGTACTCCTTAGCAGTCAGTTCCCACTCCCCTTGCCCAACTCCGGGCACTTCATCAGTCTTTTGTTGTCTCTTTGGATTTGCTTCTTTATTATTTAAAAAAAAAATTTTTTTTTTTGAGGTAGGGTCTCACTCTAGCTCAGGCTGACCTGGAACTCGCTATGTAGTCTCAGGGTGGCCTTGAACTCATGGTGATCCTCCTACCTCTGCCTCCCATGTGCTGAGATTAAAGGCGTGTGCTACCACGCCCAGCTTCAGACTGGCCTTTTTTATAACAGAGAGAGAGAGAGAGAATGGGCACGCCACGGCCTCCAGTCACTGCAAATGAACTCCAGATGCTTGAGCCCCTTGTGCATCTGGCTTACATGGGTCCTGGAGAGTCGAACCGGGATCCTTTGGCTTTGCAGGCAAATGGCCTTAACTGCTAAGCCATCCCTCCAGCCCTTGGCAGGCATTTTAATGATTATTGTTGAGAATACATTTTGGAAATTCATTTCAAGCAGCAACAAGTTAAATTATGCAGTCGAGTTTCCCACATTTGGAGGAGTTGCAGGGGACAGCACATCTGGAGTGCAATGGGTAAGCCTCGCCTTGAGAAGATACTTCTCTTTTTTCTTCCTTTGGTTTTTCAAGGTAGGATCTCCCTCTGGCCCAGGCTGAGAAAACCACTTGATCATGGCATCTCCCCTGCCAGGGACTTAGCACATTTTTACTTATTGGACATGGACAAAAGTGGGTTTGTCTCTAACTTCGGGGGACCAATTGGTGATGCTGTGAGCATTTCCAGGCATTTAGGCTTTCTTTTTCTTTTTCCTTTTTGCTTATTATTTATTTTTTTGAGGTAGGGTCTCTAGCCCAGGCTAACCTGGAATTCACTATGTAGTCTCAGGCTGGCCTCAAACTCGTGCCAGTCATCCTACCTCTGCCTGCCAAGTGCTGGGATTAAAGGCATATGCCACCACGCCTGGCTGTCTAGGCATCTAGTTTTATCAGCTAAGTGGCTTTGTGTTAATTTAGGGGGTGGGAAGCAGCAGCTTGTACTGTTTGACTTTAAGTTATTCCCACAGGGCTGACTCCTCTGACTAGGCCTCTTGTGTCAGAGCTCACTTGCTGTCACCATGGAGGCCTGCTGCATGCCTTACCTTTTGGGGTGGGGTGGTGTGCCTGCTGCAGCCAGAGCTGGGGCCAGGTGGAGGGGCAAGCCAGGGTTGCTTAGGGAGGAGGCAATGCCCATTTGAGAGATGGGGCCAAGTCCAAAGTGCATAGTACTAGGTGTCTGGCTGGTACCAGGTTTGCATTTGCTGTGGCTTCTGTAGGGAGCAGCATCGAAGTGGGAACCATGCTCACCCTGTGGCGAGGCTTGTCCCTCCAAGTCCTCAGAAAGGCAGTCAGCGAAGCCGGCTTCTGGGAGAAGGTCCAGTGAGTTGGGAGCTGAAAGGAACTGTGTAGTTCCCTCCGCGGTGGAAGTGTGTTTGGGGAAGGCTTGGGTGTTGGTACCTGGGTAGGGCTGTGGCTTCCAGTCAGTGGACTCTGGGGTGTGTCCATGGTCTGGGGAACTTTTCCTTTGACTTGATGATCAGAGATGGATAGCACATAGCCTGTGGTCCCCAGACACCAGCATCCAGGCCTTGGAGACTTGGGGGGTGCCCTTGTTTATAGGGGTGACCACGGTCCTAAGCCTTGGGTCTGTGGGTATGGCCCTGGTCTCCAGTCACTTTGAAATCACGCTTGTGTCTCTTGGTCTGGGAAGGAGAGTGGCAGCGGACTCTTGCCCAGCTTTGTGTGCTGGCCACGCGCGGGAAGATTTTGGATACTGAGCTGACCCAAGGGAACCCATCTGATTGCAGCACAAGGCACAGTGCTGGGGGCACTCCTTTCTTGGCACACACTCATACACATGGTGCTTTTCCTTGTATGGGCATGGGGCCAGGTGGTGGGGTACCACAGACCTGCCCCACTCTGTTCCCAGCAAAGGGAGACATTTCTCCTCTGGGTAAAGTGCCACTGTGGGCCAACCAAGGACGGGTGCTGCTCCGGGCTCTGGGTAGGGGCCCCTCATCGGGCTGCATGGTGGGGGAATACTGTTAGAGCATGACAGACTTGCCCTGGCCTCCCAATGGGAGGTGCTTTGATGCTGTTTGGGGAACCACTTTAGAATTCACTCTCTTCCCAGATTCTAGACACGCAGCTCCTGTGGGCTGGCAGAGCTGAGGGCAGCCTGTCACTTGTCACTCTGGCCAGGTGTGGCCATTGGGGTTGGGGGTGGAGCAGTACCCCCTTCCTGTGAGGCCTGATGTTCGCGGTCCTCGTCTGTCTGGGGCTGTTGTCTTTCCTCTCCGGACAGGGTTTATGTGGTGACACTTGTGCTTTCAGCACTAATTTACCTAGACTTCTTTTTCAGATGCCTACCAAATTAGGAAATTCTCCTGGGCTGTTGAGGAGAAGTGGAAAGGAGTTGATGGCCTGTCTACTTGAGCACACATAGCCACTGGTCTGAGCCTTGTTGGGCTCTCTGGACATTGTGACACAGGCTTCTTAGGCTGGCCCAAGCCCAGAGGCCTGTTCTGAGAAGGGTGCCAAGTGTCGCACAGATGGACAAGTCCGTCCGTCCTGGTCCTGCCTCGCCTGGATGAGCCTGACTGGCTGTGTGTCAGGTGCTGGCTGCAGGACTCCTGGAAAACAGCTCGGCTAGGGTAGCTTTGGGAGGTCATGGTGAGGCCTGGTCCCCTCCCCAGGGTCCAGCCATTGCACCTGCCCCTGGCCACTGTGGGCGTTTGACTTCTTCCTAACCACCAGTGGTGGGGGAGGGACCATGAGCAGCCCTGTAGGCCAGGATGGCAGGTCCTGAGGAACTCTTAGGGGGCTTGGACCTGGCAGGCCCCCTCTCCGTCTGTGAGCCTCATTTCCTGTTGGCATTTCAGGAGTGTAGATATCTGGTGGTGGGTCCAGGCTGGGACTCCTCTTGGCTAGGCAGGGTTGTGGTGGGCAGTCTGCCTTGGTGGGCATCCAGACATCATCTTGTACACTGTTCGGCGATGACACTTCAGCCTCCTGCCGTCCGGGCACGGCTGCCAGAGACTTCAGTTGTAATGTACTTAAGAAAGGTCTCATAATGACTGGCTTTGGTAGCCACAGTCTCTTCCTGTTTAGATTGGGCAGCTCAGGAAGTCAGCCAAGGTACTCCCCCACGAAGCCTGGCCTGGCCGGCGGGGAACGGAGACAGTCCTGAGTGAGACAAGGACCTGCCTGCTGGGGAGGATGAGTGATCTCATGACGCAGTTGCTGTTGTGCCCCCCTTTCTTCCTTCTGCACCCGTGTCTGGGGTGTTCCAGCCGAGCAGCTGTCGCCGCCTTACACAGCCCTGGGCCTGCTATGTGTGCGCCCCTGTGGGCATATCTGGGGGACACTTGGAAGAGAGGTGGGTAGACAGGTTGTGGCTTCTCTGCTTGGCAGGCACACTGTCTTCATGTGTCCAGGAAGTACAGCCTCCGTGACCTGGTGGGCTCTGGGCGTGGGGCAGAGAGCTCCCTTCAAGGTCCTGTGGCTGGCTGTATACCCTGCTTTCTCCACCACGCAAACCTGACTCCTTGGGGCAGCCACCCTCTGCGTCAGAGTTCTTTAAGCTTTCACTATTGAGTAGCGGAAGCCCCGTGCACCCCACCCTAGTTGTCATGGTTTCCACACAGCAACATTTTAATTTTAGCACTGACATTTTCCAGGCAGAATTAGCAATACTGGCCCCATTCTCAATGGGCTGCCGAGTGGCAAGCAGGGGCCAGCCATGGGCTGCTGCCAAGATGGTTGTTGTGGCCCAGGATGTGCCACTGTGCAGGGCTCACACGTGCCGCTCATTGCTGTCTGTGGGTGGCGCCAAGGTCTATGGGCAGGGGCTGCGGTCTATCTCCATCTTCATGTGGCCTTTTGTGCCTGCTGTGTCCTTAGATTAGGGTCTGCCTTGTAATGGCTTAGTTGTAAGCTCCCCCCAAAAAACAAACATGTGAAGCACAAAGCAGAGAGCGAGGCAGGAACCCGGGGCTGTGTATAATCTCACTTGATTTTAGCCAAAAGGCCGAGAAGTGATTGTGGGTATAATCTCAAAGGACTACCTCTACTTCTGCCAGTGAGACCTCACTTTCAAGAATTTCCAGAACCTCCCAACAGAGTGCCATCAGTTGGGGGACCAAGTGTCTAAACGTAGGGTCCTGGAAAATGTTACATTTTTACACTGTAGCAGATGTGCAGCCTCTGATCCACATTCTGCCTCACCTCAGGGCCAGCCAAGTGTGAACTGAGACTTCTGAAACTGTGAGACAAAGTAAGTTTTTCCTGCCTTTTTTTTTTTTAAGACTATGAAAGATATATTTTAATTTTTTAAAAAAATTATTTGAGAGAGAGAGAGAGAGAGGGAGGGAGGCAGATAGAGAGAGTGGCCATGCCAGGGCCTCCAGCCACTGCAAATGAACTTCAAATGCATGTACTCCTCTGCATTTAGCTGCATGGGTCCTCGGGAATCTAACCTGGGTCCTTTGGCTTTGTAGGCAAGTGCCTTAACTGCTAAGCCATCTCTCCAGCCCTGAAAGAGAAAGTAAGAATAGAAAAAAAAGAGCAAAAAAGCTCCCGAGCTGAGGAGGGACCCCCACTATCAGCTAAGAAGGGTTCTTGAGGAAAATGAGAAATCCCCATGGGAAGTTAAAACAGGTCTTTTACTAAATTAGGCATCCATTTAGGATGAGCCTTAATGCCAAGTTCAAATGTATATGAAGAATTTGGTTTGGTTAGTGGGCCTGGCCCAGACTCAGTAAGGCCTGCCCACAGGTCTCAAGCCCAGGAAAAGTTCAAGAAGAGCTTTTTAGGAACAACCGAGAAGCTGTCTTTATGGATATCTTGGATCAGATGTTCCTGCTTTTAGATTGTTTCAGGAATTTTTTTTGTTGTTGTTGTTTTTGTTTTTGTTTTTCGAGGTAGGGTCTCACTCTAGCCCAGGCTGACCTGGAACTCACTATGGAGTCTCAGGGTGGCCTCGAACTCACAGCGATCCTCCTACCTCTGCCTCCCGAGTGCTGGGATTATGTTTCAGGAATTTGTCATGGTGAAATGTGTCTTATTGACTGAGATCCATCTGCAAGGACCTCACATTCATAGGCACCAGGGGTTAGAACTTGGGCATGTCTTTCTGAGAGAAACCCAGAAATCATCCAGGTTCTCCCCAGGGATTTAGCTTCCGGGTAGGGCTTAGGTCTGCCCTCCACCTTGGGAGGACTGTGAAGAGGTGGCTGGGTGGGGTTGGGAGCTGTAAGGCTGAGGCCAAGAGTGGCTCCAAGCCGTCTTGGTGCTCTGGGCTTGGTCTGGTGCTTGCTCTTTCTTCTCTAGAACGCCATTCTCCTGCCTCATGTCTGTCCCCTGCATGGCATGGGGCCATCTGCAGGGAAGGTGGACGATACCTAGGATAGATCCTCGCCAGTCCCTGTGTGGATGTGACTTGAAGACTTTTCGGTTGAGAGGGTTTAAAATGGAAACACAGTGAATTCTTGCCCAGGTATCAGTTCCCTTCTCCAGGGGCAACAGAAGCTTCTAGTCTCCCACACCTTCTAGAAGAGATTTCCTGTCGCTTTGTCCCCACCATTCCTTCTTTTGTATTTTTAAAATAAATTTTAAACTTTTTTTTTTTTTTTTTTAAGAGGGAGAGAGAGAGAATTGGTGTGCCAGGGCCTCAGGCGCTTGTGCCACCTAGTGGGCATGTGCGACTTTGCACTTGTGTCACTTTTGTGCATCTGGCTTACGTGGGATCTAGAGAGCAGAACATGGTTCCTTAGGTTTTGCAGGCAAGCACCTTAACCATTAACTCAGGCAGGGTCTCAGGCTAGCCTCAGACTGGGGTATTCCTGCTGCCTCAGTCTCCTGAGTCTAGGATTACACATGTGAGCCACCACACCTGACTTTGTCCTCACCTTCTGTACCTCCCCCCCCCTTTTTTTTTTTTTTCTTCTTCTTCCATGAAACAGCATATCTCAGTGTGTTCCTGCTCCCTGTGGAGGGCCAAGCAGTATTCCACTGTAGGCTTATAACTTCTCCAGCCCTCAGCACTTGGGCTTGGCCAGCTGTGCACAAGTAACTGAGGCCATGGCAAGTGGAGTCACTTGTAGGGCACTTGTGTAGTTGGGGCTTGGGGCCACACAGGCTGGCCACTTGAGGTTTCTTTTTGTTTTTTAGAGGTAGGGTCTCACTCCAGCACTTGAGGTTTTGATGGGTGGTGTAGACCGTGCCGATCATTTGTAGGTGGTCCCCTTTCCTTCAGGTTTGCGGGATGGATGGGAAGTCCCCGGTGTAGTTTGGAGCCTGCAGTATATTGAAGATGGAGCCAGGAGAGTTCTGGATTCTCTAGGCTTCAGGTGCCTCATGAGGGAGCTGAGGCGATGCCTAGGCAGGAAGGTCCTGTTTCTGAGTGGGTGTCACGTTTTCCTGATTAACTTGAGTCACGTAGGGGCAGCCATGTGAGCAGACGAGTCAGGATCTGGACCCAGGTTCACAGCTGGAGGGTTCTCTCCCGCACACCCACGTGTGAGATGCCCTCCTTTCCAGCTCTCCTGAGGGTCCTTCCTTCTAGAGTGGAATCCGGACTGTCACAGCCATGAGGCCTCATGTGACTGGCTACCCTCACCCCCATTTTTGTAGTCCATACTACTTGATGAGTTTGCTTTTTGTTTCTGCAATTCTGTTCTTGGGGTGGGGTCCTCTTTGACTACCTGTTCTTCGAATATTTCTGTACTCTGTAACTTCCATCTTATCCTCCAGAATGAGACCAAGGTGTCACTTAACCTGGGAAGGTTTCCGGAGTCTTGGGCTGGCTCTTCGACCCATGTTTACTCAGCTTCCTGGGTGCCTTGTCACTAGCCTGTCGTCTATGTGTGAGGACACACTGCTCAGGGAGGTGTTCATCCTGTGACCACTGGACCACTATGGGTCTGCTCTGGGGCAGAACCACTGGGACGGAAAAGGCAGCAGCCACTTTTGTGTGGGGGGTGGGGTGGGGACAGGGGAAGGCGAGGCCTGGCCTTGGACAAGTTGTTTGCTTTTCCTTGAAGTTTCTGGGCTCAGTGGATGGGCTGGGAGTGCAGGATTAGTGTGGGCCAGGGGAGAACATGGGTCCACTTGGTTTTGGTGGCTTACTGCTGCCAGCTCAGTGTGTGGTCTTGAAACATGTCAGGTAGCACCATTCAAATAATGGGAGGCAGGGCTGGGTAGATGGCTCAGTGGTTAAAGATGCTTGTTTGCAAATAATGGGAGGTTTTGCATTGAACTTAGGACTTTCGGCTTCTTTTGAACATCTAGGGTCTTTGCATCTGGGGCTCACCTCTCCACGAACCACCCCTAGCATGCGCACATCAGTGTCACCAGCCTGTCACCCTTGTTCTGCTGGGATTTCTTCTTTGTTGATACTAAACAAGAGTATGAGACACTTTTCATATCCATGCCTTTCATAAAACTAGGAGACAAAAGTCCTAGCAGGGTCACGTTTTCTTGGCTCTCTCGTGTCTCTCCTATCTCCTGTCTGGACATGAGGGCATTTCTCCGA
This sequence comes from Dipus sagitta, assembly GCA_036346955.1. NCBI lineage: Eukaryota > Metazoa > Chordata > Mammalia > Rodentia > Dipodidae > Dipus > Dipus sagitta. Next base: position 132,190,839 of record CM070773.1, read on the forward strand.
CAAGCAGGGTGGATGTGCTTGGGGTAGGGGCAGATACTGGGGCAGGGCCTGTTGATGTGGGAGAAGCAGGCTCGGAATCCAGGCACGGGTCAGTGGCTTGCTGGCTGCCAGTGGATATGGGAAGGTGTGTCTGATCTGCAGACAAAGGAAAGGCTTGAATGAGCTGGCTTTGGCCTCATGTGTTGGAGGTAGCAGCAGAGTCCTCAGGAGCAAGGTCCTCTGGGGAGAGGCTTGTGTTGGGGCCATCATAGCTGAGACTATATTCTGGATAGCCAGCTGGCCTGGGGAGATAGGTCAGTCTTTAGTGCAGGACCCCAGGAGCAGTAAGAAGATAGCCAGTCTGGGCTGCACAGGCATGCATCCTAGAGTTCTTGCTATTTACTCCCACAAGGCCAGCAGGACTATAACACCAGTGGAGAATTGTAAGTTCAAACCAGCCTGGTGTATAGAGTAAGACACTGTCTCAAATAAACCCACTTTATAGACTCTTAGTAGCATAAATTCAATTTTTTTGAATATTTAAAAAATATTTTATATTAGAGAGAATGAGAAAGAGAGAGAGAATTGGCATGCCAGGGCCTCCAGCCAATGTGATCGAACTCCAGATATGTGTGCCATCTTGTGCGCATGCACAACCTTGCATGTTTGCGTCACATTGTGCATCTGGTTTATGTGGGACCTGAGGAATTGAACATGAGTCCTTAGGCTTTGCAGGCAAGCACCTTAACTGCTACACCATTTCTCCAGCCTCTTTATTTATTTATTTTTTTGTTTTTGTTTTTTCAAGATAGGGTCTCACTTTTAGCTCAGGCTGACCTGGAATTCTCTATTTAGTCTCAGGGTGGCCTTGAACTCACAGTGATCCTCCTACCTCTGCCTCCTGAGTGCTGGGATTAAAGTTGTGTGCCACCATGCCCAGCTTTGTTTTTTGTTTTTTTTTTGAGGTAGGGTCCCTCTCTGGTCCAGGCTGACCTGGAATTAACTATGTAGACTCAGGGTGGCCTCAAACTCATGGTGATCTTCCTACCGCTGCCTTTTGAGTGCTGGGATTAAAGGTACGCGCCACCATACACAGCTTTTTTTTTTTTTTTTTTAGGTAGGGTCTCACTCTAGCCCAGGCTAACCTAGAATTCACTCTGTAGTCTCAGGCTGGCCTCAAACTCACAGTGATCATCCTACCTCTGCCTCCCCAGTACTGGGATGAAAGGTGTGCGCCACCATGTCTGGCTATAATTTTTTTTATTTTTTTGTCTTTTTTAGGTAAGGTTTCACTCTAGTCCAGGCTGACCTGGAATTTACTATGTAGTCTCGGAGTGGCCTCAAACTCATGGCGATCCTCCTACCTCTGCCTCTCGAGTGCTGGGATTAAAGGCATGTGCCACCATGCCTGGCTCAATTTTTTTTTTCCCCCGAGGTAGGGTCTCACTCTAGTTCAGGCTGACCTGGAATTCACTATGTACTCTCAGGGTGGCCTCAAACTCATGGCAATCCTCCTACCTCTGCCTCCCGAGTGCTGGGATTAAAGGTGTGCACCACCATGCCTGGCTTTCAAAAAATTTTAAATTATTTTTATTTTTGAGAGAGAGAGAGAAAGAGAAAGAGAAGCTGAGAGAGAGGAGGGGGCTGGGCATAGTGGCGCAAGGCTTTAATCCCAGCACTCGGGAGGCAGAGGTAGGAGGATTGCCATCTGTTCGAGGCCACCCTGAGACTATATAGTGAATTCTAAGTCAGACAGAGCTGGAGTGAGACCCTACCTCAAGAAAAATAAATAAATAAAAGAGGGGGGTCACTCTAGGGCCTTTCAGCTGCTGTGCATGAATGCCAGGCATGTGTGCCCCCTTGTGCACATGTGTGACATTGCATGCTTGCATCACTGTGCTTCTGGCTATGTGGGACCTGGGGATTTGAACATGCATTCTTAGACTTCGAAGGCAAGCGCCTTAATTGCTAAGCCATCTCTCCAGCCCTACATTTTTCTTTTCTTTTTTATTTATATGAGAGAAAGTATATGAATGGGCATGCCAGGTCCTCCTGCCGTTGTAAGCAAACTCCAAATGCCTGTGCCACTTTGTGCATCTGGCATTACATGGGTACTAGGGAAGTAAACCCAGACTCTCAGGCTTTACATGCAAATGCCTTTAACCCCTGAGCCATCTGTCCAGCCCCAACTCAAAATTTTAAACATTAACATGCTTTTCAGTGAACATTTGGGGAGTACTTCATGCTCCAGGGGTCCCTTGTACACATCTCACATGTTGCTGCTTCTCCGTGGCTTCTGGCTCTGGCACCAGGCGGTCCTGGTTCTGTGGCCACATCTCATTCTGGGTAAAAGAGCAGCTTTGTGAATGGGCAACAACAGACCACACCTATCACTTCGGATGTCAGTGTTCATTTGCTCTGGAGAATGTTTCCTGGCTATTTCTTGGAGCTTCCAGCCAGGTTGACTAAATACTTGGAGAAGAGAGAAATACTTCTGGTTAGTTAGCATGTGCTGGGTACCTGCGTGTGCATGCCCATCTCTGGGCCAGGGTGCCCTGTGTGATATGATCTCTGGAGCCATCTTCCTGCTGTCAGGCAGGTAGCACTGCTTTGGTGCCTGTTTCAGGTGAGGAGATGAAGGGCTGAGTGTGGCCACTTGCCCTGATACTTAGCTGGCAAGAGCCAGAGGATGACCTGGTCTCCGAGCATCTGACTTGTTCAGCCTGCGGGTGCTGAAGGATGTGGGGCAGACCTGGAAGGTGCTGGTCTGTGACGGCTCATCACCTGCAAAGGCAGATGTCATAGTGAGGTGGTTTCTCAGGCTCTGATGGGGCACCCTAAGGTAGAACCACTAAACTGGCTTGTTGAGTTCTAGAACTTCTTTGTTTTAATATTTAATTTTTATTTATTTGTTTATTGTTTTTCGTGGTAGGGTGTCATTCTGGCCCAGGCTGACCTGGAATTCACTATGGAGTCTCAGGGTGGTCTCAAACTCATGGTGATCTTCCTACCTTTGCCTCCCAAGTGCTGGGATTAAAGGTGTGTGCCACCATGCCTGGCTCTAAAATACTTAATTTTAAAAAATTTATTTGCACTGGGCTGGAGAGATGGCTTAGCAGGTTAAGGTGTTTGCCTGCAAATCCAAAGGATCCCCATTCGACTCCCTAGGACTCACGTAAGCCAAATGCACAAGGGTGTGCATGCACCTGGAATTCATTTATAGCGGCTGGAGGCCCTGGCGTGCCCATTCTCTCTTAACTCTCTCTCTCTCTCTCTCTCTCTCTCTCTCTGCCTCTTTCTGTCAAATAAATAAAATATATTTAAAAAAATATTTACAAGGAGAGAGAGAGAGAGAATATGGGCCCAGGGCCTCAAGCTACTGCAAAGGAACTCCAGACACATGTGCCACCTTGTGCATCTGGCTTTACGTGGGTAGTAGGGAATTGGATCCGGGTTATTAGGCTTTGCAGGCAAGAGCGTTATAACTGCTGAACCATCTCCTTAGCCCGAGTTTTATAACTTTCATAGAGCCTGTGTGTGGCTGGTTGCCCACGGCAAAGACAGAGGCTATGCTATTATTTTGTTGTTGTTTGAGACAGGGTCTCATGTAGCATAGGCAGACCTTGAACTCACTGTGTCTGAGGATGATCCTGATTCTCTGATCATCCTGCTTCCACCTTCCCAGTGCTGGGATTATAGGCACGTGCCACTGTGTCTGGTTTCATCCAATTCTGGGCATCAAACCAGGGCTTCATGCATGCTAGCAAGCACTCTTATCGATTGAGTTACATTGTTTTGTAACTTTGGGCAAGAGAGGCATTGTTTTCACTCTCCCTGACCCTGGGAACTCCTAGTTTGTAACCTTGTGGCCCACCTCAGGCTCCTTAAGGATCTCCCCTTCCCATGTGCAGAGCCAGTGGTTCTGTGCTGATAAGGCCTAGCTGTGACCTGTGCCCAGTTTTCAGAATTGCCTCGAAGCCCTAGCTTCACTGGCCTTTCTGACAATGCTAGTTCTGGGATTAGCTCCCAGGTCAGTTTGTTCCCTGTGTTTACACAGGTAAGCTGTTGTCTTCGGATCCCAGCAGCTGAGCCACCTCTTTGCAGCTGTGGCCTCAAGAGGCAGAGGTCCCCTGCCTCCCTTCTTCTGTTCCTTGGAAAGGGGACTGCAGAGCCCTTCTGTGTCCTGTTAGATTAGCCCCATTGGGTGCACCATGGAGAGTTCAGATACGCAGAAAGTTCTTGTCCCTCCTCTGCGAGCTAGTGAACCCTTTGGTGGACCTGCGTAGGGGTGTTCTCACGGAGGTCTCATCTCACTCCTCTCACTTGCCCTAGGATCATGCGGCCAGATGACGCCAATGTGGCCGGCAATGTCCACGGAGGAACCATCCTGAAGATGATCGAGGAAGCGGGGGCCATCATCAGCACCCGGCACTGCAACAGCCAGAATGGGGTAAGTGTCTGGGCCTGTTCAAGTGTGGGGACCGCAAAGTCCTTCCTGGGGAGCCCAGGTCTGCAGCCATCCCGTGACTTGCCCACCAGGCCTCAGTGTCTTCTGGGGTTTTGGTCCAGTCAGCCCGGCATGGGCTCCTGGGAAAGGTTTGGTGTGGGCTTCAGCAGGAAGGGTGGGAAAACAGCAGAGACAAAGCTACCCGGCAGCTGACATTGTTCCCTGGCCTGCACAGGGCCATATCTTGGCCCCGTTAGCTGGGTTGTGAGTAGAAGCATGCCACACCTGTGTGGGACACTAGATTATCCTGATGCTTACGAACTGAACCAGTGGTGTCAGATAGCCCCAGGCCTCGGTCCCACGTCTACTCTTGAGCAAAGCCTGCTGGCTTTTGTGCCTGGGCATTTCAGCGGGGCCAGTGCTCTGCTCACCCAGGCTGTGCAGTGAATGTCAGATAGCCCTGCTCAGCAGGCTCTCTGGTTTTGAAACCTCAGGACCCTGCAATCTGTCATCTCCCTTAGCCCTGGGGCCCTGACATTTTCTCTGAAGGCCAGCCACAGAGAGACAGTCAGCCCTTCCAGGAGTGAGGGAAGGAGCGCCGTCCTGTCTCAGCAGCTGCGTGTTGGGGCCAGGCACCGAGGCCGCACTGTGTGAGCCCTGCTGGCTTCAGGCTTCGGCCAGTGAGTGCTTTGCTGTACCTCTCCCACCAGAGAGGAGCAAGACCCCACCCCGCTTAGAGAGAGGGCTAGATGCCCAGGTCCCCACTGTGGACTGATGTGGGCACAAGCTCGGTCAGTGAGGTCAGGAGAAGCATTCGTTCTGACTGGGCCACCAGCTGGCAAGTGGGCGTGTGCAATAGCCAGCCTGGCCTGTGCGGCTGCTGTAACAGAGCACAGGCGTCCCTTGTGTCCGCCTTGTTTATTGTGTTGTGCAAGGCTGTCTGCGCCCTTTAAGCAAGAATGAGCTGGCTTGTGGGGGTGTGTGTCAGTTTGATAATTCTTCAGTGTTTCACATTTTTCATGACTATATCTGCTGTGGTGATCTGTGAGCAGTGATTTTCCCCCATGCCAACGGTCGCAGTTGTTAAACTCAGCCTTGTGCTTGCTTAGGCCAGTTGGACAGCAGCCCCCATGTTACTATTGTAATTGTTCCGTGACGTCTTGAACTGTGCTTGCATAAGTCAGTGAACTTCGTTCATAATGGTATGCATCTTCCACTGGCTCTCCCACAGTCTCCTGAGTCCCTCTCCTATGGCCTCCTTATTCCTCTATTCACAACATGCTTGAAATTACGATGGGTGATAACTGTGTAGTGAGTGTGCAGTTGAAGGGAGGAGTCAGGCTGGAAGTGACGCAGCTTTGTGAGGAAGGCATGTCGAAAGCTGAGACAGACTGACGTCAACTAAGCGTGAAGGCTGGGGAAGAAAGAGTTGTTGGTAGGAGGAAGGCAGAGCTGTTCTAGTAAACGCATGATAATAAGAAAGCAAAAGAGCCTTGCAGCTGACCTGGAGGAAGCTTCATAGTCCAGAGAGAGGATGAAACCGGCCATAGCTGCCCAGAGCTGGGCCCGGGTCTTCAGTTCCATGAGGGCTGAGGGAGGTGAGGGAGGTGAAGCTGATGAGGAGGTGAGGCAGCTGCCGAAGGCAGACCTGCAGCTGGCAGAGGCTGGCTCATGAGCTATACACAAGGCACATCTTCCATATAGACGTGCAGCTGAGGCAGCAGGTGAGTGTGGGAGCTGCAAGGAGCCATGCAGAGGAGTCACTGAGGACGCTGGTGAAGGTGGCTGCCCAGGCAGTAGACTTCTTTGCAGAAGCAGCAGCCTTCTTCTGGAAGACTCCCTGGAACTGCCTTAGTGGGAGAAGGGAAGCCATGCTTGGCTTCAAAGCTTCACAGCACAGGTGGCTTCTCCTGCTAGGGGCCGGGACAGCTGGTGACTTAAGGGGAAGCCGATGTTGCTGAGCCGTCCCGACACCTGCGGGCTGTAATAATGAGCATTCTGAGCCTGTTCTGCCTGTGCTCTGTCAGGAACAACATGTCTGTCTCCTGTATGATTTGCTGAAAAAAAAAGATTTAAGAGTCTCATGTTCCCTCTACTGAGCTAGCCAGGGACTGGGGAGATGGCTCAGTGGTTAAAAGCTCTTACTTGCAAAACCTGCAGCCCCAGGTTTGATTCCCCAGTATCCATGGCAGGCTTTTAAGCAAGTGCCTTTTACTGCTGAGCCATCTCCCCAGCCTCAAGTGACTCCATTTTATCTTTTTTCAAGGCAGGGTCTCACTCTAGCCCAGGCTGGCCTGTAAGTCATACTGATCCTTTTATCTCAGTCTCCTGAGTGCTAGGATTAAAGGCTTGTGTTGCCATGCCTGGCTTTGACTCCGGTTTTTAGAGAGGATCTACTGTGAGTGAAATGGGATTAGACACCATAGTACGCTGCAGAGAAGAGACAGTCCCTGCACTGAGCTACACTGTTGACTTAATCTAAGACAGCCTTCAGAATCCACCACCTTGCTCAGCTGGCAGCCAGCTACATGGAGGCAGACCCACCACCAGCAACAAGGTTACAGCTTGCTAAAGGCCTAGGTAATGGTTACCAGTTTTTTTAAAGTAATAACCTCTTTCATTTTTTTTTTTTTTTTTTAAGTAGGGTCTTGCTCTAGCCCCGGCTGACCTGGAATACACTGTGTAGTCTCAGGGTGGCCTCAAAGTCACAGCAATCCTCCTACCTCTGCCTCCCAAGATCTGGTATTAAAGGTGCGCATCACCACACCTGACTCTTTTCTTTTTATTCTTTTTAAAAATTTTTATTGATTTATTTGCAAGGAGAGAGAATGAATGAATGAATGAATGAATGAATATGGGCATGACAGGGTTCCCAGTCACTACACATGATCTCCAGATGCATGTGCCACTCTGTATCTGGCCTTATGTGGGCACTGGGGAATCAAACCTAGTTCCTTAGGCTTTGCAGGCAAGTGCTTTAACCACTAAGCCATCTCCCCAGTCTTTTTATTCTTTTGAACCAGGATCTTATTATCTCTAAAGCATTAAAATTTTTTTTTTAAGGGCTGGAGAGATGGCTTAGAGGTTAAGGCACTTGCCTGCGAAGCCTAAGGATCTGTTTTACTCTCCAGATCCCACATTATCCAGACACACAAAGGTGAGGCATGCACAAGGTCACCCATGACCATTAGGTGGTGTGAGTGCCTGGAGTTTGGTTGTGATGGCTGAGGCCCTGGTGTGCCAGTTCTCTTTCTCTCTTCCCTCTCTCTCTAAGATAAAAAAAATAAAAAACAAAATTTTTAAGATTCATTTTGTGTGTTTGTAGATAGGTATGCCAGAATCTCCTGTTGCTACAAACAACTGCTTATCTGGCTTTATGTGGGTACTGGGGAATCTGGGCCAGCAAGTTTTTGCAAGCAAGCATCTTTAACCTCTGAGCCATCTCCTCAGCCCGTAAAGCATTTTTTGGGTGTGTGGATATGTGTGTGCATGCATGTGTCGTGTATGTATGTGTATGCAGATGCATGTGCCCGTGCTCAGGTGTTAAGGCCTGTTGCTCTTCCCCCGTATGTCCATGAGCATCTCTCACTTGAGCCTGGAACCAGATGGCAGACCAGGGAGCCCCTGTGACCCTCCTGTCTTTGTCTTCCTCAGTGCTGGGCTTGCAGGTATGCATGGCCATGCCTGCCTTTTTTTTTTTTTTTTTTTAAACATGGGTAGTAGAGATCAAGCTCAGTTTTTTGTACAGCAAGAATTCCTACCTGCCAAGCCATCTCCCAGCCCCAAAAGCATTTTTTTTTTTCAGAGAGGGAATTGGCACACCAGGACCTCAGCCACTACAGTTGAACTCCAGATGCTAGCTCCACCTGGTGCACATGTGCGGCCTTGCGCTTATGTCACCTTTGTGTATCTGGCTTATGTGGGATCTGGAGAGAGACTGAACATGTCCTTAGGCTACACAGGCAAACGCCTTCACTGCTAAGCTATCTCTCCAGCCCCGCAAAGGCCTTTTTGTTTTTGTTTTTTTGAGGTAGGGTCTCGCTCTAGTCCAGGCTGATCTGGAATTCACTATGTAGTCTCAGGGTGGCCTTGAACTCATGAAGATCCTCCTACCTCTGCCTCCCAAGTGCTGGGATTAAAGGCATGTGCCACCATACCTGGCCCCAAAAGCATTTACTTATTTATTTTTGTTTTTGTTTTTTTCAAGGTGGGCCCTCACTCTGGCCTAGGCTGACCTGGATTTCACTATGTAGTCTTAGGGTGGCCTTGAACTCATGGCAATCCTTCTACCTCTGCCTCCCGAGTGCTGGGATTAAAGGCATGTGCCACCATGCCCAGCCCCAAAAGCATTTTTTTTTTCAAGGTAAGGTCTCACTGTAGCTCAGGCTGACCTGGAATTCACTATGTAGTCTCAGGGTAGCCTCGAACTCATGGCAATCCTCCTACCTCTGTCTCCTGAGTGCTGGGATTAAAGGCATGCGCCACCACATTGGGCTCAAAAGCATTTTTTATTTTATTTTTTTCCTTTTTATTGACAGCTTCCATACTTACAGACAGTAGTGGGAATCCCCCCCCCCACTTTCCCCTTCACAAATCTATACTCCATCATATCCCCTCCTTCTCTCCATTAGTCTTTTTTTTTAAAAATTTTGTTTATTTGACAGAGAAAGAGAGAGAGAGAGAATGGGCACACCAGGGCCTCCATCCACTGTAAACGAACTCCAGACACATGCGCCCCCTTGTGCATCTGGCTAACATGGGTTCTGGGGAATCAAACTTTGGTCCTTTGGCTTTGCAGGCAAATGCCTTAACCGCTAAGCCATCCCTCTAGCCCATCTCTGTTTTATTTTGATGTCATCATCTTATTATGAGAGTCTTGTGAAGATAGTGCTAGGCACTGAGAGGTCATGGATATCAAGGCCAATTTCTGCCTGGTCGATTGCATTGTAAGAAGCAGTCCTACCCTTCCTTCTGCTCTTACATTCTTTCCGCCATCTTTCTCAGTGAACCCTGAGTCTTGGTGTGATAGAGATGTTTCAGTGCTGAACATTCCTCTGTCACATCTTCTCAGCTCTGTGGTGCCTTTTGGGTCACTGCCATCTGAAAAGAGAAGCTTCTCTAACCAAAAGTGAGAGTAGCACTAATATGGGTGCCAGAAGAATTTTTTAAACTAAGGTTTTTCAGATAAGCTGTGGTACACTTGATAGGCCACTGTATAATGTAAATGTAATTTCTCAGAGAACTCCCTGACTTACTTCATCAGTGGGCTGACACCATGTCCTCTGTATCTGCTATGCCTAGATAGCAGGCATAGAATGGCTTGTGAGCAGCAGACATTGATTCTCACAGTCCCAGAGACTGGAATCCAACATCAAGGCAGCCTCAGATTCAAGGTCTGGTGCAATAGCTCCCTGGCTCCTGTTGTCTTGCCATGGTGGGATCCCCGAGGGACCTCTCTGGGGTCTCTAAGAGCATTCACCTCATTCATGAAGGCTGCACTCATGACCTCATCACCACCCAAAGGCTCCGCTTCCTAATGCTATCACCTTGGGAGTTGGAATTTCTACACATGAATTTGGGCTCACCGACATTCAGACTATAAGCAGTCATTCAAGCAGTGAGCCACCTATCTTCTAGTAGAGAAGTCAGAGTTTGTGTGTGTGGAGTGAACCACTTCAGGTGTATAGGGTGGTCTTAGGGGTCTTGATATGGTGGGTGGATGGGACTGCCTTATGAGGCTGGCTTTGCTCTGTAGGAAGGTATGGTTCTTGAAGCTTTGGGTAACCTAGCACATCAGAGAGCGCCCTCTCGTGGTGGTGCAAGGATGTTGCAAGCTCAGGGACAGGGAGTGGACTAGGGGCAGAGTTTCCGATAGGCCATTCCAGAGAAAGACTGAGGGCTGGAGAGATGGCTCAGTGGTTGAAGGTGCTTGGTTTGATTCCCCAGGACCCACATAAAGCCAGTGGCCCATGTGTCTGGAGTTCATTTGCAGTGGCTGGAGGTCCTGGTGTGTCTGTTTTCTCTCTCTTTCTCCTTGCAAATACATAAAAGAAAAATATTTTAAAGACAGTGAGTATTCCAGGTGTGTCTGGCAAGAGAGCATAGTCTTTGTGAAGAAGAAGCCCCCTGGACTGTGGAATAAGGGACAAGGAGGGCTTGGGAAGCCAAGTGGGCAATGATGTTATTAACCATTGTAGAAGGGCTGGGGAGATGGCTCAGTGGGTAAAATACTTGCTGTGTAAGTGTGAGGACCCGAGTTCCGATCCCCAGCACTCCTGTAATGCCAGATGCAGTGGTGTGCATCTCATTGTAGTGATCCTATGGAGAGATGGGAGGCGGAGAAAGGAGAACCCCCAGAAGCTTATGGGTCAGCTAGCCCAGCATATGCACAGTGAATGAGACCCTGCCTCAAATGAGGTGGAAGGCAAGGACCAGCACCTGAGGTTGTCCTCTGACTTCCACATGTGCACCATGGCAGACATGCGCTTGTACACGCACATGCCTCATACAAAGATTTTTTTTCTTAGTTTTTTGAGGTACTGTCTTGCTGTAGCTCAGGCTGACCCAGAATTCACTATGTAGTCTTAAGCTGGCTTTGAATTCACAGTGTTCCTCCTACCTCTGCCTCCCAAGTGCTGGGATTAAGGGCACATGCCGCCACACCCAACTTGGGCTGTATTTCTGAAGCTGTTGATCTGGCCTGAAGTCCTGGGGCTGACCAGGAGCCCAGCTCTGTGGTTTTGCAGGGTAACTTTGCCCAGTGGATACTGATGGCCTTTGGCAGATGCTTGGAGTGCCCAGAGCTCCTTCCCAGGGAGATGGCTGCCCTGTCCCCTAAGCCCCGGAAGCAGGGAGTGGTGGGCTTATCTAAAGCCATGGGAACCAGAAACTTGCGGCTTGGGGAAGGGAGTTTAATGCCCAGTACAGGTCTTCTCCCAGCTGTAGGTTAGATCTGGATCACTCCACTCTGGAAAGCCTTGATCCCCTCCCATGCCTCCCTAGGGGCACTTGGCCTGCACCTTTCCTGGCTCTACTGACCTTGTCCTTGTCTCCCTCTAGTCCCCTTTGGGTTTGTCTAGGTACCTGTCAGTCCCCCACTTTCTCCCACCTGGCATCTGGTCATTTGGATCTCAGCTCAGTGTCCCCTCATCTGACCTTGACCTGCCGAGACTTCTGTGCACCTAACTCCATCTGCTATCTAGTTTATTTAGCATTGCCCCACTCTGGAATGCAGGCTTCTGGGGATAGGTCTCTCACACCCCACTGGTAGTGACCCTGAGGGCATACCCAGCTCTGTACCTGCTGCAGAGGAAGCAGCTCTCTGGCATGGTTCAGGCCTTGGAGTATGTGCACAGCAGAACAAGCTTGAGTTGAAAGGTTTGTGCGTGCGTTCACGCGCACATGTACGCTCTCACGCATGTCTGTCTGTGTTCTTCTCTGTGCTGGGATTGGACTTAACCACTCTCCAGTAGTGGTGCCTAGCTTTATTTGCGTGTTGGTTTGCCAACAGCACGGAGGGTTCCAAGAAGTGTTGCCATGCCCACAGGTGGTGCTGAGTATTGCCTGGCTTATAGTCCTTGCTGTTCCAGTTTCTGCCAGTGGATGGTGCCATAGCCATGCCAATGAACACGAGGGCCAGAGTCCCTTCTCACACTGTGTAATCAGGCAATATAGTTGAAGGGTGGGGCTTGAGCCCTGAGATCAGAGTGGGGAGTGCAGATGGGAACCCCCAGATCAGAGCAGGGGAGTGCAGATAGGAACCCCCAGATCAGAGCAGGGGAGTGCAGATGGGAACCCCCAGATCAGAGCAGGGGAGTGCAGATGGGAACCCCCAGATCAGAGCAGGGGAGTGCAGATGGGAACCCCCAGCTGCTCTCCAGCTTTCCCATTTTCCTCCTAGTCCTGGCTGCCTTGTCTCCAGGCTGCCAGAGCGTCCTGAAGTCTCCAGCCTGTGTGTATGTGAAACTCACCTGGGGAGAGGGTTAAGATTCCAGGTGTGGGGGCTGGAGAGATGGCTTAGCGGTTAAGCGCTTGCCTGTGAAGCCTAAGGACCTCGGTTCGAGGCTCGATTCCCCAGGACCCACGTTAGCCAGATGCACAAGGGGGCGCACGCGTCTGGAGTTCCTTTGCAGTGGCTGGAAGCCCTGGCGCGCCCATTGTCTCACTCTCTCTCCCTCTTTCTCTCTCTGTCTGTCGCTCTCAAATAAATAAATAAATAAATAAATAAATAAAAAAGATTCCAGGTGTGTGACTCAACTCATTTGTCAGGGAGCAGGTGGGAGAGCTGGGCCTGGTGTCTCACAGGTGCAGCAGCAGCAGCAGCAGCACTTAGAGCAGGGCTCATACCCACTCACCTGCCTGCCTCGCCACTGTGAGCAGCTTCGCTTCCACCTTGGCCCTTGTCAAGGGGTTGCTGTGAGGATGACTGAGAAGCGATGCCAGAGCTGCACAGGCTGTCCCCTTGCTCTCCACCCAGCCCAGGGGCAGCGCCCCACATGCCTTTTCTAAGGAAGAAGCTTGCTTCACAAAGTGCCAAGTGAAGTGCGACATGAAGGCCCACAGCGCTGCTACTCAGAGACCAGGTTGTCTTGTCATCTAGCCAGCAAGGGTGAAAGATGGGTTATTCTTCTTTTCTTTTTGTTTTTGGTTTTTCGAGGTAGGGTCTCTCTGTAGCCCAGGCTGACATGTAATTCACTATATAGTCTCAGGGTAGCCTTGGACTCACAGCAGTTCTCCTACCTTTGCCTCCTGAGTGCTGGGATTAAAGACATGCACCACCACGCCTGCCAGATGAGCTGATTCTTGATGCCATTGAAGGTGTCCTGAGGTGCCTGAGACCATGTCCATTGCTGCTGGCCTTGCGAAGAGGGTTTTAGGAACCTAAACAGAATGTTGGTCCTTTGGACTGAAAAGTTCCAATACAACAAATGATTGATGTGAACTGCCCTCACAGTATTGCTTATTGTAAAAAGCAACTTAGGTTGGTTTAAATATAACAAAAAGGGAGAGATGTGTTATTAACTGTCATTAAAATAATTTTGTAATGGAGTATCATGAAAAAGTTGAATCCTTTAGGTACTGCTGTGGTGTGACCGCCTCTCTCCAAAATTCCTCTGTTTAAATCCTTTTAAAAAAAAAACAATATTTTGGGGGGCTGGAGAGAGAGATAGCTTAGCAGTTAAGGCGTTTGCCTGTGAAGCCTAAGGACCCAGGTTCGATTCTCCAGGTCCCACGTAAGCCAGAGAGGTACATGGTGGCGCATGCGTCTGGAGTTCATTTGCAGTGGCTAGAGGCCCTGGCATGTCCATTTTCACTCTCTCTCTCTCTCCCTCTCCCTCTCTCTGTCTCTAATAATAATAATAAATGCATGTTTTCGGGCTGGAGAGGTGGTTCAGAAGTTAAGGCGCTTGCCTGCAAAGCCTAATGACCAAGGTTTAATTCCCCAGTCCCATGTAAAGCCAAATGCACAAGGTGACACATGTGTCTGGAGTTCATTTGCAGCAGCTAGAAGCCCTGATGCACCCATTCTCTCTGTCTCTCTTCTCTGTATCTCTCTCTGCTTACAAATAAATAAATATATATTTTTAAAAATTTTATTTATTTATTTGAGGGAGAAGGAGTATGGGTGTTCTAGGGTGTCTTGTTGCTATAGATGAACTCCAGAAGTGTGCACCACTTTGTGCATCTGGCTTTATGTGAGTACTAGGGAATTAAACCTGGTCCAGCAGGCTTTGCAAACAAATGTTTTTAACCACTGAGCCTTTGTCCCAGTCCAAATTTTGAATATTTCTTTTTGGCATGTGCGTAGTGTGTGTGGTGTGGTGTGTATGGTTATGTACATTGTGTGGAGGCCAGAAGGGTGTCCCCCTTCCATCGGTTATCCACACGTATCCTTTTCCTCTCTCTGATTTGAAAGCTTGCCGTTTTCATGGGCCCCAGCAATTCTATGATTCTCTGGTCTCTACTCCCCGTAGAACTGGGGTTAAAGACATGGATAGTCACATCCAGCTATTTTTATGGGCAATAACTCAGGTGGTCTCAGGCTGCCGTAGGTTCTCATGCTTATGCAGGAAGTGCTCTTACCCACTGAACCATCTCTCCAGCCCATACATTAGAATTTTCAATCATGAGTCTGGGTGATCTATTTAAAGGTAAAATAAAATTAAAAAATAATAAAAGCTAAGTATGGTGGCTCATACCTTTAATCCTAGCATTGGGGAAGCTGAGGTAGGAAGATTGCCATGAGTAAAAGGCTAGTCTGGGCTACAAAGTGAGACTCTGTCTCAAAAATTAAAATAAAATAGCCCAGTGTGATGACACATGTTTGATCCCAGCAGTTGGGAGACAGAGGCAGGATGGCCATGAGTTCAAGGCAGCACTGGAACTACTGAGTTCTGAGGTCAGCCTAGGCTAGAATGAGACCCTACCTCGTAAAAAAAAAAAAAAAAAGTCAAAACAAGAAAAAAAAAAAAAAAAAGCCGGGTGGCACGCCTTTGCTCGGGAGGCAGAGGTAGGAGGATCACCATGAGTTCGAGGCCACCCTGAGACTACATAGTAAATTCCAGGTCAGCCTGGGCCAGAGTGAAACCCTACCTCAAAAACCCAAAAATATAAATAAATAAAATAGGATAGGATAGGATAGGGAAAGGATAAAGAGAGAGAGGATAATTAAATGAAATAAAATGTGATTGTCAAGGCAGTGGGAGTGCTCACGGGCCAGCCACTCCCCCGGTTCCATGCATGCTGTGGACAGCTTCTTCTCGCGCCCACATTTGGCAGACGGAGCCCCGGGGAGTCATACACTCACGATAGGTGGAGTGAGAAAGACCAGACTCTGGAAGTGAGGGCTTAGTTTCTGTACCAGAGACCAAAGCTGTGAGGGAAAGAGTGAGGCAGTGGAGCCCCTGATCTCCAGAAAAGCCTGGAGACACCCAGATGGAACTGCTCTTGGAAGAGGGAAGTGACGTTGCCCCGTCTGTGTTTCTCGTTCCCGAATCTCCTGGGTAGGGAGGGGTGTGCTTTTTCCATGTGTTAGGAGCAACACGTGTTTATTGACGGAAAACAAGTAGAAACACCACTGGTGACCATGTGGCTCAGCATCACTCAGCAGCTGCTCTGGGGTGTTCTCAGGGGTTTCTCCACACTGTTATACCACAGTGGAGAACCAAAATAGAGGAGGGGTCCAGCGAGCATCTCCAGGTCAGGGGCGGGCTGGGCTGGGCTGGGCTCACTGTGGTCTCTGGTCTCCACAGGAGCGCTGCGTGGCTGCCCTGGCCCGAGTGGAACGCACTGACTTCCTGTCACCCATGTGCATCGGCGAGGTGGCCCACGTCAGTGCGGAGATCACCTACACTTCCAAGCACTCTGTGGAAGTCCAGGTCAACGTGATGTCCGAAAACATCCTCACAGGTAAGTTGTCATTGTTTCTCACCAAGCCACCCTGGCTGGGAACCTAGACGTCAGTAATAAGGACCACAGCACGGCTGCTCACGCATCGAGGGCTGGCTGTGCTTAGAGGTGCCTACTTCCTGTCACCTCCCTGTGTCCCATGTGTGCTGTGGGCACGTTCTTCTGGTACCTGAAGTTTACATTGTACAGATGAGTCACACAGCAAGCCTGAGACCCCCCCCCCCCAGCCAGAGCAGAATGCAGACCCCACCCCATTTCTGTGGTCAGCTTGTCTGTGGCAGGGGTGGGAGTGGACCTCAGCCCCCGCCTTCCCTCTCCATCTGCTTGCTGTTCTGAAACGTGGCAGTGCTGGCTCTGCAGAGGATGCTGGGAAGATCTGACCAGGCCTGCCCGGAAACCAGCCTTTGACTGAAGCTGTTAGGCAAACTTTTGCCTCTGGTTCATCTGAACCTTCTCCTGGGTTGTGGTAACCATGGAAACCCCTCTCTGTCCCCCTGGCACCGCAGGAGAGTGCGGCTCCTTCTCACTTGCTCTCACACTTCTTTTTATAACCCAGCTGGGGACGGGGAGGCAGGCTCCTTCGCCTCCCTCCGGCCTGCTCACTGCTACCCTGAGGTTCCGTGCCACATAGAGGCTGCATCAGTTCATTTCTGTCTCCTTTACCCAGTCCCCCTGCAGTGGTGGCTGTGCAGAGTGCAGGCTCGGGCTGATTAATGAGCTCAAGCCTTTCCCAGATGTGCCAGGAACAGAGTTATCCATCTGGAACATTCCAATGACCTCAGCAGAGCTAGCAATTGAAATGGGTCGCATCAGCCCAGCCACAGCACACTGAATGATTTAGTGAGGCCTGGGTGGAGGGGACGGGCCAGCATTCTTGCCTCCTCAGTCTGTGGGCCCTTTGGCATCATAGGGACTCCTTGGATGCTGGCCTCGGGCTGTGGCACAAGCAGGGACAGCTGTGAACCACTAGGGAAGGGTCCTTGTCAGTCCCATGGTGGCCCAGCTCTTCCTCTCTGAGCCAAGCTGGGTTCCATTACCGCTGTCCAGTGGAGAGAACGTGGCTGCTCTTCCAACATGCCTGTTGGTGTTTACACTTGTTTGTAGCCATTTTGGCAGCCAGTGGCCGTATCTCTTCACTGAGGGAGTCTTTGGCTTCAAAAATGGTGGGTGGGGCCTGCCTTCTGGGTAGATTCCTGCCTCTAATGCCCCCTTCTGGAACATCTGAGGCCACAGGCTACAAGAGCCTGGTGGCTAGAATGTGCTGTGGTGTGTGGGTGGGGAGAGAGGCAGGGCAAAAGGTGTTCTTCCACTTTCAGAATGGTCAGGATCCTCAGATCCTCACAGAAGAGGATCCAGCACACAGGTTGGGGCGCTGGGGCTGGGGATCTCTCCTCAGTCCTGACCACCCCCTGGCAGTGCCTGTCACTCATTTGTCAGTGGCTGGGTGCTGCGTGAAGCCCGGTCATCATAGGGAGGTGGCTGCCAGGCTGCAAGACGGATACCCTCAGAGGATTTTGCCTAAATGACCTGACTGTGCATGTTTTTAAGGGTCCCTCTGCCCTTACACCCCCATAGGGATGCCTTTTCACCTCCCTCAGTATCCCCCTCTGCCCTGAGTAGTGGGTACAGAAGCCCTGAACTGTCCAGAGGGGAGGGGCCTGCTTTGAAGGTCATAGATGGTGATGGGTACCGCCTGAGACGTCACCTTCCTGGGACATGGCGTTCCCAGGAGTGCTGATGAGAACCTGGGGGCTGGAGGAGGCAGCACTTGCAGCTGTTGTCAGTGGGACCAGCCTGTGGCCCCAGGTCCTACCTATGTCCTTCCCTTCCTCTCCAGCTCAGCCTCTCCCTTGTGTCTCAGGCTGAGATAGATCACGTGCTCTTGGAGCCCAGGAGGCTTGGCTTCTGTCGATGTCTTGGTCATCTTGCCCTAGAGCCCATTGCCATGGACTGGACTTGGGTCCTCCAGGGTTTTCCCTCTGCCTCTGTGTTTACGTGTCGACTGGAAGGTGAGCCTGTGAGGCCTGCTTGTGACTAACTGGTCCACTTACCACCCCAACACTACCCTGGATCAATGGATAAGTGACCCCTAACTAGTGGGAGCATTGAGGCTGGGGGAACACCAAGACAAACTCTAAATCATAATGCTGTTGGTATGACCTCTCTCCGGGTCCCTGTGGCTCCCTCTGTCTGGGCTAAACTGCCATGCAGGGGCGGCTACGTGAGCACAGACCCACGCTCCTCAAACCTCTGCCCTTAAGGTACAATTCATTCATCTCTGGCACCTGTCAAAATATGAAGCTACTGGTGTGACTGCTGGGCTTGCTCTGAGACTTGGTAGGGCTTGTGAGGTCTGAAAGAGCGGTGTGTGATGCCACGGTTCTGGAGACAGTTCCATGAAGGGGTGGAGATCCCACAATTAGTGTGTTTGCTTCATTTTGCTCAGTAGTGTTCATTTAGGTCTAGCAGGCCACTTGGGTTTCCATGGAAACCAGCTCTTCAGGCTGGCTCTAGCCTTGTCCAACAGGAAATCTTTATTCCCAAAAGCAGGTTGTCAGATTCAGTTTGTCAAAGCATGGGGAAAATATTTCCCATAGTATGTGCCTGTGGTTCCCAGACACAGGAGCCCGTGTTCTTGTCCTGGGGGTGCCACATGCCTTGGCAGGGCTTGCCAATTTGGAATGGAAAAATCCTTGTGGGCCTCTTTTTTTAAAAAAAAATTATTTATTTAAATTTTTTTTTCAAGGCAGGGTCTCTCATTGTAGCCCAAGCTGACCTGGAACTCACTCTGCAACCCAGGCAAATTCATGGTGATCCTTGTACCTCAGCTTCCCAAGTGCTGGCATCATATGAGGCTGGGCTGTGTTCAGTGGGAACCTCAGGGAAGCTCTGCTCCTGGGTCTCTGACTCTGTGCCTGGACTTCATGATGGAAGTGACCCTGGGCCAGGAGACTGAAAAGGACTTTGGGGTGGGGGCCGGAAGTAGGGGCATGTGAGCCCCAGGGACGCTGAGCTCTGGTGGCATCCCCTGCCCAGTGTGGCACCTCCCCAGGCATCACTTATGTGACTTTCTTCTCTTAAGGTACCAAAAAGCTGACCAATAAGGCCACCCTGTGGTACGTGCCCCTGTCGCTGAAGAATGTGGACAAGGTTCTCGAGGTTCCCCCTGTCGTGGTAAGGAGGCCCCTTCTCTTGTCTCTTGCGGGCAGGTGCAGCAGTCAGGCCCCTTGGGGATTGTGGGAGCCTGTGAAGCCATGGAAGTAGTCAGAGGAACAGCAGGGCACTGGGGACCTGGCAGGGTCTCCATGGGTGGTGGGACACTGAGCTCTCAATTCGAGGAGGGTCTGCATAAGCCCTGCTTGGAGTGTGCCTGTCAGTTACTCAGAACTCGTGGTAGGGCATCCCTGCACTGTGGAGGACCTGTCACACTTACCTAGCAGAGAAGAGGCCACCGACAGGGCTGTGATGAGTGTCGTGTACAGCTGAGAGCCAGGACCACCAGGCTGCCTGGGTGGGCTCGCTGCTCCCCACAGCCCGAGAGCTGGCTTTCACCGTGGCTCCTGGTGGGCGCGTGTGAGGATTTGGGTCTCGTGTCGCCCTTGTTCTGTCTCTTTGCTGCCCCTGTGCTTGTCGGCCTCTTTCTCGTTTTGGTTTTGACAGAGACAAAAGCTCCTTATGATGAGAGAAGTCCATTGTCCTATTGCATATGTCCCTGGGTCCCACCACAGGCAGGCTCTGGAGAGCTGGCTAATGGACACTGCCCAATTTGGGAAGAAAGTTTCACTCATTTTCTGGGCTTCCTCCTGCACTCCTCATCTGTAGAGACCGTGGACAGCTATGGTCAGCTCCTCCGCAGTCCCCAGGCTTGCTGTGCACTTGCTGCTCTTATCCACCACCCTGAGGCTCTCCATGCTGGTTTGGGAACTTTCTCTTGGGGTGGGGATGTGATTTTAGGAAAGATGAACTGAGAACCAGGTGGTCAGGATTGGGGCCTGCTCTCAGACCCATTGGAGAGATGGGGTGGGGTATTCCTGACATCCACAGCCTTTGTTTGTTTCCAGAGTTCTCTCTCTTCCTCTTGCAGGGTTTGACAGCAACTGTGTGTGTGTGTGGGGGGGGGACGGCAGACTTCCTCACAGTTGAGAAGGTGGCCCGCTCTTGGTGTTGCATCTGCTGCTTTTCCACTGGTCCTGGTGCAGTGTGTACTGAGTGGGTCTGGCTACATTTTTAAAATTTTTATTTATTATTTATTTTTAAAATGTTTATTTATTAGAGAGAATGGGCACAGTATGGCAGGGCCTACCGCTGCAAACAAACTCCAGATGCATGTATCACCTTGTGCATCTGGCTTATGTGAGTACTGGAGAATTGAACCTGGGTCCTTAGGCTTCACAGGCAAGTGCCTTAACTGCTAAACCATCTCTCCAGTCCATATTTATTTTGAATATTTTATTTATTTATTTGCAAGCTGAGGGACAGAGAAGGAATATGAGAATATGGGCACTCCAGGGCCTCCAGCCACTACAGACAAGCATGATGCATGTGCTGATTTCTGCAGCTGGCTTTACGTGGGTACTGGAGATACTTATTTTTTTATTTTTATTTATCTGAGAGTGACAGACAGAGAAAGAGGCAGAGAGAGACAGAGAGAATGGGCACATCAGGGCCTCCAGCCACTGCAAACAAACTCCAGATGCATGTACCGCCTTGTACATCTGGCTTACATGGGTACTGGGGAATTGAGCCTTGAATCGGGGTCCTTAGGCTTCATAGGCAAGCGATTAACTGCTAAGCCATCTCTCCAGCAAGTATTTATTTTCAAGCAGAGTGGGGAGGGGAGAGGGCAGAGAGAGAGAATGGGCACACCAGGACCCCTAGCCACTGCAAACAAACTCGAAATGCATGTGCCACTTTGTGCATATGTCTTTATATGAGTACTGGGAAATACAACCTGGGTCGTTAGGCTTTGCAGGCAAGCATCTTAACCACTGAGCCATCTCTTCAGGTTGTTTTTGTTGTTGTTATTTTTAAGCTATGTAGCTTGGCTTGCCTTAGATTCATCCTCCTGTCTCAGCCTCACCCCATGCCAAGTGCACTGGGATTACAGGTGTGTACCACCACACCTAGCTGGTGCAGCATTTTATTTATTAGTATTGCTGTTTAGTTAATTTCTTTGGGGGGGGGATAGGGTAATTAACACAAAAGTCTCATGTAGACCAGGTTAGCCTCTGTTGTAGACAGCTCCACGCTGCTGGGATGAACATCCAAACTGGACATGGTTTAGGGAGGAAGGGCTTTACTTCAAGCTCACAGGCCCGGGGAAGTTCCATCAGTGGCAGGAGGAGCTGCTTCCACACATGCAAGCAGAGAAACAACCAGCCAGCCAGCAGAGAACAAAAGCAGCAAGCACACACCTGCAGCAGGCAGGCACCCTGGCCTAGCTCAGACCTCTTTGCACACCTTTTGGCTGGAATTCAGATCTGCCCCCAGCACACCTTAAGGCTGGACCCAGGGTCTGCCCCCATGAGCACCTCCTCCAGCCTGGAGGGTGGAGACCAGCTTTAATGAAACATTTCAAGCCTCTAATTTGAAATGTCTTGGAGGATGACCTTGAATTTCTAATCCTCCTGCCTACACCTCCTGAGTGTTGGGATTATAGGCAGCTTCCACTACACCTAGCTTTTTTGTTGTTTTGTTTTATGAGGTAGTGTTTCACTCTAGTTCAGGCCATTATTTTGGAGCCAACTATGAATGATCATGGTCCAGAAACACAGATTTAGGTTATTCCAAATTTCGTGTTCCAGCACATTAGCAATTTTATGAAGTTTTTATAGTTACAGAGTAACAGATCATAAACCAGCACTTTTCAAATACATTAAGGGAGACATCAGGTAGCGAGTTACAACAAAATGGTAAATCTCTGCTATAGACTTCAGATGCTATCTGATGACAGTCTTAGCCTCTTTGTTGGAAGAAACTGGTAACCTGTATATTCCAAAATGATTTCACCTGATTACCTGATAGTCACAAGGATGACTAGTAAGGGGCTAAAGATAGCTGAAGATAAACCGGCTCTGAATCTACAGTCTATCTTTCCACAACCACAGAAGTCCTATCAGTCTTGTTCCAAGCAGATGTGATGCTTTCTGGGAACCCAAATGGTCATTTCCTCAAACTGTCTCAGCCTGTCCAACGTTGTGCTCACTTCAGCCGGGAACTTTGCTATTTAAACCTAAACCCACGGCTGGGCGTGGTTGTGCAAGTCTTTAATCCCAGCACTTGCGAGCAGAGGTAAAAGAGAAATCTCACAGCTTGCCTCACTCTGTCTGGACTAGAACTTGTTTTAGTAATTAAATAAAAGATGAAGTTTTTTTTTTTTTTTAGTTTTTATTTATTTATTTGAGACAGACAGAAAGTGGGAGATAGTTAGTGAGAATGGGCATGCCAGGGCCTCTAGCCACTACAAATGAACTCCAGATGCATGTGCCATCATGTGTATCTGGCTTATGTGGGACCTGGAGAATCAAACCTAGGTTCTTAGGCTTTGCAGGCATGCGCCTTAACCACTAAGCCATCTCTCCAACCCAATAAAAATTTTAAAAGACATTTTATTTTTATTTATTTGTTTGAGAGAGAGAAAGGCAGATAGAGAGTGCTGGAATTAAAGGTGTGTGTCACAATGCCTGGCCACGCCTAGCCTTTATTTTTTTGAAACAAGGTTTTTCTATGTAGCTTATGCTGGCCTGGAACTTGCTGTGTAATCCAGACTGTCCTCAAACTTGTGATCCTCCTGCCTCAGCCTTCTGAATGTTGGGATTACAGGCATATACTACTGGTGTTGGTCTAGACGTTTTAAGAAATACTTTGGCGACAGAGAACCTCGCTATTTCCTGGAAAGGGCGCCTTGACCTTGGCCTGGCAGTTGTGCCCTCAGGCTGACCTGACATGAGGCAAATCTCTCCTTGTGTGAGCCCAGCAGCACAGCGCAGTGCCAGGTGTGGAAGCAGGCGGCCCACAGCTTGCCAGTATTAGTGTCCTGTGGCTGCTGGGTGAAAGCGTATTCTCCCATAGTTCTGAAAGGCAGAGCTTCAAATCAAGGTGTAGTCAGGGCCATGCACCCTGTGGAGGCTCAAGGGGAGAGTCTGTCCTTAGCTCCTGGTGGCCACAGGTGCTCAGTCTTCCCCTCCTTCCCCTCACTTCTGTTGTCATGTGGTCTTCTTAGAGTGACATCAGTTACAGCATTTAGGGCCATTTCACGCTGGGCAACCTCATCATAACCCCATCTTAGAATCCCATTCTGAAGTTCTAGGTGGATGTCTACTTTGAAGGAACCTGATCAACCAGGAGGTGCCCTCAGGCCAGCATGCCCTCCTTCTACCCTCCTTTCTCTTCCATAGCCCTCTAATCTCACTGGCCTCTCTCTGCATTTTGGCTTGTGTAGAAATGGCATCTGCTCTCGAGTGGTGCTGATGGGCTTGGACCCTGGAAACAGGCATGACAGCCACAGAGCATACATCACAGTCTTACCTTACGCTTGGATTCCCAGGTGACACATCAACCATGCCTCATGTGGACTCTCAGAGTTGTTCACCTGTGTTGCAGTCCAGTTTGCATTGCTGGCAGAAAACACCTGACCTAGAGCAGCTTGTGGGAAAAGGGTTTATTTTGGCTTACAGACTCGAGGGGAAGCTCCATTATTTTCGAGGGGGAAATAATGACATGAGCAGAGGATGGACATCACCTCTTTGCCAACATCAGGTGGACAACAGCAATAGGAGAGTGTGCAAACACTGGCAAGAGGAAGCTGGCTATAACACCCATAAGCCCACCCCCAACCATACACTGCCTCCAGGAGGCATTAATTCCCAAATCTCCATCAGCTGGGGATCTAGCATTCATATTACCTAAGTTTTGAGGGACACCTGAATCAAACCACCACAATGTGGCTCCATTTTCAGCTGCTGTGGTATCCCACATCTCTGGCATCCTCACATCAGCTCCACATTGTAGGTTGGCCTTCCAGGTGACCCCTAACCAAGCCCACACCGCCACTGGCTCCTTAGCTGTCAGGGCTGTGGATTTGGAGCCACCAGGGCTCTGGGCAGTGGTGTGGGGAGTCCAGAAGCCCTGTTTTTGTCCTCTTAACATAAGGACAGCCCTCTGCATGTTCTTGACCCTCCCTCCTTGCTCAGTCACCGGTGTCCTTCCCTGTGCTGGAGGAGCCCTGCAGCCTTTCCATTGCTTTTGTGTGCTGGGGCTGATGACACAGAAATTCCAATTGGGTTTCATAGAGGAGTGTCTTGAAATTGGGCCACCAAGCCAAAGCCAAAGGGCTGTGGTAGGAGGAGTGGTGGCCCCCAGCTGCTGCTGCTGGGAATCATCTGAGCTTCTCCCCACATGCCAAGCCCACAAAGTGGGAACTTCAGCTGGTTAGGAATACAGGCTGCTGTTTCCACTGGCAGGACCAACTGAGGCCTGTGCAGGACCTTGGAAAACAGCTTCCTCCTGACTCCAGGAATTGTGTGTGCTTGGCAGTGTGTGTGGACACATTTGCTTGGGATCTCCACCTCAGATTTTAGATGCTTCCTGCCAACCTGTCTGTACTTCACATATAGTACACACACATGCATGTACACACACATACACACAAATTACATGCACACAATGTGCTCCCAGGTGCAGGCGCCTCTCTTGGGCAAGTCTGGATGCTGAGTACAGTACGGGCAGCGTGTCACTTGAGGTGTGGTTTGTCTCCTCACCTCACCTTCTTACACAGTCTGGCAGGGATACAACTTTCCCTTTGATTAAAAGAGGCCTCCATATTGCTGAAGACTCCACATACTTGGGCTGCAAGGCCACTGAGAAATCCTGCTGGAACCGAGCTGATAACCTCCTCCATGTAGACCAGCTGACAGAAAGCTGGAAGAAGCCATTCTACATGCAGTTCATTGGGAGAAAGAGAAATCACCAGTGAAGATACTCAACAGTGGACACTGCAAGCCTTATAATTGGCCAGTCAGGCCAAATGAGCCAACGGGTCCAATAGTGGCACGTCTGTTATGGGGGAAACCAACTGCCCCCTAATTGGACTGGAGGCCCACTCCATGGGAAGGGAATACATCCCTGATACTGAAAACTTAAAACAGGGATAGTCATGAGCCCTAGGGTTGTAACATCTGCTGATGTCTGGATAAATGTATATACTATGCTTATCAAATTGCCCAGTAAGCACTTATCTAAATATTCATACCCTTATATTAATGCTACTCTCACTTTGGGTAGAGAATCTTCTCTTTTCAGATGGCAGTGACCTTGGGATGACTCAGAAGGTATCATAGTGCTGGAAAGAAGTGACTGGAGTACTAAGTAACATCTTGATCACACCTTCCAAGGCTCAGGGTCTAATGCGGAAGAGGTGGCGGAAAGAATGTAAGAGCCAAAGGAAGGGTAGGACTCCTTACAATGTGTTCCCTCCAGACATAAAATGGCCTGGATGTCCATGCCCTCACAGTGCCTGACACTACCTACACAAGACCATCATAAGAGGAGGAAAAGATCATGACATGAAAATAAGAGACAGTGATTGAGATGGGGAGGAAATATGATGGAGAATGGAATTTCAAAGGGAAAGTGGGGGGGGAGAGAGGGTATT